>CM072897.1:1450000-2050000 GCA_037013685.1 Acridotheres tristis | reverse complement strand
GCTGTCCGGGCTCCTGCTCCTGTGGGGATCGGGGCTGTTCCCGGGGCTGTCCGGGCTCCTGCTCCTGTGGAGATGGGGGCTGTTCCCGGGGCTGTCCGGGCTCCTGCTCCGGTAGAGGTCGGGGCTGTTCCCGGGGCTGTCCGGGCTCCTGCTCCTGTGGGGATCGGGGCTGTTCCCGGGGCAGTCCGGGCTCCTGCTCCGGTAGAGATCGGGGCTGTTCCCGGGGCTGTCCGGGCTCCTGCTCCGGTGGAGATGGGGGCTGTTCCCGGGGCAGTCCGGGCTCCTGCTCCGATGAGGATCGGGGTCACTGCCTGGGGTCTCCGCTGCTTTGCTGAGGGAGGTCTGGCCCCGCTTGTGTGGAGGCTGCTGAGGCTCCGGTTGCAGCCTTAGTGATGTTGCTGTTGAATGAGGAGTGCTGAGGGGAAAGGTCATGTATCTCAACGTTTTCTTTTCTTTCAGGATACGTGAAGAAGGAAAGGACAGTATCCCCGAACATCCCTATCTCTACGAGGTAAAATCATAGACCGGTTTGGGTTGGAAGGGAACTTGAAGATCATCCCATCCCACTCCCTGCCATGGGCAGGGACATCTTCCACCATCCCAGGCTGCTCCAAGCCCATCCAACCTGGCCTTGGACACTGCCAGGGATCCTGGGGCAGCCACAGCTTCTCTGGGCAACCTGTGCCAGGGCCTCTCTACCCTCACAGGAAGGATTTCTTCCTAATTTCCAATCTAAACTACTCTGTCAGTGTGAAGCTGGTCCAGCTTGTCCCGTCACTCCATCCTCTTAAATGGTCTCTCTCCATCTTTCCTTTAGGCTCCCTTCACGTACTGCAGGAAGGCTTCAAGTGGGTCATAAATGGATGCAATAGGACTGGAAATCAGTCTGTGCAATTATATAATTTTGCAACTTCTAGTATTAAAAAAAAAGAAGCTGAAATGTAACATCTCTATAGAGTGTATTAAAGAGTGTTGATTTTTTTATTTTGCAGACTGACGTAGAGATCTCATTGGTTGGTGGCAGTTGCAAAAATCCCGTTGAAAAGTTTTGGAATGGAAGCAGTGCAATGTATATTTTGCAGAAAGCTGTAAGTGTGCATGGCAGATGTTAAATGTAATCCAGACTTTTGAATTCCCATCAGATCTTTTTCATACACCTTGCAGTTTTTGACTTACATGCACATTTCTCTTCTTAAAGACACACAATAAAGAAAGTGACTCCCTGGAGGAATCAAGAACAGATGATGCTGTTTATGCCCCTGAGGTTTTGCCAGAGGAGAGTCCTGGAGCCCTGGCACTTTCTGTTGGAAGAGCAAAGTAAGTATAAAAGCTTTCCCTCCCCTTTTAAGGGAATTTTCTTTTGTAATTTTGTGTCTTTTTCTGATATTCAGAACCTGTATCTTCAATCCCCTAAATAAAATTATTCATTAGTTTATGAGGAGTTGTGACTGTTTTCAATCCTGCAAAAGAGCCTTCCTACTTTTAATGGCTAAAAGTGTTAAAAAAAAAATAGCTAAAATCCAGGTATTGGAAAAGCATTTGTGAGCTGAATTGTTGAGTTAATGGGATTCATTGGGTGTAGATGAGCAAAAAACATCCTCACTGAGACTATAGTGCTTATTTTTTTGGTAAAGCTCCTGTTAAAAAAAGCCTTAAAAATCTGGTTTGCACCTTTGGTTTTATTTAAATACCAATGCGTGGTACCAAAATGTGGTTTACCTAACTAATGTATTCCTTTAATTAGCTTGAAATGTAATATTCAATTATAATTTTAGAATCTTCACTCTATGTTAATATATTGTTATTTGCTGGCATCTTACTTTCTCCCTGTTCCTGTTTCTAGGCAGTTGATTTCCTTGTACACCATGGTGCAAAACCCAAACATGAGTTACCTGGGGATGAGTGACCTGGTTGTGCTTCCTCCCCTCTGGGCCAGGTGTGATGGTTCTGATCCTCAGCACATCTGCTGGATTGGAGCTGAGCCTCTCAAGGCTGGAAACAAAGTCACAGGACTCAATATTTACACCATTTCATGTGATGGTAAGGTGACCATGGTGCACAGAAAATTAAATGAGGCAGGCTAAAAAATGTGGGAAAGCTGATGTCACAATGCTGTCTTTGTTCTTTGTGTGATAATGGCTTGCAAATGCTCTTTTATTGCTGGTTTTAATGAATAAGAAGGGGTTAAAATAAGAGAAAAGTTGTTTATAACCAATGTGGGGAAATGGCTTCTTAATTTTGATGCACCTGTAGCTGTGCAGGCCTACCTCAACTCAGGTGCAACAACAGGAAACTTAAACTGCTGCCATTCAGCATCTCACACAACCTTTGACTCATTCTAAACATTTATTTATGTTCATATCAGCTCTTATAATCAATAGCAGCAATGCAGGGAGAATTCCAGCTCTCTAAAGGACAGCACGAGTCGTGCTTCACCAAATGGAGTCTTTGGGAATGAATTTGAAGTGCCAGAACTGAATTGTGTCAAATGAGGTTTTTATTTTCTCTTTTTTTCCTTTCCTAGGTCCTACAGCTGATAAAACCCGCTTTGCAAACCTGGAAGAGCTCAAAATGGAACATAAAATAAGACATCATTCAGCTGTTGTAGGTTTTTACTCTCTGTCGTGGCTTCAGTTGAAGTTTAAAAACTTAAAAATTTTAGGATTTATGATGCTGGTTTTGGGAAGCTTTTTAAATCCTTTATGGAAACTCAGTATAATTCTATAGTATAACACTCTGATTTCAGGTCATGTTTATAATGCATTTGTGTGGTATTAACCCTTTTTTATGTGTTTGTGAAATGTTTTTAAAATTACTTTGCCTCTGGTATTTTTGTTGTTTTATTTTTGGAAATCTGTTAATTTTAGGTGACAACAAAAGGATTTGCTCAGTATGAGCTGATTGCAGCTGCTGCAATAGAGGACACCATTGCAGAATCTGGAAGCAACATCTGTGTGGATATCACATGGAATGGTGTGGAAAAGATTCTGGAGACTCCCCCACTGATCTCTGCTGCCACCCTGGTAAGTCAGGATGGAAAAAGCAAAATAAACCCAAGCTCTTGGCACAATTGACATCATGAGCAGTATAAAGGATGGAAGATAAAAGCAATGTCACCTGTTCATAAGCTGAATTATAGGTTGTGCTGACATGCTTCTCACTGATGAAAATTTTAGGACACCTGATTTCTAAAGTTTGAAACTGAGATAAAGTTGTGGAATTTTCAGAATATTGCCCTGGAGTCAGGGGACCCCAGAAGTCCTGTGTTCCAGCTGTACCAAGAGCTGCAGTTCCTCCTGGTGAGTGCAGGGGAGAAATTCCAATTTCATTTTGCATGGAATGGGGATTTTGTGTGCTAATAATCTGCTTTATTGAAAACTTCATCAGATGTTTCAAAGATAACCTCAAGGGTTTATTTTAGCTGAAACTTTGGGTTCAGTTTTAGAAATCTCGAGTACAAAGAGGACAAATCATCCAGGAAATTCTGAGAATTTGTAACTGCTGGTTAGCTGTGAAGAGATTGGTGATTCTTGGTGAAGTTATCTGTGACAGATGACACAAGCAGGATTCCCAAGAAGAGCTGAATTCTGTTGTGATTTTCCTGCTGCCTTTAGGCTTTGGCTGAAGGTCTGAGGACGGGTGTGACTGAGTGGCCTGAGCCATCAGAGTCTGAATCAGCTCTTAAACTGGTCCAGGAATTTCTGACTGGTAAATGCTGCTTGTTCCATGGGGAGGGAGGGGTGTGACATTTCACAGGAATAACAGGGAATTCCACACACAACTTCTAAAGCATCACAACTGGAAATGTTCATTTCTGTGCTGTAACCACTGCACAGTGGAGTTAAATAGGTTAATACATATCTGTCATTTTTCTTTGTCCTAGTGTCATGATCAAAGTAATAATAATAAAAAACATTTCCTAAAAGTCCTTTCAGACTATATCCTTACCCAATAAAACCATTTTTAAATGAATCAATTCTATTATTCAGTGTATTTGTTAGTTGTAATGTGCCTGGGGATTAATGATTGGTTTGATGACACTTTTCATAGCAGTGGAACTTATTTTTTTAACTCTACTAGATTTAAAGAAGAAGCTGGATGGAGATTATATATTTGGAAACAAGAATGAAACAGAGGTGTGTGCAATTTTCTAACAGCTGCTTTGTCATTTTGCATCCCTTTTAACTGCAGTTATTTCAGATTTTGACTAAATCTTGTGTATTATTTTTATGTAAATAGTAATGTAAAGGAACGTGGATCTCTTGCTTTCTATGTGCTGTGTAAAAATAATGGGAGAGGGTCTGATTTCTTCTGGAAATTCTGACCTTTGTGCCATTGCATTCTAGCATTAATTTGCTTTTCTTGCCTAATTTAGTGATCAGCTGAATATGTGTCCTCTTTATCTAGAGGTTTATGATACTGTGAAGCAATAGGCAAATTCAAATTATAAAAAATGGTTTTGGTTATATTAAGATTTTTCCCCCCTCTCAGCCTACAAGGAAAGGTTTAGGTCTATTTTCTATTAAGAGAGAAGCAGCATTTTGTTGATAATCTAAGAATATATTGATTTTTGAGTCAACAGAACTATTCTGTCTCAGGATTTTAGGGAAGTAGTTCTCTGCTCTGAGCATTTGTGTGTCTGAGTTTTGACCTCCCAGGCACTGCTGGGTACACAGACAATACCTGGCTGAAATCTGAAATCTCAGACAGTGCCTTTTGTTTCTGCTCTAAGGCTAGCAGTGATCCAGTGTGATAATTCTGCAAAGAATCAGACTTACTTTTAAATAAAAATATACTTTCAAATTGGGAAATTACCAATTTCCCTGGAAAAGGGTGAAAATCAGTGATGCAGCCAAGTTTTGATCTCTGGAGAAATTCAGATGTGGAAGGTTTTGGACTGCCAGGCACTATTTTTCATTGAAGACCAATACATTCTTCCAGAAAATCAAGTGTGACACAGATGCTGTGGACAGTTGCATAAAATCAATCTTTGGTGAGCGAGGAGACCTGGATTTTACTGAGCAATTATGGTGCAAAATGAAAAGTAAGTGTATTGTGCCCCATCTATTTCCCTTTCATTTTCTTTATCTTCTAGACAATATTGCCTTTTCAGGGAAATTCCTGTCCATTTCTGAGTTTTAAGGACTCATCAGTTCTTCAGAAAATTTGTATCAGCAGTCTCTTCCTAAAAGAGCCCATTTTAGGGATGTAGGATGATGTATTTCCTTACAACCTTCCAATGGCAGACCAGCATCTAGCAGGGGAGAATTTCATTTTATTTGACTGCAGAAGGTGCTAAACCATTGGTAGTTGCTCTAAAGCTAAAACCCATCTGCTCTAAAACTGAAAACTTTATAATTCCTTTTTCTCTAGATCTCAAGGACCATTTTCTGTATATATGGAGTTCAGTGGTCTCTGTTGATCATTGTTTTTTTAGAGTAACCTTTTTTAAAATCATCCTATGACAAAACTGCCAAAAAGCTGTGAATTCAGCTCTCATTCTTTAATTGAGGGGTTTTGTTCATGCAAGGATGTGTTGGCCTCTTGTTATTGACTTAACAGCCAGAGAAAGAGCCTGGATTGATAATTAAAATATTGGGTTTTTTTTTTCCAGGTGTCAGTTCCTATCAGGAGTTAATAGACTGTTTCACACTGGTCATAAAATCCCTGGAACATGGTGAGATACAGCCATGGGTATGTATTTGTATTTCACAATAAATGTTGAAATTTGGGATAGTTTCAAGTAAAATGCAGTTCTTGTCCCTTCCCTGCCCCTCATTTATGTTTTTAAATTGTTTCCCTGGTGTTGAACTTCTGAGCAATGTTGATGATGTTTCATGCACAGTTCCATCACAAAAAACTTGTTTATTTTTAGATTCATCAAGGGAGTAGCAGTTTCTTAAGTCAATTGATCCAGCAGTCCTACCATGGAAAGATGGAGGATGTTTCCCTCAGTGACATCACTCCCATTCAGATGCTCCTGGAGATTGGCTTGGAGAAGATGAAGAAGGATTATGTCAGTTTTTTCATAGGTGAGCCTGACACTTGGTAACAGCATTAGGAATTCAAGAGAAAAAGTATTCCATGCAGGAAATAATGAACTTTTTGGGTAACCTCCATCTCCCTTCCTTCCCATCTGCTGAATTGCAGAAATTTCCAACTTCCTTAATAATGGAACTTTTTTCAGCTTTTAAATTTCAAAATTTTAAAAATTTATTTGTTTCAAAAGAAGCATAGCTTTGTGTTTTACCATTGTTGTTACCCCTT
Organism: Acridotheres tristis; assembly: GCA_037013685.1. Taxonomy (NCBI): domain Eukaryota; kingdom Metazoa; phylum Chordata; class Aves; order Passeriformes; family Sturnidae; genus Acridotheres; species Acridotheres tristis. The sequence goes on along the minus strand of CM072897.1, from coordinate 2,043,733 downwards.
CATTTCTTTTTGCATCTGTCATCCTGTTTTCATTTTCTGTTTATTTGCTTTTTTATTTACACTACTTTTGTAAACTTGTATGTCCTGAGGAGGGTGGTTGTCCCCAAGTACAGGGTGGGTTTCTTCATTGTGCAACCTTGGTGATAAATAAAATAATTCCTTGACAATACCACTTTAGAGGGGTTTTCTTGTTTGGAGTGAATGATCATGTCAATAAATAACATCACACTCCTGCTGACTTTGTACTTTCATAAAATTTCCTGTTTGATCATCTGAATGTTGCTTGTATTTCATCTGATAACATGTATTAAATTAAATTTTAATTATTTTTTCCTGCTGTTCCTTTTACAGGCCAGGAACTTGCAACAGTAACCTACTTGGTGAGATGCTTTATTTTTATTTTATAAAGCAAAGCATGCTTAGCTGATGGTGGCATGCAAATCATATAAGCTGAGAAACTGAGCTGCAAATTATGAGGCTGGGACAGCACACTGCAGAAATGTCCTTGTTTTGTTTCCTTATTCCCAGATAATTCCCTTGATGTCTCATCTAGGTCACTGTCAAGGCAGTGAACCTTTGTCACACCTTGATGGGGCTTTGTTCTGAGTCTGCTGGGCCACTCTAAAATCCTTGGAAGGAAGAGGATTTTATTTACTGAGGGTGTTTTGTGTGTCTGTAGCACACCTGAGTGCTCAGGTGAGAGCAGAGACTCTTGCTCTTCCAGGATTACTTCATTTCCACATCAGTGGATCTGCAGGAACAAGTCCAGCGTGTTCAAAAGCTTCACCACATGCTGGAAATCATGGTCAGCTGTACAGGCTTACTGCAGTTCAGACATGAGAACCTCTTCCCTTTGACACAGTAATTCTTTCATTTTTATTTTTACTTCTGCTCTTTAAATGGGAATCACAAATAGAGTTTGTTGTTTGGTGTTTTTAAGAAACACCTTAATGTTGGTGATAGTGAAACTGCAGAAGGAGCAGTTGGATCTTCCTGCCAAATTTTGCTTTGGGACTAAAACTGAAAACTAAAGGAAATAATAAAATGTGAGAGTATAGTTTATTTTGCAGAAGGTTTATGCTCTGTTGTAGAAGCATTTCTTTAAGGAAAGTAACCTGATATCTCTTTTAGGATTTGCATGAAGTATTACAAGGAGAACCCTCTGAATGAGAAGCATGTGTTTCAGCTGCCCATCACACCAGCTCTGGTGAAGAAATTCTATCAAAAGTAAGAGAAACTTCAGTGTTTGCAGCATAAAATTCAGACGTGACTGAATCCCTGACTCAGTTTTGATGGTTTTGGATTATTCTCAGTGATAACCCTGAAGTCTGGAAGGTGGAGATAAGTAGTGGGCATGGACAGAAGGAGGTTAAAACAACGTGGCAAGTCAGTACCAGTGCTCCAGTTGAACATGGCACAGCAAATAATTCAGGTGGGCAATGTTAGTGTGAAATGAAATAATCAAAGCACAAACTTCAAACAAATTCAATTTTTATCCTGAGTTCAGTGGGTCTGAGCTTTATATTTACTTTTCAGCAAAAACAAAATGATATTTTGTCAACTACTTAAAAGGGTGAGGTGGTATTTATAGAATTAAGGATATTCAGAAAGTGATGACTTTTTGTTTTCTCACCTTGGCTGAGTTATGTTTTTAGAGTTAAAATGACAATAGTTCCAAATATGAGATGATTGATGCCCAAAAAAATCTTGCACCTTATTTCTAAAATGTTTGCCAATGAATCTGAGAAGAGTTTTGAAGATAAATTTCCCTGTTGTTAATGCTGGTCTCAAATCAGAGAAAGTGCAAAGGGAAAAAATCTTCCTTGCTGCAAACAAATGTAGAACAAGTGGAAAAGCATCAGAATGGGGAAGAATTAAGCAGAGAGACTGGTACAGAAATCATTTTCCTTTTTGGAATGAGGTTTGATGTGAGGATTTGGTGACTCTTTCCTGTCATTATTGATTTTTGTCATGAAGTGCTTCAGTAAAACAGTTCTGGAAACTGCTCCTAATCCCAACTTTTCTCTTTGTCTTTGCAGGTTTCTTTTCTGACTCCACAGTAAATGGAAGCAGTGAAGAAAGGCTGTATTTTATTACCATGACTCAGTGCAGTCAGGTGCAGTTCACTTAAGTTGATGTTGCTGAGCAGGCAGGACTGGAAAGGTCAAAAAAAGGGGGAAAATTCAGTGTTTTCTGTCCCGACAGAACTTTTAGAAACACTCTGGGCTTCAAACAGTTCATTTTCATTGATTTATTTGCTTTATTACACTTAAGTGGAACCTCCACAGCCACAATTCACCTGTAGCACCTAATTTTTAAAAATGTAGTGCAATTATGACTGTACAGTATAAATATTTTGTAAATAATGGTGGATATTTTTCATATATTTACAGGCATTCAACAAAGTTGTGCACTTTGGGGTTTCGTATTTTATTTTTTGATCATTAAAAATGCAATCAGACACTGTTCAAAGTGTGAATTATCTTAACCAACAAACCAAACAATATTGTCATGTTCTCCTGGGATCAAGTGATGCTTCATCATCCTGAAGGATTTGGAAAGCTCTTCACTTCATCCAAGGCCTTGGGATCTTCAGCTACTTTGGGTTTCTTTGTCCCTGAATTTCTATTTTGGAGTATTCTTGGAAATACTTCTCTCTCCTCTTCAAATTATTTTATTCCTTCAATGTGAAGTGAGTTATTTTAACAGTGTTGTCTTGTATGTTTTGTATATTTTTTTGAAAAACAAAAGCAGTATAATTGGCTGGACATAAAATTTTAAATATTTTGGCAGTTGCATGTGTTGTGTTGATTCATCAGTGAGGTAACATTTTGGTGGTCTAATTTAAATAATTCCAAAGTTTTGTACATGCTGACTAAATAATCTGAGACAAATATTTTGCATGAAAATCTTAACTATGGGTAAGTAAGAATAAGGAAAACCCCCAATATTCATGCTTTTAGAAACTATAAATTAGAGATGATTATTACAGATTTTTACAGCTTCTGGTTTCAAGTACAGCCAGCTGAATTGTGGAACCAAGTTTTTATAGTACTTGTTTCTACCTGCAGTAGAAGGGAATTTAAGGTGGAATATTAATCTTGGAAGTGCTTGGATTACTTAAAATCCGCATTTTTGTGTGTAAATTATTATAAAGTTGTATAAGGTAAGTCATGTTCCTGTAAACCAAACTGCAGAGATGTGATTTAAATCTGATTCAGAAGTTGTCACCTCGGATTACTCACCTCAAACAACTCTTCTCCACACCTAAATACAAGATATATATTATCTTAAATTTTAGACAGGAATAAGTTCATATTTAAGTCCTTTTACATTTTAAATTAATTTCTTTCTTTAAATAGCAATTACATGGTAATCAAAATGCTGTTGATGAACAGACTGAAATCAGAATTTGCAAGCAGCTTTTAATCACTTGAAATTTGTACTGGCAAGATTTGAATCACTTTACTCTTAACTATTTTTCTGATGAACAAAATGTGTTATAGTTCCCAAAATAATAAGAATTGTAAAATCTACTACTTAGAATTGGTGGAAAGAGAATGTATTTTGTATTTTGGTAAAACCAAAAAGATGTTTTGGGAATTGAAGAATTATAAAAGCTCGAGGTGGATTGGTAAATAATTCTTCATTACAGGGCTATAAAAAGAGACATCTGTGGTAAATTTTAACCACTCAAATAAAACAGGTGTAGGTTGGAACATGTGTGCAAACATCAATTTTAGCTGTGGTTTCGAAGGTAGAATATGAGGAGGACAATACTGATGAGAATGCAGAGTGTGAAAACTGTAGGAAGAACAATCTCTGTCACCATTTCCATGTGAGTAATCAGGGAATCTAAAATTTGAGAAATGAGGAATATGTAAGAGATGTAATCCTCTGGAGTACAGTAATACCTAACTTAGAGTTAACATCAAGATTTTTTTTTAAACATAAAAATGTTGACATTGGCTTAAACAGCAAAGCAAGCAAACAGAATTTCCTAAATCTGCCAAAGCTGGAGCAAATCCATGAGAGTTTTCCCTCTCTTTTTTCAAGTTAAATTTCTGAAGACATGCCAGTGCTGAAAGGGCTGCAGGAATTCTCCTTGCTGTGAATTAGCTGCAGTGCATTAACAATATTTTACTGGTCCTTTGATTTTTATTCCCCTCACACCAAGGTGAAAGAAAAGCTCTAATCTTTTTATGATTGTTCTGTATCTGTTTGAAAAATTGAATGGGTTTTATTTTGTAAAACTTTATTCCACAGAGAAGCCTGGAAGAGTTCAGTAAACCCAGTTCATTCATACTGAACATGACTTGGAAGTGGAGGCTGAGCAGGATTAATTTAGGCTGAGTGCTGGGATGTTTCCTACCATGTGGAATTTAGTTCATTCTCTTGTAAGAATCTAGAATGATTATTTGATCTTTCTTTATAAATTCCTACTCCAGGAATTCTGAAAGGTCCTGATTTACACCAGGAGGTTTTTTAGGTGTTGTGGATTGGTTGTGTTGGAGTTCCTTTGTTAGCAGGAGCATCAGAGCCCAAATTTAATCTTAGGCCAGTCCTTAACCCTTTTATTTATTTTTATAGTTCCATTTTGACATTTTTTGTGTGGTTGTCTTGATTTGTCAGGGTTTGGTTTGTATTTGAAAAAGCATTCAGCAGTTTTATTTTAAGGAGAATGCTTAAAGTCATCCCCAACCTCAGTTTGAAGTGGTAGCTCTTCCAGTTCCTGTATTTCAGTAACATCCACAGCTGATCCATTTAGCTACAGTGCTTTTAGTTGGAGACAATAAATAAAGACATTTTTCTTTAGAGGCTTGTAAGGCTTTTGGGAAGAAAACAGCTTTTAGCAGTATTCAGAGAGCAATTTAATATGTGAACTTTACAGAATTTGCTTTTCTAGAAGAAAGCAGAGCCATCATTACCTGCAGCAAGGTGTTGGTGTGTGGCAGAGCAGGTGTCCATGGCCTTCTGATGCCAGTTTTCCACCTGGGGAAGGGTGACAGCTCTGTGAGACTGCAGCATCCTCCTCACTCCCACAGCTCCTTCCCCTGTCCCTACTATTAACCTGAAACCACTTTATTCTACCAAAACATGATTTTCTGGAAGTTTCTTTGTGGGTTTTATTGCAGTGTATTTCTCTGAGTTAATTGTTTAATAACATTTTTAACAGCACATAATACATTTCAGGTTATTTGCCAGTAGGGTAGTACATATGTGGAGTTTTCTGCCTAGAAATCTGACAGCACTGCTAAATAAGTTCTGATGGAGAATTTTTGATTGCATCAGTAAGTCCAGCTGTAAATAACAGCTGGAGTTTGTGGAATGCTTTAGGAACAGTAATTGAGGCTGTTTCCCACTTTCAGTGTCTGAATATCTCTGTATTAAACAGATCCCTAATTTACAGAACCAAAGTGTCCCTTCTGTACCATATTCATAGAAGTTGTTTCCTGAAATTCAATATTTGCACATAAATCAAAGAAAAAGGAAAAAAAAATCAAAATTAGCAGCTGCCATCACCTCTCTTTGATTTGGGAATCCATTTGCACTGATGATCTTTTTGTAGTAGTCAACAGATGCCTTTGGGTACCGTGGTTTGTTCTTGTTTTTGAAGTCAATGTGGTAAAGCCCAAATCTTTCAGAGAAGCCTTTGTTCCATTCAAATTTATCCAGCAGCGACCAGGCAGTGTAACCTTTGACATTTACACCATCATTCAGAGCTGGAAACAGAACACAAATCACTTATAAAGGTGGGTTTTGTTCTTAAAATACGGTTCTGTAAATGTTTTGGTTTATAGCAGGGAAGAGATGGGGGAGGGGGACACAAAAATGATGTACAAATTAATTTAGATTCTTTGAAGTTGTTGTCTTTAGCTTAAAAGTACTGGAGCTCTATGGGCATAGCAATTTCTTCTTTCTGCAAGTGGAAACTGATTTATTGCAGTATTAAATCTCAGGTTATTGTACTTTTTAGTATTAATATGTTTGCTTAGGTTGACATCTTGGTGAAAATTTGAGAGTGGTTTGCTGTCCATTTTGACTTGTGAATAGTTATTTTTTTGTGATGGAAATGACAAAGTGAAAAATCAGCAGAAGGTGAAAACACCCCAAAAGTTAAATCCTACAGAGCTGGTTTTAATTGACCTTTGAGTATCTCGTTGATGTATCCCTTCAGGTACTGGATCCTCCACTCATCACACAGCTGAGGGCACTGCAGGGTTTCAGACACTCCATTCTCTGTCACATAAATCAGGGGGTTCCCATACTGGGTCTGCAAATAGAAATGTTTAAATTGGCTCACATCAAATCCTTTTCTTTTGACAGAATATGTGAATTAGCAAAGTGCATTAAAAGCAAATGTGTAGTAGGAATTTAAGTTAACTATGGGGTTTATTTTAAAATGACTGAATCCTGGAGTTTTCTGAGCTGAAATTACAGGTTCTTTGACAAAGAAAATTCCCACTATGACAAGACCAATAGCTGGAACTGTTGAAAATCTAAAACTAAACCAGGCATTTTGTTTGCTTCCTTTATAATTAAAAATCAGCTCTACTCACTTTAATGAAGTTGAGTAACCTTCTGAACCCCCAGGGCACAGAGTAGAGCCACTTAGGGCCTGGAGCTGGCCAGTTGGGGTCCACCAGTTCAGCCAGGTCATGGTCAGTGTGGTAACTGGACACTTGGAGGAAGGGAAAATTCTTCTGCAGAACATAACGAGTGGTGAAATGACCAATTCCCAGGAAATCCGAGGTGCCTTTGATGTAGGTTTTCTCTTGCACTGAGAAGGTTGGTAACCTGGATGTCCCCAGGCCCTGCTGGGCACTCTTCCTACCTGGCAAAATAATTATAGGAAACAACTTCTGAGGAGCATGGAAATTGGTTTTCTTTATCTTATCAACAATAAATCATAGAATCATAAAATCCTGGATGGTTTGGGTTGGAAGGGAATTTGATCATCCCATGCCACCCCCTGCCATGGGCAGGAACACCTTCCACTGTCCCAGGGTGCTCCAAGCCCCAATGTCCAGCCTGGCCTTGGACATTTCAGGGCATCCAGGGGCAGCCACCTGTGCTGGGGCCAAATACGGTTTTCTGAATTTAGTGTTCATGTCGAGAACACTTGAGCTTAAATGGCTTTTTAAGAGGAGATAATCTTTCATCCTTTTGGTTTGGAGAATTAAGTTGGGTACAATACATGGAAAAAAAAGCAATTTAAAGTGTCCTGGTGTGTCCCCCAACTGCTCAGGGGCCTTTGGTTGCTTTGCTGTCTCACCTGTGCCTCACTTGACTGAAGCACACACCTGGCCAGGAGTTCTTCTCTTGTGATGTGCTGCAAGTGTGGATCTATTCATGTCCTAGTTCCTGGGACTTACCTACATAATTCTTCATAACTTCTGGGTAGTCTCCTCTGTAAATGGGGTTTGCAAACCATCCCAGGTGGAACTGGATGTACCTTTCAGCAGCATCTCTGTCTGTTTGGCTGTGTGGATCAACAGGTTCCCCCCAGCCACTCGTTAGGGAAATTCCAACCATCCCTTAAAACAAAGGGACAATTCTGCAGTTCTTGAAGCCTTTAATGGAAACAGCAGCACAATCACAGAATAAATCCTGATTACCTCTCTGCTCCCTGCGCCAGGTGGTGTTGTAGGAGTGCCAAACCTTGGCATGAGTCTGTAAAAATCATGTAAAAATAGAATAAATCTTGTGCACGTTTGCAGTGCACACCACAACATTTTCGTCTCTTATGCCACAGAAAGCTGGTGAGCGCTTTTTGCACTGAGGTCTGTCTGAAAATACCACAGAATTTCTTTCATTACAGAAACTGTCATTTCATGTAAGACATCACAAAAACAAAGATTCCTTCCCTAAATTCCAGGATATCCACATGGAGCTGACACACAGCCCTCAGGACAGGGTTCTGTCCCATGGCTCTGCTCTTTGGATGCCTTTCCCTAATTTATTCAGGCAAACGAAAATTAATTTTTATCAGAGACTTCCTGAAGTCACTTGCAACATTCAGGGTCATTTCAACAGGCCAGGATGTTGCTGCTTGTTTCTAGACTAACCTGGATGTTTTCTTTTTCAACCAGCTTGAAACAAACCATAAGACACATTAATAATATAAGGAAAATTGAAATTGTTGCAAGTGTTAAATCAAGCTCCCAACAGTGATAGTGCCTTGGATTATGCACTGGAGGTTTAAAACCAGATGATAATTTCAGTGTCCTACTTGAAAATTACATGGCTGTGAAACTATAGTTCTATTTAAAGAGTGAAATCTGATAAAGATCCTTAATTGCCACATAATTTCAAGCACAATTACAGGAGGTTTTTTACTTTAATGATGTGATGAGCAGCCTTGTAGGCGCCGCAGCCGCCGAGTTTCAGTCCTGGGGCGTGTTCTCCTGTTTCGTAGCCCTTCTCAGCCACTGCCTGCAAACAGCCACAGTCAGTTCCGGGCCTCCAGAGCCGGGCAATGTGCTCCATCCTCTGCATCCCAAACTCTCCTGCCTGGGCTGTCCCTCTCCAATCGCCTTTTCCCTCCCTTGGCTCCCATGTCCTGCCTGGCTGGTGGCCAGCTGTGGTTTGGTGGGAGCAGGGTTGTTAGTGGGGTGAGCTGAGGAATGGGGGAGGGTAAATAACAGCTGCCTTTCCAATTCCTCGTGTCTCTCCAGCTGAGGGGTTTTCCAAATTTTCCTGGAATTTCACGACTTAAAACTGCCCTTGTGCAAAATGTGCCTGCTGAGATTTTTTGGCCACCAAGATGAATGGTTTAAATCTTTCCCCTTCCCTCTCTCCATTTCTTTCACCTGCTCTCCTCTAGTGTCACTTGCACAGAATTTTGGGAACAGAGCAGTGCAATGGGAGTGTGTGGAAGGAAAGCACTGATGACTTACCCAAGGATTGCTGAACGTAATCCAGTGTTTCACACGATCTCCAAACTTCTCGAAACACAGATTTGCATAATCGTTAAAATAATTAATCATGCTTATATTCTGCCAGCCACCATACTTTTCTTGGAGAACCTTTGGAAATAAGAATTTCAAGAGTCACTAATTGTACTTGAGGGTCATCTGCTGCTTTAAAAAGACTTCTATTTCATTCTATTTCATTCAATTTCTATTTCTAGCTCAGAGATTTTCAAGACTTCAATGCATATAAAATGCAAATGAATAGGAAACATTTACAAGTTCTTAAAATCATGCAGGCTTCTCTAGTTTTTTAAGTACTCTTGGTTTTAAACCTTAGGAAATTATTTCTATCAGAAGGCTTTATTGGGGGTGTTCCACTAATTTAAATATTGTCTGACCTGTGGCAGATCCCAGTGGTAGAGGCTCACGATAGGGGTGATGTTGTTTTCCAGGAGACTGTTAATTGTGTCATTGTAGAATTGTATTCCCTTCTCATTCAGTTGCTCAGCTGATGAAAAACACAGACAAGGAATTGCCTGCATTGGTTCCCAAATAACTGGAAGAACAGAAATCTAAAAATCTTAACTAAGGAATTTTACATTACAATATTGGGGGAATTCTGTGATGGTTAAATGCAGACAAACAGAAATCTGTTTAACAGGAATGTTGAACAACTGTGGGTTAATCAAGAGTAAAATTCCTTACAGATAAGAATATTGGGAAGAACTGGTGGAATTGTGTTTACCTCTGATGCCTGTGGGCATAATCCTTGGCCATGAGATGGACAAGAGGTAGTGATTCACCTTCAGCTCCTTCAGTAACTGAATATCATCCTGTGAGAAGAAAACCCAATTAACACATCCTAAGGCCAAGCAGAATAACTTCAGTTCCTCATCTGTCTTAAATAATTCTGAATGTAGAAAATCTGTGGAAAATTTGCACAAAAGAGGGTTCCAGCTGTTATTTTCTGATCTTTGATGGCTTGTTCTACTTGAAGCCTTTAACCCCTTTTTTTTTTGACCGTCCAAAGAACTGAAATGTTTTTGTGTAACTGTGGAGACTGAATGTTTGCACTACAGAAAAACGAGCTGAGGATTTGCAACACAATTATATTTATGACAGAATTTGTATTAAAAATTGATAGAAGCCTGTAAATCTTGACCTCAAACATTTCAGCTCAGGCTCAAAACCATAATTACTTGGACTTTCCTTTACTGTCTTATACTGGAATGAGAGCACTCCCTAAATCCCATATGAATATATGTTCTTTTGCTAAGAAATTGTATTTCTTTAGTGTTCAATGAAATGAGAAATTGGTGGTATTTGTATTATTACTTGTATTTGCAAAGAGAATTCTGATGATCAAAGCAGAGTGCTCTGATACAAAGAGGACCTGGTAGGACAAACACAAGCAGGTTTTAGAAAGTCTTTCTAAACACAAATCCAAATTGTCTCTGCATCAATCTCTTCTGGTGCCACAGCCCAGTGGGGCTCAGAGTCTCAGCTTCTCTAGGATAATTTTTAAGCTGTTCTTTCAAATTTCTGCTGGTTTGAGAGCTCAAATGAAACCTCTTCCATTTTCCCATTTCAGAAATGTAAGGCAAAATTAGTTTCTTTTCTCTTAGTTCTTGCTGAGACCTCTGGTTCTCCCTTGGACTTCACGTATGTGGAGAAACCTCAGTGAAATATAAATTTTATTAAATTAGTTGCAATTCCAGTGATGTCACCTTGGCTTCTCACAGTCATTTGAATTCCTCTTGCTGTGTATCTGTCTTTCCTCCAGCACAGTAATTTGAAAATTGGTTTTGATGGTATTAGTTTTGGAAACATGTGAACAGATCTGCAATGATTATTTGTTTGTTATCCTTTCAAAAAATGGGGAGCATCCACACTGAATTTTAGAGCCTCTTAAAAATACACAGAAAATCTCATACATGCACACACACATACAAAGTTAATTTTAATTAAAGCTCAGATGTGTTTATTGTATTTCTAACTAAGCATTTGGACTTCCTACAACATCTAGAATATTTTTTGGACACAAAAATCCTGAAAAGCTGAGATGTATTTGGGAAATATTGGGATTATTGGTTCAATGAGATTATAAGGAAAGGAGATTTTACTGTACTGATTAAAAATATCAGCCCTTGGATTCTTAAGTTAAATAAACCTTTAGAGCAGCTAAAGCTGATCCTTCAAAATGGGAAAGCAGGATCAAGGAATGGCCCCAGAACATTTGCAGAGTTGTAATGAATTCCTCTTGAGCAATACCTTGACTTTGTAGTAACCATCACAGGCAGAATCTCCCGTCTCATTCCTGACCACTTTCCCTTTCCTGTGTGTGAAAACATCCCAGATGCTTGGGCCCTTCCCATCCTTGTCCCAGGCCCCTTCTGTCTGGTAGGCAGAACTTCCAACACCCCACAGGAAACCTGAAGGTAAAAACAGGGGAGTTTTTGAAACATTTTCCTGCTAAATGTTCATGGGAGGAAGGAACTGACAGTGAAAGTAAGAATTGCTGGAGAGGATGAGGTTTTTACATTCAAAATGTGCCTAAATAGGTCTGAAAATGAGTAGTAAACGGGAGGTGTCCCGTTCTGATGTACTGAAAAAGGAATTGAATCCTTTCATTTATTAAACCTGTAAAATCTGGGTGTTACAGGGATGAGGTAGAGCATTGATGGCGTGGCAGAAAAAACAAATTAGGTTTCTACATCATTTCTCCCCCTGGTGTCCATGGTGGTTTTAGCAATTACAAGTTTACATGTTATGTAAAATACACGGAAATATTCTGGATTATTTTCCTATTGTTACACAAAATACCATATCATAAATGACTTAAAACCTTGAGCATGAAAACCAATCGGTTTTTTGATTTTGCGTGGATGAAATGTGTTTAAATATGAAAAAAGGATAAGGTTCATAAATCCATACTGAAGAGGGGATTGGATAATACTGAACAGTTTGAAACAAACCCAGTGCAATTATTTCACTAATTTCTTAAATTAGCTGCGTAACAAAGTGTATTTTAGTTTATTCCATTAATTGTAGGTAATTTGTAAAAAAGAGGAGAGTTCTCAGGTGTGACTTGCTACCCTGCATTTGACTCAGGGAGATGTGGATATGAATTGTTAACGTGTGAGCCTTTGCTCTGTGTTTCCTGTTGATCTGTGGAATGCAGGGCCGTGTGCATCCCTGTATTCCCAAATGTTCCTGCATTCTGCAGCCACCTCCATTTCTGTTCTTGCCATTTCCCTGGAAGGACAAGGAAAAACCTTTTGTGTTTGCTCAAACACACAGGAGCAGATCTAGAAACATTCCAACACCCAAACCAGCTGGGCTTGGGAGGTACCAGCTGGGAAAGTGCCGTAGTAGAAGGAGCCTGGGTTGTTCTTGGTCCATGGGAAATCCTCGCTCACGCTCAGTCCCAGCAGTGCCAGCAGCACAGCCCAGCACCTCAGCACGTGCCTCCTCATCCCCAGCAGCTGCTCCCTGCCACGGAAAACACAAGAGCTCTGTCAGGCCTTGCTGCTCCTCAAATGGCTTTGGGGGTCAAAAGGGAAAAGTTGATTTTTTCTGCTGGATGGGAAGTATAAGTGAAGGCTGAAAGCTTGGGCTGAGTGGAAGGAGCAGTTAAACTTTTGGCAGGGTGGGGAAAATGAGGGAAGATTGAGGTGCAAAATTAGAATTATTAGAAGCCACATATTTTCTATAATGTTACTTATCTTTATCCTAGAGGTCTCTTTGTTGGTACCTATTTTGTTCTGAATTTTAAACTGTCCCACAGATATCAGTAAGTAAAACGTTCTAAACATGACAAGAAAGAAGTGATTATGCTGCTTCCCACCTGTCCAGGCAACAAGCCCTGTGGAAGTTGAAAAGGAAAATAATATTCGCAATTATTGCAGTTTTAATTAATTGTAGCTTTTATCTTGATGTTGTCCTTTTTATGCAGTCCTAGCATCAATTTTAGACTGTGACATCAAGTTAAACTATTAGAGAGACACCTTTTAGCTGAGTTAAATTAAGTTTCAGAAGGGCTTTTTTTAGAAAAGCACTGTTTCCCCCAAATTGATACAGTCCCCAAAGGATGTTTTACATTCCTGAGCATCTGTTGGTGAATCTGAAGATGGGGTTGGACCATGAGGAAAAGCAGAACAAATATTGAAAATAATCGTGTTTTGCATTGGAGTACCTGAGCTGCTTTGCAGGTTGGCTCCTCACCAAAATGAACTCCCAAATTTGGCAAAAAACAAAAGGCAAAGGACTGACCCCGTTCTCAGAACCTGTAATAAATGTACAACCTCAAAGACCTCTTGTTCCTCTGCTTATTAATGATCATCCCATATCTCCTAATTAACACAGGAACTGCACAGCTGGCTTGGGAAAATGTAACTACTTCAGCATTAAAGGCTTTAGTCCTAAATTAAAAATATCTCCACCTGGGCATTCCAAATGGGAGCATTTAGATTACAGGGTTATAAAAACTCGTAGCAAACTAAAAACACTTTAAATCAGGTCTAAATACTCTAGAATTGCTTTTATTTTGAATATAAAAAGTTGCAAATACATGTGAGTTTAACTTAGACATTTCCAGTAACTCTCTGGCTTAGTCAGTGAATTTAAATTTTGCATTTCTCTTCATCTTCTCATTAGCACTGACCAACAGTCCCAGGAAAAGGAGCCAGGAGAGCAGGAAATGTTCCATGGGCTCTGTCACTTTTGGATTGATTATTCTTAGTAGTGAAACTAGAAATAATTTCAGTACCTCAAGAACTGCTCAAGCACAATAAAACACTTTAGGATTTTACAGCACCCTCTATTGAATAAAACAATCTTATACACAGCTTGCTGTGGAATATTCAGTCAAACACTTTTCAAATTCATACATGCATTTTGGAACTCTTCATTGCTCTGGTTTCCTGGCATGTCCCTCTACAAACACAGTAGAAGAAACAGCTTTTCAAATAGTACAAAAAAGTTTAATAAGTTCAGACCATAAGGATGATCCTGTAAAAAACCCCTTTCACCCCCTTGTCTGGCAGCTGTGACCCTGATTGTAGCTGGAGTTATTTTAATTTCCCCCCCATTCCTGCCTTACCTGGTGTTCTTCACAACAGATGTGTCCTATCTGGGAGATTCCTCTCAACTGCCACAAACCAACCAGGGCATTCAGAATAAATTTACTTTCCCAGAATAATTGCATGGAATTAATCCAGGCTATCACAAAACCTCGGGAGAAACATCTAGTTGCAAACAGCATTTTGTTCACTTACAGTCAAAACAAAAAAGAACAATCCTTTTGTATCCACAGTCAATGCTGCAGGACGAGCTTTAGCTTAAGCACAGGAATCTGTTAGCAATGAGGATTTTCCTGTGTAAGCAAAATCAGCTTTGCACTCATCTATACATTCATACAGGACTGGCTCTTGAACAGGGTATTTTTCATCAGGAATTGCAGTGATGGGCCAAGGATGAGTTCAAACTGAAAGGGGAATTTAGGTGAGATATTGGGAAGAAATTCTGTGAGGATGGTGAGGTCCTGGCACAGGGTGCCCAGAGAAGCTGGGGCTGCCCCTGGATCCCTGAAAGTGTCCAAGGCCAGGCTGGACAGGGCTTGGAGCAGCCTGGGATGGTGGAAGGTGTCCCTGCCCATGGCAGGGGTGGACTCAGGTGATGTCCCTTCCAACTCAAAGCATTCTGGTATTCTGAATTCTGTGATTTTTCTCTTGGTGCAAATGTCTGTGTCCTGCATGGTGTTTGGCAGGGAGAACTCAGTGACAGATTTGGTGAGGCCAAGAGCTTTGTTTTTATGTGGCATCATTTAAAATCAGATAATTCAGGTGCAGGCTTGAAAAATCACCTGCTTTTTCTTTTCTTTCTAAAGAAGTTCTTTATGGTGATGTCTTTGTGGAAAAAGCAACTCACCCAGTCTGGATGTTCAGCTCAAGCTACAGCTCCTCATTTCTTTTACTTTTGGAGTTACATTCAGTCCCTCTCCCAGATGATGTCCATTGAAAAGGCACAAAACGACGTAACCACTGCAGGGCCGAAAATGTGATTTCAGACATCTCTGCTCACCTGGCTCTCAGGTGAGAAAACCTTTCTGTGCTGAGGGAGAAGGGGAAGGGCCTGGAGGTCACTGCTGCCCCTGTGCCAGAGCCTGAGCCAGGGCAGAGGGAGGCTCTGGGCACCGAACACAACAAAAGTGGGGGAGCTTTTCCCACCCCCACGCTGAGGAAAAGCATCTCTGGGCAAGGGGAGCCCGGCAGGGGCAGCACGGGCAGCTCAGCTCCCTCGGCTTTTGGTGGTGGGGAATTTCCTCCTCCCTGCTGTGCACCCCTGGAGCTGCTGGATGCTCTGGGTGGGTGACTCCTGTCCAGACCTTGCTATCCTGTGCTTTGTCAGCTGTACGGTTTGTAAACAAACTCCTATTTGTTCTTTTGGCTACTCAGTTTTGTCTTTTTTAGCCTTTTTTTTTTTTTTTTTTTTTTTTTTTTTTTTTTCCTGAGCGGTGCTGGTGCCCTCGCGTGGCCAATTTCATAACTGAGAATGTTGCCTGGTAGCGTCAAATAAATAACAACATTGCAGTTCTTACAGAGCCTCTCAGAACAGAGATCTCACAGAGATCTCAGAAGTAAAAAGTGCGCTGAAATGAGAGCAGGAATATCAGCAGGAGCTCCTTGTTCATCCCTGCAGGTCTCTCTGTACCCCTGCCTGCCCTCCTGCTCCTCAGGAGGGACCGTTTTCAGGGACAGAGGGGATGATCCTTGGAAATCCAGCAGCTTCTGCAGCTGTGGTGCACAGGAAGGGCAGCGCTCTTTACTCAGCTCCTGCTGCAGGGGACTTGGGTGCTGAAGGCACGTTTTTGTCACTTCTTTTGGCGTTTGGCACTTTTCATCTCCTGCAGAACCGGGAGGGGCAGGGAACCACAATCACCACAGTGCTGAACCATGCCAGAGTTGTGATGATTAAGGGTGGGCATTACTCATTCCTCGTTAAATCATAATTACACCTAAAACCACCCCAAGAACAAAGGCTTTGGTGTGCCAGGAGGGGCTGGGAGTGTTCAGAGAGCTGGCAGGGGCAGCAGACTGACAGATCAGCCCTCTCTCCATGAGAAGCTGCATGGATCTCACACAGGGAGCTTGGATCAGGCCAGGACTGAGCTCAGAGCTCTGCTCTGGCTGCCTGGTGCCATATTCATAAGCCAGGCTGCTGCTTTAGGGCATCACTGAAGTCACTGGTGAATTGTCACTGACTCAGTGGTCAGGACGAGCCAGCCCTTGGTGTGCATGAAAACACAATTCTTTCCAAGTGCACTGAACATGGGCTGCCAGGAACATGACACTGTTCCACACACTAAGCTGTGCTTGCATAGGTTTTCTTCTCTTAATATAATCTTTTCCTGTGATGTTGTTTCTCAGTTTCCTGCATAAAACCTCAAATTTAAAAAAAAAAAAAATTAAAAGATCATATTTACATTGTGACAGCTTGGTCATTTTTTCCTCTTGGAAAAGTTTTATTAGCAGCAGTTTTTAAACCATGCCAGAAACACATCAAGGCTATAAAATCTTTTATTGTGTTTTATTGGTAAAAAGAATGTTTTTAAAAAATCTACTCATTGGAGTCCATCCAAAATTGCCCAATGAAGTAAAATGCAGTAAAATAACCTGGAAAGCAGCTTCTGCAATGGCCTCAGTCCATGAGTGTGAAGTCAGGGACTGACTCTGTGAGTGCTTTATCTGCTGTTCACTTGTCTGGAGTGGATCTTCATCCATAAATGCTGCAGGTATTCATTCATGGCTTCTCTTGCTGCAGGATTCTGTGTGAGCACAGCACAAACCCATTGTGCTTATCCTCCCACTTTATTTTCTATCTGTGCCACTTTGTGTTGTAAAACCTCTTATCTCCAGCTAGACACCAGGGATGGAGCCAGCCCTAACAGAAACACCCTAAACCTGCTATTTATTGGATTTTTGCTTTTAGCCCTTGTGTTTTGATGGAAAAGGAGAAGCTGCCTTTCCTAATTCCCTGGCAGCTGTTCAGACAACGAGACCACATCATCCTCACACAATTCTGACCTATCTCCTCAGCTTCCTGATTCTTCCTTCTTCCAAGCTACACTCCCTTTCCAACCTTGAATAGGCCTTTTCTGTCTCAGAGAGAAAAATCCTTTCTTATTATACAGCCACCAGAAAACCACGTAATTTTTCCAGTGTGTGGTCTGCTGCAACTACACTGAGATATTGGAGTTTTTTCCAAATCAAAACAAAACCCGCTTACAATTGTTCTTGGAACAAGAACACTTGTATAACTGTGCTTGTATTTTTCTGTGTTACAAAATGACTTTCCTTGCATTATATTTGCTGCTTTTGGAAACTTTTTGTCTAAAGCACAATTGGGTTTATGACCTGGTTTTGCTTTTCAGAGAAAAACATTGGAAATATGGAAGAACATTGGAAGGAAGAGAAATGAGGATGCTTTGCTTTACTGTGGGGAGCACCAATCTGGTATCCTGGGAAATCTGTGGGCAGCTTCTGGAGACAAATCCTCATTGCAAGCAAACCTCCAGAGTCTGGGAGATCTTGTGTTTGAACTGGGATTCCTGAGAAAACGTGGAGATGTGACCCTGAAACAAACACTAAATTTCCTTATTAGCTCCTGCACTGTGATGAAAGACACTGCTCTCATATTTTATGCTCATTGAGCTCACTGAGTAGCTGCTGTCACTAACCACTGGTTTTATTGAGGTCATTATTAAAAATGTTAAAGTGTTTGAGAACCTGCCACCTCTGTTTTGCATAGAAAGTTTGTAAAGATTGCCAAGGACAGGATAAATCTGCAGAATCTATTCTGGTTGTACTAAAAGCTCCAATTTTAAAGGTGTCATTTTCAAATGAGCTCCTGAATTGGATATTTTTAATGTTTCTTGGTGTGTGCAGAGAGGTGCAGACACTTCTTCCTTTTGTGGAACTCCCAGATGATGAAAACTCCTGAGACTTTGCACTGATACAGTCAAAGGTGCACACTGGATTTGGAATGCCCAAGCTCAGTGGTTGGTTAAAAATCCCAGCCATGATATTTAATAAATGACAGATGTCATAGATACTCCTGGGTGCAATGAGGGAGGTCACAGAAATTCGCTTCTAAAAATCAGTTTTAATTTCTCTTTTCCTGCTGACAGCTTCGTGCTAAGGGTGGGCCTCCATTTGATGTGAGCACTGCAAGCTGCTGCAGGCTACCAGTGATTGGAATTTACTTGGATTAGTCTAATTGCTGCCTCTGCCATCATCTGTTTGCAATCACAAAGAGGAAGCTTCTGAAGCTTGGGAATGAGAGAAAATGAAGTGTCCTGACAACCACAAAACAGCAAGAAAGCTTTTGGAGGTTTTCCCATCACTGTTTGTGAGTAGGAACAAAAAGAAACAGTTATATTTTCTTTCCATGTTCATCTTTACCCTGCCCCCATGACATAAATACATCCAGCACCAAAGAATAGTGGTAATTAGTGAAGGTCCCCAAGCACTGTCAGTTGATAATGAGTAAGAGTTCATGAATTGTTTTGGAAGGGGTTGAATTAGTTCATTATTGAATTAGTTGAATTAGGTCATTACTGAAAACATACAATTGTTCTTTCTATGGATATTCAGCTTAGATTATGAAACATCCACATTCAGGGCTTTAAATTCAGTTTTCAAACACATTTTATCTGTGGTTTTGCCCCAGAAGGGCCCTTTCTCATGCACCAGACAGGCACAAATTGTCAGGGAGTGGACAGATAAAACACTTTAATAACTAAAGACATTCAGACTAATTTTGCTTCTGCCCAAGGCTGGAGGTTTAGGCTGGAGAGGAGAGTTTGGAGCCTTGCAGAGCACGGAGCTGTGCTCCAGGGAGAGGCAGCACTGGGAGCCTGGGCACAGCCTGGGCACTGCCAGCCTGGCTGCCCTGGCCTCCTCTGCCCTTCAGCTGGGAGCAGGTTTGAAAAATGCCAGTGAAAGGTTGTGCACAGGGCACCAGGGAGCTGGAAACTCTGAATTCTGGTTGAACATTCAGGGATCTCTGTCTGCCTGGCCAGGGCAGCAAAGGGAGCAGAAGGTTCTGTGCAGCCTCAGGAGCTGCCAGGGACAGGAGGGCTTTGCTCACAGAAGCACAGCCTGAGAAAACTCCTTTCTAAACTGCCAGACTCCTTATTTCCTAAATAAAATTCAAAATTCCATGGAGGAACTGAATATGAAATGGGATAATCTAAATTCTTTCACAGCTCTTACAGTGACAGTTGTTTGGTGCCACGGCCTGACCTTCTTGTAGCTTATTTATCAAATCAAACGAACAAAACCAGCAGAATGAAAAAAAAAATCTTTTTACTCTCACGTTTTCAGGGATAAATTCAGACACAAGGCCTCACTAATGCTCCTTAGCAGCTTCAGCTCAAGTCCTAAACCAAGTGATGCCACTGGAGATTTAATTTGTTCTTAAAATGAAATCTCTGCCCCGGTGCTGTGCTCCATCACAGCCTCCTGATTGTTTTGGGGACTGAGCTGAAGGCAAATCAGATAAAAGTGTAGCAAATTACAGCCCGGCTTAGTGAGTTCTGAGAGCCTCTGTCACTCTGCCATGGGAAGGGTTAAATTTAGTCTAAACACAATAATAATAACAGTATTTTTGATACATTATATAAGAATTTAAGATGCTGCTAAGTGGTACTTGAGATTATATTGATGAACTTTTCTTAGTCCCAGTCATCTCTGAAATACTTCAATTTGATATGATCCAAACTGATTTAGCATGTTTTTAAAAAGCTAAGCTACATTCTTTAAGATGAATCTTCCCATTATGCCAAAAATACACATTCCAAAACATATCTATAATAAAAATAATAATATCAATGCTCCAAACATGCCAGGTTTCCAATCTGGTGGATATAAACTGTTGGCATTGTGCATTTTTCTTTCAGCTGGCCTCTGAAGACAACATCAGTGAGGAACAGTGGGAGAAAAGCAACAGGGACCAGAAGAAGGAAAAAAGATCCTAAGGGCTGTCAGAGCAGTGAGTAAATGTTTTTAAAATGTTTCTAACAAGCACTTTTCTCTGAGCCTGTGCTGTAAAACAAGCAGCATGACAGGGAATCATGGATTGATTTCCCTGACAGGATGTGCAGGTGGGACTGCAGGCTTGTATAAACTTGAAAATTGTATTTATCAATTGTGGAAGAACCTGAAGCAACATTTTTGTCTACAATGTCTCAAAAGAAAAGTTACTTGATTTGTAACCCAGATCCAAATTAAAAGGGTAAATGTGAATTGTCTGAGAGGAATGACTGTGTAGTGCCTGAACTGAAGTCTGTTAAACCATTGCTCATGGTTGATTAACTGCTGAAAAAGAACATTAGCACTGCTGTGTGCTGCACATTCAAAGATGTTTCAGGTTTTTTGCAATCAGATGTGACAACTTTTTTGTGTTTAGGTGTATTACATAACCACATGCATGTACAGAGGCCTGCAGACAGAGGTAGGAGTAATTCTTTTGCCTTTTAAATTGCAAATTTCAGTGTGACTCCTCCAGAATCAAGTGAGCCAGGAATAATTTCACTCCAGCCTTACTTTGCTACATTACTTTGCTTCAGATCAGGCCTTGCTTGTTTGCCCCATGGTCTTAGAAGGAGTTGCTTGAAACCACAGAGAACAAGGTTTGCAATTGCTGTGGCCACTGCTGAAAGGAAACAGATGCTTTCCCAAAGCCAGAACTCAGGGCACTGCAAGTTTGGGAGCTCTGTCCCAGAGAAATGGGTTTTTGTTACCAATGGTTTGCTAAAACCCAAGAATATATTATACACTGTATTACATTCAGATGATCTCATCCTAAGCAAAACAAGCTTGTGGGACCTCTGATTCTGATTAAGCATTTGGGCTCAAGGGACTGTGCTACCATCCTACCTCACTGGCAGGGGTTTTGTCATGAGACATTTGTTATGTTTTTGAAGGAAATATTTCTGTGATAAGTGTTATATTAAAACCCACAAGGATGTGAATAATCGTGTTTTCAGTGAAGAGTTTAAATGGCATGCTATAAATAAAGCCAAGGCCACACATTGACTCAAAAAGGTAAGAAAAAAATACCCAACCAGAAGTACTGAATAGCTCTGTTCATCCTGCCCACTAAATGGGGTGAGGCCGTGGGGAAAAATAGCTTTTAATTGTATCACACAGGAGATGTGAATTAGGACTGCACATGGCAGCCTAAACCCTGGTGTTTCCAGCCCTTGAACACTTGACTTTTCAACCTTAACTTAGGTGGGTGGGGAAGTTCTTATTAATTTTATCTCAATTCCCCTTGAAGGCATTGGTGATTTCAAATTTGTTCTGCTCATCCATTTCATTTACTCGGTCTCATCTGCTGGTTTTTAAACTGGGTTAGGAATGACAATTTCTCCCTTAAAAGGATGTTTTGCCTCTTTGTGAAGTGAGACTTTGAGCTGCCATCTTCACTTCTCTCTGCTCATAAACCTCCAGGCAGGAGACAAAGCTCAGCGAGGCTCCTGAAGGAATGGGCGCCCCGGGGAAAGCTGAGCAGCCTCCACAGCGATGGTGCTGCAGTGACATCAGCACTCAGACATTTCCAGTTGGCTTTTCCAGCACATGCAGGCAACGAGGGGCTCTGGAGCCAGCACACACTGACTCTTTATGGCTCCCCCACTGGGAACTCGTCTCTGTGAGAGACCCACTGGAAGTGCTGGGTCCAAAACACAAACAGGCTCCTTCTGTGGGGAGGGATTTGCCTTCCAAGCCTGGGCAGTGACTGAGCCCTTCAGCCGGAGCTTGTGTGGGAGCCAAGCTGAGATTCAGCCTTGTGATCCCTGAGCTCTCTGACTGCTGCCATCGGCCTTTGTGCATCTCACACACCTTTTCTGCCAGCAGAAACCACTCCTGACATTGCTGCTGGCCCTTCCCGAGAAGCTGAAAAATTCCTGTTGTATTGCATTTCCCAGTGTGGGTTATCGTGGGGATAGTGCTGAGTCCACTTTGAAGTGCTGTCAGGGCTGGAGATGAAAAATGACCTTTGATTAGGGAGTATTTTAGCTCTTGAGTATTACTGGTGATCCTCTAGGATCGTTCATTCCTTTAACACCACCTGAAGGAATTCCAGCACTCTGATCCCTGCTTTACACATGGGAAGTTGATGACTGGGCAGGATAAAAACTGGTTTTGTGCTTTCTTAGTGTAGCAGAAGTGGGGCAGGAACAGAGGAATACATTGATGTTCTTGAGCCAGAATATTTTACCTTTTCTCAACTTTTTTTTTTGGGAGAAAGTAATTTTCCTCAACTTTCCCCCAACTTCTTACTAATGTCTTTCCATGTAGAAACAATATTTGGGATCAGAGATTGTGCCTTCTGAAGTGGTTTCCATCTTGCTGTCCTCCTAAGAGAACTTTAACCTTTATTGAATGATCATGTTCAGCTACATAGAGTTACAAATCCATAAAAAACCAAGTCCCCTTGTATTTTTATACACTGCAGCAAAATGTACCTTTAAGGAGAAAACATTGCTTCAGTGTGACTGTCTGAATTTATTGGCTATTAGGAGCCTTACAGTGTATAGCTCAAATTTTAGAACTCTTGATTTCAAGCTTAATGTGGTCAGGAAATATAAAAATACATTTATTTATGTCATCTACTAAAAATCTCAACCTATGTTACTGCAAGTGGAGCCCAATCTGTGTTTATGTTGGAGATGAATGATTGGTTTGTAGCTGCCTGTGTTTCTAGCCAGGCTCAATGGAATGATTCTGCAGCACAACTCTGTGTGTATTTCTTTTTTTTAAACTTCTTTTTATTTACTGCATGTGGCAGCAATTTCCTTCCTCCCAGAACCCACTGCCCAGTTCTCAAGGGCAGTGCAGCTGCCTGATAATAATAATAATTATTATTATCAGGCTGTGCATGTGGAGTGCTAGGATTTACTGAATTGTTCAAGGCTGTCAAAATCCAGGCAAGTATTTCATTATTGCTGATGCCTGTTCACTGTTGCAAGCTTGGATTTGATTTGCTTTCCCAAGTCTTTACAGCTGATATTTGCACAAATTTTCCTTGTTATTAAACTGCAGGAAAATATATCTGAGCAGAATTTCTTCTCAGACATTTGATAACTGGATGTGTGTGTCAGACAGGCTGCAGCAGCTTCCCTGTGGCACCTTCTTTCCCTGCAGCTTCAGTTGTGGATTTGTTCCTGGGGTGAAATCCCCACTCGGGGGTCTCAGCCCCAGGGCTGGTTCCCCTGAGCTGGGGCTGCACGGGGGTTTGATGGCATTTCCTGCAGAGCTGGGAGCAGCTCTGCCCTCCTGCCATCAGCACATTGAAACTTTCAGTCCAGCACATTTCCCATCCTGTGTAGGTGGACAATGAATATGAACACGATGCAAATGATTTCCTTTTAGATGTGAAGGCTCCCTGATTGAAAACATGATGTGCAGAGACCTGGGGCTGTTCTAGTCCCTCTGAACAGAACATCTTAGTCTTTAGTGGTTGTAGGATCAAATTCTTACGTTTCAAATATGTTGAAAATAAAATTTCTTTTCCCTCTGAAAGTGAGAGTGGATAACCAACTCAATAGAAAAGGTCTAAAGAATACAGAGCAGAAAAAGCACTGAAGATGCAGGGTAAAAATTCAGGGAAAGAAAAACACAGCATTAAAAGTCTTGCTTGAGAGTCCAGAAGTTTGTCAGAAAATGAGAAGCTGAGGTTGGTGGAAAGGATTGTGGGACTTCTTTGGATAAAAGCAGGAGAAGAATTGAGAAAATCTAAATCACTGTGCCTGGAACTTTCATATCTTCCCTGTCATACTCCAAAATGAGGTTTGGATCACTCATCCACCTTCCCAGCTACTGGGCAATTCATACCTTGGGGTTATTCACCCAGGGAGGACATAATGTTTTAATTATCTTTGGGTTTCCATGTCTTCTCTACATTGTGTCTCCCTTCATACATAAAGACTCTTGAAACAACATGAATGTGTGTTACAGAACCGAAAATAATGTAAGTGCAGGGTAATTCTTTCACAAGACTATTTTTAAAATTCATATTAGCACTACTTTAGTTTAAAAAGTCATACCTCCATCTGTCAGTATCAGAGCTCTGCTCATCCTGCAGTTTTGGTATGTGCTGTACCTCATTTTTATTGAAAGATACTCTAAAATAATGGGAGAGCATTGATCATTCCAGTATATATTTTTAAATTAAGATGTTCTCATGAGTGCCATCACTCAGCAAACAATCCCAGTGCTCTAGTGGGACAATAAATATGTGTAGAGCTCCTAGACCTTGTGATCTGGTATGAAGAGTTGGGTGATTTTAAGGGAGCTGCTTTGTTTGCTCTGGGAATTCATCCACCTCTGGGGCAGAACTTCCAGTTGTTTTAACAGTGTGTGTCAGGATCAGCAGCCAAGTCCTGAATATTCTCAGCTCCTCAGGGCAACCCCTAAATGCATATTGTGAAGGGAAAAAACAATAAAAGAGGAAAAAAAAACATAAAACACCAGTTTGGGAAGGTCTTTTTATGGGTGTGCTTGAAAGAAAATCAGCCAGAAATAATGTCCATCAAGGAACTCCATGGAGGAAAATGGGAAAGTTCTGTAAAACAAGGCTTGAACCCCAGCAGCAATGGAGAATCTGTTCTGCACAGGCTGTCTCTGAATATCCCCTTTAGGAAGGTTTTTGACTTCTATAAGGATTTCTGTACAGATTTGCCATAAAGTAGCCGAGGTCTCCTGGGCTCCTCAGCCCTGTCCTGCCACAGACATCTCATCTAACAGCCCTGCTTTGGGAAAGGAGCCATGAGAGGAAAAAAAAAAAAAAAGAACAGGCTCCTTTCGTAGCTAATAACTTCCTTTAATTGGTAATTAAGCTGCCTGCTACTTATAAATGTCAATAAAGGTCAAAATATTTAGAAGCAGACTCATTTTAGTGGCTTCCCATTTCTCATTGCATAAGCTGCCTGCTCAGACCACACACAGGCACATTTGAAGATGGTTTGGATTTCAGAGCCTTCGTCTTCCCACCAAATTCTTCACTAAAGCAGCCCAGGAGGGACAGAGCAGCTTTAGTCAATAGGAGGGAGGATGTGAACGGAGTCTTCTGGGTGAGCATTCCTCACATTTTGGAATTGCACCGCAGGCGCTGGGCTGGAGCAGGCAGGGCCCGGCCAGATGGAGCTCTCGTTTATTCCTGCATCCAGGGAAAGGGGCTGCATCCCATCCATGTGCAAAACCGCTCAAGGAAAAGCTGCCTGCTAACAAATTCAACACCAACTGCAGCTTGGAAATGAGAATTAGTGTAAATCCTGTTGTTTCTGTTGAGCAGAGAAAAATCTTGAGGGTTTTTTGGCGGAGTTAACATGTACAAACACTTATCCTCACTGCATGGATCTGCTGATTTTGTGAGCACTCTTCCCACTGAAATTAATCAGTTTACAAGGGGGCAAGTGAGGGGACATTTGGCTTTGAAGAGTGCAGAGAATGTATTCCCAAAGGGATCTTTGATCTTTTTATGGTGTTTTGTTTCTGAAGTGTGTGTGTGTGTCCTGCAGGGACTTGGCATTTTGGAAATCAGAGCCGTGGGGACTAGACTTTGATATTGTGCTGAATATAGCTGGAATATTAGAATATGAACACGGCCTCCCTTTTAAGGCTTTCCCAAAGGATCCTCAAGAAGCTCAGAGCCTAATTTACAATTCCATGAGCTCCCCGTGTGGGACAGGGTGGGGTTTTATGGGAGGACGATGCAGTGGGGCTGTGTTGACTCTGGAAGTGGAGATTAGCTGACTTGGATGTCAGGTAGAGCTGGGAATGGGAAATCTTTTCCTTCCAGACTAAACTGGGGATGTTGGTGATTGTGCCACATGTCCTCAGCTCAAGTTTACTCTTGGCAGCATCAGTCTGGATAGGTGGGAGACCTGAAAATGTCGTGGAGGGGGCCACGTCCTCTTGGCACATCCATCCTGCCTGGGAAGTTCCCACTGGAGCCCCCAGCCCAGCCAGGCCCAGCTGTCCCTGGAGGCCGAGATTCCATGGACTCCTGGGTGTAAATAATCATTGCAGCCATGTGGAATCTCCAGCTTTTCCCGGGGCAGATTTGCTCATTGATCCCTGTTATTGGGTACCTGATAAAACGTTGCTGGTTTTACAAATAGAGGCACTTTTGCCATTAAAAGCACCAAGGGAAGCACGAGGCACTCGTGCTGATGTGACTCCTGCTGCCTTGGTTGCTCCCTGTGTCAGCCCCAGATGTTTTCTGCAAAGATTTGAAGGAAGTGGCTGTGAAGAGCAGCTTCATACATCCAAGTGGTAGCTTTCAAAAGCCAAAAATGCTCTCTAAAATCAGGAGATTTTATTAAAGACCATAAGCTTAAAGCAGATAAGTATGCTTTCAAAATTAATTGTTTCCTGTGTGTTTTTGAGTCGTTGGAATATTTGTATCTATTTTCTTTCAAACTTTTATTCTGTAATTGTGATGGAGAGAAGCTTCTGATTAAAAACTCTGAAAACAGAGCACTCTGAAAATCACTTTTATGATTTCAGAAGCTGCTCATTTGCTAATAATACAAGTAATTATCCCAGAAAAGCAATAGAACTGTTTGAGCATCATACCAGAAAATAATGTATATTTTGATATTAAAGACACAAACATGAATTAAAATAGCATTTTGAGACTTTTGAGATGAAGTTTGTATTGCTTCATCTTTCATAAATCCTCTCATCATTTGGCTGGGGATTGTAATGTCCATATGTCCATCTTAAGAAGCAAAAATGGACAAATGAAGATAAACACTTAAGGAATTTAAACTTTCATTTTCATCTCACAGTTTCTGTAACACGGTTAAGGTTTGTCCTGATCCTCCTGCTAAAACTCTTCCCCAGTATCAGCACAGCCCTGCACCAGGCAGGATTTGTGTCTGTGCCTCCCTGGCTGCCCCATCCATCCCTGTCCCACGTCTTCCAGCTGATGGAATTTGCAGATTATTGGAGGAGGAACAGAGGAATGGAAAAGGGTAATTGATTTCTTACATCATGATTCTGTGCATCTTCGGTGGGACTGAAGCAAAAATCAAAAAGAGGGAAAGAAAATGAGCGAAAGATTAAAAACCAAAATACATTTAAAAACAGGATGAAAGAATATCATTCCAAAGTGTAATTCCAGTGGCTGATTATTATGCTAAAACAAATCTATATATTCTCCTGGGATATGGGTAAGAAGCAGTGAAGGAATGGGGAGGAAGATGAGAAAAGTTGGGTTTTTCCTTTCCCTAAACCCATCTCCTCGTCCCCCTGCAAGTTTTTGTGTAGCTTGGGCAGCATGGAAATGCTTGTGATCACTCCTTAGGAATTCTTTCCTGTGTTCCTTTCTCTCCTCATTCACACAAACAGTAAATCCCTGCTGTCAGTCCTGTACCCCTGTGCTCACAGAACCCTGAGCACTGACAGCTCCAGCCACCAACAAATGGTGCTGCACATTTTCCTTATGGTTTCCCAGCACTGAGTGTATGATTTAAATCCTTCAGCCTCCAAAGTGCTCCACTGGGTGTCCTTTAATATTGCATTATATTACTCATGATGCATAGTCAATTCCACTGCTTCCATTTACTTTAGCAATGATAAATGGCACAAACTGCATGAGAAGTTTATAAATTTTAAGTGCTTTGTAGGCAACTGCTACCCAGAGAAATTTTCAAACTGTTTGTTACTTTGGGTCATGGAAAAATTGCTTTCAGAAGCTTGGTTAATGAGTTTCAAAACAGGGTAAAATGCATGAATTCTTTATGACTGAGAAGCACATTAGTGTCAGGATTTTCCCTTCTGTAGGAATCGTCAATTCTGCACAGTTAATATTTAAAAAGAGTTACAAAAAATATAGCAGAAAACCTCAAGGAACTTGCAGCTTCGCTTTTCTCACTGTAATGTCTCCCTAAAAACCGCGTTCAGCTGCAGGGGCAGGGCTGGAGCATCGTGCCCAGATGATTCCTGCGTATGGAAAGTTGCTGCATTTGGGGTAACCCATGTGTGGTCAGTGTGGTGTTAACACGAGCCTGTGTCATCCCTCTCCTTGTGTTTGGAGTATCCCGGTGTGGAGGGAGCTGGACTTTGTGCCTTGTGGGCTGGCAGTGCCGCCTTCCCCTTCCCCAGGGATGGTTTGGGCAGTCTGTGTATTCCCAGTCCCCTCTGGCCGTTTGTTGGCCATGGATGAGGCACTCTGCAGGATGGAAATCGGTCTCCTGGCCAGCTGTCCCTGCTGCTGGAAGTGGTAAACAACAGCCAGCAAAGGAAGACAAAGGAAATTGGGAGGGAGTTGAGGAGCATTTACAGGATTCAGCTCTGTCCATTTCCCACAAACAGCGAGGTAGAGCACTCAGTGAGAGGAATATGGCATGATGGCTTTGCTGAACCTTTGAGCATGGAGCACACCCAGAAATGTTCATTCTTATTTAACCCTCGCAGGACTGTGAGTGCTCACCGTCCCCAAAATTAGTCCTGAGGAAATTGGGTCAGCCCAAGCCCCAGCAGTGCTTGACAGAGAGGATCATGGCTTTAAACTGCCAGTGGGATAGAAGGGATATTGGGAAGGAATTCCTGGCTGTGAGGGTGGAAGGCCCTGGCACAGGGTGCCCAGAGAAGCTGTGACTGCCCCTGGATCCCTGGCAGTGCCCAAGGCCGGGCTGGACAGGGCTTGGAGCAGCCTGGGTAGGGGAAGGTGTCCCTGGGGAAGGTGTCCTTGGGGAAGGTGTCCCTGGGGAAGGTGTCCCTGGGGAAGGTGTCCCTGGGGAAGGTGTCCCTGCCCGTGAGGTGGAACGAGATGATCTCCAATGTCGCTTCCAAGCCAAACCATTCCGGAACTCCGGCTCGGACGAGCGAGCGCTGCGAGGATCCGGCAGCGACCGCACGATGGCAGCGTGGGATCGGCGCTGCGGCCACGGGAGCCGGGAGCGTCCCGAGGGACCGGGAACCCCGGGATGGGGATTCGGGAGGGAACAGGGAACCCCGGGATGGGGATTCGGGAGGGGACAGGGAACCCCGGGATGGGGATTCGGGAGGGGACCGGGAACCCCGGGATGGGGATTCGGGAGGGGATCAGGAACCCCGGGATGGGGATTCGGGAAGGGACCGGGAACCCCGGGATGGGGATTCGGGAGGGGACCGGGAACCCCCGGGATGGGGATTCGGGAGGGGACCGGGAACCCCGGGATGGGGATTCGGGAGGGGACCGGGAACCCCGGGATGGGGATTCGGGAGGGGACCGGGAACAACCGGGATGGGAATTCGGGAGGGGACCGGGAACTTCTGGGATGGGGACTCGGGAGCATCCCGAGGGGACCGGGAACCGCCGGGATGGGAATGCAGGACAGTCCCGGGGGAACCAGGGAACTGCTGAATCCCAGGACCGTGCCGGGACCACCGAAGGAACCGGGACCATCCCGGGCGGCCGGAGGGAGAGGCTGCAGCCGCAGCACAACACAAAACGCCACTGTGCAAGATAATCTTTAGCCTTGTGTTCTCCCACTGCAAGCAGCCGCTGCAGCAGGTCAGGGTTATTTTAAATTAGACTTTGACATTTTGCTTTCCTGTGTTTTGTGGTTTCCCTTCCCCCGCAGCCCAACCTTTGTGGGGGTGGTGGAAGAGGTGGAAGCCCAAGCGGTAGAATGGGAGCTCACAGGAATCTCTCAGTTTGCAGAGGCTCCTTTAGTGCACAGCATCCACAGAGCTGGGCAGGCTGGCAGGATCCACCCAGGCTCCGAATAAACCCTCAATAAAGAGCCCAGCCTTCAAAGCCGTGGCTCTGAAAGCACGTGGGTGATAGGCACTGGGGACGATCTTTGAAAATCTGTACAAAAAGAAGGCAGAAGTGCTCATATCAGATCCATCTGGCAGAGCTGCACAAAAACATCCAGCCAGGCTTTCCTCTATTCCTTACAAACTGTGCTTACATTATATACATTGTCCCTATTGTGCATTGTAGGGGATGGTCTCTCTCAAATGCCAGCGTCTTCTGGCTTTCATTTGTTCCCAGACCTCCCACCAAGTGGCTGCTGATTGAAAACCTTTTTACTCTCCTGCCAGGTTTAGCAAAAAGGGCTTGGTGTACTCAGGGCCTTTGATCTATCTGGGATGAACATTTTCATTGAAAGAGGTGGATGAGTCACTCTATATTTGACACGGAGCTATCTTGGAATACCTCTGGATTTGCCTTTTCAAGTTCTTTTGTATTTTTTTTTTTTTTTTTTTTTCTGCATGTGGCTATAAATATTTTTCTCTGCGAGAAGCATGAAGCTCTTTTTTGGAAATGAAAGAGCCCTATTCCAAATAGGAAAAACACACTTAGCTAAGGTTTGTGCAGTGCATATTTAGTGGTAGAAGGTGCTGTGTTGGCCCTGCCTTGCTTTTCAATACAATATCCTGCAGTGTGAAATGAATGGCTGTATTTAGAGGTATCTGGAAGTGATGACTGATGTTTGGAGAAGTTACAAGGCTTTTCCTTTTCCACATGAACTCTCCAACCTGGCATTTCCACAGCAGTGAAATACTTCTGGGGCTGAGATCATCTGATTATTATTTCCTGTGTCATGTGCAGAATTTATTATTTTGTTGAATATTACAAATATATTCTTAAGTTGCCTGAATTCGGGGTTCTTCTGCAAAGTTCACTGGCATAACAGGGATATTGGACTGGCAAAAATAACTTTCTCCTTGGATATTTTTTTGCTGTGATTAGTGAATGAAAGACACAAATGAAAAACGGGGAAGAGTGAAACTCCCTAGGAAAAATTAAAATACATATTTTGCACTAATAACTGCTAAAATCCAGAAATTTGGACTTTCTATTTGCTTCAGTGTCCAACTATTTTTCCTTCTCTTCTTTGGGAAAGGTGCACACCTCTGTGCTAATGCAGGATTTTTCCTGGATTCAGCAGAATCAATGTTGTTACTGGGAATTGCAGAGGGCAATGGGTTCATTGCCTCAAATATTTTCATTACGATATTTATCTATTTTATACCTCTAAAAACTGAAACAGAACGGACTAAAATCTTAAATTGCCGAGAGCAGCTGTGGCTGCCCCATCCCTGGCAGTGTCCAAGGTCAGGTTGGATGGGACTTGGAGCACCCTGGGATAGTGGAAGGTGTCCCTGCCCATGGCAGGGGTGGAATGGGATGGGCTTTAACCCTCCCAACCCAGGGCATTTGTGATTCTATAAAATCCAGTAAAAGCTCTTCAAATAAATTGTGACATTAAAATGTCAATTTGAATGTGTGTGCAGTCCTTGCAAGCATTAAATCAGGATATCAGAAATGGTGGGAGTAATCTCCCATCTCAAAGCTGTTGTTTTAAACTGGGCTTAATTCTCTAAAATCTGACTCAAATGCCACGTAGATCTTTTGAGCTGCCTTGTACATTACTCAGAGCAAGGTCTTTTTGGGCTCTTTTGCTTACAAATAGAGAGGGAGAATAAATAACTTTTTAAAAAAAATAAATATTGGCATCTGGATTCTTGCAATTTGTGTATTTGTAACACCACCCATATTTCTTCCTCCCTTGTTTTGGAATATTGCATGGTATGTGGGTCTTCATTAAGGGATATTTTGTCCTTTGGCTTTTTCTACACATGATTACACAGTAGCCATCCGTTCCCAACATCTGTGTTTATGAAAACCTTTCCAATAAATCTGTGCAAAGGGAACTGTCCATGTTTCCTCTGAGTCCTGCAAAAGATGCTGTTTTTCTCTGTGATGAGTTGGTTAAAGATTACCCAGCTGAGATATTTGGTTTTTAGGTGAATTTTCAACATGACTGCAGAAGTGGATTAGAAATGGACATTGGATGGGCAGGCAGTGCAGGACCCTTGTGACTGCAGCCCTGCAATCCTCATCCCTATGGCAAAGCCAGCTCGGGGTGTCTGTCCCAAGGAGAACATGTAAGGAATGACTCAGGGAATCAGCTGATCCACCCTCAGAGCTGCCTGCTCTGTTCCCTCACTCCCCCCTGGATCAGAGCCCTCCTGGCACACACCATCAGCAGTGCCATGGCGAGCTCTGCAAGGTGGGGACATTCCCAGGCAGATTTTTGGCTGCCTGATTCCAGTCACAGGAGGGTGAAGGGCTCCGGTTGTGGCGGTGGAACAAAAGCCACCAAGTGTCCCCGTGCTTGGGAGGGACCTCGTGAGAAGATCAGCAGCCACACACAGCTGTGAGTTCTGGGCTGGGCACCTTCAGCTCTTACACCCAGCCTGCTCCGGGTTTCACCAATGAGGGCACAGGCTCAAATCCTCACAGGTGATGCCAATGTGGGCACAATCATTTTTAGTCCATAGGTGCCACCTGAAAACGTTTAAAAAGCTGACGAGCTTTTATCAGGGGGCAGAAGCAGCTTGAAATCCTTGTGTGGGTGATAAATTTTGGGTAGTTCTGCCTGTCCTGGAATTAGGAAGACAACGTGGATAAGTGTGTGGATTTTGGAGAGCTTCACCACTCGGCTTTTGATCAGTCAGGTAAAACTGCCTTTAACTCTCGGGGTGCTTGTGCTCTATGGTCTGTGGCACATTTATTGCAGACTAAATTCTCAACTTCCATCAGAACTATTTGTCTGCCCTGCAAAACTTGCAGAAACAGAGGCTGGTGCTCTCCAAACTTCTAGATTCAGGACTTACCTACTGTTTTTCTTTTAATAACTTTTGTTAACGTTGGCAACAGGGCCTGGGTTAATTTATCTTGGGACTGGGAGCGTTGAACAGGTGTGAGGATGGGATGTCTGAGGTGGTGTTTTTATTTCTTTTTGTGTCTGTGCTCAGCGTCTTGGCCAGACTCAAGGATGGTGCAGAGGGACTGGGTTTGGAGTTGAGTTACTCAACCTGAAGAGTTACACAAAGATTTATGAATCAGGAACTGGCCACTGTTGGATTAAGCTCAGTCAGATGGTGTTAGAGCATAAACCCTCTTGACTCTTTGGGGCTGAGAGCACCTTCAGTTTTTCTAGTTCATACTCACCAAGGGACAAAAGCTGAACTGCAGACCTGCTCGTGTTCCTGTGTGCTGTCCACACAGCCAGTGCATGGCTCTGTGAAACCACAGCTCTGCCCCTGTGTAACCTTAAAACACATTTAAGAAATTCTTATTGATACTCACTTTCTGGTTTTGGACAAAGGTTTTGTTCCCTGGCAGCCACTTGCCCATCAATAAAACTGCAGCATTTTGTTTCTAATCCCAGGGAGAGCTGGTTTTTATGAAATTAAGGAAATGTCTTGCTTTTCTCTGATGTGAAAAATTAGACTTTTGAGGGCGGTATATCATTATCTTCAAATTCCTAGAACTCCCCTTTTCCTGATATAAGTAGTCCTGAATTGAAAGTTTCCTGAGTATTAAGAAACAAACATTTTGCTCAGTTTCTCCTCCAAAGTCTCAGGAATTCAGTGGGAAAAAGTCTCAGCCCTGCTTTGTGGTGATGTCGTTATCTGTCAGCTCTCTTTCAACTCCTTTGAGGGATTTTTTATAACATTGTTTTTCTTTTCTTCTCATTTGTGTTTTACATACAAGTCCTGGTATTTTGGTTTTACCCACAAACAACACGAAGCCTTAAATTTTTCCTGCCTACTGCAAACCAGACTTTTCCCCAGCATCAATTATCCGGAAGGGAACTGTGCATGTGAAACCACACCAAAAAGTTTTGAAGCCCATACAAAAATTTGGAGTTTCTTGTAAAAGTCCCTGTTCCTGTGTGTGTTTGTCTTTGGGCCACCTAGTTTTTCACCATGGCTGATGACTTTGCTGCCCATTTTACTATCTTTTTCCTCTTGGTGGTTGCTCTGGCAAACAGGAGACTTTTGGTTGTTGCTGAGGAGAAAAGAGCTCTCCAGAGCTTCTGTAAAATTTCTCCTTTTTATTTGTGCTGTGGAAACCCAACCTAGAAGTGAGGTTATGACAAACTGTGTGCAACTCTCCCAGTGATCAGTGCACTGAAGTTTGGTTTCTAGGAAGAAATCTGGAAAAAAGTCCAGAAAACTGGACTTTGTTTAAAGGGATAAAAGTGTTTGTGTGCTGTGTGTGGGCAGATGGAGCAGGGTTGGCTGATGGGACCCTGTGGAAGGCATTCCTCAATCCCCTCAGTGTGCAGCCCAGCATTTTCACCTGATTTCAGTTTATTCCTGCATAAGGCTGTGAAATGGGATGGGTACAGCCCACCTCTCCCAGGGTCTGGAGCTGCCTCAGGTGATGGGATCTGCAAGGATGAGGTAACACTTGAGAGGACAAACTTCCCCTGGCTTGCCAAAGCTCCCTCAGAAAGAATTCACAGAGACAGCAACAATAAATGGCATTTAGATCTCTCTGTTCTGCACCAGAGCAATAATTGCCGTTTTATTTCTTATTGTTTGCTTCTTACTAAGCTGCAGGGAGCAGGGAAAATACAGTCAGGGGGAAGTTCAGTCCACAATGCTCTGATATTTGCATTTTCTCCCCCAAAGTGTTTGCTACTGGGAGTCACTGGAGACAGGATGCTGTTCTATATGGACTTCTGATCTGATGCAGGTTGATTGTTTTCCTGCTTTTAAATACTTTAGGGCTGGATTTTGGCCAGATCTCCCGGGGCCTATACAAAGATAACAAATCAAAATGTCTTCCCCAAGGAGCAAACAATTTAAGCACAAGACAAGAAAGACACAGGAACAGAGACAGTCTGGGGAGTATTAAGAACAAGTTTAAAATTTCCAGCTATTAATGAGAAAAGGTCTTTCATTTTTCATCCAGCTCTGGGGAGGACATCTGAAGAGTTTGGATTTCAGTTTCACGGTCTGGGAAGCCGTGCTGGCAGCGTTGTTGTTTATCTCTCCTGAGAAACAGCATGTTTCAAGTTGATTCTCTATCGAATAAAGGTTTAAGAAAAATATTTTGTTTGCTGCTTTCTCAGCTGTGCACAGCATTTGTCTTCATCCTTTGCTGGTATAATATTATAATAGTTTCTTGTAAGTGCTGAAGCCTTTACTGCTGACAGCTGCTGAGAAATGATGCTGTCATGAATCATGCTTGCAAACACAGTTCTGTGATGTGACCAGTTCTCAGCCCCCATAATTAACAGCCAATTACTTCCTCTCCGAGAAGCCAAAACTCCAACAGATGAAAGGAGCAGTGTTGTGGGAGCAGATGTGTTGTATCAGTTCCTGTGTCCTTAGCAAACACACAAACACTGGCTTACATGGCAGTGGAAGTCCCTAAAACCACGCCTGGCTTTGGCCATC
The DNA here is from genome assembly GCA_037013685.1 of Acridotheres tristis. Taxonomy (NCBI): domain Eukaryota; kingdom Metazoa; phylum Chordata; class Aves; order Passeriformes; family Sturnidae; genus Acridotheres; species Acridotheres tristis. The sequence continues at coordinate 2,008,548 of CM072897.1, read as the reverse complement.
TGGGCTCAGAGTGTGTGAGGAGAGTGAAAGGGAGGAGGAGGAGGAGGAGGAAAGGTCCATCCCAGGCTGGCTGCAGTAACAGCAGGTCTGGAGCTCTCTGGCCGTTCCCTGGAGGGCACAGTGAGAGCTGTGGGTGCCAAAATCCCCAGCTGGAATGGTGCCAGGGCCTTTGGCTCAACCAGGACACCCAAAGCTGAGCCTTTTCCAGCTGCAGTTTGTGTGGCACAGACCAAGGTGGTTTAGGAGACAGAGCTGGGCAATGGGAGCTCCTGAGCAGAGCCTGCAGTCAGTAATTTACTGACTTTCCTCTTTATAGACTGCTTTTTACCAGAATTTCATTTTTCTTGGTTCACTTGTGTCATCTGTGCAGGACTGGCTTCCTGGGAGTAGATTTGAGCCAAAAAGATCTTCCTAAACTTTTTGCTTTCTCTTTCTTCTATAGTTTTCTATGTGCAGTACTTGACTGAGCAACTAAATTAGCCAGGGATAATTCTGCATCCTGAAAGGCTGGTTGGGAGTTTATAAATAGAAAGAGTTAAATCAGGATTTCAAAAGGAACCTTTGCCCTGGATGTCAATCCAGGATATCAATCCTCCACATAGTCCTTGTTTTTTTCAACATAACATCTGTCAATATTAGTTAATATAATGAAATGTATGCAGAGATAATAAGGACTTAAAATTAACTAAAGGATTTTCTTTTATTTGCTTTATCATAGCTGGTGTAAAGATGGCGGCACCACCAATCTCCTTTCCATAAATATGTGATAGAATTTTAATTAAAGTTTTATAATGATCCCCAAACTGTAAGAATAAAAGTGGGGGTGAATGGTGTTGTAGTAAATCTGTGTGTGCCATGAAATGAGCATTCTTAAATATTTTGCAGTATTTTTTAGCTCTGGATCTCCTCAAAACTGCTACTGACTGTCTGGCTTTGGAGAAAGTTAGTTACTTTCCTGCCTCTGCTGCTCCTATAAAATGTGTTTAGAACATTTACAGGGAGGCTGGAGGAGTTAGTATTTTTGTAATTCTCTAAACATTTGAAAATGTAAAATATTTGCAGATGCAGTGCCATATGTAACTCCATAACAAATTTTTATTCCTTGTATACTAAATTTCTGGAGAGCAAGAATCTCTTGGCTGTGGCTGTTTCTCAGCTGTGAGATTTTTTTCAAAGATGCTTTTTGGGGAATGAGTCATGCAGGCTGTGCTCCCAGGCCAGGCTTTACCACCTCCTGCCCTGTTTGTTGTTGCTCTGACATCAAGAGCAGTGCAAAGCAAGAGCCTGCTGCTGTCTTTGAGCATCCTGTGTTCAGCTGGCTCTGTGATTTACACTCTGGGATCAGCCCCACTTCAGAATGGATCAAGGACCAGGCTCTCTTGCCTTTTAATCTTCTGTAATTTGTACCAAGGCTTTCCTCTGCAGTTGCAAAATCTGCATGTGTGAAAGCTCTGCTCACTACCAAACCCTGTCAGCCTGACCAAAGCTGAGTTTCATAATGTGTTATTTGGATTATGAGAGTCTCCTTCTCTCCCCACCACCCCTCCTCCACAGGATTCAAAAAGTTTTATGGAGTTTAACGTGACCTCTCCCCCTTTGGAGCTGCATGATGCTAATGAAATAACTCACAGCTCATCAGCATTATCCAGCTGGATTTATGGAGCATATGGCATTCAAATCAGGCTTTCTGGTCAGCAGAAATCCCCCACATCTAATGACCAAGTAGAATGCTTTGCCAAGAGAGCAAAGCTTTGGATAAGTGCGAGAGCCTGAGAAAAACCCCCAAAATTGCCTTTTCTGGTTAATGTTCCTGCAAGGAACGTGATCACCTCAACTTCCACAGGCTCCAGCAGGAGCCATGGCCAGGCCTGTGCTCCTGGGCCACTTCCAAGTGCCATCCCAAACTTCCTGTCTGTTTAATGTTTTGCTAGCACACTTCCTTCCCATTTATCTTCATCTCCCTGCCACTGGCAGCCCAGGAGAGAGAACAGCTCATGGAGACAGGGGCGTGGTGCTGGGTGGCAGAGCTGTCTCTGAGCTGGAGCATGGGGAAAAGTGATCCAGCCTGGGAATTCCTGCCCATTCCCAGCCTGCCTGCTCCAGGGGAAGAGGGACTTAGCAACTCCTGCTGTCCCTGTCAGCCTCCCAGTGTGCTGCAATCCCACAGGGGGACAAACCTGGAAGTGCATTTCTGATTTTGGAGATGGCTTTGAGTTTGGTTTCTGTTAAGTCTCAGTTTACAGGAAGAGCTTTGTCAGTCTTTATTGAGAACTGGGCCTCTAAAACCCATTTCTGGGAATGTTGTACGTTCAAAAGTCCCAGAGAATGCCCTGGGGCCTTCACTCACAGCATTGCTGGTAAGAGAGGCTCATAATGCAGAATTGCTGCTTTAAACTTTCTATATCCCATGTCTCTTAAAATCATTGTAATCGGTTTATTTTAGGACAAGCTGTCCAATGACATCCTGGTCATTAAAAAAAAAAATCAACAGGAAATTCTGAATGTGAGTCATGCCTTTGTCTTAGTGTTTTTCAAGGATTTTTGGAATTTATTAAAAGAAGAAAAAACCAGAAATCCTTGATGTTGACAGAAACTACCTCAAAGTCCAAGTATTGAGAAGTCCCTCAACAAGGAAAGAATGTCTGTAAACTCCATTATTTACTTGATATCAAGTCCTTCTGATTAACCCAAACCCCACAAATTCCAGACTCATCCTTGGTTTTTGGGGACACACCCAGTGTCCTGGTTATTTCTCTTCCACCTGGGAAAACTGAGTGGTAGGAAAGGTCTGCCCTGTGGGACACTGCAGAAATCCCAAATGTTCCTGAATACCAGATGCTTTAGGAACATACAGGGATTAATCCTGTGCTCCCATCTGGGGCTTACAGACTCTGATAAATGCATGGATGTCGCTGCCAGCTCGCTGCATTCCAAGGGCAGAAGCAAACTGCTGGGGAGCAGTCTGGAAAATGGGAGCACATTGGGAGGGACTGAGACTCTCTGCAGAGGCTGGAGCATTCAAACCACCCCCTGTCACAGGTCTTTTAATAATTTAAGACAGGGAATTATCCTCAATCACATGAAAAAAAGCTTATATCAAAGTAGTATTGAAAATTTATTGTGGTGAAATGTACAATTTCCCTTGTCCTCTTCGTGCCTTTCATGAGGAAGCAACAGGAATTTTACAGAGGGATGGAGATGAAACCATACATCTCTGGTTATCCTGAGGTCCTTTAGCAGGAGTTTTTTGGGCAGTCCTTGTTCTCAGGAGGGGAATAATCTGGTTTTTGTGCGAGATTAGGCTGCTCACTATTCATCCTCAAGTGATGGGATAAATTTCAAATGAAGGTGAAGCTGCATTCAGACAGGTATCGATCAATGCAGAAACGCTTTTACCAACCCCAGCCACCCTGAAAAGCCGCGTCAGGCTCTGACATTGCAGCACACTTGTACGAATAACAAAAAACCAAAAGGGAAGACAGCAAGGTGAGCAGCTGGTGGGCTAAGGGAGCTCCTTCCTCCTTGGAAGAGGAGCCCCAGGTGGAGGTGGCTGTCCATGGCCAAGGTACGGTACCAGCAGATGGTGCTCAACAACACGGAATGTTCTCCTCTCGGAGCTCTGGGCTGCGCAGAGATGGGCGCTGGGTCCAGCCCTGTCACCCCCGGGCAGAGCAGGGCGGGGCTGGCTCTTCTGGAGGCGCTCGGTGTTATTCTGCATCCAGGTTTTAAGGGGGGGGGGGGAAATAAATCGTGGCGGGGGCAAAGGTCCAAGGCAGAGCGCTGGGACAGGGCAGTGCCCAACACAATAATTGAAGCTGGTGTTGAGGGATCCCCTTCTCCTGGTGCTGACCGGGTTGGGGAAGGCAGCAGAGCCTTTGCCTTGTGCTCCTGACACCTCCGAAACAGCCGGGTTCCCTTCACTTCTGTATCGCTCCTGCCACTTCATTTCTGCTTCACATCACGGGTGTGGGACGAGGAGTCTGCTCAATGTCCAGCAGGAACATCCTCTTGCTCAGGGCTTGCTGCTGTTGCTTTGCCATGGGTTTGTTTTTTCTTTAAACCCCTACTGTACACTTGGAAAAGGGATCCTGTGCCCCGAGTCAAGTGAATTAATGTTTTGTAAAAGGAGGGTGTAATCATTTATTAGCATTGTGCTGGACAAAGTTCTTTGTCTTTGGAGATTTGGCCGAGTGCCCAGACTCAGGCAGCCTCTGACTTTTGCTTTAGTCTCGAGATAAACTCTCAATGAAACAAGGCTGGAGCTGCCCCAGCTGACACAGATCCAGGGAGCAAACCCTGGCAGGAGGAAGGGCTCGGAGCAGTGCCAAGCCCAGCAGAGATGGCAGAACCTGTTACAGATGTTTGGGGTGCTGTGGGATGGGGCTGAGGGATCTGCTCGGGTTTTTCTGCTCATCCCTGTGACCAGATTTGTTTAGAAGGGTCAGTTTTCTCTCATCTATCTTTTTTTTTCTTTTTTTTTTTTTTTTTTCTATGGAGTATTGAATTTACCACTGCCCCAATATCAAAACGTCGCTGGCTCGTTTTCAGCACTGTGGGTTCTGTTTCCTCTGGACACTCATTCCACGTCTGACTTAGGCTTTGTTTGAGACGCACCGGCAGCTTCAAGGGCAGAGCCTTGAGCCTGAGCGCCCTTAATTCACTCTGAATGTCACTTTGAGCCTTTCCCAGCGTAATCTCTGCAAAGGTTAATCATAAAGTGAAGGAATGTGCTCTGGCTCCTGACACAATGCCTGACAAATATTTTCAGCAGGCCACCGCTAAAGAAACACAGGTGTGGTCTCGCTCTTAATGTCTCTGCGAGAGTGTTGTATCTTTGGAGAAACAAAGATAAATTGAGAGCTTAACCCATTGGCTTCTTGGCATTTAAAAAAAAATTAAACTTCCACTTGTTCTGGTTTTGCTCATCCATAATTCCCCGGGGGAGATTGTGTTTCAGAGGGATGAAATACACTTGATGTCTTTATGAAAAATGCAAACAATGTGTTATTTCTAATGATGCCGAAGGTTTGCTGTGCTGTTGAATTCAGCAGGATGCTCAGAAGCCCAGTATTTACACAGTGAGCTTTCAACTGTTTTGGACTTGGAAACAAACAGTTTAAGAAGTTTAAATAATCTTACTGAAATATATTAATGATTTCTGGGATGATTCCTTATTTTTTAAATTAAGTTTTATCTATCATTCAGCATTCTTGTTTGAAAATAAATGGAAGAAAAAGGAGTAATTCTAAAATTGTTTCAGTTTTGCTTCAGTGCCAAAGGGATACACAAATCTGCTTTTAGTAATTGGGGACATCTTGGTTTTTCTTTAAGTGCCACCCTGTTTTTTCTTAATATAACTTGTCGTTTCCTTCTTTAGTCTTAGAACCTAGAATTAATAGATTTTGTTTTGTTGTGTTTGTTTCCTGAGATAGGATTGTATAGAGGGAAATGGGATGTTTTATGGAAACATAGGAAATCTTTCCAGCTCCTGTCCTGGTCATGAGCACAGCTTTTACCGAATTATGTAATGTTTACCGTGTCTTGCATCCTCAGAGTAGCTGCATGTCAGGATATTCTGCTGTGGGCAGGAATTGCACCGAACCCTGGTGCTTGCAGGAGTCACTGGAGAGATGAAAGCAAGCCCAGTGCGAGGTGTGAAGAGTCTCTCACACAGCAGCTGCTTTCCTTGTGCAAGCCACTTTTGGTTTATCCTTTTAATTGTCACTTGGGGCTGCTCTCAACCCGAGCACGTTCCTACCCTTTCCCTGAAGCCTCCACTTGGAGAGGGGCAGGAGGCAGCCAGGACTCGCTCCTTCCTCCCACCTGAGTCCCCTTGCTGTGGCTCTGAGGGAGAAGACCTCAAAACCCTTTTCCCTCCCTCATGTTTTACCTCTGAGGAGATTGCTGCTTGCATTTATGAATCAAAACGCTGCTTAAAACCCCTCAGTTCGTTCGATTTTGGTCCCTCTGCATTTCTCAGTGTGTCAGGCAGTGCTGGCTGCAGAAGGTGATGGTCTTTAAACCTTTGGGCAATCACACTTTTATCAGAGGCCTCACTTTCTTCAGCTCTTTGATTTTTATCCTTTCTCTGCCTCTGTGAGGTGATTCTGTTACTCCCTTATCACAGGTGTGAAAGTAAACCCCAAAAAAAAAAAAGTGAGAGAATTGCTCCCTGTTTCATAGAAAGTCTGTGGCAGGGCAAGAAATGAAATTCAGGTTGCTAAAACCCTGGGTTAGAACCTGATTTCTTGCCCTCCTTCCCCTGACTGCGTGGGGAGGTCCCTGCTCATGGAACACTCACACAAAACCCACCCAGGAATGCAGATTTTAATGCCATCGTTCAGGCCATGGACTTTTACTGAGGAATTCCTTCCCTGAGACACCCAGTCTGGGTTTGACATGAAAAACTGATTAAAGTAGCTGAAAAAATGGAAAGAGTACTTTGCAGTTTCCTCAAGTATCACTTCCATTTTCCAGCGTCTGAAATCTGGTCAAATTAGAATTTTGCCTTTTGGAAGTCTGATGGGGGAAAACCCCCTCCCTACTGATGGATACTCATTCAAGGCGTGCTGCAAAGTGACCATTATGATATTTCATTTGTCAGCATGTGCTGTGCTCACTTGTTCTGGATCCCTTGGGCAGGCTGCCTTCAAATCAATATTAATTATGGACCACTAGACAGTAGCTAATCTGAAAGAAAGAACAGGTTTCATTTAATTGCTGACTGATGGTTGCTTTCTTCCCTGTGAGTGTGGGGTTTGGTTTAGTTCTTTTTTTTCCCCCCTTTGAGAAATCTCCTATCACAGTATTGGAGTGTTGTGTTTTGCTTTATCTAGTAAAATTTTTTTTTTAAAGTATCACCTTGTTTTCCATAAATCTAACAAGGAATTCAGAATACCCAGCATCCTCCTAACTGAGATTCTGTAAGATCCATCAGCACAGTTCAGCCCCAGCTCCAGTGCCTTCAGAGAGCTCACCCCTGGGTAACATTTTCATTCCTTCTGGCAACTGTCCAGCGAACAACAGAGGAACCTGACAAAAGTGGCTTTGAAATGTGTGTTTATTGCATTGTCATGATGCCAGAAGGAGCCGTTTGTCTGGAATTTGTAAAACTGCTCCTCATACGCCTGTCTGAGATGGTGGAGAGCGATCTGTGCTCGCTGTGAGCTGGATGCTCTGCTGGGCTGCCTGAGGCTGACAGCTGATTTCTGACAGGGTTAGGTGTGTGTCCTGCTCCTCCTTCACTGTGAGTGCCAGCAGAAAGAGACCTGGGGTTTAGAAGATTTATTAGCAAGTGTGTCAGTAATCAGCGAAGGTGTGGATGTTGGATATAAATTTGTTGTTGTAAAATTAGGTAGGAACAACAATCAAATTAATTGCAGAATCATTAAGGTTGGAAAAGACCTTTAAGATCATGGAGTCTGACTGTCACCCAGCACCACCCTCACATCCACCATTAAACCTGTCCTCAAGTGCCACATCCACCACTTCCCTGGGCAGTTTGTTCCAGTGCTTTACAGCAGGGATGGTGATGTGAAAGTGCTCAGAACATCTCCCAGTCCCTTGCCATGATCAGCCACACCAGCATCACTCTTGACAGCTGTTTGTCCATGCTCAAACCTCCCATGGTTACAGCTCAAGGCCTCTCCAGCTGGATCAAACCAGACTTTCACCCAAGGCTCCAGCAGCTTCCTGGCAGCCAGCAGAATTTTAATTTTTTTCTGTTTTAGCCCTGAAACTCTGGGACCAAGCCCATGAGAAACCTAACCAATGCTTCTGCCAATGGGTTTGAGAGAAAAAAATATGGAACAATAAGCAATTTCCAGCTTCTTCTGGTCAGTGCCTCAACTCCAGCACGTGCCCAGCAGCTCGTGCAGTTGGAAGTTGTCTCTGTGCAGTTGGAAGTGCTGATATTTAGAATTTTTCTACCATGAGTCGTTCCTGGATTTGCAAAGAACAAAGTGTTACTTGATCTGGCCAGAGTGTCACTGCTAGCCCGTGTTGCTGCAGCTCTGGTTGCCTCTTAGCCCTGCACTTCTGCTCTTCCAGCTGTGGATTTTGGGTCTCCTTTTTGGTGATTCCAATATCTATTAATCAACATTCTTGGGTCTTCCTTCATCGCTGTAACTCACTCGAGCCCGAGCGAGAAGAAAACTCTGTCAACTCTCCCTGTAAACTGAGCCACCAGTGCTGTGAATAGTGCTGGGATTTTATTTATTAAGCAAAGACTCTTGGATTTCTGGCTTTTGCTTTGGAATGGCAGCCGGGAAACTCTACCCTGCCCTGCGTGTCCCTGGGGAGCAGAGCCTGGATAGAGCAGGGCCAGGGGTCAATCTCATGGTAGAGGTGGCCCAACCACAGCTGCTTTTTGACAGCTTTTAAAGGAAGGAGAGTCTTCATGGAGCTTAGCACAGAGTCCTCCATGCCAGGGAAGGAACATCTGCTGAAGGAATCATAAGGGAGAGACAATCCCTCTTGCTCTCCTCTTTATTTCGTAGTGTGGCTTTGTGTCTGTTACCTTTAAATCCTAAAGAAAAACCTTTAAAAAAAATCATTTCAGTCTGAGGTGAAGGTATGGCAGAAATTAATTTTTGGGCTTCTGTTTTAGGCAGTGAACTGTAAATACTTTGAAAATTGTAACACTTAGGATTGCACCCCAAACACAGCGGTTTGGGTGTTTTACATGGAATATCCTGAGCTGAAAGGGATCCTCAAGGGTTGTCAGACCCTTGGCCCTGCACAGACACCCCAGGAATCATTTCCTTGCTTGTTTTGCCATCCGTAGCCCTGAGAACAAGGGTTCTCCCCGAGAGACCAGCACTGCCATTATCATATAGATTTCTTTGAAAATTGGGGGGAAACGAAACAATACAGCAAACAGTGTGAACACTGAGGAATGCTTATCTTTCCATTCTCAGTGCTTGAGGAAATATCCCTGGGGAAACTGTGGGAGGGAGACTCTAAATTCTCCAGACATTTAGATTAGGGGATGTAAGAATTTAGGGAAGTCTGAATTTTTTTAAAAAAATTGGAGCAGGCATCATGTGCTTCCCATAATCAAGCATATCTAAACATAATTGCAAGTTACTCATTAGGATATATCAAAAAAACCTTTAAAATGAATCTTTCTGTGGTCCACTCTCTCATATCTTATGGTCCTCAGTTGAAAACACACACAATTGGGAGCAGAAGTGACTTCCCTTTTAAAAAAGGCTGTTGTAAAAATAAAAGTTATGTGCTTCCACTTGTACGAGCACAGAAATAAGTACAATTGAAACATACAAGCAATAAACAAACATTCACAGCTTGGACTTCTCTTTCATTTTTGTTAAAAAAGAGGTTTAAAACAAACTAGGCAACACTCCAGGAAATGGTTCTTGGTGTTTTAAATATATTGTTTTAAATTTAGGTGATCCTTCACTTTATTAAGCGGGTGGGGGATTAGGAAACATTGTTGTAGGTTACCTGTTTATAAACTCTGCCTCCAGAAATAACTGAGGGGCACAATTCAGATCAGCACTATCAGAAAGCAGATCATCTAAATCAAAGCTTAAAGCTGAAATTCTTGTTTACCATTTTAACTTCACCTCATTTACTGCTTCTATTCAGATGAAGATGTAAATAAGATACAAAAAAGAAATTGTTGTAGGCCGGATGTGAACTGAGATGCACAGACCTTTTCCAATGCTTTGTGTCCTGGTTCTGACCTTTGCCTGGATTTGCAGGCACAGCCACTCAAACCTCCCTTGTTGAGTTATGTACAATTTTTGCTTGACTCTTCGTGGTTGTTGAATATCCAGAGAAGCTGTGGAAGGGTCCAGGACCAGGTTGGAGGGGCTTGGAGCACCCTGGGATAGTGGAAGATGTCCCTGCCCACGGCAGGGGGAGGAGTGGCATTGCTTTGGGCTGGAAGGGACCTTGCAGACAGTCTGTGGTTCTGGAATATCATCACGATATGAAGCTGAGCCACCTTCTCAGGATGGTGCTCTGGGGCGATCTCAGAGGTCCTGGCTCAGCTCCTGTTGGCATGTGGACTGGGTTGGCTTGGGTTTATAAAGTTGAGTTGCCAATATTGCCCATCCTCCTGAGCTGGAAGCACTCCCTTGCCTTCTCCTGCCTGTTTGTGTCCATCTCTGTTCCTGTTCCAAGCACAGCCTTTGGAGCCAGGGCTGTCATTTTGGAAAGTGCAGCTTCAGTGCCTGGTTTATGACCAGTGATGCTGTGCATCATCAGGATGAGTCCCAAGCCTCCCAGACTTGAATACGTTGGAGAATCTGGAGCTGGGAGAACCCAAGGAGTGAGACATTGTATAGTCACTGAGGGAGTCAGGCACATAAAAGTACAAACAGCTCTTGGGTTTCCACACGTTCTTTGCACACCCAGCTGGAGTTGTCCACTCCTCAGGCCATGGATCTGCAGACTTTGCTGGATATTTGCATTCTTTGCATGTTAAAACTCTGGCTTTTCCCTTGAATTCTTCCATTAGCAAAGCATTTTACATTCCTCTACCATCTGCAGTTTAATATATATTATATATAAATCTGGATTTATGGGAAATGTCTTTACTTATTTTTCAACTTCTTTTGGGACATTTATTGGAGGAGATGCATTTGGCCTGGGAGGTAAGGCTGGGATGCAGGACAACTGGGGTTTGCTTTCAGGAGAGGAGATGTTTCTGGAGAAGCAGGATTGTCTCCACTGAAGATTTACTGTCTGGCACAGGCCAGTACAAACCTCCAAACCCTCCAAAATGGAGCCACGACGAGACTCTAAGACACAAGGCCACAATTTTCTCCCTTTCTGGGAGAATTTTTAATCTGGGCCAGCACTTCATTTTGGGGTTTGGCTCAGCAGTGGAAGGGGAGCTGCTCTCTAATTTCTGGATGTTAGATGGTGACCTGGTTATTGAGTGTTTGCTGTATGGACGTGTTGCTGTAGTTTAATAGGAGGCTGCCAGGGAAAACAAGCAGCCAGGAGACAGAGTCCCTGGGTCAGCCACCCAAATTCCTGCTGCTCTTTGGGACAATGGCAGGACTGGTGGCTTGGAGGAGTCTGGCTCAGCCTCAGACTGTATTTTCAGAGGCTGTGGGTGAGCAGGAATTCAAAGAACAAAGCAAGCCTGGCCAGATTATAAAGGACTCCCTTTCTCCAGAAATTTGGCACCGTGTGAGAGCCAGGTTAATACAGGTGTCGTTTTGAATGTTTGGAAGAAACCAGTACTGCTGGAACTCTTTAGGCTGTTTCAGAGAATGAAAGGTAAATGCAATTATTTATTGGCTGTGGAATGCTGCTGGATTTTTGGGTTTTACAAATTAATTCCTCCCAGTTCCAAACTGCCTGCAGGACTGAGACACTTGATATAAGCTGATGTGAGAGAGGAATCACCTTGTCCATATCCAGCCCACCTCCAGGTATCATTTTCCCTCACAGGACACCACCATCTGAAGTGTGAGTTAAAAATAGGTGCTGCAGAGCCTGTTGCAGCCAAGGAACCTTCAGGGGGCACAGAGGATCTGAGTGCCATGGGAAAGGGAAAGACATTGATGTGTGGTTTTCCTAAACTCTGCCCAACTGAGCCCAAGGCTTGGTCTGGTGCCCTTTGGCAGCTGCTGAGGTGGGAGCATGATTTACCCCCTTGCAGTGATACTAAAGCTGTAACCTATATCTACAAATTAAAGTCAAGGATTTATGAACTTTGGAATATTTTACCCAAGCCTCTGAACTGCCAAGTGGAACTATTCTGGGCTGCAACCCAAAACATAGTTTACTGAAATTCCACTGCTTTAATGATGACTTTTTTCTTTTTTTTTTCCTATAGAAAACAATATGAAACATTCTGCCATCCAAACATAATTACATTCTGCATCTGGAATTTGTTGATGTTTCCTTTTGCTGCTCATACACATTCAATTCAATGAAATGGTTGGTGAATGCTGTCGTATCCTAAATCGTGGTTGCTGTCGGTGGTTAGAGCTCTTGCATTACAAAAGAGAACTGTTGGATGGTGAATTCCAGTGGCTACTGTGTGGAAGGAGCCCTGGTCTGTCCTTTTTCTCAGAGGATTTGAAGAAGTAGGTCAGTCAGGCTGAAACATGTCTTGGGAATGAAGGTGAAACCAGTTGGGTGTACATCACTCAACATGGTCTGTGCCCTGTGTGCCCAGCCAAGGCTCCTGCAGCTCTCACTCAGCAGGGATGCTGGAATTAGAGTGGAAACGGCACCTGGAGCTGCACTTGACAGAGGCAGGAGTGTGAATCTCTTACAAAATGTTTGGTGGTTGCTGTGGCTACCGGGAGAGCAGGGAGATCCACAGCCCCCAGCCTGGCAGTGCCTTCAGGAGAGCCCTGCTGGACTTGGGGAGAGGTGTGTTTTATTTCTTTGTTGTTTGCCACATCCCCAGAGCATCTCCAGGAGAAGTGTCCCATGATGAGGATGGTATGAAGCAGGAAATGGGAGATCTTCAGACAGCCAGAGTTAGAACAAGCTTGATGAGGGAATCTCTGTTCAGCAGTTGTGCTTAGACAGGAGGAAAAAATGGGAGAGCAAAAGTGATTTGATGGGATTCCATGCATACTGCTGGCATGGATTTCAGCAAACCTAAGCTTCCTGCAGCTCTAAGGGGCTCTTCAGCCCTTTAACTGCCGTGGAAATTAGGCTGGCCTTGGGTAGGATTGTGTGTGAAGGGCATTTTCTCTGGAATGCCTTAATCCTATGGGGCCATCAGCTGAACACGAGCAGGTCCATGAGAGTCAGAAAACCCAGGCTGCTTCCTGCCTTCTGCTCGTGCATTTCAGTGGTTTCAGGGGTTTCCACATGTGTTTGTGTCTTTCAGCATTTTACAATGAAGATCCCTTTCAACCAGGGCTTTTCTGAAGTAATTTGGCAAAGTTTAGCTACGTGCTCCTTGCCTGTGAGCTCAGGTTCTGCGTGTGCTGCTCAGCTCTGTCTGTCAGCAGCAACCACTTTAACCTGGGCTGAGCATCCAGGCTCTGAAATCCCCCCCGGGCCACATTTGTTAAAGTAAGATGGTGACAGGTGAGGGAGGCACATTGCAATGCCTGGAATGAAACCCAGGGGAGTAAATGGACCTTAAACTTCCTCCGTGCTTTTATGAAACCTACAGAGTCAGCTCCATAATTACCTGCTCAGTGTATGCTGGTGTGCTGCCCTTCACTTCCAGACACTGAAATTTAATCAGAGATGCCTGTCCAGGAGCAGCCTCTTCAGGGAAGCACAGGAGGACTCACAGAAGCAATTCCAGAAAATATTTCAGTAGGGAGTGCAGTGATGGTATCACCAGTCTGTTCCCCAGCAAACTGCCCTTCTTCTGGCACCCCTGCAGCGGGTGAGGGCCATCACCCTTCCTTCTCCCATTTGATCCACTGGTATCAATCTGTAATCTTGTAAATGAGTCTGGTGAGGCTTGAGAGAAGGGCAGAGGCCTCGATGAGCAGCCTAAAGGACACAGCGACCTCCTCACCTGCACCCGCCATGTCCACAGCAAAGCATCAGCCCAGTATAAGCACATCTATCTCTGCACTTCCATCTTGCCCTCTCAGAGTACTCCCACATCATCTTTTTAGTGATACCCTTGAAGCTCACAAACATTAATCAAATGCCAGGATGTCGCCCTGGCTGGAAAGGAGAGGAAGGAGAACATGAAGCACAAATCCAAGGTAAGAACTGAGAAAATTCAGTCCCTGCGGTCACAGGTCACTACGGCCTCTCATCTTCTCTGTGAGTTTATAAACAACCATTTTAAACCACAGTAACATTTTTTTGTGTGGTTTCTCCCATCCTGTTGGAAGACTGTGCCAGAATCTTTCTGCACCTTTTTCTCATTTCTAGCAGAAATTTATTAAGGGCTGGCTTGTAGCCACTGCTTGTTGTGCAAATGTTTTCCTTCGCATTGGATGAGTTCTTCCTGCTGATTGCCCTTCTGATTTATCTGCACAGAGCCCTGGGTGCCTCCTCTCAGCCTCACTTCTGGTGCATCCTAAAGGTGCATCTTTGCAGTGCCTGAGGGAATGGTGCAGACAACTCCAAGCTACTGGTTCCAGGTGATGGGGAATGTGCAACGCAGCCAGGTCCAAAAATCTGTCCGTGCTTCATAGCTGGGGTTTGTGTCCAGGGAAATTCCAGGTGTGTTCCCATTCAGCTCAGACACAGCAGCTGGAGTGAAGGGAAGATGGAAATGTTGAGATTGTATCCTGAATGTCCTCCTGTCTCATCACCTTGGATTTATCAGGGTGTCCCAAAGCTTTGAAGCAGATCCTCCCCAGCCCCCGCTGCCCTCCCTGTGTGTGATCGGATGGGAAGGTTCATTCAGCCCTCAGACTCCAGCAAACCACCAACAGCTTGGTGGGATGTAAAACATGGAAGTTATTACAGCGAAATCACATCCCTTCCCATCCTGAAATTTGCTAAGCAGACAGGAAGTTTCCAGGAATAATTCCCGGCTCTCAGCGTGGTGCTTGCCAGGCAGGCTGTCTGCTCAGAGATGAGTGGGCCAGAGCAGCAGTCACCTTGTCTGTCACCGAGAGATTTTCCCTTGTCCTTTACAAGCACTTGACACAGGGAACACTCTGCTCACAGCCCAATTGCATGGTAATGCAGGTTAATAGGAGTTCATGTGGCTGAGGCTTGAAACACTTAGCTCTCCTTTTCTGTCTGCCTGACAGCTTTATTGCTGTGAATACACCGAGGAGCCAGTTCAATAAGCTGAGCACTATCAAAAGATTTTTCTTTATGGTCTTAAGAGGGCTTATCTGTAATTCCTGGCTGCACAGTCTTTGAAAACTATAATGTTACAGACAGTGATTTTCTCCCCTCTTTTCTTTTCTTTCTTTCTTTTTTTAAACATGTGGTTTATTTTGAAATAAAGCCTTTCAGGGTCGTTGTTAACTCTTTTTCTCCCTCAGGTCTTTCAAGGAAACTGCAGATTTGACACACTTGCTTTGTTTTATCAGTCTGTGGCAATTTCATTGAATTACTCAATTTGAAAAATTGCCTCAACAGTGCAGAGAGTTGAAATATTTCTTAGTGAACTGAAGAAGTTTTGCTGTCATTCTCTCCACTGAGCACAGATCCTACCTGGCCAGGGCTGCACTAGTCTGAGATTGCTCAGTCACCTTTTATTGTTATTGTAGTGATTTGCTTGTTCTAACTGCAGGAGTTGCAGCCACAGTTTGCATCAGGAAATACTTTCTTTTAATTTCTGATCCAACCTGCTCCCATCATGCTCCCCTCTGGAGCTGGAAATGAGAGGCACACATGGGACAGGAGGGAGCATCCAGGTCAGGGATGGGATTGTGCCAAGGAATGATCCCTGCCCAAAGGCCTTCCCTTTCCTTAATCCTCCACTTAGGAAAGGCACAAAGGGGGCTGGACTTGAGCATATCCCACCCATGGCACATAGTGATGTGCCCACACATCCCAGCACTCCGTGGGGACACATCCCCAGCTGCTGCTTTGAGACACTCACAGGAGCATCGAGCTGCAAATGATGAGTCAGGCTGAGTGTGAGCAATAAAACACCTTCCCTGGAGCTGGCAGCAATTCCCAGCGGCAAAGGGGAGCTGCAGGAAACCTGGCACACCAAAGCTGCTGCCTTTGATCCAGCAAGGGCCAGACCTGAGTGTTGTCTGACACTTTTGCCTTCACCTGCAAAGCTTGAAACCTGGTTTTGAAGATGATTCTTCGTTGTATCGTGGGTTCCAAAGGAGATTCCTTTGAAAGTAGCACCACAAATCTCAACATCACTTTGTTAGGCTTTTACAACTCAAATTTCATCACTAGAAGAAGAGCAAGGATTGCATGTCACGTGTAACTGCAAAAATATCTAAGTAGAATAGGAAAAACCATTTAATTGAATGCTGACATAACTGGGATGTACGAAGTAGCTGTAGCTGTAAATGTATTTACAGGTAACCAAATTTCTTCAACAGACACTGGAAATGTTTGATGATCACTGTGGGCTCTGTGGTTCTGGGCTGGAGAAACGTGACTTGGAAGTTCTGTGTTCTCACCACCTGAAAATTTTAAATTTAAGGTATCCAAGCTGAGCACTTGGTAACTGAAACATTTGAAACCAAGCAGTTTCTGTAAAAATGTAGGGTTTGGTTTTACAGAATGGCAGTGCTGATGTCAGAGTGGCTGCTCCAAAACAAGGGAGAGGCAGGAGAAAGGAAAGGTTGCAAACCTGGCTGTACATTTTTCTACTTCATCTTGTTTGAAGGAATATTTCAGATTATTGTCAAGGGGAAGATGCATTTCTGCTTTACACAAAGTCCAGCTCTGAGGAGACACTGCCTGAGCCAGAGGTTATGGGGAACCTTGTTCTGACTTTCTGCTCACACACAATTGTTCACACACAATCCCACTGGGAGCAGCTCTCACTGCTGAGAGGGAGATGATGGGCAGGACAGGCTGTTCTGCTCCTGCTTTGTTCCTGGACACCAGGGAAGTGCAGCATGACCTTAATTATATGAAGAGGGCAGCTTTGACATCTTTTTCAAATTACAGAACTGAAACTCTGAAATCCTTGGTGTATTCATCTCTTTTTTTAGATTTGGTGAACTGAGGAGCTCTTCACAGAGAGATGTTCCTCCCTCATCCCGGGTCTGCATGGGGCTCAGCCATGTTCCAAATCCATTCTAGTCTTGGAATACACTTCAAAACAACACTCTGAACTTCTCATTTTCTTCCTCTTCCAAAAGCAGAGCCATCAGTGCATACTGAGAACAGAGCTGTAGCCAAATAAATATGGAGTTTCTATACAGTGAGCAAGCCACACTTTTGAGATATGATGTTCCCAGAAATGGTAGCAGGCTTTTCAAAATTGAAAACCTCTGGACATTTTCTTTTTATTTATGCTCCTCTGTTAACAAATGCCTCGTTTGATTGCTTTTAAATGTTGTGTTTCTGGAATGAAAATAGAATACTGGCATTTAATTCTGTATATGTTATTCTTTCAGCTTAGGAGAAGGCAGGGAGATGTTTTTTTTAAAAGACTAGATTGTTTTAAGATCATTGTAAAGCCAAATATTTAAATACTGACTGTTTTAACTTACTTCCAATACTCTGCAGTAATTGGTAGAAAGCCTGAATCTTTTTTTCTGCAACTTCTTAAAAAGTTCTTAGTTGATTGAAAAGTTTTTTGTCAAAATCTTGGCTAACTTGGTTTACAGGACCCTGGTGAAAATCTCTTGCAATCTGGGGTTTCTCTGGTTTTCTCTGTGTTGCCTTTTATGTGGACAGACTTTTCTGATAGTGAAAAATAAACCTATAGGCAATTTGTTTGCCATGAAGCCAGGCAGAAATAGGGTTTGGGTATATTTTGGTTTACATGTCTGATACAAAGTTTAGGAGGAAAGGGAATAGATGTCAAGCACTGGAATAGAATGCTCTGAAAAGTTTCTTAGGTCTGAATATTTCTCTGACTTTTGGGAAAATGTAAATCTCCATCTGGTGTGGAGCAGGTTCTGTCCATGCCTTGCATGTGAACAATTGTTGGTTAGCCAGGACCTTTATCTGGCACCCAAAGTTTTGTTCTTCTGTGGATCTGGACTTGTCTGAAAGGATCTTTCAACTATCCCAAGGGCCGGGTCTAACAGGTTTTTTTTCAATTTACCTTTTTTAAAATGTACTGAGAAGTAAAATTATATTCTCTATCAAGTGGAATGTCATTATTAGTCTATGCTATATTCCGCTTTTGCATATCTGCAAATACTTCTGAGGTGGAGAATTTTTTCTGAGATGAGATTTGCACGGTCAGTTGCAGGAAAAGCAAAGGTATTTACATTCCTGATCCACTTACAGATCTTCATCTTGTCCTAAAAATTAAGGGTTGATTTGGTTTGTTTTTTATAAGTATTTTTATAGTTACCTAAAAAGCCTGAAACGAGGAATGAGTTACAAACATCCATCCATTTTATTCTGTGTGCTGAAAAGAGTTAAAAACCTTTGCAATTACTTTGTGCAATACTTTTAATTGGCATTTAAAATGTTTATCTCTACTTTACTCATAATTAGTGTCTAAATTTGTCAGCTCATATGGCATAGCTGCAGCTTCTTAGATCAGAAATACTTTCTGTTTTCTATCCAGCTGGTTTCCTGTAAAGGGCTGAATTATTCTAGCTTTTATGGGTCATTGTTAAACATGGCAGGAAGGGTCATTGTTAAAAATGTTTTCAGAACTTTGATAACCAGTTTATCAACTGATTCACATGTTTAATCAGTTAATAGGTTTTCCTTTTCAGTGCATGGGAATTTCTTTGTTTATCTTAACTGAGTAACTGTTTCTACAGTGGAAAGAACTGTAGTTGACTGATAATCTTTTCAAATATGTGGAGTTTGCTCTCGTGACACAACTTGCATGAACAGATCCTGCACTGTTACTCCTAAGTCTGTGTTTCTAGGGCAAGGTCCATCACAACAAGGGTTTGCATGTGCTTGGAAGCCCCAGAAGCTCTGGTATTGTGGGGATACAGGGCATGGAGCAAAAGTCATCAGGCATTTAATGATAAGATTTTTGAAGGTGTTTGTTGATTAAAAAAAGAGGGATGGGTGCTTTTGAGAAGGGCCGAACATCCGTGATTCCTCCAATACCTCGTCAAGAAGATTTTTTGCAACATATTTTATCAAAAGTGTCAAAGGCCACGTGTTTAGCATGAAATATCTCCAAGAATCACCATCCTGTGGCTCTCTGGGCACCTGTCTGGGGGCTGCACCAGCTTTCTGCTGAAAAACCTTTTTGCTAATCTCCGATCTGAGCCTGCCAAGGCGCAGTTTTTGATGTTGCCCCTTGTTCCAGCATCTGTCTCAAACAAGAAGTTTGGCTCTGTCATCACTGTAATTTCTCTCCAAGTGAGGGAGGTGTATCTATCTCCTCTCAGATAACCTGTTATTAAATCACCATCTCTTCATCAGGCCCAAGAGGCCAAGGCCACGCTCAGATGAAGCCCTCACTTACTGAGAGCACTCTTGGCTCATGTTCAGCTTGAAGAAGGTTTTTTTTTTCTGCCATCCCCATTGTAATAAGGCCTGTCTTCTCCTGTGTTTATAAACAAACTCGAGGCCAGGCAGAACTGTAAACTTTATTTGGCTTTTTTCAGAAAATAAATGCAATGATGTTTGCTTTCTACATAAAGCACGACTTGGCATGGAAAAATACACAGCAATAAAGTTGAAAAATTTAAGTTTACATAACATTTATCTGCCTTGAAATTGCAGATATTTGGAGAGCCCTGCAGCCCTCAGTTGGGTTTGCAGGAGAATGGTGTTCATGGAGTCACAGCAGCTCCTGGGCGTTGGCATTTGTGAGAAACACAGAACAAGCTGCTGATTCTATCTGGGATTTTTAGATTTATTCATTCCTGTTGCTACGTGAAGGAAATGTGTTGAGATGAACACAAACCCAAATAAAACCAAAATTACACTGGAAACCAAATCATGGGGGTTTTATTGGGCCAAGGAAGGCACTGCACACATTGTGGCTCACATCTCAACTATAAATTCCTCCCTTAAACAGAAGAGAGGTGAAATTCTTCGATTAGACATAAGAAAGGAGTTTTTACAATGGGGGTGGTAAAACACTGGCACAGGTTGCCCAGAGGGGTGTGGATGTCCCCTCCCTGGAAGTGTCCAGGACCTTGTTGGATGGGAATTAGTGGAAGGTGCCCCTGCTCATGGCCTGTGACTGTGCCCTCCAACCCAAACTGTTCCATGATTCTATGGCATGAAGTTTCTTCTGTCCTGTTGAGAGAGTGCTGGGAGTTCTGATGGAGAGCCTTGGTTGGGAACACAACTGGGCCTGGATCTGTCCCAGGACAAAGGTCTCTCCTGGAGCCTGCCAGTCCTGGGCTGTGTAAAACCAGGCCAGGACTGTGCTGCCATCCAAAGTGACTGCCCTGTCACTGATGGGAGACAGAATGAGCAGGGAGGAGCTGCAGGGGTTTGTTCTTTCCTGTGGCCACCAAAAAGCAGCAGGTGATGGGAGGGAAGCAATGGAATCCTGTGGATGTGGGTGAGAAGAAAGGAGAAGGTTGGGTGAAGGCAGTTGTAAAACACGTGTTGATTCAGCCACTGTTTCATATGGAGCATTAATTCAGTGTTTTATTTGATAAAGCAAAACTTCCTGAGCCTTGAGCAGGATATTTAACTGTGGATACTAAAACCCAGGGATACTGATCCTGCTTACTCTGTTTGAGTTAGACAAACCTGCTAGAAAAAAATTTTATCGAAGAAGATGCTTATTTTAAAAATACTGCTGCGAAATGTGGGGAAGATAAGTGAAGTGTTAGGTTTGAAACCTTTTTTTTTAATTTATTGTCATTTTTCTGTTCTCTTCCACTAAAAAACTCCTCTGTGGTGGAGAGCCAGAAGCAAACATGACCATCCAATTCGTTGCTGGAGCTTTCTGAAATTTAAACCCAATTCATTAGGTACAACGTAGGTGTAGAACGTGGGCAGTCATTAGGATTTCAACAGCAAATAATGCAGCCCATGAAACATCAGACTTATTTCCTTCTCATGTAAAACACAGTAATGCGTTTCGCCCTGGCTAAATGCGCTCTTGAGCTTTTATGTCAGAGTGAATCATGATCTAACACTCACCAGATTAAATCTAAACGTTGCAGTATTTCCTTTCTAATTCTGGCTCTTCCCACTAGGATAATATTATTTGTCTCGTCAGTTATGTGCAAGTGTGAATGAGGAGGTGCAGTTTTTACATGTGTGCAAACAGCCATGGAAGCGCGGCCCGAGGGGCCGAGAAAAGCCCTCAGGATAATTAGGTAAAACGCATCATAAGATCCATGTCCATAGGGGCCAGCGTGGCCCGAAAGACTTTTCTTTGTGTGAATTCCTGGTGCAAACGGCAAGGATGTGCCTCGCCTCTCCAGGGAGGACCTTTGGGCCCGTGCCCGGCGGGCCCCGAGCCGCCGGCGCAGCCGAGCGGGCCCTGAGCGGCCACGACAGCGCGGCCACCGCGGCCACCTGCGCCCGGGCCTCGTTAGGGCCCGTCAGCCAAAGCCGGGGTGGCGTCCCAGCAAAACCCGCCCAATTAACGGCCCTGAAAGGCCCTCTCCATGCAGCCAGCCATCACTAACACTCCAGATCAAATCTGACATCTTCCCCCCGCTCCCCCTGCCCCAAACTCCGGTTAATTGGAGTGGTTTTACGGAGGGACCGCGGCTCTGCTGAAAAGGCAGAGGACTTTGCTTGGGTAATCAGCTTAAATACCGGCCCCGTTTCCTGCCCTCGCTGCTCCAAACTTCCCATTTGGGAGGCATAAATACTGGTTTTATTTTAAAATCTTTTTTATCTCCAATTTCCTCCAGTTTTTCTGATGGGCCTCGTACACGACTCCATTTCAAAGGGCAGGATGGTGCAGCCAGTAAAGTGGATGCAGGCAGGAACTTTTAAGTTCAATGTTGGTTGCCTTTATTGGAAGGAGGGGGTAATGAGGGGTTTCACGTGGAAAATGTACATCTTCTCTGACAGTCACAAACTGGTAATAATTAGAAGGAAATCCACAGTTTAGTTTATTTTTATACTTTTTACACTCCTGCCCAAACAAGCACTTTTGCATCTTCTGTGCAGCAGAAGAGCAATGATTTTTTTGAAGTTAAAAAGAGATTACAGCTCATTGTATACGTTTTAATAAATATATTCACCTGAAGACGTGTCTGGGTCAGCTGTAAGATAAGCTGTGAAATGCCAATATTCTGTAAAGACAAAACTTGTTAAAGAAGCATCTGTAATTCAGTATAATTTATAGTTCAGTTTCTGCCAGGGTTGGAATCTTAAATTTTCATTACTCGAGGGCATTGCCATGGAGTGGATGAGCTTTGTGGGGTCAGGGTCTTTGGTGAGGTGAAAGACATGAGTGTGTTTAATTTTAGGAGGGCAAACTGTGGATACATTCCTGTGCTTCAAATGATGTGTGCACACCATTTTGTTCCTGTATTCACCATGAATTTTTTGTCCATCAGACATAAACTGACAGGGAAGTTCTGTTTTCTACGAGGAGAATTTGGGATCAGTTTGGGATCACTGCTTTTGGGTGTCCTTGTTTCTTTTAAATGGCCAATATTTCTCTAACTGAACATTCTCTCATTTTCTTAACAGGCAGCAGCAGTTGGCCTAGAGGACAAACTGCCCTCCAGCCACAATCCCATCCTGTGGCTGATCCAGAGCCCTGGGAATCAGGCACATGGTGACCTCCAGAGATGGCAGCCAGCAGCAAATCCACAGCACGACAAAAGCCAGTGTTTCACCCTCTCCTCATCAGCTCTCAGAAATTCCCTCCCACCCTTTTTAGGGATCTGCTCAAACTATTACACCAGAGGCTGTGAAGTGACACTGCACAGGAGCCAGAAAATCATTCATGGACTCCACACAGATATCTGGAGGCAGGTACATGTCACCTGTTAGGGGAGGTTCATCCTTTCTTTAATGCCCAAGTCAGGACCCACGTGGCTGTCTGGGATTTGCATGGATTGTCAGGGATTGTGTTAGGAACACAGTGTGTGGTTGGCAATGTGTGTCCAGGACCCAAATGAGATCTGAGGAGAGTTCAGAAGCTCCTCCAATGTTAAGGAGAAGTGATCTTTCATTCCCAAGAAGGAAAATCAAGCTTTTCATCCCACCTTTTTATTTCAAAAGCAAGGGGCTGGCTGGTGCTGATGGTAATCACATTATTTGACTGGAAATGGCTTTGGGTTCCACATCCAAAGTTTCCCATCCAACAACAACTGGACCCAGCTCAGCTCCTGCAAGGGCACTGAAATAAATTGACAGACATGCAAGACTTGCATGAGACTTCCAAACCCAAGTTTAGGGAGCTGATAATGGTCAAGCTTTCCTAAGCATGACCATGTTAACAGTAATGGTTGAAGGGTGGTTTTTTTCTGGGGGGAAGGTGTCATGTTCTTCACCTCCTGGCAGCAAAGCCAGGATCCCCTTCCATCTATCCCAACCAGAAATGGATAATACCTTTTCCTGACTGGGTTTTAGGGGAAAAGCATGCTCTGTTCCCAGGTGTTTGAGAATTGAAGAATTACCCTTTTTTAATGTATTTTATTGATGTCAGTTTGTACATTTATTACCTTTTTTTAATGTTAGCCCGGTGTGTTGCTATTTCTCCAGTGCCAGTTTTCTAGAACTGCTTAATGATGAATCATGAACATTAACTTAATATATGTGTAATGCTTTATATATATGCCCATGTATATTTATATAAAAATCTGGGTGGTGGCAGGGAGAGACGAATTCTGTCTGCTCCATCTTTTGTTTGGATCTAGTTGCCATAGAAACACTAGGATCAATTTTGACAGACTAAAATACTACAAATTACACTGTCGGATGACCTCATTACACAGGGCTGGCACGTCGGATTGCAACATCGCTGAAAGGAAAAGCGTGAACGCTGCAGGAATTTCTGCTCCATGGAAAAATGTTATTTTTGGATTCTTCAGGAAGGCGTGCACATAAAACCACCGGTTCCCTGGTGAGTGACTGGTCCCTGAGACCAGCACAACTTTCATCTTAATTTTTGGTTGTGGTAGGTGATGTCATATTTGGCCATACGTTTCCTTAAGCTGCAACTGGCATCTCACTGAGAAAAACCTTCATGTTTTCCTGTTAAACACTGAGGCAACTGATTTCTTACAGGAAGACTGACAGAATGAGTCTTTTCTTCTTCCTTTTTTTGGTGTCATCTGCTACCTGTGTGCCTTGGTATTGATACAACTGACATTGGTTTTGTGGTTTTTTTTATCTTCCTGATCAATTAAGAAGCATTGAAGTATGCCTTGTGTCTCAAAAGTGGTTCATGCTGGAAACAAATGTCCCTTTAATTCCTGAGCAGTGTGTTTTGGGATGGATTCTCAGTTGCAACAGGAGGTCCCTGCTGCATGGGGACAGCTGTGGCATCTCAGGTTGCTCTGGGTTTTCCTTCCATGCTGTTTCCATGCTGATATGGGCCTGGCAGTTGGACTCAGGGAAATGTCTCATGCAATTTTATTGCTGTGTAGCAAAAGACACGTTTAGTACTGGGCTTTATTTAGACCCATTTATATGTTGGTATTATTTGTACACAGGGAGACAATATGTGTGAGTTGGCAAACAGTTCAGCCATTCTGGTTTTCTTCTAGTCAAGAATATTACTCTTGCTCTATCTAATCTAGAGTTGTAAATTGCAGCAGAGGTACAAATCCAAAACAAACATTCTGAAGAATTTGAATGGAGTAGAGCCCCAATTTCCATTGCAGTTCTCTCTCTGTTGTCCAATTTGTTAAACACAAGTGGTCCCATGTGTGAGTAGCATGACTGCCAGAAGCACTCTGCAGCCATCTGCTTTTCTGGTAAGTCTTTGATTATTTCTCTGTCCAGTTTTCTATCCAAAATTAGAACTGGCAACTCAATTGGTTGATTAATATTGTATTTTTTATCATTTAACATTTCCACCTTACGGCTAGGAAATGTCAGCAAGGTCATAAAAAACACGAGAAATGAACTTTCCTTCTCAAGACCAACTTTACTGTGGTACAACTTTTTTACCACGTTGTTTCAGTCCTTCAAGAGCAACAAGAGAATTGAATAGGAAAAGTTTTACTGTTTGTGGGTAACACCAAAGTGGAAGAAAAAGACAGAACAGCCTGGACTAAGCTGGACATGTGAAGAGCTGCCAGGCACTGATAGAGGCACTCACAGTAGAGCTGAACTTAAAGCCAGCACTGCTTAGAAACTCAAACTAGGGGACTAGAAGGAACCACTGGATCTTTTAGAGTCTGTGGTTTATCTAGGCTGAATTGTAGGGGTTTAACACATTGGAAGTGAAGGGGAAGTTGGCTCTGAGGCACCCCAGAGGATCCCTGAGTCCCGGTGCATGTTGTGGGAAGGGCCCTTCTGTGTTTGCGCAGCTTCAAGGTTGACAGAAACAGAAAGGTTTTAAATGCTTAAAGCAGAAATTCTGCTGGAAACACTGTGAGACAAGCAGAGGGTGAGTGAGAACTCTGGGTCATTGCCCTTGTATTTACTGCATCAACTCCCTGGTGCATGCCAGGAGGATTTTGGGTCGGAGCGTGCCGGGTGTGTGCGGGGTGGGAGCCAGAGGAGCAGAAATGGATGAGCCCTGCAGTGCAGACTTGGCCACTGAGATTGCATGAGAAAGAGCAACTTAATATTCATTTGTTTGGGTTTTTCCCCTTTTTAAATAAATTGCATCCGAATTTTTTTGTCTGATCCAGCTGCATCTTGGGAAGTGCAACAGGTTTGAGGGACAATGGTTGAAATGTCACATGTCACATGCAGAGGTTTGGTGTTTCCAGCACCACCTCAAGCTGCACAGGGGATGGGTGAGGAAGGGAAGGGCTCTTGGATGCAAGTTCACCTTGTGCAATGTGCCATGTGCTGATGTTTTTGATGGGGAGGGTGGCTGGTCCCTAACACAGCCTCAGTCCATGCATTAATCCGTGGCATTTTCCTTACTGCGTAGGCAAAGTTAAAATGTTTCTTTCAAACCTAAAAATCACTGGCAACTGAACTCCTTTTGCATTTCCAGGATTGCCCTCTGACTGGGTGGGTGACATTGGTTTTTGGGGCAGCATTGTGCAGAAAATCAAAAGTTCACCAGAGCCTGGTGGTTTCAGGGCTGCTGTTGAGGGTGGGCAGCTCTGGCTGGGCTGCAGCTCTCCCTGCTCAGGGCAGGCAGAGTGACAGGGAAAGGCAGGCACTGTCCAAATGCACAAAGACTCAACGTATTCAAAATATCTTTGTTTTAAATTATAATGAGGAGGGGAATAATTTAGCAAGTGGGGATGTGATGGGAGCCAGCCAGGCTGGGCTTTGCTAATATCTGAATTAGGCTGTTGAAAAATGTTCTAAATCCACCAGAAGATCCTGAAAGTTCAGCTCTCCCCAGTTTAAGTTCGTGGTGGCAGGATTGGGCCCTCTATTACTTTTTTATGTGGTGTTAAAAATTGCTTTCCCATATTTCCAAAGCCATTATTGAATCTTTTCAGAGCACGTTGTGAAATCATTGTGTGCATTACTCAAACTACTTGTCCATATGTACAGTAGGGTAATACAATATTTGGGCTTTTCCCTTTTGTTTGGCTCCTGCAAAAAAAAAAAAATGGCAAGCTAAAAATCTTTCCTCCTCTCCCCATTTTGATTTTTTTCCAGGTAAAATGATGGCAGACATGCTCAACTCAGTTCCATATAACATACTGCTTACTGGAATAACCAATTTAGTTCTCTTCCCTTTTACTGTAAACTTGGATTTGTTTTTTATGTATTTGTGATTTCCTTTAAACCATTTATAAACAGGTTAGAAATACCATTTCATGACTCTATTAATAATCAGAGCTCTTTATATGGGTTTTTTAGGAACCTTTCTGTCTAGTAGGAACAAACTATGATAAACAAAGACCTCCAAACTCTTCCTGCTGCACAAATATTCACTGCATTGTTTTGGTATTCCTTAGAGCATTCTGCCTTTGGTCAAAATGTTGTAGTCAGGGATTTTAACTGGTAATTGTTATTTCCAGGAAGATTTCTTTTTATTGTTGTTTTAGAGTACAAAAAGAAGTAGTTTTTGCAACAACATTGCATAAAAAAAAAAAAACCCTTTGAATCTTTTTGGACAATTGTGAGAGCTGGGATTTTGGTGCCTGATGCAGAAGGCTGCAGGATGGTTTGTGTGCTCTGCCTGATCAGCACAGCCAAGACAGATTCACTGTCCTGGACTTGGTGACCTCCAGAGGTCCCTTTACACCTAAATTATTTCATGGTCCTGGAAGGTTCCATGTGCTGCTCTGGCACTTGGGCTCCTCTCTGAGCAGATTCATCTCACTGCTCCTGCAGAAAACAAGGAAAATACCTGAGGATTTGTGCAGTGAAGGGCTGGTAAAAGGTCAAAGTGGTGGAAAGGAGCAGCAGGATTGAGTGATGGGAAGTGCTGACCTGAAATGGGTTTGGTTGTGTCAAACCTCACCTGTGCAGGTGTATGGGCGTGATCCTTGAGCTGTGATGTTGAGAACAGAGTATTTTCTGAATTCTGGCTTTGCCCTTTGAGAGCTTCAGGTGGTCACTTGTATTCACCTTGTATCTTATACTTCACCTGTGCTTTGAGCATTTCCTTGGACAGAAGGATGGAAAGTTCCTGAATAGTGCTGGGACATCCGAGTGCTTTGTGACAACACTGCAGAGAAGGGTGGTGTCACCCAAAAATGATCTCCCAGAGCTGCAGGAGTTCAGCAGCAATGAACATTTTCTTAGTGCTTTCTTCCCTCTAAATGTAAAATTCAGACAGCAGTTTCTGAGCTGTGATAACCTTTTCATGAACTGTCCTGGTCCTTACACTTTCACCTGTTAAAATAAATGACATTTATTAAAAAACCCCAGTCACAATAACACCAAACCTGTATTTTTTTAGGGCATAAATCTACCACTTCAATTGCAGGAACCTGTCAGTGAATTTCTGACACCAAGTTATGTTATTTAATGAGTGCTATTAGGTAGTTCTGTCACTTAATAGGATTGAGGGTTGGAAATGCCATGTAATATCACTTCACTGGAGAAAAAAATCAACAAACAGCCCTCACTAAAAACCTCGTGTTGCCTTTGAAGTCAGTCAGAG
Source organism: Acridotheres tristis (assembly GCA_037013685.1). Lineage (NCBI taxonomy): Eukaryota > Metazoa > Chordata > Aves > Passeriformes > Sturnidae > Acridotheres > Acridotheres tristis. The sequence continues at coordinate 1,980,902 of CM072897.1, read as the reverse complement.
CTGCTGTCACTTCAGAGGGAACCCGCAGGGCTGTTTTCACTCCCATTTTAGGGGAGGCAACAGTTATTCTTGGCAATTTACAGTAGGGGCACTCAAAAAAATCTCCCACCATCTGACTGGGAGTGAGCAAACAGAATAGTTATGGCAAAAAAAAGAACCTTTGCAGGCTCCTGTCCGTAATTATCATCTCGTTCAAGGAAATGGGAATCTGGGCTGTGCCCAGGAAAAGTGCTAATGGCCATTATTGTCACGGGCTGTCATTTGCACTCAGGTGCCACCTAAAATCCCTGCTGAGGTCTGGGCTGCCTTATGGCCCGTGGAGTTAGTGCGAGCTGGTTTTATCCTGACAACTTGGTTGTGTCCCCTGTGTCCCTCTGGATGAGCTCAGGCTGCCTCTTTATGGGAAGAAGATGTGCAAGAAAGTGACAACAGGCAGGAGAAAGCACGATGGAGACTGGGCAGCTGAAATTCTGTTTCAGGTTTTACTTTGCATACCAGGGCAGCTTAAACCCGTCAGATTTTTATCTCCTGGTGTTTTCCACTGTAAGGAAAAATGGATTTTTTTCTCCAGAGAGGATTCTCCACCTCACTGGGAGAACAGACACCAGCTACAGGTATTACTGAGGAGAGCAGAGGGAGGAAATGTCCTCCCCTTGGGGCCTGGGGCTGAGTGTGCTTGGTGGAAGTCTTTTCATCCACAAAGTCAAATTCTCCCTTTGATGCTGGTGTCCAAAGTGTAGCAAAGGAACTAAAACCTCTCTGCAGCAGCTGAGCAACTTAAATGGGTTAAAACCAGAAAGATTAGATTCCCTGGGAAAGTTTAATGGAAAAAGGTGTTTTGCCTTTCCTTTTAGTTTCGTTTTGAAGTCCCTGTGAGGGTTCTGGGGTTAAACACGCTGTCAGTACCTTCATGAGGAGTCCCACATGTCTTCAGATCTTTCCTCCACTGAGCTTCCTGTGTTTGCAGGTTGTGAACTGGTGACTGGTGCAGAGTTCCTTAAATTCTGAATTTCCCGAGGCTGCAGCCCTGTGTTCACACACATAGGATGCAATCTGTACCTTCTGCAGCCTGTGTGCAATAGCAAATAAAATTCCAAATAATTTGGATTAAGGGATATAATACAACATTATATCCAAATCAGTTGTACTGGTTTGATTCTGTAAATCTACCAGACCAGGGGATGAAATGAGAAATTCTGGATAAATGGTGAAATATGTGTAATAAAATAGCAATTAAAGACATCAAAACTTTTTAAAGCTGTGGCTGTGGAGGGCCCATCCCGTGTGAGCCCATGGAAGGACCCTGTGCATGTACCTGGAGACAAGGAACATTCCAGCAGTGAAATACAACTTCCCTGACATCCCTGACACAAGTCTCTCTCACCTCAGGGCAGTCAGGATTCCATCACAAATCCCACTGAGCCCATTTCAGCCTCCACAGGCTCCGTGCAGTGGAAGTGAAAAGGTCCTGTACAATGGATTCAGTGTTTCCAAAGGGATCTGGAAGCTGGGAAGTCGATGTTCTTTGGTCCTAAGCTGTACTTCAGGGCTTGAGATACACTCAAACTTTTTCCTGTAACAAATCAGATTTGTCATTACTTGAAAAAGTGCTGATAGAAACCTAGGGAGAAGTTAAATCCTCTACAAAACTTCATGAAATAATACCAGTGGCAATGTTTAAAAAGTGAATTAGGATGCAATATCCTTATTTCTTTCCTTATTTCTTTCCTTATTTCTTTCCTTATTTCTTTCCTTATTTCTTTCCTTATTTCTTTCCTTATTTCTTTCCTTGTTTCATCTGTTTGCCTGCGTGTGGCAGGTTTTGGCAGTAAAGCTGGATCTAGGGATTGAGGGTCTTTCAAAGACAGGACTTTTTACATTTCATTTTAGATGCTTCACTTTTTGCAGATCTTCAGTTATTCAAATTTCTGTGGAGCTGTTAATTAGTAGGTGTCCAGTTCAAAGTGTTTTCAAGTGGGATTGAGGAGAAAGTGGGTCAGGCAAAAAAATGGATTTGTCAGGAGTATTAAGTTAGTGCTCTATTGCAGCTGAAGACAGGCTGCATAAAACTTGTCCTGTGGGTCAAAATGATGTGTGTGTGTGGAGAGAGAGAAGTGAAATCCCAGGGTTTGAATCCTCAGCATAAAGAAGGTTTATTGAGTGCAGGTCTTTTTTTGGACCTTGACACTGGGATCTAAATAGAGAGTGCCCAGCTAAACTCAGTGAAGTCCTGCTGGGATAGATCATTTTTGGAATAATCCAAACATGACTTGGGCCAGCTCTTTCTGTTCAGGAAACTGCCCAGGTCTCTGGTTTAAACCAAACCCCTTCTTTAGGGATTTTCTGTGTAAAGAATTGCCACGTGCAACCTTGGTACGAAATCATTGCACAAATAGCTCCACTGTAGGGATACCCAGATTGAGCATACATCTGTTCCCTCTGATTAATTTATTTTTGCATTCATGGACCCCTGAAATCTTGAGGGCGGTTTCCTATTGGGAGATGTTTATGCAAAGAGTGAGATGGGAAATGAGTGAAGGGTGGTGTTTGTGTTGCCTCAGGAGCAGCTGCTCAGCTGGACTGACAGAATTAACACTCCTCACATCACCCAAGAGCCAGCACAAACCTTCTGCCTCCTAGACAGCGGCCATTAATATTTTGACACATATTTTGGTTCTTTCATCTCACGAAGCAATTGCTGTGTGCAGTAAATCAAAACCACAACCATGCAAGGCCTCACCCTGACGGGACCACCTGGCTAAAACCACATTTAATGTGATCCTAATTATGAACCACGCGTTGATAAGATTTCAGTGTCCTCTGTGAGATGCCATCCTTGTACATCAGAGACTCTGGACACGTGTCCAGTGAGGGAATCTCCTCGTGTTGGCAGAGGCACGAGGGGCAGCCGTGCAGCAGCAGGTGGCAGTGCACTGAGCTGTGCCTGTGTCTGCCTGCTGCCAAGGCTTTGTTCCCTACTTCATCCTGAAAAAATCATTCATGAGCTTTAAATGAGACTTTTAAAGTGCAGCATGAGCTGATGCAGCACAGTGAACCAGTGGGAATCTGAGAGAAAGGAATACAGGGGTATTCTGTAGAACACTCCTCAGCACCAACAATCATCTTCTGAATCCCCAAATTTCTTCTGTGAATCCATTTCTCTTTTGGAATATTCTCTTTCTTAAAATGATATATTGCTTTGAAAAAATGCCCAGAGTTCAGTTTGTGGCTGTGTGTCCAGAAGATGTTCCCAAAAGCAAGCGAGGCTGCTGTTAGGTGTCATTTCATCCTGAAATAATTATCTGCTGTTGACACAACAGAAATCCCATCCCACTCTCTTCATCTTCTAGATGTTTGTTGCTGCTGCCTCCCTTGCTCCAGCACCAGGCCTCAGGGCAATGACCTGGACCAGAAGACTGATCCAGCTAAGAACTACCCAGACTATAAATAAATAAGTCCCCAAGTCGACTTTAGGCCAGGCTGAAGTGCCTCTGCAACTTGCAGCAGCACCGAAGTTTTAAAATTTGCCCATGAAGATGCAGGTGGGAGCCATGCTAAGGAATGAATCACTGGAAGTTTGGCTTCTTTCCCAAAGGAGCTGCTCCCTGCACTGGTCCCCTGGCCAGGGTGAGTGGCCACAGCCACTGACCAGAGCAGCTCCTCCACGTGGGAGCTGCCCTGTATTAGCATTTTTTATTTTTTTCCATGGGCTCAGGCTGGGAGAGACAGGTTCCTTCACATTCTCCTGGATGAGAAGAGCCTTCAGGAAGAGCTGGAGACACCACAGGCTTCACAGGGAGCAGCTCTGGTGTGGGAGCCCCGAGCTGCTCTCCCAAAGGCTCTGGCTGCTGTCCCAGCTCTCAGGAATTTCAGTTCTTGGGATGTCCCTGAGCAGAGGTTGGAGGTGATTTATAACTCGTGTGTTGGGAAACAGCACTTGTGTAAATGGGTTTTCCTAGATAACCAGGAAATTTTGGAGTCTTCTGGGACTCCTGGGTGAAAGACTTGAGATATTTATTTATTTTTCCATTTGAAACAACAGGGCAATGCTCCTTCTACTTGTTTCCTAAATAGGAAGTGCTATTGTTTTGGAAGAGTTTTTTTTTTAATATATTCTATATAAAAGAAACACAAGGGTGAATTTGATCCTCCATCTCCTCCCAGACATCTCTGGCCATCAGTACATCCACATTAATGAACTGGTTTGGATTTTGGAAGACACATGACTGATTTTTTTTTTTCAGTTGGATTATAAGGGGGAGGTTCTGGCTACCCCAAATCCAGCACTGCTTCCAGCTGCTGCCGTGGGGTGGGGATGGCTGGTGGTGAGACCCTGAGCAGAGCAGAGCTTTTCCTAAGCCCAGAGCCATTAGGCTGAGCCTGCTGGGTCCCTTCCAGCCAGCCTGCGTGATATTTCCTCTGGAGTTTCAATTGGATTAGATATTCATCTTCTCTTCCTGTTCCAAACTGTTGTTTAGTGCTGATGTGTCCTCTTAACCCACTGCCAAGTTCCAGCACAGGGGTGGTGAAGCCAGTCCTAGTCTGTGCTGGGGTTTTTAAACTTTGGGAGAAGTTTAACCCTTTGTCTCCACTGAAATCAGGGGGATGTTTGCACCTAAATCTCTTAATGGCTTTGGGAATTCCAGCACTGAAAGGCCAAGCTCGAGCCCAAGGCAGCTCCAGACCCTCTTCCCTTTGCAAGGTGCAGAGTGATTATTTAGAATCTCTTTGGGAATGTCTGCAGTGATAAGGGTTAATTTTTTCTCTGGCAATTTAATTGGCAAAAATGTTTCATAAATGGCTATTGTTTTCCAAAAGGAGCAGATTCCTTGGGCTGTTGGTTTTTTAAATCCTTGGAGATACAATATATACATACACCACACTTGGTTATCCACATAGACTTCGTTTATTTGTGTTTGCCTGCTTAGTGTAAACTCATTACTCTCCAGGAAAGTCCTTTGTTGACACAAAAAGGCACTGGGGAAATATAATTTTCTTTTTTTTTTTACAATAAAGTCTTGTATTCATATAAAATGTTTCTCATTGGTAAAACAAAATAAAGAACCCAGAAGCACTGGCATGCAGAAGTTCACAGTTTTTAATACAGTACATGTGTCATAGCACAGTGTGGCCACCTAATGAGGAGCCTAATACATTTTAAAAGCCTAATAACAGGACAGCTCAATGACTTTGAAAAACCTTAAAAACTCATTGTCTGGGATCGTGAGGATGAATAACTAATAAGCTGAAATGTATTTACCTTTAGAACAATATGTTTTGTTCCTCTAAGGGCAAGCCTTTGATCCATTGAAAGGGCTCTGCTCATTTCTAAGGCAGGGAGTCAAACTGGAATTCAAACTTTAAACTTGGGAAAGGAAGTGTATGTACAAGAGAATTTTGCAATTAAAAAAAGGCTGAAAATGCAGCAACCTGCTGCATCATTTGGGAAATGTACCCCTAAGAGAGAGTTTAGATACTGGGAGCAAACACAAACATTTTTCAGTGTGCATTGTAGATCCCAGAGTGGTTTGGGTTGGAAGACACCTTAAAGCTCCTCTCATCCCACCCCTGCCATGGGCAGGGACACCTTCCACTATCCCAGCTTCCAACCTGGCCTTGGGCACTTCCAGGGATGGGGAGGCCACAGTGAGGTGTCCCAGCTCAGCTGGGAGCACTGAGGAGGATGTGAGGAGGGTGTGATGGTGCCCCAGCTCAGCTGGGAGTGTTGAGGGGGATGTGAGGAGGGTGTGATGGTGTCCCAGCTCAGCTGGGAGCACTGAGGAGGATGTGAGGAGGGTGTGATGGTGCCCCAGCTCAGCTGGGAGTGTTGAGGGGGATGTGAGGAGGGTGTGATGGTGTCCCAGCTCAGCTGGGAATGGGATGTGAGGAGGGTGTGATGGTGCCCCAGCTCAGCTGGGAGTGTTGAGGAGGATGTGAGGAGGGTGTGATGGTGTCCCAGCTCAGCTGGGAGTGTTGAGGAGGATGTGAGGAGGGTGTGATGCCCAAGGTCACAGCCCCTGGCCTGGCTGAGGTCTGCCCTGACACAGAGCAGTGGCTCGGGGGGATCCATGTGTAGCATAGTGCACACACTGTTCTGGAACTCAGTGTGCTACTGGCTGCTAAATTTACAGAGAAGAAACACCCTGCGTGCCAGAATTACATAAATTCCGCTGGTTTCCTATAGACTAAACCTCCCATTCAGGAGGTGTGATTACCTCATGCTCACCTCTGCACCTGGGGAGCACTGGAGGCCAGCAGAGAGCCAGAGCCAGCAGAGCTGCAGCTCCTGCCGCTCCAGGGTGTGCAGGGCACGAGTTCAGCCCGGGGGCACCTCGGTGCTCTCAGCTCCGGTTTGGGTTTGTGCAGGTCAGGCTGCCCAGAGCGAGCTCTGCCTGCCCAAAGGGACAGGGCTGTGCTGGGCAAAGGGGAGAGTCCCTGGAGTGTCCCGTGTCTCCAGGACAAACCTCGTGTTCCAGCAGTGGGACTTTGTTATGTGCTGCCATGGACCTGCCCGTGCAGGGTCCTGGTCACAGCAGGGACAAACCAGGAGCTTTTCTGCAGGGAAGGGCAGCAGGTGCTCACAGACAATCCCAACCAGGGACAGGAAGGGCCTTTTTGGCCCAAGCAAGGTTTTTACAGTCTTTTTTTTTTCCTTTGTGTTAAAATTGGTTGATTTAAAATCAGAATAATCATTCAAGAAGAACAAGAATGTATTTACCTTTAAGTAAAACTAACTTTCTCCACTGTACTAAGCAATAACAGGCAAAGGCTTGATTATTCTCCCTATGGAACAGAAAGCTGATCTGTGATGAGGACCACTCTCCATTCTTATCTGCTCCATTTTTGCAAGGCATTTTGAGCTGAGCCATGTCAGAGACAGCAGGAAACCAGGTCAGGCTGTGAGACTTGCTGAATTTAGAGGAAGTGCTGCAGGATCTTCTCTAAAAGCAGCAAAATACCCTGAGTGTCTCCCCAGAGCCCTAAATCCAGGTGGGTTTTGGGTGTTTCCAGAGCCTTGCAGCTTTCCCAGCCATTCCAGTGGTGACTGGAGGATGCACAGTCCCTTCACTCTCCCAACACCTGCTCTCTGATGCTCTGTGTGTTTGGGTTTTCCAAGGAAAAGTTGTTTTGTTTGTCTGTGTATCCACAGTCAGAGCTGAAGCTGGAGGAATTTAACACTCCCCACGTTCTGTGAGACAGAGAAGCTGCCCTGACAAGGGAGATGCCACGAATATTTTGGCTTTGACAATCTCTCGCGTCTTGCTAAACATCCCAGAATCCACACGGGACTGAGGCATCACCACGTCTCGACCACAGGCTGTGTCACAAACCAAACTCCATCCAGCTTTCCCAAATTACTGCCTTTACTTTCACCCATCTGCCTTCTTGGTTGCTGCTCCTCAAGTTTTGGGCCACCCTCCTTCTCTCTGTTCTTTTCCACTGTTCCTCCAGTCTTGCCTACCCTGGCAAGCCAGAATATTTTTACATAATTGACTTAATTAGCCCAATCAAAGGAGTGATGGTGCAACGAACTGAATATTCAAGCTTTCTTCTAGAAGAATGAAGCTGTGCATGTTCACTTGGGTTACAGCTTTCCTTTAGTCCCCTGCCAAGCACTTGACTTGGTTTGTATCGTGACTTGATAAAGAAGTGACATCATTAATACAATAATAACAAATCATTTCTATGTAAATCATGGGATCTACCTGGATCATTTTAATGATTGCCTTCCAGCTCACTTTTTTTTTTCAAATAGCATCTTTGCATCCACTAATAATTATTTGTTTGTTTAATTTGGGTTATCTTGGACTAGATAAAGGAAACAAATGGGGTAAAACTCTTCAGAAGCTATAGAATCCAAAGAAATCAGGTGTTGTATTGCCTTTTTTCAGGTTCTTGCAGTTTTCATTCAAGTTTTAATTTGGGGTTTTTCCCTGAATTTTTGAGATTTGGAATCCAAAGTATTCATTTATCATCATTACCATTCTGCAGTACCCAGATTATTTTGTGCTTTCTATTGGAAAGCAACATTTCTCACAATTCAATTTGACTCTTCAGTAAAATATGAGGTTTGTGGTGTGATCTGAAGTCAGGTGAAATTTGTCTTGGTCAAGAACCTTCACTGGGGAGAGTTTCCTGTCAGCTGGGGCTGGAACTGAATCTTCTGACCTCTTTTCCTGCCTCTGCCTCTAAGTCACTGTCTGGATCTGTAATTTAATTAACTTTTTAGCATTTGCCTGCAAAACAGGAATGATTATTTTTTCCTCACAAAGGAGTGTTAAGAAACTTAATTAAACCCTGTCTTTAAAGTACATCCCTTCATACACTACAAAAGATCAGTGAGCTAACATATATCACATGCATTTCATATAAATAGCTTTATTCCAAGAGCATGAAGGGAATGTGTACTTTGGAAAAGGCTTTGTGTGCATCTCCACTCGTGGCAGGATTTTATGTCAACTCACTTCTTTGAGTCAGAAAATTAAACGTTAGTAATTAATTTCTTTTTGTGCCTGAAAGACAAAGCTCCACAATTAGCAATGTGCAGGTGATAATTAACTCTGTTCAGTGACAATCTGAGCTACCTGGTCACGGCTGATATTTTAGGGACGGGCGGTGAGGAACTAAAATTGTTTTTTAAAAAAAGATGATTTAGTCCTGCAGGAATGCAGTCATCTGAAAAGTACCTATGATAGATGGGGAAAAAAATGCTTCATTCTTCCATAACGAGGTCTCTGCAATGGTTCCCTATGATCCACATAACACATGTCAAAAACTGAGTTGACGTGGCCCAAGACTTGGCAGCTTTCAGTGCCAAAGCCATCCAGTGCTCTGAAGAGCTGGCAAGGTGCTGGGGCTGAGGCAGCCCACACTTAGGTGATAATTTATGGCTACCTGTAACCTCCTCGAAATAGAAACCATTCATATTCTCTCCAGGGAAGGGAGAAGTGACCAGACAACGTGAGTTCAGCCAAACCAAGACTTCATATAACTTTACAGAAGACAAACGCTCTCTGGTACTGACATTAACAATGCTGTGGGCTCTTAGGAAGGGTTCGCCTGTAGGTTTTATTTATTTTAGTATTGTTTGCTTGTGTAATTTCAGAAACTGGCAGTTTATAAGAGTTGAAGTCGAGTTTTAACTCTTGGACTTTGATTCTGTTTATTTAAAGCATAAAAAAGGCCTCAAGAGCAGCCCAAGCCAGTGCAGGGCCATGCACTGGGGTTGGTGCTCTCCTGAGGGGTGACTTGCTGATAATTCCAAGTGTGTGTGTGATGCTGGCATGTCAGTCCCTGATGCTCTGTGTCCCAGAGCTGCAGAATTCCTGCACACACTCTCCTCGCCCCACCCTGTGGTTTGGCACGGCTCTGCCCTTCCCTGGTGTGCTTCTGCTCCTCTCTGGGAGGTTTGTGGGTGTTGGCAGGGACCACATCCCACATCCCCCAGGACTGGGGGTGCTGCTCCCTCTCCTCAGCACAGGGCACTGCCAGCTGGGGCCGGGGACCTTGGGGACAGCTTGTGCTTTGGGAAAAAGTCGATGAGCAAGAGCAGGGCTTGATCCAAATCCTTGTGCTGCTGGGGCTGTGCCACCTCCCAGGTGTGAAGTGTTCCAAGAGCAGTCTGAGGCTTTCTGGGAGATCAGATGAGCTCAGGCTATTGGGAAGGGAGAAGGGAGAGTTCTTCCTCCATTCACAGCTCCTCAGTCTCCTCATGCCATTTTTGATTCCCATAGCTGGTGGTGTAAAGGACTGGGATTTATCCCTGCCCATAGTCACACGCTGGATTTAGCAGATCCAGCTTGGGAATCTCAGTTTGGATCTGCCTTTTCCTCCATCCTGGTTTATTCGTGCTGAGATCAAGGATTGCACATCAAAATCTCTTAATTCTCTGCGTGCTGATGTTCATTTTGGTCTGAGCTATTCTCTGCTCTGCTGTTGGTCTCTATGTGCTGTTTATCCTTGCACATCTGCATATTTTTACATTATTATTTATGAAAGTTCTTCCTCATCCTCCTGAAGAGGGTGAAATACTGGAAGGGGACAGGAACTGCTTATTCCTTATAAAAGTAATGCAATACAGCTTTTAGGTATCCCTGAAACTCAGATCATTAATTCCATTGTGTTTAACCAGTGAGGAAAACTTTATTGTTTTACAGTTCTTTATGGTTTATTAACTTCTCTTTTGTGGACCAGCAGGTTCAAGTTTTCTCTCCCTATTTTTTCTGGGTTTTTTAAAAATTTTTTTAAAGTTTTCTTTTTTTGTAACTGTTAAGCAATTCCACCTGGAGATGTGAAAACTTCACAGGCTATAAAGCTTATATCCTGCAAATCTCCCTCTCCAATATTAAAACATCTAAAGGAGGGGAGGCACCGTTGAAATATTTTGAGTTATGTTTAGAAATGAACACAGGGATTGGATTTATTCAACAAAATAGCCTTTGTGGTTTTAGGAACGGCCCAGTGAATGAATCTGGTTGCAATGGAAGTATGGAAAATATCTTTTACCAGGTAGTGGGATGAAAGAACTTCTTTAAAACTGGGTAGAGTTAAAGCCAAATGGAAAAGATCTTAAAAGCAGAAGGGACAGTGGCCAGAACTGCCACTGCCTTGTGTAAATCCTGGAAGTCCTCTCCCACTGATGACCTTTGAAAAGATGCTTTTCCTTGCAGAGGGGAAACATCTGCTTCACATGTAAGTTAATACTTAACCTAAGATACACAGTAGAAATATCTTATCGAAAATAGGATGGAGGCAAAGACTGCAGGGATTGCTTTATCTATGTGGAATCAAGGTGATGCTTTCACTTCAAGGAGAAGAATGTGGATTTTAGGTCCAAATTTGGATTTTAAGTCCAAAACTATCTTATAACAAGCATGGGATGGTCTGTGTGTGTATTTGTGCCTGTATATGTAATTAGTAATGCTTCTCGTAAGTTATGGTTTTGGAAACACTGACCTTTGTGTTGTTACTCTTATCCTCAGATTTATTTAATATGCTCTGGAGGGTCTCTGGGTTACACTGAGTTTCACACTTGTTTCTTGCTAACTTGAAGGGAAATTTTCCAGTTCCACTCCAAACCCTCCTGCACTCCACCTGCCACCACACCCCAGTGCCTGCAGTGCTCCTGGGCTTCTCCCTGGAGATAAAGAGGGAATGCAAAAGCAGATGACACTGAAGGGATCTAGAGTATCCTAATCCATACTGCAGGCTCATAGATGTGCTTGCTGAGCAAGGAAAACCAAAGTCTGGTGTCACAGGACTGGAAAAGAGCATGTGAGTGCACAGTTGTGCTATTGAAGTCTCACCATGTCTCTGCTGAAGTGTAGGCTGCAGTATGTGGAGTTTTGGGGCTCTTTATGCCTTAAAGGAAAACCTTAGAACTTGTTTTCTTTCGTGTTGCCATAACACTTTGTATCTTAGCAATAAAATTTGGGTAAATTTAGTGTTATCACAAGAAATTTGTGCTCCAGAGATTTACTGTTCCACTCCCACGGTGCCTTTAAACCCCATGTCAGGAGTAGGACAGCAATTCCTGGCCTGTGTTAGGACCAATTTACCTCATTTCCTCTGCTTCAGCAAAGTGAGATTGAAGAGGTTAGAAAAATAACAAACATTAAACCAGGAGGAAAACCATTGCCAGTCTGTGTGAGTGACTCTGCCCAAGTCACCCTGCAGGACAAGCCCCAAGGTGCTGAGGGGAAATCATTCTGCTTTTGTACTCCTAAGCAGGGCCCTGCTGGAATCCAGCTTGTCCCTGTTGTCACATCTCATCTGGGTGTCTTTAACATGAAATAAAATACTGCTGCGTTAAGGACCAAAAAACCAAGTGGAAAATGCACTCCTCTGCGTCCCTCGCTTGTGCCAAAGAATTTTTCATTCCCACCTCAGCTCTAATTTGAAATGTGTTAAATAAAAATCTCCAGGAGAGTATCCAGAATAGATAGGCATGTTTGGGTCAGCCTACAACTTAGCATTGCCATGGGCCTCATCTCTAATTACTAAAGAAATAATGAGTTAGTGAGTTAAAATACCCAGTGACTGTGATCTAAATCATTTCCACTCTGGATACTGGCCTGAAATAAAAAGGGCTTTTCATTAGCGTGGCACAGATTTAGTGTCGTGGGACACAGTTTGTGCTTCGCAGGAAGTGCGGTCAATGGGCCATTAAGTTCTGAAACAGGAGGCAAGGCATCCTCTAATGCTGCTGACAATAAATATTGGGGAATGGCTTAATATGGATTCATGGCAGCCATGCCAAAGTCACTCAAGTAAACTCGGATTTGTGATCCCGTGAATGCGCACGCACGGCCTCCGCATAATGGAGGGATCGTTTGCAGGTCCCCAGGGAAATCTTTCCTTTCAGCCCTGCAAGATGAGAAACCCACTGGGAACTCTAAGCCAGGGTAGAGATTGAATGGCAATTACTTGTGTTGTGGGATTTGCTTTTTCCCCCGTGGAAAATAAAAATGTTCCAATTAGAAAGGAGCCGCTGAATTTCGGCGGTTTCCCGTTTAAAAACAAGCCAACAAAGTTTCAAAGGAAGATTTTGCACCTTCTGGATGTGCAGGGAAGGCTCCAAAGCTGGGGAGAGCAGCACAGGGATCCCCGGAAGCAGGGAGGGATGGGAAGAGTTTCTGGGCTGTGATGTGGAGTGGCTCTGACTCCCCAGGTGAGCATCCTGTGCCTATGTGTGAGCTCAGGGCTGCAGGAGCTCTGCAGCCTCGTCCTACCTGTGTCCAGGTGCCCGTGCTGGGAGGGGAAGCTCGTTTAATTAACTCTGTGCTTTCAGGATATTAATTCTTCCTCTTTATCCTCCACACGGGCAAGGCTGTCCTTGCAGCAAGCTGGGAAAACTCCAGTCTGGAGATGGAATTATTCATTTCTCATGTATTTGCACGGTTTTCACCAGTTTTTCACCTGAATGCTTCACTAAGATGAGTGGCTTTTTCCAATGCTTCCAATCAAGAAAAAGAAGTTTTTACCATCTTTTAGAGGTAGCTCAGAATTGTTTCACAGAATAAATACATGTAAAATTAAAACAAGCAAGTAAGTGTTCCTAGTCTGAAATAGCTAGAATCCGAATTTTTGGAATTTGTGTCATCAAACGCTTTAATGCAGTGTTTAACTTTATATTCCTTTCCAGAACAATTGGGGTTTAAATGACTGTGAGCAATTCAGCTAGAAACAGACACTTGCTTGGAAGATCACAACCCAAATGTTGAAAGTAATCAAAGAAGAATTAGTAGGAAATAGCATTTTACAAGCCAAGCAATACTAGTAGCAGGCTCTGGGGATGGCTGCATGTGAATGCTACAATTTCTCTGACTTGGAGGAACTAAAAGTACTTTTGATGGGCAGTCCATCCAGCCTGCACCTTATAGAAGTCACAGGTTGTGTCCAAGGCTGGATCCTCACCAAGCCCATCCCTCTGAGCACACAGTCAGAGTGGCAGTGCTGGATCAGCTCTGGGCTGTCCAGATGTTCCCTCAGCTCTGCTGGCCCTCACTCTGTGAGCAGCACTGCAAGGGGAGCAGAAAAAGCTTGAGATGAACACATCTGTATGGGCAGAGCCACGTATGGGGCATGTGGGTGAATATATGGGCATAAAAAGAAAAAAAGAAAGCTACAGCTCAATCTCTTCAGGGTTATTTCTACTGGTTATTTAACTCTCAAAGAATGCAAGAGTGTGACTCTTAAATGACATTAAAGTCTGGTTTTTTTCAGGCCTGGCTTGGCCTGGCAGCTATTTCTGGTGTAGGCAGGGCCCAGGAGAGGAATGTGCTCACATCTGGGAGAGGTGACCAGACCCACTGCTGGATACTGAAACTTAGGGGTTACTTAAAACCCTCTGAAGTGGGTGAAATCCTCAGACAAACTGAAGTCACATGAGCAAAGAGATTCCTGGATCCAGGGTGAGCTTAGCTGTGGTCCAGTGGGCTCACAGAACCCTTGGGAATAGCCCAGGCAGCAGCTTGGGTCCAGCTCACACTGTGCATCCCTCCAGCCTGAGAGTTCCTCCAGCATTCCAGAAGCTTCTGTGCCTAGAGCAGGTGAAGCAGTAAAGAGCTTTTATCTGGCTCTGAAATGCCATGGCCTGGGGGAGCTTGGCCCTCCTGGTTTGGGGATGTTTGCTGCTCCAGTCCCTGCCTCAGGCATTGGGGGCTTGGAGCTGCTCCCTCTCCAGGGCAGCACAGGGGCTTGAGGCCAAAGTTTACCAAAGTGAAGATGCTGGGAGAACAAAAGTTACCTTAGAAATCAAGTTCTGCAGTATTGAAGGAATTCTTTTATGGGGCTGGAGAAAGGGCATGGCTGCCTCAGCACAGCCCTGGCAGGAGTTGGTATTTCCAGCCAAGAAGTCAGGCTAAAGGCAGAGGGGGAGAGTGCCTGCCATGCCAACCAGTGAGGGGAATGAGGACACAGCAAACCTGCCTCCAAACCATCGAAATGTGCCCAGATGAGTGACAAAAAGCAGCTGCTGGAATTGTGCACCTCTTTGGTGGCTGTCCTTGCTGTCACAGCTACACTCAGCCTGCAGCAGGGGTGATTCCCAGCACCTTGGCTATAGCTCCTGCCTTCTTCAGAGTTTGTCAAGGTGGTTTTTTTTCTGTATGTGAGCTCCTCAGATTGTGCCACACTGTTGAAAACATTTGGAAATGGAGCTGTAATGCATGAGCTGTGCAGCTGTTCTAACAAAGTCTCCTGGACTTTGCCCACATTGAAAAGTTTTTATTCAGGAAAACAGCGATGCTAATGGGAATTTAAAATCTGAAGGCAGGAGAATTTGTCTAAGTAAGGGCTAAGCTGGAGGGAAGAGCCAAAATTTGCAAGGAAACATTTTGCTTGGCTCCAGCAGCAAGTAATGGCACCAGGTGGGGATGTGGCACCTGGAATCCTGTTGTAGAGAAAAATACAGGACACTGGCTCTCCCAGCCAGGCCTGCAGAATTCCTGGGGTACTGCAAGGCACAGCACAGCCCTTGGAGTGTGGGAGAGCTGCTGCCCAATCCCAGATTTGACTTCTGGAAGTGGATTCACCTCCAGAACGTTCCCATACTCAGGAGTTGATCTGAGGATTTTGATTTGGTACTGGCTGAAAAGATGAGGTGAATGTTTTTAAGGCAGCTGTGGAACTGGAAAACAAGAGAAGGACAAAAACTGCTCTTCAAAAATGAAGATTGTTGGCTCTTTAGAGCTTCTCATGAGCACCAGGGCCACTTTTATCTGCCTGGCAGGAGGGTGAGCACTGCCTGGTGTCCTTGTTCCCAAAGCTGGAGGCTGGAGAAAGGCTAAAGCCTCTTCTGCATGTCCCCCTGCCAGGGTGGCCATACCTGGCACAGGTCCTGGGAACAGATGAACTTGGGGAACATCCTTGGCAGAACTGGTCAAGAGAAAATCTTACTCTGGCTGTGACAGCTGCCTGGGGGCTGCCTGCTGATCCTTTGGTTTTGGAATAACAAATTCACCTTCAAAATTTAAAAACTGAGAGTGTGTTTCAACCCAGGGTGTTTCAGTGCTTGTATGGAAAACAATTTTCTGCTCACTGTATTGATATGTTTGGAGCTCTGTGCAAAGAGTTAAGTTATTGTATATTTTAGTTTTTTAATTGACTCCATATCTGCTGGCAGCAGAATAGACATTGATCTGTTTTTTTCCTTCACTTTATTTAGGAAAATACAGCACAGAGTGTTTACTCTGCCTCCATACAGCATTGCTTTGTAGGGTGAAAGTGAGGGCGAGACCACAGTGAAGAATTCCCTCATTGTCAATTTTAAAGGCTTCATAATAAATGGTAGGCTTTTTTGGATGGGAATCAGAAATGTTTTCATGACAGTGTTTTGCTTAACTTTTTGTATTCAGATGGGATTTTCTAAACTCTTTTGAATTTGCTGGTTTGATCATTTAAACATCTCCTTCTGGCCACCAACTACTTGATCAAATTACTGCAGTGACACTGTACCTGACAGCTGCTCAATAGGGATTTGTAAAGATCAAACTTGGGAGTGTAAATCAAAATTTTCATTGTACCAGGAATAATTTCCCTGGAGATAGCATCCATCCAGCCTGCCTTTCAAAGGCAGAGGATGAGGAGCTGGACCTGTAATTCAGGATGGAGAGGAGCAGAACTGTCTCCACACTGAGTGTTCACTGAGGAAGGACTGGAGGAAGGAAATGTAGAGGGATGGATGCCCAGTATTGAGCTGGTCCATATATCCCAGCTGAACTATCTACTGAATTTGGTTTGCACTGGGCCAGGCCAAAAGCATGAATTAGTGGCACTTGGCTGCTCATGACTTTCCATTTCAGCACAAGCTGTGTAGCTGTGAAGCCACGTCCTTCCAGGGCCCTTAGCAAGACCTCTCTGGTCCTGGGCAGGACTGATGGTTTGTGCTGCATCACTGAGAGCACAGCAGGATTATATTGAAATTTTCAATATTCCCCTGGCTTGAGGCAATGTTGATTTACTGATCCCTTCACAGTGGTCGTGCAGCCTTTCAAGGGTTGCTCTTGCTTTCCTCTGAAAACTCTCCAGGCCCTTTGTTTGTTTTTCCTCTCCTATATTTTTTTTTAAATTTTTTTTCGGGAGTGCTTTGTTGTTGGAGGTCCCCATGCAGCCTCCCCTGTGAACGCTGTATTCACACAATTTGTGCAGTTTTGCTCTGGAAACGTTCCTTGGCACGGGTCTGGCTCCTCACAGCCCCTCTGCTCAGAGCTTGCCCGCTGGAGAATGTCCTGAGCAGTGAAAAGCTCGGAGGGAAGGAACCCTCTGGAAGGCATCTGCATTTTCCCCGAGTGTAACAGCACAAAGCAAAGTGTGATCCTTGTGATGGATGAGCAGCTGAGCTATTGATGCCTTTTTCCATGCACTCAGTCCTGAGTTCATGCATCTCCTGGAATGACCAATGCTTGTAATGCCTGTTTCTTTCACTACTTCTTCTTCTTTTTTTTTTTTTTTAAACAGCAAAACGTCCTTTGAAAAAGAAACCTTGTAACCCTTAATGCAATGCAAGCCACCCACGGAGCCTCTCCAACAATCCCAGGATTGCTGGGGTCCCTGTGTTTATTTTCCCCAGGATCACTAACAGTCCCGGGACTATTTTGCTTGTGCTGCTGAAAGATGTCCTGGAGATGTGTTTTATCATCTTAGCACCACAAACTGCTTTCATGCTTTCAGGCCTCTTGCAGAACAGCACGTGAGTGGCAGAACGTGTCCTGCATAGGGGAATTTTTATGAGGCAGAACTGCACTTGGGAGGTTTAATTTACTCCCAGTAGTACTGAGTGAGTAACTCTGTGGTGGGTTGAGCTCATCACCCATTTATTGCATTTAATGATTGGAACACACGTTGGTGAAGAGCATTTTGTTGTGTCTCCATTTTCCTGGTGGTGTAAAAATTCTGCTCCACGCTTGCATTTTCAGTTTGAACTGTGTGGGCTGGTTCAGGAAAATATCTTCATAATAAACATACCTAATATCTTCGTAATAAACATTTTAAAAAATCATCTTTGTAATAAACAAGTTCCAATTCAAGGAACTGCCCAGTCAGTGTGTAACAATGCCAACCTGCTGATCATCATCTCCAAATTCCCATGGTTTTGGGGCAGAAGAATCCCATGGGGTTATCCAGTTACTCCAGAACATGAATTAGAGCTTTAATGCTGTAAGTGCTTAATATTCTATTCTCTCTCCCCCCTTTCCTGATGGCTGTAGGCTTGGAGTTTCCTTCCCAAAAATCTTTGGGGAAGAAGGTGGTCAGCAGTGATGCAAGTCTCCAATATTTGTGTTGTTCAGCTGGGATTCTTTGCTCTCTATCTTTTCCTCACCCCATGAGATCTGTTTTTCTCTTCTCAGTGTATGAGAGTGTTTTCCCTTCCCTGGCATAGAAATAATATACTCAAACATGCTTCAGTACAGGAAATCCTATATCCAGTGTGGGGAGGAAAGGCCTTAATCAGTACAAATTCCATTGTGTTTATATCAATCCTGACCCTCAGTGTCATTGGGACAAAGCTTTTTAGTCTGGGCCCCAGGCACTGGTTGGTGCTGCTGGTTCACAGCTACATCACTGCCAGCCCACAAGACCCATATTTGTCAGATTTCTGCTCCTAAAGTTATTTTTTATGGAGATTGCCTGGCCTTTCCACGGGAGGGGCTGAGATAAGGGGCAAGTACACAGGGAGCTCCTCTTAATTGCAAGTTTTCCCTTCTTTGGAGGATAGGATTAACCTATCCCCCAGCATTTCCTGAGTATGAAGGGCTCTCATAAGAGAAAAGAGGATAAGTCAAGAGAAATTGTGATCTATTTCACAATCCTTATCCCTATTTTCTAGGCCGAGCTGGCTGCATCATGACCATGGTCTAGAGGGAAGGAGCCCAGTGAGATCCTGGTCCTCTCTGAGGTCTCAAAGGTCCTGTGTGGGAGCAAAGGTCCATGGTGTGAGTGGTTAAATCAGCAGGAACCTTTCCAAGCAGCCTGGCCCATTAGTGGAAGCTTTAAAGAGAGGATTGACTCTCCATAAAAAGAGCCCTGCACAAACAAACATTCCAGCAGCACCCTTCCTTCAGCTTTCAATGTGTTTTTTATCAGGCCTTGAATTAAACCACTGTCCAATCATTTGAAGGCATGATTTTCAGGAGTTATCCAAAACATAATTAATGACAATGCAATGCATTCCCTGGGAGGGGAAGGAGGGAGTCTCCCTGCTCTGCCTTAAAGAGGCAGCTGAGTGGAGCTCTCCCATGGGTGACCAGCCTGGGAGGGGCTGGATCCCATGTCTGACCCTCTGGCTCTCTGCAAGGTGGGAAAGGTGACCAAGGGACATGGCTGAGGCACAGGATGAGTGCTGGCCCCACCCTGTGTGCAGCCTGCTGCCGGGAGCGGGCTTGGAGCAGCTCCCTGAGGTGTCTGTGGGCAGCAAGCAGAGACCTTTGCCTTATTTTCCCTTCCTTTCTCCCTCCAGCTCTTTCATCAGAGCAGCAGCTCCCTGGGGCTCCTTCCTGGCTGCAGGCAGAGCAGGATGAGCCTGGCACAGTGCTGCTCTTGTGTGTTCCCTCCTCCCCTGGCTGCTTCCCTCCATCCCTGTCCTTCCCCGACTGCTGCCATTCCATCCCTGTCCTTCCCTGGCTGCTTCTCCTCCATCCCTGTCCCCCTCTGACTGCTGCCCCTCCATCCCTGTCCCCCCCTGACTGCTGCCCCTCCATCCCTGTCCCCCCCTGACTGCTGCCCCTCCATCCCTGTCCTTCCCCGACTGCTGCCCCTCCATCCCTGTCCCCCCTGACTGCTGCCCCTCCATCCCTGTCCTCCCCTGACTGCTGCCCCTCCATCCCTGTCCTTCCCCGACTGCTGCCCCTCCATCCCTGTCCCCCCCTGACTGCTGCCCCTCCATCCCTGTCCCCCCCCGACTGCTGCCCCTCCATCCCTGTCCCCCCCTGCCTGCTGCCCCTCCATCCCTGTCCCCCCCTGCCTGCTGCCCCTCCATCCCTGTCCCCCCTGGCTGCTGCCCCTCCATCCCTGTCCTTCCCCGACTGCTGCCCCTCCATCCCTGTCCCCCCCTGGCTGCTTCTCCTCCATCCCTGTCCTTCCCCGACTGCTGCCATTCCATCCCTGTCCTTTCCTGGCTGCTTCCCCTCCATCCCTGTCCCCCCTGGCTGCTGCCCCTCCATCCCTGTCCCCCCCCGACTTCTGCCCCTCTATCCCAGTCTCCCCCTGACTGCTGCCCCTCCATCCCTGTCCCCCTCCCTGGCTGCCCATCCCTGTCCCTGACCCTGCCATGGCTCTGGAATATTTCCTCCAAGCTCCAAATCTTGCTGCTTTGTTTTTTTTTTCGAGAAAAGGCTGTGGTGGTCTCGTTGGGATTGTCCCATGGCTCACCCCAGGAGCTGCCAGTAGTTTTTCTTTGGGAGCAGCCATGCTCCTTTTCCTGCACATTCAAGGCATTCCCACACGTGCCATCTAAGGACACTCTTTAATATTTTCATCTTGTGGGTAACAAAGGAAAATAAGTCATTTTACCAGCACTCTTCTGAGTGTTTAATTAAAGCTGTGCATTTATGACAGGAAATGGGAGCCAACATTCGACCTCTGAAGTGTTTATACAATTGATATGTCACTTTTTCTTACCTCATCCCCTGTTTGTGTACAAGATACTCTGTCAGTAGGTTCCCAACACAATGCAACACTTTGTTATACAATAGACATTTAAATAGCAAACGATTTTTTTAATAGTCAGGGGTATCTGCTGTAATACTTGGCCTGGGAAATGGGCTGGCCAGAATCTGTAGATGCAGATGGCATCAGTTCAGGTACTAGTATTATTGTGATTTTTTGCCAAATAACCAAATTAACGTTGAGTAGTTTGGCTTGATGCTGAAAAATTCACTTTTGGAAGTGAATTAGGTTGGGGTGGTTTTTTTGCCTTCCAAGTCCTGGCACGTGTTGCAAGGGCCTTAACATTGGAAGAAATAGATTTGGATGCTCTTCAAAGAACTCTGGTGTGGTTCTGCCATTTTTAACTTTTTACCTTGCTGTTCTTTCTCCCCACCTCTTCCCAGGGGAGCTGGAGGTAAATGATTGATACTCTGTCTCTCCTGCTCACTTTCTTTTTTTAAATCTCTTTTGGCTAGACTTCTCCAATGTAGAAATATTTACCAAAAGGAAAATCACAAGGGCGGGGGAATGGAGAGAAGAAAAAAAAAAAAGGAGTTGAGAAATAAAATATAAACATTCAGCAGTCCAGGATGGTGACTTTGTTGGGGAAAGAGGCCGAATTGTTTGTAGAACCTAATGAGATTTAGGATTAGGTTTCCTGTATCAGTGGGCAGCCACTGGGGAAAAGTAAATTCCCTGCACTGAAAACACTTTGCAGGAGAGGCATTTGTCTTGTGGTGTTTGCAGATGGCTGTACCTGAGGGGTCCCGGCCTCAGGAGGTGCCTGCCCCCAAAACATTCCAGTCTGAGCAGTCAAAGCAGAGAAAAAGGCTGGGAAAGGACATGGAGAAATGGCACAGGGTGGCTAAAGGGGTTTGCTGGAAATGCTCCTAGGTGGGGTGAGATTGGTCTGTTTAAAAGTGTCCAGCTTTATGTGCCAGAGTCTGAATGTCATGGGAGTTTTGCAGTGCCTGGAAGGTGACTTTGCAGGTACACAGTTAAACTTTACTACTTTTTTTACCTGACAGGTGCTCATTTTTTAGCTCAGATAAAATATTCCTGTTTTAGAGTTCTTCTACAGCTTTCTTGTAAGGACTGAAGCATTCCAATCCAGGAACTCACCTAGTGCCGTTTCCACCTCAGCTGTCTTGTGTCACATCTTGGCTGTGTAAATTGAGTCCCCAGGGGAGGATGGAAGCAGCTCTGTGGGACAATGTCCATCCCCAGGCAGGGGACACAGCAGAGCTCTTCTGCCTGCATCCCCATCAGCTTCAACCTCAGGCCAGGGGCAGTTTTTCCAAATTCCCAGAAAGGCAGAGCAAGAACAACACCCCACAGAATCACAAATTCACAGAATAAACAGGTTGGAAAAGACCTTTGAGATCATTGAGTCCAGCCCATGACCTAACATTGTCTTATCAGCTAAACTGTGATATTAGGATGAAGCTCTAAATTTGAATCCTTTGAAATTAGACTTTTCTTTTAGGTTTGGAGGTTTACCTGAGGCAGCCTGAGTGCTGCAGTGGAAACCAGGTACTTGGGATTTCTTCTTGAAAGACCATAGACACCTCATGAGTCACCCTGACTTGTTTTTTTGTAGTTGTACCAAGAGATGTATTTTTTCCTCTCCTAAGCCACAGATCAAACTCTTTCTTGTGCCTTGGCGTCATTGAAAGTTCTGGTTTTCACATCAGACTATGAAAAAAGTCTTGCCAGATCAACTCTGGCAGCTGGCAGCAGCCTAAGGTGCAGGAAATTCTTCCTTTTGAGAGACCTGGCTCAGTGAAATGTCATCTCTGACGTTAAGGTAGATGCAGAAGATCCACCAGAAGTGGGACAGAATTTTGCAGTCTGTGGTTGCTCCTTGCCAGCTGGAGGTGGGACCTCTTGCTGAGTGCATTCCTGAGGTGTTTAGACCTCTGGGATGGGAGGGAGGATGGGAGAGGCACTGATGTTTGATTTCTGGGGTGAAGTTCCCTCCTCTCTGCCTCTGCCTGGGTCGTTCAGCCATCCTCTGTCAAAGCAAATTCCTGGGCTCTCACTTGGAAGTGGAGCCATGGCTTTTCCTAACAGAACTGCAGTCAGCTGCTCTGGAGAAGGATCTGTCCTGCATCATCCATGGGCTCAGGAGGCAGAGATTCACCCCTCAGCCCTGAGGAGCTCTGAGACACCTGAGGTGCAGCCTCTGGGCTGAAGGGTGACACCCCACACTTAGCACAGGTCTTGAACATCACATTTTTTAATTTTTTAAATCCTTGCACCAGGCCATTGTGATACCCAACTTCACTAAAAATGTCCTCGATGTCTTGTTTGTTTTTTTTAGGTCAACCTCTGTTTCCCTTTGTGATACAGATCCCTTTTCCAACAATCCTCCTCCCCGCCAAAATAAAATTCTTCCCGAGACTTAGTAACATTTTTTTAATATATACACATAAAACAAATTTCCTTCCCCAACCGTTCGTGTGGTTTTTCAAATCATTAAGGGAGTTTCCTCATTCTGTGATGTCAAGAGTCACCCAGATCAAAGCCTTTACTGATATTACAATTAAGCACTCTGCACCATTAAATTCACTTTCCACACTGTAATTTTTATAATAGGTCGGGAAGGAGCTTCATGGTTTGATTTCAGTCCAGCCATGGCGCCAGATTCTGATTTCTCATTAGTTCCTTCACTGGGGTTTGTGAAATACTGGAGTTAACAAGGAGCCTGGATGAATATTGGACTGGCTCCTGTCCAGCTCAGTGGTGTTCAGTGGACTTGGTGCACATGGGATGTCAGGGAAATGACACAGACAAGAGAAAGGAGCAGCTTCAAGATAAGGATGAGGTAATCCCTCTTTCTTCTCCCAAAATCCATTGCTGGGTGAACCGAGGTTGTGCAGAGCAGATCCAAGCAGTTGCTTCAGTTCTGCATCCTTGCAATAGAAATAAGACAGAGAAAAGAAACTCAGCTTGAGAGGGGAAAAGGGTCAGGCTGAAAATGGATCTTGCAGCAAAGGCAGAGAGGGAAAGATGAATTAAAAATAGAAAAATTCCTATTTTTTTCCTTGAGGGATCATGGAATAGTTCCCATTGCCTTCTTTGCAGGTGCCTGGAGGGAGTGCTAAGAGCTCTCAAAATGGAAAAGGTCACTGGACTGACTTAGATTAAAAAAATAAATGTAGGTGTTTGCTTTTCTATGTGGAGAGAAATGAAAGGGAAGAAGCAGCCTGTGCTCAGCATTCCCAGTAGTGGGAATTGCATGAGGGCAAGCAGCTGGATTCTGGAGCTGTGGACCTGCAGGGATGGGGAGTTTTGCTGGAAGCTGGGACAAGCCTGACTGAGGATCAGCATCCAGCCCTGGATCCAGAGTTCCTGATCCAGATTGTCAGCAGCAGGGCTCCCTGCACGGCACAACAGCTCACTCCGGGTGGGTGTTTCTGGAAAACTCTCCCAGCAAATGTCAGAAAAGCGGATCCAAAGCGAGCATTTTCAGGCAAATATTTGGAGATACATAAGCTGCACTCTTGCCTCGAGCCACAGCACTGCATCCTGCCGGGTAATGTGGAACAGATGACCTTTATTACCTGGGCTCTGTGCAGACTCAGATCTGGAGCAAAGGGGGAAATATTTGACAAGTTGGGAGCCAGGGGTAAATTTGTAGAGACTGCTCCTAAACCTGCAGCAAACGCCACCACCTAATCTAAAAGGTTCTGCTGAGCCAGAACAGGGACTTGGTTCTGCACCAAGATTTACAGCCTGAGTGTGCTGAGTTTAGCTGCAAACTTTGCTCTGAGTCCTGGATTTGGAAAAAATAAAAAAAGAAAAAGTGTTTTCTAATGCGTTTTTCCAGGAAGTTCCCTCCGTGAGCATCCCCATTCCAGATGCAATTTCACACCGCAGCCAGACAGTTTTAAGGGCTGCTACTGAGTTGGGGTGGTGACAGATGATACCTGTGACAGCACCTCTGCAGTGCATGTCCCCTCCCTCCCCTGCAGTAAAAGGGCCACGCTGGGGTGCAGGTGTGGCTGCAGTGACTGGGACTCCTCCCACTGATGGGTGCTTTGCTTTGCCTCAAAGAGACAGAGCTGCCATCTATCAGTTTCACACATTTTTTAGGACTAGGATGTGGACTTGGGAACCTTCCTGATGAAAACACAACCCCAGAGACTTTGGGGAACCATCCATCTCCCCTTAAGAGCCAGTTCTGAGCAAAGATTCATTTCCATGGTGGGCAGAATCCAGATCCACACTGCTTTGGCACTGGAAATCTGGTCCCTGCCTGGAGGGAGCTTGAAGCCATCTCTGCTCTCAGGAGCTTCAGGAACTCCAGCTCATGATACTGCAAATTAAATCAGGGTTTCATTGCACAGCCCGAGTTCATAAACCAAAAAAGGAGATGCAGCCGTACCTCAGCTGAGCTACCTTTGGCAGACATAATGTGGGTAATAGTCTTCAGTCAGTTTGGATGATACTCCTGGAGACTTAATAATCCCAGCCTAATTTAGTGTGAGCAGCTACTGAGCACAAGACAGAGCTTGTTGGTGGATCCAGGTCGTGCTGACCTGCAGTGGGTGTGAGCAACAGCTCCCACTGTGCCCCAGGAGCAGCAGGGAGGCACAGCAGCTTTCAGGTGGGAGGCAGGGGCAAGAGAACACATCTCATGTGGCACACACAGGCCTGGACATGTGGCCACATTTACTGCTCTCCTTTCCAGCCCTCTCTTTCTGCCAGTAAACCTCTGAGAGAAGAGAAAATGTTGAGGAGCTGTTGGACGTTGTGATCTCCACACTTAGTGCAACACTTTCTCAGGGTTGTTCTGACAGGATTTCTGCCTCCTGTCATTTATCTTGTCCCTAAAAGTGTGGGGCTCCTCTGCTGGGGCTCTGCTCAATTTCTGAGCCAAGTGCAAAGCTTTAGTTCAAAAGCCCAACAATAAATTTTCCGTCTTATGTTCAAATTTCTGTTTGGCCAGAGGCCAAATGCCAAGGTGTGGCTTTGCTGGTTTTGCTGTTCAGCAGCAGCACATTTCTCTCCAGTGCTACTGAGAAATCTCAGCAGGTTCATGATCATTCCAAGATGACTTTCCTGTGGCAGAAAGCAGAAGTGCTGCTCCTTGAACTCTCCAGAAAGATGTTTTTACTGGAATTCTCTGTGTCAGGCTTCATTGCTGCTTTTTGTGGCTTCTTTGGCATTTGATTTAAATCAAAGGCATCTCAGGGCCTGGTTTGACACGGATGTGGGATGCCCAGGACTGTCACTGAGCCACCTCTGTGCTGCCACTGCAGCATTGCAGCCCCTGGGATCAGTCCTGAGCTGCTCTGGGAGCTGGGGGAGATTCAGGGAATTTGTCCCTGTTGCAGGTGAAAGTCTGAGAGCTTTGGAGTGGGAGCTGTGCCCCAGGAATGAGCTCAGCAAGAAAAACCAAGAGTGGTTCAGGCTGTTCCATTCATGGTAACTCTGAGGAGCTGTAACACATCCCAGGCTCAATAACCTCACACTTGCACTTCAAACAAAAATCCTATTTTTTCCTATCTTATAACAGAAATCCCCTGGAAACTGCAGAACTGCCTTTTTTTTTTTTTCTTTACACATTCCTGCAAAAAGTAGGATGAAACTCCCTCTGTTTTAGGCAAAATATTTTGCAATTTTCCAATGACCTTGCCAATAAGAAAATGATTCCCCATATATCATGGGAAATGCCTGCTTTCTCACAGGGCTGCAATGCTCAGCTATCACCAGTGAAGGATTCTGCTGGCTGCAAGTTTGGCAGGAACACGAAGATCTTCTGGTATGGTACATTACATGAACTATTGACTGGAGAATGCCAAAAGCTTCACCCCATTTTAAATGAGCTCCATTTTTTAAACTAAATCAGCATATGAATCGAATGAGTTTCTTCCAGAAAATGAGAGTCTCAGCCTCTGTCCCGAGTTTACATCATTGCCCTTTTTATCCGAGGAATCAATCTCCAGTTAACGGTTGAGTTGCTTCATCATCTCATCAAACACTTGGGTTGGATCCTGTGCTCCCAGGGACGGTCCAGTGACCATTTTGCAACTAAGTGTTAATATTCTCCTGACTAGACATGTCCCTTTCCCTGGCTGGGTGCTGGGATGTGCATGCCAGGAGCTATTCATTATGGATGAAGAATGGTTTGTGGTTAAAGTCCTGGACTGTGTTGTGGGAGATCTGAGTTCAGTCCCAGATTCTTCTTCCATTTCCCTGTGTGACTGTGCTATGAGCGAGTTGTTTAATCTTTCAGTGCCTCAATTCTCCTTTGGTAAAATGGGAATAATCCTATTTCCTTTCTTCCACCCTTCCCTTTTACAGTGTTTGTTTTCACTGTTGCTTGTTTATCACGTCTGTGGGACGCACTAACAGGAGTGTTAAAACATTACAAAACCATGAATAGTAATTTAGCTTTTCACTTAATTTTTCATATCCCACTTTTAAATGGAGGAAGATAAGGAAAGCTTGATGGCAGTGCTGTCTGTTTATGTGCTATGACCTACTTGTCCCAGAAAGCAGCATGGCCAAGAAATTGAAACAAGATCTTGTGAAGTGCCATTGCAAATAAATCTGCTCCACTTCCCTTCTGTCAAGGCATCTCACGCTAGGGAAGACCACTGGGAGTCATTAATTGTATAATGGATATACTGGATTCTTTAAAAGGGCTGTTTTCCCAAAGATTAAAGCAATTATGAGCAAAGTGGTTTGAAAAGAAAAAAGAAAACAACCCACCCTAAAGCAAACAACGTGGATGATAATGGGGAATGGTTAAAGAAAACTTGAGCAGATGCTGTAGAAGTCACAGTTCTGCAGTTGTGGAAGAGGATTTTGTCAATGGGAACCAAACACCCCCTTCCCCTCCCTCAGCCCAGCACAGAAGGGAAATGGAAGTGCTGTGTGAACATGCATATGAAAACAGGCACTTGCATATATATGAGTGCAGGAATGGAAATAAAGAGGGAACAGGAGACTGATAATGAGGCTGGAAAATATCAGTACTTATGAGATAAAGATGGCTGATGAAGGAAAATAAGGAAAATCATTAAAAGTTGTTGATGGGTTAGTAGAACTGGCTACAGCAACACAAAATAGAGAAGAAAACGTGCAAAAACAGAAACAAAAATCCTTGGTTAACTTTCTCTGAACACTGTTCCCCATCCATGGAATTAAGGTAGGAGTTTGCCCATCCCCAGGGGCAGGCTCCCTCCTGCAGCTCAGGCTGGGGTCACAGGCTGGCACTGTGATGGAGACACCTTCCCTTGATTTCAAGGTAGGAACCCAACTTTTAACAAAGGAAATACCAGAGAATAAGAGAATTGTAACTTGTGAGCTTCCACAGACTCCTTGCAGGTGTGCTTGGCATTTTCATGAGGGTGGTGACACATGAAAGATGCCATTAATCACTCTAAAACTAAAGCTTGGCAGGCAGCACAGTGCCACAAGGAGTACCAGCTAAGCTTCAGTTAATACTAAAGCAGATCTGGAAAATGACCTCAAAGCAAATCAACATCATCATCTCAGTTCAAAGAAAAAAATCACCTTGGAAGCACAGCAACAATTCCATGTGTTCACCTGGACCTCAGTTCAACCTGATAGTTTGGTTTGTATAAATAATTTCTGTTCATTTAATTCCTTAAATAAGGTAGTGGCTTGTGACTCCCATATCTGTGAATAGCAGAGCCTGGGCTCCTGCCTGAAATTCCTGCCATAAACAAATGGATACTCCCTTTAGAAATACAACGGCATGAAATGCATTTTCTTGAAAGCAAGATCCAGTCCCCTGATAGTGCAGGGATATAAAGCAACCCTTACCCTGGAGAACCTGTGCCTCTGCACGTGATCTTGTTATTCTTTTTTGAAAGACAACACGGGAGTAATAATTACTCCTGCATAATGTTTTGAAGGAGCAAAGTCTTTCATCCTGTCTGGATGCCTTTGGAGTCACAGCAGTGAAACTGCAGAACTTGGGATGGATCTGCCAAGCCAATCCAAGTGTGCATTTCTACAGGAATTCATTGCAGCAGCTTGGAGAGATCCAACAACTCTGAAAGTGTGTTTCTATGGTTCCTTTAATCTGGCACTGGAGCAGGGTGGTTCCGTCCTCCTGCCTGCTTTTCCTTTTCATCCTCTCCTGTGCTGACATCACCTTTTTGTTGGGTTGTTGTTCATCTGGATCAGTTCCCTGCTCTGGATCACAGCTCAGCCCAGGACTGTGGTGCTGGCACAGGGCAGGCAGCAAAGCAGGCAGGGATGGGGAGGACACGGCGCCAGCAGTGACTTTATGCTGGAATTAATGACCCTGGTGTTTTCTGCAGCTTTTCTCCACCCCTTTGTAAAAGTTGAAACTAGGATGGAAGGCAGAGAGCAAGAAGGTTGTGTACAGTTCGGTGTGGGTACTGTATTTAGCAGTGCCAGTGATAGGTGTTGGATGCAGAGATAAATATTCGTGTGATGTGGCCAGCTGAGGGTCAAGGCAGCCCAAATCACGCTTGAATTTTGATCTCTTTCATTCCTGTTGAATTTGAAAAGTTAATAAACTACAGGCAATTTTTTTGGGGGGGTCTTGTTCTCCTAACCCTCCAAGCCTTGTTCTTGTGACCCTCCAAACCCTCACTACAAGCAGCCTTTCAGACTCAAAAGAGCTGCTTTTACCTTTCTGTGGGGCAATAATTCCATTCCAGGGCTCCCAGAGACGAGTGCAGTCATAGTTTACACCTTTATGCAGAAGCCATCAGAAAGGAAAATCATTTATGGCTTCAATTGTCCACCAGTTGATAACACAGCATCCTCTCCTTTTAAACTTTCTACACTCCGAAGTGTCCATGTCTCAGAGAGATGCTCTGTGCTCATGTGTGCACAGGTTTTTGTCTTTGCATTTTGGTAGATGTCATTTATTCCTGTATCCATTTCAGCTGGGTGTGAACGTGTGCACACAGATGCTCAGCACCCAGGGATGTGCTTGTTTTCTCTTCCATCCAAACCTGAGCTGCCTTAAAAGGTTCTTTTTTCTGCAAAGTCAAGTGCTTGGCCGTTCAGAACTGTCAGAATTCACCTTGAGCTGACCCCCTGGCACATGCATTGTGTTATCTGTCTTTAATGACAGGTTACCAGGGGGGTTTGTTCCTTTGTTTTAACCCTTTTCCTCTGAAGTTGCTGAACCATTTGGTTAGGAAGAAAAAAAAACACAAAACAAAACAACTCAGTACTTAGCAGGGAAAGCTTCAGCAGGAATGGTTAGTTTGGCA
Source organism: Acridotheres tristis (assembly GCA_037013685.1). Taxonomy (NCBI): domain Eukaryota; kingdom Metazoa; phylum Chordata; class Aves; order Passeriformes; family Sturnidae; genus Acridotheres; species Acridotheres tristis. Next base: position 1,951,521 of record CM072897.1, on the reverse strand, counting down.
GAGTGACAGGAAATTGTAAAAGGGTTTCTTTTTGGCAAACTTGGGAAATCTTGATAAAAAGAAGGGTTGCAACCTGTATATGAGCTAATAGCTCCTGCACAATCGTTCATTCCCAAATAAAAGCAAGGCAGAGACCACTATTTATTCAATAAACAGGATACTTTTGATTAATCATAGAAACAATTTGGCAGAACCATGATTTATGTAAAAAGTTATTGAAAGCACAACTAAATTTCAATTAAAAAGAACACATCATCACCACGGTTAATATTTTTCTGTAGCCTAGTTTTGAAAACCATTAGTAGTAATAAACTTTCCTCCCATAAAATTTCTGCCATTTTAATTTCCAATTAAAACTTGCAAAAGATATATACGTGGCAGTAAAAGTAAAGAAATTAAGTCTCAGCCCATGCTGCAGCCTGACACAATGATGCCCCAATGCTCATAAATCAGTTTCTGTTTGTTGTGAACCTCTTAAATCCACACTGCTAAGAGGTGTAGAGGTATTTGTCTCCCATGAAAACATTCTCCCACACCCTTTGTAATTAAAAGTAATCTTAAATTTCATCTAGTTCCATGAGAAAGAGCTTTCATACAGTAATTTGAGTTGGACTCCAGAACGATGGAATGTGAGTTGAAAGTTTAATGAATTTACTCTATAAATCTTATTCTCTGTTTTTCTTGTCAGTTGTATCAGGGCATTACACATATTTTTCCTTGCATTGCTAGCTGGGGAATTTTTTTAAGAGAACCTCAGCTCGTGTTTTTGTGTGGAGCCACGTCTGCTGCTGTTGGGTTTATTAATCCTGTACCACGATTGCTGCTTTTGGGGATCAGGGCTGGATGCCATTCTTCCCATGAAACAAGACTGGGAAAGCTCCTCTTGGTTAAGTGATTTCATGAGTGTTGTTTTAGTTTATTGGCTCTGTAGCCTGATAGCACAGCAGAGCATTGGTTGTGCTTTCAGCTGAGTTATTTATCCAGTGGGATTTACTGAGAGCAGGCATTGAGCTCTTCCAGCTTCTAGAAAAGGCTTGAGAATGGAAACCTGCTAAGAAGGAGGTGCTGGATATTCTTTTTTTTTTTTTTTTTTTTTGCAGTGGAAGTGCTCCTGGAAATCAGGAGGTGACCTCAGTTGTGCTGGCAGGTGAGGAATGGTCCCTGCTCAGGACAAAATGCACGCAGAGCTGCAAAGCAGGGCTCTCTGTTACAAGGGATGGAGGGACAGGACACAGGGAATGGTTTCCCCTGCCAGAGGGCAGGGCTGGATGGGATATTGGGCAGGAATTGTTCCCTGTGAGGGTGGGCAGGGCTGGCACAGGGTGCCCAGAGCAGCTGTGGCTGCCCCTGGATCCCTGCAGTGTCCAAAGCCAGGCTGGAGCAGCCTGGGACAGTGAAAGGTGTCCCAGAGGTGGCACTGGATGGGATTTAAGGTCTCTTCCAACACAAACCATTCTGGGATTCTTTACTGCCCACACTTGCCATGTGCTTTTCTTTAAGGACTTCATTTTTGCTCTTGAAGTTGTCCTCACGTGTGTTTCCTTCCAGGTGCACTGGAATTGGTATTAAAATGAATAAAGGAACAAGGGGAATGATGACAGGATGGAGTAGGGAAGGGGAGCAGAGGGGTGAGGACAAGGAGAAGGTGGGAAAGATTGCCAAAGGAGTTTGGCAATTAGGCCTTTGGAGTGACCTCACCATTCTCCCACGCAGAACAATTTTCTGAAACAAGACAGATTTATAAGGATTATGAGAAAGTTTATTTTGCACTACCTACTGCATTTTGTTCTATGTATGTATATAAACAGAGCTGAGAGTTCCTTCAACATCTTTACAGAACATAATTCAGCAGTGGCCAGAAAGATTAAAAGTATGCAGGAGGACTTTGTGTAAATAAAAGAAAATGTTAAAAGGAAAGGAGATGAGCAGGGAAAAGCCAGAGGGGGAAGGAGAATTCTGCTCCCTGTTACCCCACGTTAGAGAGATGAGTTAAAATCCTCTCCATGGGAGAACTGGAAAGTGCATGAAGGAGAGATGTGGGATTTTCTGTTACCAGAAGCTGTTCCTTTTCTGGTGGTATCTGCAGGAGTGTGGAGCGAGGGTAAAAATGCACCTTTCTGCTCTGGGAGCAGCACAAACCATTTGTACCAGCACAGGTACCTCATAATAAGTTACAGAGAGAAGTTAAAGTTGACCTTTCCATCACCTCAGCTGCTTCTTGAGTTTTTCAGGATCAAAATATGAAGCAGTAATTAATAATACATTGAATTCCCACATGCTGCTGGCTAAAGCAAATAGAAGTGGCTGTTCTATGTTGACAGCTTACAGAAGGAACTCTGAGCCCTGCATTTTTTAATAATAAAAGTGATCATAAGTGATCAAAAAGAACACGTCAAAACATGCAATCATAAAGGGCAATTGTGTGGTTAAACAGAGAGAGTCCCTGTTTTGTGCTGGCCTTTTGTGGGAATGCTCTTGCTCCTCCAGCTCCCTGCTCCAAAGGAGGCACAGCATGGATCGACAGCTTTATTTTCCTCCTTCATCTTTCAGTTTGGAAGACCACAGTCTGTCACCTGTCAACAGCATCTTTATTATATTGGAGAAGCCGGGGGGGAAAAAACATGCCTTGAGGTGTTTCCATATCAGCAGACGTCGCAGTGTGGTCTTTGTAGCCAAACATATGTTGAAATATCACGGGTTTTTCTTACTTTACTGCTGCTTTCCCTGTTCCATCTTCCAGATGGAAGCAGGCTGTGGCTGGGATGATCTCCCTGTGCCTCAGATCCCAGCTGGGATCACAGCTCAGTGCAGGGCTTGTGACACAATCCCCCATCCCTGGCAGCATTCACAAAGCCAGCAGACGTGGCCTTTTGGGATAAGCTTGAGTGGGAAAGAGGATATCGGTCAAAAGTTGGACTTTAATGATCTTGGAGGTCTTTTCCAGCCTTAATGATTCTGAGACTCCTCAGGTTTAGATTTTTGCAGAGTTGCCCCCCACAAATAAAACGAGGCAAGTGCTGGGAGGTGGGAACTCACCTGTTCTGGCACAAAGTTCTTCCAGTGCACCTGAATCTGGCAGTGTTCTAGCCCAGATTGCTGTCACTAGAAAAAAATGGGATGCATTTTGGGTTTGCAGACAGGAACTTGACCAGCTAACTGATTTTCTTGAACCTGAAGACTCCTGTACCCCAAATGTATAAAAATGGATTTGGGAAGTGCAGCCATGGAGGTCAGAGCTGCTTCTCCATGCAAAACTGACTGTCACAAATGCTCTGTTGCATTTTCCCAGGTGTTTTACTCTGACAGGCTAAATTCTCCTTTTCCATCCAGAAAAAGGGTGGAAAAGTGCAGCAAGGTCCTGGTGAGACTGGCCAACCAATTCACAGATCAAAGTCTACTCAGATGTCCAGCAGTTCCTTCTGTTCCTTTTGTCCTATAAACAACTTCAGCAGCACTCAATCCAAACTCACGATTTAGATTTCTTTTTGGTAAAAGGAAAAAAAAAAAAAAAAAAAAAAGGCAGCAAATTGTGATGATTAATGTGGACGTCCCAGGGAAAGCAATGGGTATAAAGGCCTCTTCATTTTTGACAGGTGCATTGTGCATTCTGGGCTCCCAGCCAAGACACATTGTCATCAAATGTTAATCAAATCTGCAAATAATATACAAAGTATTAAATTGTGCTTATTCTTAGAGTAATTTGAGACACAAATTTAGCAAGCTGTGCTATATGTTAAGGTCCCTTAAAATGAAGAAAATCAGGGCTATGAGGCAGATAAAGAGATTGTGACAACAAAGGGCTTTCAGTGAGCCCTGGTTCAGGGGAATGAAGCATTTAAAACCTCTCAGTATTTTTCTTCAGAAAATGTTCTGATGTAAACAAGTGAATCCACAAGTAAGGAGAAGCAGGCTGGGATGAGAACATGTGAAATCTCTCTACAGCTGCACATTTAAAATAGTAATTTCAGTTTTCTGCAGGTGGCTGTGCCCTTCTCACCAGGACTGTGGTTACAGGTCCCACCCCCCCAGCAGTTACTCTGCACCTGAGAAAAACACGTGCATTAGAATAAGAAACTGAGTTTTCAGGCTGGAGGACTTTCTGCAGCTGTGTTTTGTGTGCTCTTGGCTGCTCACCTGTTTCCTGCCAGGATCCTGGTACAGCTCTTTGGGATGCTCTTAACCTTCCCCTTTGGAACTCAGATCTGTGGTGTCCCCAATGTTTGTGTCTGGTGACAGCATACAGAAAGTTACTGAATCTTCTGACTTTGGAAGCTCTTTAATAAGTTAATTATTGTTTAAATTAAGCGTTCTTTCCTATGCAATTAAGAAATAGTTAAAATGATGACATGCAGAGTGTGAAGATGCTATAGATCAGCCTGCCAGCCACAGGAAGCCTTTCTTACTGATTCAGGGTCTGTGCTGCTCATCCCAAACCTCCCAGCACAAGGATTTTCAATTGTATTTCCTTTCCCTGGCACAATCCTTCCCATTTTTTTGCTCTAAGCTTACCCAGAAGGGATTTTCCTGGAGCAAGCTTCTTCCCCACTGGTGCCAGAGGGATGGATGGATGGATGGATGGATGGATGGATGGATGGATGGATGGATGGATGGATGGATGGATGGATGGATGGATGGATGGATGGATGGATGGATGGATGAGAGTGTAACTGTGTACCTGCAGGTGGGAGCCAACCCCTCACACAGGAGCTCTGCAGCGAGGCCATCAGCTCTCTAACGAGTCATTTCTTTTCTCTGGTGGGTTTTGCAGAGTTGAATTGTCCCGTTTATATCCAGCAGGGAAATAAAGAGGGATCCTGCCTCTGCAGCTCTGCCCTCCCTCCCACCTTCCCCTGCCACGTTCAGCACAGGGCAGCTCTCCCATCCTCTCTGCACTCAAGAATGTAATTGCTTCACTGCCTATCCCCTTAGCAAAGCAGAAATACAGCAACCCAAACTCTTCCTCCTCAAGAATGTGCCTTGCCAATGGCCTTTGTCAGGGCCAGGTTGTTATCAGGGTAATGCCTGGTGTTTACTTTTCAGTGCCAGTAAATAAATCTCAGTCCTGCTTGACCCTTCGCTCTCTGGCCTCCCCCGAGCTGAAAACAAAAATGCTGTTCTGGATACAATCAACCAGTTTGGTTCAAGTCCTGCTTTTCAGGATCTGAGTCTGAAACTGGTGGTCTCTGAGTCTCTTAATGCCATTAAAGCTCAGATTTCAAAGATGTGTGCCTTGGAGCTTTTGGGTTTGATTTAAAGATAAGCCACTCAAGCTATGTTGATCAAGGGAGTGTCTTTATGTGAATTTTCCTTTTCAAATAAATCCAGGCCAAGATTTATCGGATCCTTCTAAAGGCATTTGTTACTGGAAAACATTCCTGCCTGCTTCCAGCTCGTCTTTTTTCTTCCTTTAAGGAAGGATCCTGAGCTGGCCCTTTCCTTTCTCACAGCACCAGGAGCTCTAACTGGATTTTAGGCAGTCCATAAAACAATGACATGTTCTCATATGCTGGGCCTCTGTGTGATTTGTGAAGCCTCCGTGACCATTCCTCACTTTCCTATTCCCTTTTTTTTTTTTTTTTTAAATTTCATTAAAATTTATGAGAGTCTTTCCAAATCCAGCCAAGCAGTGGAAATAGCCAGGAAAGTGAGAGATGGTGGGAATTAAAGGCTTCTCATCCACCAGCACAATGGGAATCAAGGGGAGCTGTGTGACCAAAATGCCACAAGTGATGTTGTCCTGCACTTGCAGATATAAAGTGTCACCTCTGAGCACCTGCAAGTCACCCCTGCCCCAGCTGGTCTGAGCAGCACCAGGGTTGAAAAGTTCTGCAGGAATGACCTGAATGTGTGAAACATCTCAGACATTTATTTTCACTTTTTTATAGCATGTACCGTTTACATTTTCCAGTTATTTTGACTCTTCTCCACAAATTTCTGCAAAATCAAATCCAGGCCTTTCAGAATAGCAGCAGATTTTGTTATTTTGGTAGAAAAGGTGCTTATTTGTAAATATCTTAGAGATTCTCTTCATATCTGTAAAATATATTCCAAATATAGGTGGTAACACGGGCAGTGGAAGGAGTTCTGAAGAATTACTGGATCTGAGGGCAAAGATGTTGCTGCTGGGCTGTTGTCATATGGACAGGCACGAATCTGTTTCTTTTTCTCATTATTCACCTGATCATTTTTTTTCTTTTTCCCTGTTTTTCCTCTTAGTTGGGTTTATGCTGCTTTGCATTCTTTGATGTTTAAAATAATTCATAAATCTGCATAAGGGCAATTTCCTTCACAGAGAATTTTATATATTTTGCATGTATTTAATAATTACAAACTGGACAACCAAAACCCCACCTTGTGCTGTTTCCCCTCACTTTTCACATTGACTGGAAGAACTGGGCCAAGTCCTGGGAATGAGCAGTTTGGGCTGAATTGTGGGGATTTCTGGGAAAAGGGCTGGTGGCACATTTGGTGATCCAAGGGCTCCTCTGCAGGGCTGGGAGTGGTGAGGGAGCAGAGAAATGAGGTCTGGGTCTGCCCAGGAGGAGTCCCCAGCTGCCCATTCCCCTTTTCCAGTGGGGTTATCCTGACAGCTGTCCACACATCCTGATCTTTTCTAGGAGAGCAGAGAGTGTGAGATCAGTTTTAGAGTACAAACAGAAGAGCAAAAGCTGCAGCATCTGTCAGGAGCAAACCAAACCATCGGGGCCTCTTTGCTCTACAAACACCTTCAGAAGTCCAAACCCAAGCCCCATTCCCTCCCTATTCCATGAAATTTTAGATGTCAACTCTGTTGATTAAAACGACCCCATTTGGTTTTTATCCCTCTCTGCTTTTTGTGCTCACTTTGGTTTAGCTCTGCCCCTACAGAAGTCCTGCTGATAGGAATCCCACCCAAAATCTTTCCATTTGCAGGGCTGGTAAAAAATCTAATTTAGCAGTTGAAATATTTGGAAGAAGCACAGCAGCCTAAGGCCAGGTGGATGTGGGGAGGGGAGGAGCAGCAGCTCCATTTGGGGGGGAAGAACATATATAGGGGGATATATACATTACACATATATAATATAATAATATAGATAATACATATATATAAAATACATATATAAAAATATATTTAGAATATATATAATATAATGTAATTATAATATATATACATATATATGAATATACATAATAGATATACAATACATAATATATAGAATAGAATGGAATGGAATAGAATGGAATAGAATAGAATGGAATGGAATGGAATGGAATGGAATGGAATGGAATGGAATAGAATAGAATAGAATAGAATAGAATAGAATAGAATAGAATAGAATAGAATAGAATAGAATATAGATATACAGAATATATACATTACTGTGTGGGTTAGCCAACCACAGCCCTTGCTGGCCCCTCAAGCCCGTATGGCATGTGCCCATCAGGTGACAGTGACATGGGCCAGAGCCACCTGTCCTGTCCCTGCAGTGTGTGCCATGTCCTCCCTGCCCCTGGCAGGTTTTGTTCCCATTCCTCCCCTCTCCCTTGCCTGATGGGTGAGCTCAGGGGGTCACTGGCAGCCTGTTCTCCAAAAAGAGCAAGAAGAGTTTTGCTCTTAGCCAGGCCTCTGCCCAAGTGGGAGGAAAGATGGAAATACCAAGATTAAACTCCATGATTTGTAACCTTACAGTGGAAAATATTTTCCAAGTCAGCCATAAACACTTCATTTCTGCAGCAGTGGATATGGTTTCAGGCTAAGATGGTTTCTGCAAAAGAGATTTTGGTTACAACCAGGCAATAAGGGCACTCCAGTTAGACATTCCCAGAAGGAATCTCTTCTCCTCCTGTCAGAGGAAACGCTGCTTTGTGCCTGTTGTGGAGCTGGGATGGGGCTGCAGAGCACAGAGGTGCAGTCTCCTTGTCCTGGGGCCAGGGAAGGACACAGATCCCCGGGGTGATAGAGACGTTCCCAGCCCTAAACCCCAGATAAACATCCAGTATGATCTCATCCCCTTTCCCTTCTGTCTGTTCCAGCCCCTAGACCTTCACCCAGCCCCGAGTGAGATGCTGTTTCCCAGCATGAGATCTGATTTTGGGGGAAGATTTCTGAGCAATAGTGCAGCTACCTTTCATGAGGAGCTGTTCCAGTATGTCATTACCCTCACAGCTACGAGATTACATCTTAATACAAGGTCGAATATGTCTAGTTGCAAGTTCCAGTCATTAGATCTCATTAAGCAAGGTTGAAAAGTCCCCCACTATCAGATCCCTTTTTGAAGTTCTTCTGTGTAGTAATAAAATTGTCTCTTAATTTTTGGGAGACAATCTTTGGAAAGAGGCCTAAACGTAGCACTGAGCATAATAAAATGAAGTTTAAATTGGCAGAGAAACAAAAAAAAAAAAAAAAAAAAAAAAAAGCCAACAAACCACCAACCACCCAAACCCAACCCCTAAGCCCATCCCTTGCCTTCCCTCCAAGAACTTTAAGGAACTGAATTAAAAATGAAAGCTGGGAAATTTCAGGTTTGTGGTTGCACCCACCCACCTGGGCTGTTTGTGCTGCAGCTGCAGAGATACTGAGAGGTGGCCTGAGAAGTGGGTTTTAAATTTCCCAAATAAAGCTGCAGCTCTCTTATCTCACATGCCATGTGCCCTGAGTTATGGTAGGGAGAACGTTGCCTTGGTTTGTGGGTTTCAGCTACATGGCTAATGTTAATTTGAAATAGATCTCTGTGGTTTCATAGTTCTCCATTTGTGGTGTGGTTATCTGAAAAACACAATTCTGTCTCTCCAGGAAGAGAGAGGATGGGAGAAAAAAGACTGAAAATGCTGTGCAGAAAGAGCTGCTGCCTTCAGACACCTCACAGAACTCGAGGCTGGTTCACCTTGGGTTTCATGCTCCCCTCATCCCTCCCAGCCAGAGCAGGGGTCTGTTCCTCCAATTCCCCAGCTAGATTCCAGTTTGGATAAGTTCCCCAGCTAGATTCCAGTTTGGATAATTACCCTCAGCCCACTGAAGTTTGTCCCTGCAGTTTCAACTGAATGTTATTTTTTTTGCTTCCTCCTTTGAAAAGAAACCCATTGTTAGCATAATTGGCACTGAGGTGGCAGCAGTGGTGGGGAGAGGGATCTGGTTATCTACGAGAAGGTGTTATTTAATATAATTAACTGGAGCAAGGATCTGCTGCCCCCCTCTCTGGGTTCAGCTCCCAGCTCAGACCCAGGCTCTGCTCCTCATTTTAAAGCTGGTTCTTCAGGAACTGGAGCAGTTTTCCACCATACAGGTCTGATCCTGTATTGTGCTAGGCAGCCTCAACTCTGACTGAAGGGAATAGAGCAGAGGTAACTCAGCATCTCCCAGAAGGAGGGATTTGAATGTGAGATGAGTTGAGGGTATGGTTTTGGGGATCAACGTTTGGTTCATGACTCTGGGGTTAAGGGCTTAAAATAATTCTGCTATGAGCAGGTTTAGAGTTTAGCTCCCTTAGAGCTAAATGTTGAAAACATGCCTTAGAGCAGGGATCGACCTTCATCAGTCTGTCTGAGGGCAGACCACAAGAGAAATAACCAATGTCTGGAATAACCCCTCAATAACAGCCCCTGCACTGACCAGAATTCCTAATGGAGTCATGCTAGACCAGCAACAGCACTGCTCTGCTTCTCTCCTCATCCCTCTGATTCCCAGAACAAACCCCAAGTGGCTCATCCATCATTTTGGGTTTCACTTCTCTTTCCATTCTTTGCCACAGGGGCTGTGTTTCACCTGCAGGATTTCACCTGTGCCCGGGTTTCACCAGCAGCAGAGTGACCAGAGTGACAGAACCATTTATTTATACAAACTGTGCTAAATCTTCAGAAAGACCATTTCAATTTCCATCATTTCCTCTAAATAACTTCCTCTTTAAGTGTCTGATTTTAGTTCGAGCCCCTGATTTAGTTGAGAGGCTGAGTGGCTGTTTGTAATTGATTTGTCCACCTGGAGTGACATTATTGCTACACCCGTGGAATGTCCCTCCTGATGACCAGGCTCACCTAAGGGTCAGTGACAGTGATGTGAGCAACAGCAATAACATCCTGACTCAAACAGTGAGCTAAAAACTAGCACTTAGAGGATATTTTCATAAATGCATTTCATTTCTACTAAAGCCTGGTGCTGTTAGCAGGATCTACAGAGAAGGATCCTCAGGAGATGCCACCCACAGATCTGCATGGGGTGAGCAAACCCCAGAGGGGGAGGAGGTTCTGGTTTGATATCCAGCCAAGAGTTGCTCTAGAAACAAGGCTAATAACAGTCTGCTGGGGATGGGCTTTTACTTGTGATGTCTTTGGTTCTCCCTGGCATTTCATGCAGAACCAGGAAATGGAGAAAGATGCATCCAACATCAAACAGCTTTCAAGTAGGTATTTTTGCCTAATATCCTAAGGAAATGAGTCTTGTGTGATCACACTGCCTCTGGGAGTGTATGTGTGTGTCTAAAAGCTTTTGAATTCACTGGCCAATTCCAGCCAGATTTAGCAAGAGGGTGAAGATCTCAAAGAGAGATCTGTTCCTACAAGCTGGGGGAAAAGAGGTGGCAGGGAATGAACGGGAGAGCCCCTGTTATCATCTCTCAGAGAGAGGGGGCCAAGCTCACCTTCCATTAAACACCAGAGATCCACACAGGGAAAGGAGGAGAAGAAAGATTGGGAGTCAGACAAGTGGAAAACAAGCCTGTGTTAGTTTTGCTCACCATGGATGTGCTGTGTGAAATCCCAGAACTGATCTGTTGTATTTGCTGCACTGTGCATCTTCCAGGAGTTCTGTGGAGCTGGATCACAGGACTCCCTTTGGGCCAACACCTCCCTGGGAACATTCTCCTTGCTTTGAGGGGGCAAAAATCCTGTGGGGAGCCTGCAAATGGCCACAAAAACCCTAAGCTGGATAAAAATGGATTCCATGTGAGATTCCCCAAATCACAGCGAAGCTGGTTATCCAAGGCTTTAAATAAAATGATCAATTTTTAGTCCTTGCTTTGCTGCCTCCAGGGAGATGCAGCCCTTAATCATAGGAGAACATATGGCATTTTAAAGGGCCCAAAGGCTTTTTGAATTATGTTTATAGACACCAAAGCCTTTGAGCACAAATGTTTGATTCTAATAATCTGTCTGGCTGTGTCACTAATAAAGATTTATATGCAGAGTTTATCAGGAATGCCTAAGCTAACACTCTTCCCATAGGGAAAATCCTCTGGAGCAGAAATCTGTTGGACTAAAATTGAGAAGTACTTGCTGCTGGGATTTGCCATCCAACAGAAAAAGGTCCTAGGAGCTCTTTCTTACTTCCTGGATGAGCAGCTTTTGCAATTAGTTTTGTAGATGGAGCCCAGATTCAGGCATGGCCAAGGAAGGAAGGAAGGCTTGGAGGGTGTATTTGAAATGTCAAGGAATGGGTAGGAAATGCTCAGCTATTTCTTGGACTTACTCAGATATTTCCTGGTTGACTCAGCACCCTCTTGGAGCAGAGTTCCTTCACTGAGGCTCAGCATGAAGTAAAACCATACATTGATAAAACATCCCCATTCCCAGTGTGCTTGGTCACGTTGGGAAGAACACTTTCAGTCAGTAGTGCAGTGGTTCAGCACTTTGGGCACCAAAGTGTAAAGCCCTGGGTTAAAGATGTAAGTGTTGGCAAAGTGAGTGGCAAATGGAGGTTGCAATTTTCTGGCTTAAGCTGCTCTCCTGAGAACTGCTTTAATGAGCTTCCCTGACTCAGTGCCACAATGGGCAGATTTCAGAACCTGACACTTCCTTCGAGGGAAAATATTTGCTGCAAAATATTAGATTGGCTCATTCTGATTTAACTTTCAGCAAGTCCTGTGCTGAAATCACAGGCGTGCTTCAGCTGGAGAGTTCACTTCCTTGTGGTCCTGCAGGAACACATGGGGACACATTGGGCTCCATTCATGGCTGTGCAAGCCACTTCTCTCTTTTTTTTTCTTTTTTTTTTTTTTTTTTTTTTGCAAAAATGAGCAGTTAAATACTGAAAATGATGGTTGTGACATAGTGGGTGGGATTCCCACAGGGAAAATGTAGCAGGCAGGTTGGATTTCTCCTCGGACTCCTAACAGATATGGCATTCACACTTGTTAGAGTTGGAAAATTAGTACTGGGTAATGTCCATGGGGCTGCACAATCCACTGTCAGTTCAGTGGCCACATGTGAGGAAGAAGTTTTTCAAAGTTGTTGACCCCAAACTTTAACTGTAGAGCAGTTTGGCCTCGATATCCAAAACACTTGGATGCATAATTAATGCTAATTTTCTTTATATGGTCACATTTCTATCAAAGAGTTTAATGCTAAGTGTACACTGCAATTCTTGCTGGGATTAAGCCCTGGAGCTGGTGCCTCATTTCCTTTGGTAGCTCACGTTGTCAGACTCCTCACATTTTATAATTACTGAGCCTTGGCAGAGTTAATTCACAGCAGTGGGGTAAAGTCCTGGCTCTGTTCAGGTCAAAATCCAGGTTCAATCAATGAATGAGCAACCTGGTCTAGTGGAAGTGCCTTGGACAGGGGGGTGGAATGAGATGAGCCTTAAGGTCCCTCCCAACACAAACCATTCTGTGGTTTTGTGATTTTCCTTCACCCTAAAAAAAGCCCACCGGGGGAATTGCATCTGCCAGGGGATGCTTTTCACAGAGTTACTTCAATTGGCTGAGAAATAAAATAAGAAGCCTCAAAGAGAAAAAATGCAAAGTTGTCTCAGTTCTGCTCTCCACATTTGTAAAAAATCCTGCAACTGTTTTCAGTTGAATGTAGTGAACACCTATAGATGGGCAGTTTCCATCTATTGGCCTCTTTTCTATTTCCAGCATTCAAGTAACTCTAATAAGGCAGATGAATGCAAAAAAGAAAAAGAGGAAAAAAGAAAACTAGTCATAGGAAGATAGGAAGTGATGAAGCTGGCAGTTAGGTGTAATAGAAACAATGCCACTTTTATTAAATGCCTTTCCAATAAGAAAACTCTTTTTTGGGGTGTTTCAGTATCTGTAATAGGCCAGAGTAATCCCTCACCCTATAGACTCATTTGAAAAACATTCCTACCTCCGTATAAAACAGTTTATTCCTTCTCCTCCAGGAAACAAGGGTGGAGCATGCAGAAAAGGAACATCTATAAATCATGTCTTTGATGGCAGATGAACGAGATGTGAGCTGTGAATCATGTGGAAGGATGAGCAGGCTCTGCCTTCCATTATCACAACTGACCAACATCTTTGTTTGCATTAACTGTTCTCATTCCATCAACACATTTTAAATTAAAAAGCCTGAAAATATCACACTTTCAGATTTCTTTGAAATATTTGAGGAGGAACCCAAAGGCTGAGCATTTTATGTTCAGGCATTGATGTTAGGAGGAAATTTAGTCTGTTGGGCTCTGGAGGATCCCTCGGTTGGGAATGAGTGGTTGAGGGAAGGGTAAAGTAAGTAAATACTTCATCTCTTTCATTTTTCATACAGGCATGCTTGGAATCCTCCCTCATCAATAGAGGTTTTGCTGGATGCTGGCAATGCCCCTCAGGCAATGCACAAGATTAATAGGACTCCCTATCTAATTACAGGTTTACTGACGGATATTACTGAGGCCCCAGCAATGCAAGTTCCCTACATTGCACTTTTCCCCCTGTCTAGAGCTCACAGAAAGAAAAAGAGGCAGAAAAACCAAGTGCACTGAGGTAACAAGGCACGACTCAAATCCTGTACCTGCTGCAGGGGTGAGCATTTTGCTCCCAAAGCAGTGCAAGTTTAGAGGCAGTTTGTTTTTAAACAACCATCCAGGCTTGTGTGAGAACTGGGTGGTTTGTAGGCTGGAGATGATAATAAGGAGGGACAAAAGGAGTTTTCTTTGGCAGTTTGGGCATAGTGGCAAATAACTCTTACCAGATAATGGCCCATCAGGGATGCTCATAGGCAGAATTTCACCCCTTGCTTTAGCTGGTGCTTTTCTGATTTTCCTTAAGAGTTGGGTAGACTTCAGGAATTAAATAGAAAACCAAAATCCTCTAAACTTAACCCTAAACAAAAGAAAACAGCTCCTTCTGCCTTTCAGATATCCAGATTAGGGGTAGGAAAATGCCATCTCTGTTCAGATTTGCAGCCGTGGCACATCCTGGTGATTGAAACATGAGATTTAATGGGATTTTGAGTCCTGAATCCAAAGGTAGAAATAGAAAAGGGGAAAATAGCAACAGAAATAGAAAGAAAATAGAATACAGAGGTTTATTATGCTCTGACATTTCCACCCCTAAAGGGTTGTGATCTCACAGGTTTATTATGTCCTTAAAGCACAGGCAGTTTTGGGAGGGCTGTTTTTGTGGGGGATGTATTTCCCTTCTAGGTGCACGTTGGAAATTTAAATCCTTTCAGCCAACTATCAAGTGTCTGTAGGTGGTTTTCTTTCTAGGAAACAGCTTTTTTCTGACAACATGACAAGAAACAATGACTCAGGACTCCTTCCCACATTAAAAGGGTCCTAGAGGAACTTCTAATTGCTGTGGAAATGCCGATTTAAAGTTCCTGGATAATATTCGCGGACTGGTTTCATGGAATTAATTTTCATATTACATCTTTTCGTGCATAATTAATTGGGTTGAGGCAATTAGTGGAATTTACTGCTGGGAAGGGTCTCCACGAGGCTGTGACAGGGACCTGGCCCAGGACCCTTCCAGCTCAGTGGCTCTCCCGGCTCCGCTGCTCCAAGGAGAGAGCAAAGCCTCGCTCCACTGGACTTCTCACTTACTCTTTTCCTCCCCTTTCTGTGTGCTGTCTTCTAATAATCCCTTCTCTCTGAATTCATGGCCTGCAGCGCAGACATTAGATAAATAAAGCTCACACGGGCCCCGAGCCAGCCGGGATTGCATAAATACCCCGAGCTCCGGAGCACGGAGCCTTTGCTTGCTGAGACAGTGCAAGGGCTGCCTGGTACTGCTGTGGGGCTTCCTGACAACTGGGGGAGACTGGAAGGGGCCAGGCAGGAGGAGGGAGGGGGTGATGGACACTGTGGGGTGTTTCTGTTTGACTCCATGTCAGCCTTTCCAGCAGCTGAAATTCCCTCCTCCCCAGTGACATCTGTGCCTCTCTGAGGGGGATGCAGGGTGGCACCAATTTCCAGTTTCGAAAAAACAGAAGTGGAGGGTCTCAGGAAGGAACTCACGACCCTAAAGCTCCATCCTCTGCTTCTCTGGGGTACTCAGGCCATGGCTTTCAGAGGCACATCAGCAGCTGTGGGATTTAAACGGGACAGGGATGAAAGAGGGAAGGGAAGGATTGCACTGCCTGGCACCACAGCCTGTAGCTGGCTGGGCTGGAGATGGGAAACCAGTTTGTCCAGCTTTGGCTCCACAAGAAGGTTCAGAGTTGCCTTTTCTTGTAGTAAAACCCACACACAGCACGGGTCCCCCAGGCACCACCTGGGGCTGAGGGGAGAGTGCTGGTGCTCCATGTGCATTCCCTTCTTTCCCTCCTGCCAAGGACTGCAGGTGAATTCTCTCCCCAGCTCATTCCAGTCACTTCACCAGCTTGTGCACGATTGCTCCAGGTTTTCCTGGCCTTTCCCTGAGCTAGCACCATGAAATTTCTTTCATTTCAGAGGTCTGCCAGCATTAAAGTGCTCTCAGATGTTGTTACATTAATACATCATCCATGCTCCAGGGCTTTAGATGATCGTGTTGGGGAGGGGTTTGCTGGGATGGGATTTGGTGGGGCTGGGTTTACTGGGCCAGGTTTTGCTGGGCCAGGGCTGTTCTGGAGCTCACTTGTGGATCTTGTGTCTCCCAGCTAGAGCTCACCTCAAGGAACTCAGGCTCTGACCAGGCTCACTTGTGTCAAGGCTCCTTTCCAGCCTGTGTTCTGTTTGGAAACAGTTATTTGGAAGCACTTGAATTGTGCTCTAAGTGTCTCCCCAAAAGGATGTTGAGGACCTGGCACCTTTACAAAGAGCTTTGTGCTGTGTTATTCCTCTCTCTGCTGAGTGTGACAAGGCTCTGGTGCCAGTGGACCGTGGTTCTGTAAAACATTTTGAAATGCCAATAAATCAGAGGCACAGTTTGGAAGCTGCCAGCTGGAATTTGCTACTTGAGCTTAAACAAGTCGGGCATATCTGCTTACTCCTGTTTTATTTGCCTAGGTGTAGTGAGAGCAGTGCCTGGGGTTTTATTGGAAAAGTGAAAAAGGGGAATCCAGAAGGAGCCATGCTAAGTTTGTCTCCTCCTCCTCACTGTTTAAACACTCAAATCATTTTATGTCATGTTGTAGGGAGCTTGTAGGCAACCCTAATGACACTTGCATGGTGCTGGCTGGAAATATCATCCTTCAGATTCACACAAAAGTGGCTATTTCACTCTTTTTGGTTGTTTATTGGCTTCCAGCTGAAACCCAAACCCGAGCTTGTGAGCTCTGGAGGGCATTAAGGATCTCCAACAGCTTTTTGCAAATGTAAGGGTATTAAACCCAAAGGCTTGGCTGAATTCCAAATGAGCAAATCTTATTCTGAAACCTTTAGGTTTCCCCTCTACTTAAGGGAATTTAAGATGTTTTGCACTTCTTAGATCTCACATGATTATAAGCGACTTGCCCAGGTCACACAGGAAATCTGCTGGGGAAAAGACCTATATCTCAGTTTTCCTGACTTCCCAGAGAGCTTCTGGCCAGATTAAGGGATGTGCTGTGTGAGGAAGGGCTGGGGTTCATAAGTGATTCCCAGAGCACCCCTGAACTTTGGGATCCTCAGCAAAGCACCTGTGAGAATCTCCAGCAGTGGAAGACTTGTGAGCCCACGTTCAGCCTCCCTTTCTTCCAAAGGGGAAACAAAAATCCCCTGTCTTCTTTACCTGGCAGCCTGTTAGCATGGAACTTGAAGAATTTAATCTCTGAGGCTGCTGAGTTTGGCCACTTCAGAGTGTGAGCCTGGGAATGCACCCAGGTTAAATAGGAGGCCGTGGGCTTGGGGATGCTGCTGCTGCATCCAAGAGTCAGAGCAGTGCCAGGGGTCATTCCCAGCAACATTCGTGACAAACCAATCCCAAAGAGCAAGCACAGGCTGAGAGTCTCTTCCTGGGACGATGTCACCCACTGGCAGATGCTGGGACACATTGGTGGCACCTTTATGATAAATCCTGATGCTGCATGGGAAGAGTTTCTGGTTACAGTTCTGTGCTGTGCCCTGGATTTCCACACTGGCTTCTGGCTTGTCAAAAAATGCCTGGTTTGGCTAAACCCAAATCCTCAGAGGTCTAAAATCAGGCAGAGCTGCCTTTGACACGTTGAGCAGATCCAAGTCTTGCTGCTGCTGCTGCTGCATTTGCCTCTGCAGGCTTTAAGATGCAGGTGCCAAGATCGTGCCTTGGCCCAGGAGAAGGGGGGAAGATCCCTCTGGGAAAGGCTGCCCAGGAAGCTCCCTGGGAGTGGGAGTTTGTCTGTGGAGTCTGGAGCATCCCTGGGCTCAGTGGTGTCTGTGGTACCTGTTGGGCTTTGTTAGCAGCCCTGCTAATTGCTTTGATTCATAAAGTGAGGGGCTCAGCAAAGCAGGAGGAACACAGATGAAAACCAGACCTTGATGAAGTGTCTCATTAACTAAAAAGGCAGAAATTTCGGGCATTACCCACCCCCCACCCGTGTAGAAGGCTGGTTGTAATGTCTTGGCCAACAGGGAATAAACAGATGGTCAGAGCACACCTTGGAGCAGATTCGGGTTTGTGCTGCTGGTGCTTTATTGGGGGTTAATTCCACAGGCACAGAGCTGCCACAGTGCAGGAGAGGATCCAGGCTCTTCTCCCTGCCTCTCTCAGCCCTCTGCCTTTTCCTTTCCATGTGCTGAGCTCATGGTGAAGAAAATAAAAAGAGGATCAAGCTGAACCAGAGCAAAAAAACTCTTTCCAAGGGTAGCAGAGCTCAGGGAGGCAGAATGGGTCATCCTGCAGGCAATGAGCATTGCCACATTTCTCCTCAGTCATTCCAAAGAGCAAATTCAACCTGAGCCAAACAGGCCTGGTGGAGTTTGGGTGGCTGGAGATGACACCTGATGAAAGGCACTGGGATTCTCTTTGTTTGTGCTAACAGAAAGGCAAACAGAACAGCTACATATCATCCATCTGAAAAAAAGGCTGTAATTACCACTCTCAGAAATTATTTCTTATTTAATGAAATGCCTCTTTAGGCTGAACAAAGGAATTTTCAGAGAGCAGAGCACTGAAGGGTGGGACAGGGAGCACAGGCAAGAGCACAGTTTGGTTACAGGGAATAAAATCCTCTTGACATTCTGACACAGTTTGTGGGAGATCTCAATAGAGCCCTTGCCAGGCCAGAGCAAAAGCTGCTTTTTCATACAAACCTTCTGTATCTATTTATACTGACCCAGCACTGGGAGCCACCAGCCAGGGCTGGCCCAGGGGCACGAGGGATGTGCAGCTCCTTCCTGCAGGCATCGTTTGAGAGGGCTCTGCTTGCTTTTCCTCCAGCAAAATGCCTGATCAGTTCTCAAAGCAGGGATGCTGCCAAGCCTAGGAACACCCAATCTCCCCCTTTGGAAGGGAAACTGGCTGTGGATGAGCAGCTCTGGCATTGGGAAGGAGGGTGGGAGTAAAATAGAATTGTTAAGGCTGGAAAAGACCTCTAAGGTCATTGAGTCCGAGTAGGGAGCAGGGAGCATTTTGGAGGTGTGTCCCTCCTCCTGGCACACTGGGACCACAGGGCTGGGGTGGTGTCACCCAGGAGGAGACACCCCAAGGCTCAGCTGGAAGGAGAGAAGATCTGCAGAAGCGGAGCAGGAACCACGGGGTGCTGCAGGAGGTGAATCCATGGTGGGAACCACCAGCCTTGTGGGTGACAGAGATTTATTGATCCCATCATGGTGGGGGAGAAGCTTTCCCCAACTTCAAGTGAAACTTATCATCTCTCTTTTCCTTTCTTTACTCCTTTTAAACTTCATTTATTGTTTTTACTCAAGGTCCTCTTTTGGAAAACTGTGCTGGTGTCTCTTTTATTGTTTGGATTAATTGGCTACTGTGCACTGTAACTTACAGTAAAGTCAGGTTGGGTAGGAAATAACAGAGGGTTTAACCTGTAGCACTGCTATAAAAGCAGCTTTAGTCAAGTCTGAGGTAAACAATGCAGCTGTGGAAATCACCTTTCTCCAGTTTATACTGGGGGAAAAAAATCTCCTGTATTTAATTGAGACCCTAAACCTTTGGTATTAAGAGTCACAGGCAGGTTCAGGGGTGGAACATGGGATCATTCTGAAAAAGAGACTCATGATCCAAAACCAGGGAGATGTCATTCCTGGGTCAGGTCATAAGCAGCTGAGTGAGGAAAGGGACAAATCTGGAGCCCAGCCACAGCCCAGAGTGAGGCAGCAGAGTCCAGCTCTGGTGCCCTGGAGCCTGGCAGAGCTGCAGGAAGGAATTCCTGCTGCTGTAGGAATGTGCTGTTTGGTGGGATGGGAGAGCTCCTGGTGCTCCCAAAGGGACCAGGTCTCCTCTTGCCCTCCCTTTCCACTTGGCTCACTCCTCACAGAGCCTTGCTTCTGGCTTGGGCTCCACATTTCCTTAGGATGGAACAATTTGGTGGCCCTAGGTCTTGGATCTGTGTTGTGGGGCACTTTGGGGTTTGCTCTAATATCAAAAGGCAGTTTGTGACCAAAGAGAGACACTGGGATAAGCTCTGGGACCCTGTGATCCACACCCATCAATGTCAGCAGGAATCCATAGACTTAATGAGGCTCAGGAAACTTCTGAAATCTTTGGTTAAACAGCAGATTCTAAACTACCCCTGCCCTCAGGCTGGTTTGAGAAGCTCTTTGCTCTGAGCATTGTTGCATGCTGGCAATCACCCCAACATAATTAAGTAGTTTATTCTTTCATGTTTTGATAAATTCCAACCTTCACCCACTGGCTTACCTTGGGAAGGCTTGGTCCATGTGCTGCCTAATGTTTGTGGTACACAGGGATTTGTTATGCTGTTCATTAATTCTTTCACATTAAACGGACTTGGGAAGGAAAAATATTGATGGAGAAATAAAAAGCAACTTTCTCACCGAGGGCTGCAGCACGTTCTGACTGGAATCCTGGTCCACACTAAGCCAGGTTTTTCCAGCCTCGTGAAACCATAGGTTTTCCTGCTACAAATTGATAAAACATACCTGTTTGCATTTAAAAAACTGATATCCAGGTGCAGCACATTGCTGTGAAAAAAAAGCAGAACATGACCTCAGCAGGATTCAGCTTTGGTTTTGGTAATGCCTCTTTGGCATTTGTTAGCCAAGGCAAATGCAAATCACATGCTGGAATGATTAAAGGATTCAGCCCTCGCCTTAGCTAATGTTTTGACTCTGCAAAGTAGGTATAACTTGCACTTGATCCTCGGTTAAAAACAGTTTCCAGCAGCAATTCTGTCTAGGAGGATGCCAAAAATGAGTGGGATCTGAATATCCTGTTGCTTACAGGCTGCTGGTTGGAGCCAACCTTGAGGTGCCATGCTGGGGGTGCCCATGGGGGATATTTACTCAACTGTAATTAACTTAATCAGCCACTGGGTATCAGTATTGTCTCACATCCATACATTAAAAAAAAGAGGATTTTTATGGAGCTGAACATCTCTGTTTGGAGGCATTGCTGAGGGCTGGGTGTGAGGGGGTGGTCATGGGGAGAATCCCCTCCAGCTTTGAGATACCTCTGACACACACCTGACCCCAAAGCAGCACCCCACAGAGGTGTGGAGCTGGAGGAGAGGTGAGCAGCAGCACAGGGATGGGGTGCAGGGTGTTCCCAGGAACTTCATCCCCAGGGAATTGCTCTGCTCCTGCTCCTGCCTGACCACAGGCTGGGAAGTTGCAGATGCTGCAGGCTGGGATGAGCTCTGCTCCCAGGAAAAGAGCTGGGCAGTGTTTGTGTGCATGACCTCTGGCACGGCTGGCTGTCAGGTGGGATTTGGGGATGTTAATCCCAGGCATGGGCTGTGCTGGGAATGAGGAATGTCTGTGACAGAGCGTGGAGGTGGTGAGTGACCCCAGTGCTGCCTCCTGGCACACAGCACACAGAGGAAGGAATGGCAGCAGGGATGGAGTGGCAGCAGGGATGGAATGGCAGCAGGGATGGAATGGCAGCAGGGATGGAGTGGAAGCAGGGATGGAATGGCAGCAGGGATGGAATGGCAGCAGGGATGGAATGGCAGGAGATTTAAGGTCCCTCCCAACCCAAACCATCCTGGGATTCTTTGATTCCATGTGACCCTTTTCCAGCTGAGCTCCTTGTGTGTGGTGCCACTCTCCCCTCCTGCTGAAGGCAGCCGTGTTTGTGTTTAATGGGGAGCTCCAACCAGCAGCACAAAGGCAAAGGTGGTGCCCAGATGCTCCATGAACACACCTGGGACCACCCAATGTACAGGTTTAGCCCTCAGCCCGCCGTGGGGTGGGTTTGGAGGCATCCAGTGGGTGATGGATCCAGGAGGGAAGAGCTGCTGGGAAAAACCCACCTGAGTGAGATGTGACTGCCAGGGCTTCAGCAGCAGGGAATGCTGCAAAGGCTTGGGTTTTTCTCTTGGGCCCCTCACCTTCTTCCCTAGGGATACAGCTCCAGCACTGGTGGGATTTCTGCCTGAGTTTCCATTCAGTTTTGGCTCCAGGTAACAGTTGCTTCCCTCACTGTTGCCTTCCAGGCTCGCTTCCCTTGCCAAAATGCTAATTTAGCCCTTCAGCTATGTTTAAAAATAAAAGATCCTCCACTTCTCAGGGTATTAAAAGGCCAAAAGGAATATAAAAAGTTCACCAGACTGGTCAGTTCACTCCCTGCTGTGTCTTCCTGGGGCGTTGCAGCAAAAACACAGGCACAAAATCCAAAGCAAACAGCTCCCTCCTCCCTGCTCAGCCTCCCCTGGAGCCTCTGGCTCCCAGCTCTGTGCCCGTGTCCCTCCAGCCTCTCCACTCTGCCCTGCCCATCTTCCCAGCCTCTGGTGGCATCTTCTGTACCACTTCAGCCACACTTAGAGGCTGCTTTTCCAACACCTGACTCATTCTTATCCTTGCATTCTCCTGGCCCAAAAATTTCCCCCCAGCTTTGGGGATGTTCAGGCACAAACTCAGCAACAAGGATTTTTCCCCACTAGTCCCTTCTGGAGTAAGATAATAAATCCACGTCCTGCTTGCTGTTCCTGCCATTCCCAGGCATCCCACAAAGAGACCCCACTGAAGTCCTCTGCTTGACTTTAGATCTTGGAAGCTGCAGAGGGATCTGTTTAAAAATCCAGACAGGATTGTGCATTGGGTTTCACAGAAGCTCTGCAAGGCTGGTAAAACCTGGAGGGTCAAAAGATTCATATTTATTCCTACTTGGTTAAACCCTGATGTTATAGTACAGGCAACTTGGAGACCTAGGCAGAAAAAAGATCACTTAATGGTTGGAAGTTTTTGTGTTTCCTGACTGTAATGCTGGTTGTGACTTAAATACAGGGATGCTCTGCTTTAAAAAGTGCTGTGGGTTGGGATTGGAGTCCCTGAATGAAATCCTTTTGTTCCTCAGGCTTTTCATTCCTCACAAATTGAGAAGTGCAGCTCTCTCCCTCCTCCAGGGGTAAAGAGGTGACACTTTGAAGCAGCCATGGAGAAGGAGAGGTCTTGTTTGGATTATTTCAGTTTGGGGCAGTGCCTGTTTCAGTTTAGAGCTGCTCACTGTACGGAGAGAGAGCTCATTCGTGTTCTTCCAAATGAGCTGTCACTTCCCAGAGCTGATTAATCACCACGAGACACCAGCCCTGGTATCAATGCACGGCTTCAAAAGGCTGAGGCAGCCAAACGTGGCATGCCATCCCATCCCCAGGTTAACCACACACTGCTTTCCTTGCTGCCAGCCCACTCCAGCCTGCAGGAATTCGGCAAAAGCCATTTTATGGACTGGGATCAGGAAGGATCAAACACTGCACAGGGATCAAACAGTGCCCAGCTGGTGCCCAACAACACCACGGGAAGGAAAACTGGGATGGAATAAAGTGCAGTGGGGACATGGAAGTAAGAAAGGGGAAATGTGGTTCCAACTCTAAAGCAGCTAAGTAAAATCCCAACACAAGCCCAGTGACCATTGTTCTGCAAAGATAGTTTTTAATATATGAGTATTTAATATATTTGAGTTGAACCAGTTTGCACTCCAACACATGGCTTTTCTCCATTAGTGCTTATCCTGTTCTCATCAGTTTTGCTTTTCTTTTTTTTTTACCATCAAGTATCTTTCTTTCCTCAACAAGAAAGGCCCTAATCATTTCAGGGTGCTTGCCACCTACTATCAGTGGTTATTTTGGGGATAGCTCAGCAAAGCTTTAAAATGTCTGAACTGCATTAAAATAAATTGTTGGCATTCCAGCCCAAACCTCAGGAGGCAGGAATCTGCCATGAGAGCATGGAGGGAAGCACTGTTATAATAAAGGATAGATGTAATGAGGTTTGAAGTGCTTGAAATTCAGAGTCTGGTCCATATTACGAAACATTCACTGGTTTAACAAAATCAGTTTCAAATTGATCTAATTAAACTCCTAGACAGCTTTAGTGTAGACAGCTTCATATTGGTTTTATCCATTCCTAAACCAGTTTAGCTGGGATGGGTTAGGGACAAAATGCCCAGGAACTTCTCAGATGGGAGCTGGTTGTCATGAACTGATCTAAGTTTGCTTTTCTCTGTATCTTGCTTCTTTAGCTTCTTGTAAATCTCATGTTTGTGCTTCTTTAACTCTGGACACTTGGTGACTTTGGGCACCATTACCTGGCCTTGGATTGGAGCACACAGCTCCAGGAAAGAGGAGGAGGAGGAGGAGAAGGAGGAGGAGGAGGAGGATGGCCTTCCCAATCATTCAGTGTCCAGTCAGGAGCAAACCAGGAGTGCAAGAGGCTCCTTTGAAACCCGTGTAGATTCTGATCTCGTTTTATAAACTGGGACTTGAAATGGCTCAAGGCTGAACATTCAGTGTCCTGAGTTCAGGCTCGTGGTTCTGGTGGAGCTTCCAGGCTGGAATCCACAACTTGGTTCCCTGAGTTGGATCCATGGCAGATTCACAGCTGCACATCCACGAGCAGCACAAGGCTGATAAAACCTTCACACAGAACATCAGTGTCTGACTGGCCTATCTAGAAAGACTTTGTGCTCCCAAGTGGGAATTCCCAGTCCCAGGAGTTGCTGCTGGCCTTTGGACAGGCAGCATTCCCACTTGGAATAACTCAGTGGGGCCGAGGGATGGCACTCAAAGAATCCCTTCTAGTGGGAAAGAGAAGCTCAGTGATTCCCTTCTGGTGGGACAGAGAGGCTCAGTGTTGAGCTTGCTTGGTTTTCTTTGCAGGAGCAGGAGGGATGATGCCAATTCTGAACTCACCCATGGATTTTGCAGAGGTTAATGCACCCCCCGGGAGTGTGGAACAAAACTGTCTGTCAAACAAAACTGGCTTTTGGGGCAGGGAGGTGGAGTGCATGAAAGTACATTTTATTCTGTTGACCATTAATTGTATAAATAAACCAGTACTAAGAGTGTTTTTATATGCCACTCTGTTTTCTTATAAAATAGAGGGGTTCCTGAAGCTGTGTAGAAATTCCATAGTAAACAGAAAATCTGGCAAGTTATACCCATCCCGTGGAATACTGACAGAGATTTGCAGCTCTGTGCATCACAGGAGCAGGAGAGGCTGCAGCTTTTCCACAAAAAGCAGGAACAGAGCAGCAGAATAAAAAGCTCCTGCAGCTCTGACCCCACATGCCCTTCCTGGGGAAAGGAGCTGTCATTCCCAGGAGTGAGGGAATCCCTGTTCCCTCAGAGAATACAGGTGATGCTTTATGAGGATTAGCAATTTGAACACGATGTTCTGGTGTTGAAACCCTTCCAGAGGGCAGGAGAGGTTGTTCCCGTGTGGAGAAATCAGTGCTTTGCTCACATCCATGGTCTCCAGTGGTGTCTGGTGCCCGGCAGCCCAGAGACATGGATATGGTTTTTTTGGGAAAACTTTTAGGGCACTTCTGAGTGATTCTGACAGCGGCCGCCTGCCTGTGGCTAATGAAAGGTTTTCACATTCCTTTCCATATGCTTTGAAATGCCAGAGGAAATGTCCCAGTGACTCAAATTATAGGTGTTACTTTAGAGTAACTGCTGCATTATTGTTGAACACCTGGAACTGGCAGCAGGCAGGCTGCATGCTGGAAAAAAAAAAGAATTGGATGCTCAGCCAGCCCTTGTCCCTCCAGCGTCCCTGGCTTTGTTCATCTGCACCAGGAGCAGAGGGGTGCAAGTGGTCATTCAGATGAACCTTGTCCCACTGCCACCCTCTGTTCTGACTCTGCCCCTCAAATATTCCTGTTCCCTGCTGAAACACCAGAGAATTTAGTTCCGTGGCAAAGCATTCATTCCACAAAGTTAAGGCATGGCTGGATTTAGATGGGAATCTGCAGATATTAGGGATGTTCCCAGAGGATAAAGTGCAGCTTTCTTCCACAGAGAAAGGCAGCTGCAGTCACCTGCTATTTATTTCGTGTGTTCAGCATCTTGACAGTAAAACCCTTGGAACTGAGCTTGCCAAAAGTATTTCTTTTCCTTCCAACTTATCCTGTCCTCTCAACCTGCCTAAGGAGAGCATTCCTGGCATGGCAGGGGCAGCCCTTCATGCCACTGCTCTGCCTGGGAACCTGGGCTCTCCAACACATCTGGAAATGGAGATTTAACTGGTTTCACTGGTGTCCTGCTGCTCTGTGGGTGTTTGCAGGGAGAGGGATTGAGGATTTTTTTCCCCGTTGAGTGGTGCAGAAAGGTCATTTCTGTCTAAGGGACTTGTAATGTGCAAGGTCACATCTGCTGCTTGGAAACTGCTCCATAACAGATCTGGTTAGGTTCAAATCTGTTTTCTAGATAAGGCTAAAAATTCCCAATATTCAGACACTACAATCACAACCCCTCTCTGTATTTGTCTAAGGCACATTTTAGTGAGGTTGTTTCCAGGCATGGGGCTCAAATACTAACAAGATCAAATGATACCATTTTTCTTAGTTCCTTCTCCTGATTTATGACAAGGATTTCTATGGTTTGATCCAGAAAAGTGGGAATTAGTATGTAAACGATGTGTAGCTATGCTTTGCTTAGTTCTTGACTGGAATTATCAGAATTTTACTTAAGCTTTGTTTTGTAAATGTTGCCTTTACTACCCACTGCACCACTGCAATATTAACAGGCTGTGAATCCTTGGTGTCTTACAGCTACCACTGAAAATTTATCTTTATGGTAAAATCCCTGGAGGTTTCTGGGATTTTTTGGTCTTGATGCTTTTTATTGTTTCTCTCCAGCTTGAGTAGGAGCTTCCAAAGACTAAGCCAGCAGTAACCTCATTAAGGTGCATCTGCCATGTGAGATACAACTTTATTTCATGCAAAGACACTCTGTGAGTCAGCTGAAATATTGCATCTAAAACCAGACCTCGTCCTGGTTTTTAGAGAGCACTCGGTGCAAGTGAAGAGTGGGAAGTGTTTCAGATGGAGAGGCAGTCTTGGAGGAGCAAGCACCCAGGGCTGTGCACACTGAGCTTGCAGTTCACACAAATTTACTCAAAAACTAGGGAAAAACTTGTCAGAAGTTGCTACTTGGCTTTGCCAGCTGTGGAAATCTGGAGCTAAGATCCAGGGATCTGAAAGGTGGAATGTGTGGATGTGTGGATGTGTGTCAGCCACGGTCCCTGAGCTTGGCTGCTGATCTCCTTCCAGGCAGGATTTGTCACCACTCCTGAGAGCAGGGAACCCAAAACATTCTGCAGTCTCGTCTGGGAGCTGGTAACCCCCTCTGGCTGCTGAGCTGTTCCCTTCTCTGACACAGGGCTCTGTTCCTGGGGTGCTGGAGCTCCATGGAAGTCTCTGCCCCTCTCTCATGGAGAGAATGAGCAGCAGCAGCTCCGGTTCCAAGCTTTTTTCATGCTTTGTTGCCCCCTTTGGAGCTGTGCTCTGAGGAAATCAGAGACCCAAGCTGCAGAGAAATCAGGCTGCCCATGTGTGATGGTGTGGGAGAGCACAGACACAGCAGTGAGATATGGAAAACCCAGCTGGGACAAATGCTGCCTTGGCTCTGTCGTGAATTCAGACTCCCAACCCAAAATAAAAGATTGGGCCTTGGGAAGAGGTGTCTGGGTGACATTTTGTGTTGTGTTTATGAACTAGTGGGGGTAGAAAATCTGCTAAAGACCTGAGAGGCTTTAATAGCTTGGATGATGATTTACAGCTGTTTTATTCCTTGATTTATAGACTGCTCCTTATCACAGAGGCAGGATACAAATACTGAATTTAATAAAGAAACACAATTCTCATTTCTGTCTCAGAAACATATAGACAGAAAGGTCATTCCACAGTAAAGAGCAGCCTCTTCTCCTCTCTAACCCTGACACAGAGATTTGAGACTGCAGAGCATGGCCTGGGCACATCTCTTCCCATGTCATTTCCATAATGCAGCCCTTCCCTCTGGCTGTAATGCAGCCTGGCACCACAATGTTACATTCCTGCTCCCCCTGTCTGTGACAGGCACCTCAAAATACCACACAGCAGCAGAGGAAAGGATCAGGGGATCTGGCAGTGGGCACACCAGGTTCCAGCTGGAACAGACCCCAGTGGGCTCCTCATCCTCCCCTGGGCTCCATGGACTGATCTCGGGGTGTTTCACTGACCCCAGCTCTCAGTCACACCAACAAACTCCTAAATGAGTGAGGAAAGGAAGCTGGGGCTGCCCCTGGATCCCTGGAAGTGTCCAAGGCCAGCTTGGACAGGGCTTGGAGCAGCCTGGGACAGTGGAAGGTGTCCCTGCAGACAGGGGATGGGATGGTCTGAGCTTTAACCCCCTCCTAACCCAAACCAGTCTGGGATTCTGTGATCAGGACACGGCCAAGGCTGGGCCTGCTGGGCCTTGCTGCTTCCTCAGAGCTGAACAAAACTCTCCCTAGAACCCTTCCTGCCAGTCCTGAGACGTGTCAGAGAGAGTCTGGACTCTCCCAGTGCTGGTGCCTGATGCCCATGGGATGCTGAGGGTTTGGGAGGGAGGCTGCAGCCTCCAGCACGAGCTTGGTTTGTGTGTGCAGGTCCCTCACCCCAGTCTGCACTGGTCTGGGTGTTTAACTCCAGCAGCATCAGCACCATCTGCTCACAGCAAAAAAAATTGCATTTCCACGTGGTACCTCTCTGCTGGGAAGCCAAAACCAGTGTGTAAACAAGAATTAACTGGATCACCCCAGTGTAATGAGTCATTTTCATTAATCCTGCTTTCAGACTAATACATTTTGCTTCAGAGATCTTAGATGACTTCTCCAAACAAAACCAGGAGAGGGCCAGGAGGAGTCCCTCGGGATCCTGGTGCTCCCATCCCTGCTGGAAGGTGTCACTGCCCTGGCCCCTGGTCCTGCTCTGCTCCAAGAACCCTGCTGGGGTAGCCAAGAGGAGGGGAAGCTCTGCCTGTCCTAAATATCATTATTAAGTATCTCCCCAGTGCTCTAATCTCTCCAGCTAGATAGTGATTCTCTGATTTCTCCTCCTATCCTCAGTAATTGGGGTTTTTTTTTTTGCAAGTAGAAATAGCCTGAGGCAGAACTGGAAAGCGAACAGGATCACAGTGAATAAATCCATCTTCACAGGTCTTCCCTTTGTGCACTCCTTTATACCAGTTAGGTTCAAAGAAAGTATCTCCTTATTCTGCCTGCACTGTTTAGCATTTTTTATTAACAAAGTCCTCTTTTAGGCTGTAGTCCATTGAGGTTCATTAATCAACAATTGCCATGAAGTGAAAAATTCTCAAACTTCCAAAAATCTTTTTCTTGGAGTGAGTTAATACTAACAATGAAGTTTTCCTTGGCTAAGTGTCCCCTGCTTTGATGTGTCTGGGTGAGAAACTAAAAGCCACAAAGGTGTTATAAACTAGGCACCAATCACAGATTTAGACAGGCTGGTATGTGCTTTTAACCAATAAATATATATAGTATCACAAGAATTAGTGTTTGGTTTGTGTGAGAGAGAATTTTTGGCATTTGAATGATTTTCTTATCGGTTTTTCATTAGTTGAGCTATTATTATATTTTTTTTTTTTTTTAAAGAACAGCAAATTCCCCTCAGTGTCCTGAAAATGGCACTGAACGTGGTCACCCCAGCCCCATTCCTAGAGTAACATTCGTTTACGTTATTTCTGGCAGCAGCCATAATACAGCTCTTCTTAATTTTGGGAGCAGGCTGTTATTCAAACATGTGCCTGTGCAGCTTGGAAAGCTCTGGAGTGCCTCTGGAAGCCCTGGCACGGGGAGCTGTGCTGGCAGGCAGGAGCTGTGACCCCGCTCAAAGGTCCATTCCTTGGGCCAGACCTGGCAGGAGGAGCAGCCACAGCCCTTTCAGATGGCACAGGAGCTGATGGGAGGGCTTGGGCCACTGGTGCTGCTCAGAAAAAAATAAAAAAAAATTTTAAAAGCCCTTTATAACATCACAGGCAAGGGGAAAAGCTGGGGGATGCTCTTGAGAGTGTAAAGTCCCTAAACCTGCTCCAGGCTGCCTTCCCAAACAAAGCCTCGCTCCTGAGGGCAGTAAAATAAATAGGAAGACTCCCAGAGCTTGCCAAGGGCCAGTGGAGGGGGTCGAAGGAGCGAGCAGCTCCTGGGAGAGTCAGCCTGGCCAGATCCCTCTCCCAAGGTCAGGGGGAGGCAGAGCATTCCACAGTCCCAAGATTGCAGAAGAATGAGCGCTGCCAACCACAGGCTCCAGCAGTCCCTCAGCCCCAGGGAGGCAGAGCTTTGGTCCCTCACTTTGTTCCTTGGGTTTGCCTTGACTGCTCCAATTGTTCAGGCAGCGGGAAGTTCTTGCTCACGTCATCTTTGCACGGCAATATTGTTGTTTTTTTAACCTGCTATAAAAAGGCAGCAGAAACGAGAGGAGCTGCTTTGGCCTCCCTAAATAAGAATCCGTGTTTACCATTGATCACAGTTACCAGGGTGCTTCTTCCTCCAGTGGCTCTGAAGTGGATCAAATCTGCCCTCTTTGTTTCTGTTTTTGTGTGCCTCTATTTCTGTTGCTCACATTTCAAACGCCTGTATTTTTCTAGCAGTTAAAGGCCGCGTTTTGCACGCATAGCACATTCTATAAAACCTTTGGAAAAAAGAAAAAGAAAAAGAAAAAAAGAAAGAAAGAAAAATTGGCAGTGTGAATTCTCTCTCTCCAGTGGGGCTGGAAGGATTTTAAAGTCTCCTGGAGGAAAGAAAGGCCATGCCAGCTTTCTGCACAGAAATTCTGCACCGAGCAGAGGTGATCAAATAGCTGATGTGTGTGTTTGATACACACACACACACAGGGAGCAGCAGCCCTCAGAGGAACGACAGGTTTATGAACCAGAGCTTGTTCCTTATCTCACATCAGCTCATATTCCAGCAGAGTAAATATTTCACTGCAGCAGCAGAGCTCTAAAAGCTGCAGGGTGACATGGGTGAGGTCCCCACATCCAGAGTGCAGGATGGGGTTCTCCTCCTTGCTCGGAGGTGTGAGGATCCCCACGGACATGGGGGTGTCCCCTTGGAGAGCCACAGGATTCTGCTGGGAAACAGAGGAATTTCCTTTGGTGGGAGCTGCTTTGGTAGGGCCAGTTTGGGGAAAAAGAAGTGAAAATGAATGGGAGCGTCTCTGAGCAGTGTCCTGTCACTTGGAAACTTCCTAGAGACACAGAGCCATGGAATGGTTTGGGTTGGAAGGGACCTCAAAGCTCACCTAGCTCCAAGCAGGGCCATGGGCAGGGATGCCATTCCCACCCAGCCTGGCCTGAGGTACAGGTAACACTCACTTGGTGCTTTGTACCAATTTATCCATTTCTGTTTCGTAACATTTAAAATAAACCTAATAGAGAAGAGATGGCAATTCTTCCATAGCTGGCAGGGTAGTTCCAGCATTGTCCTTGTTTTTATATCGTTTTGACAAGGTTGTCTTTCCAACCTGTTTCCACTCTGTGGCTTTGCTTTCCCTGAAGAGAGTAAACAACTCTGTGCAGGAAGGTGCCCCAATTTCCACTGTTAATAATCTGGGACTTGAATAAGTGAGAAACGCTGTTTACAAATAATAATTAAAAAAAAAAAAAAAAAAAAGGTTAAATTAATACAAAAAAATCAGAAGCTCTGTTTGGCTTTGCAAACAAAAGTAGCCCAAAAATAAACAGGTCTACCCAGCAGAAAGGAGACTGGGAGGGGAAGTGGATGCCAACTGAAGAGGCAGATGTAAAGAGCATTTCCTATTTGGTTTAGCAACTGCAGACTTTTGTCTCCAGTCTGCCTGCATTTCCTCCAATGATTCATCATAAATGTGCATTTATAAATAAACTCCACCTTGGCTTGGTACATTGATTGCAGGCTGGTTTCTTAGGGAAATAAAAAAAAAAAAAGGAACCATACTCCCCAGTTTTGAATGATACCTGTGTGGCAATATAATTTTAAAGAACAGTTTCCAGGCTGTTTATTTTATTTATGTTGAGGGATTGTGACTGTGAGAGATGGCACCTGTGGTTTCCTCATTTCACGAGAGTAACAATTCATTAAGGAGTTTATTTAAGGCAGATCCATGGAAAGATGTCTCTGTGCTCGTGCAGGGACTCAGGTTTGGGAGCTGCTCCCAAGCCTTGGGCTGGGATGGTGGAGCTGAGGGAAGTGGGGAGTCCTTGGGGCTGGAGAAAGGGATCATTCACCAGCCCAGGGGCTCCCCCAGGCCCATGGGGACCCACAGTGCTGCAAGAGGCTCCCAACCCCACAGGATTTATCCCTGTGCATTCCTGAGGTTTGTTCACAACACCCAGAGCAGTGGCCAAGGCAGACCCCGGTGTGAGGCAGCTTTTACCAAAGCCAAGTTTGGAATTATCCCTCCCTCCTTTGGACTCTGGCACAGAATCACCTGGACAATCCCTGTTTGTGTGGATCAGCAGGGCCTGGGCTGTGCCCTGGTGAGGGACCAGGTCCCTGCCACTCCAGCCCAGCTCCCACAGCAGAGCCCCCTCACCCCTGGCTCCTTCCCATGCAGTCCTTTGGAGCCCTGCACAGCTCCTGCCTGGGCACTTTCCCCTCTTTGCCCCACACTGGGGAGTCACAGAGTCCCTGAGGCTGGAGAAGCCCTCTGAGATCAGCACCAGCACTGCCAAGGCCACCACTAACCCACGTCCCCGGGGGTCACATCCACACATCTGTTCAATCCCTCCAGGAATGGTGACTCCAGCACTGCCCTGGGCAGCTGTGCCAGTGCCTGACATTCAGTGAATTCAATGAATTCAGTGAAGGGATTTTTCCTGATATCCAACCTGAAGCTCCCCTGGTGCAACTTGAGGCCATTTCCCATTTCTTTCTGCTCTATTGATGCCTTAGGATTTTTTGCTTTTATATTTTTCGTATATATATATATGTGTATATATATCATATATTTTTCTTATATAATCCTGCAGTTCTTTAGTTTTAACTCTAAATTCCATATAGAGTGTTAACTACTGCTTTCTCATTTTGGTCAGACAAAATAATTCCTCTCTACACCTGGAAATCAAGGACACCCTAGGTATGATAATTATTTGTTACCTGAGGTAAAGGTGCTGCTGAGTGTAATGAGATGAGCTTTAAGGTCCCTTCCCACCCAAATGGTTCTGTATCTGAATCTCTCTCTGTGTTGGAATAGAGGTGGAGGAGCAGTTCAATAAATCCTGTTCAATTTGTTTTTTAAGAACAAGAGCTAGTTGATAGTAAGTTTTCCTAGTTTGTTTTTTTTTTTTTACCAGACCCTGAGCATGTGCAGAGCACTCCTGAACTTTTCCTGACTTGTGGAGCCACAGCAAAATCTGCAAGGCAAAGGGCTGCTCTCTCTGCAGCCACTGGAAAGGTGCAGCACAGAGAAAACAAAGGCAAGGCAGTCCCAGACTCTGCACAGCACATGATTCCCTAATAAAAAATGTTTGGCCTCTTCTCAGGAATAACATGGCCATGCTTGTAGCTCCAAAAGAAGCCCTGAATGATATTAATACATTCATTAGAACAAGTTCAAAGAAAATCATCTTAATTAGCTTGCCTGGCTGAAACTGAGGTTCATTAATCTAAAGTAGATTAACCTGATGGTAATGCCATGAAAGCTGGCTGGGATATTAATGAAATAGATGCAGTTGCAGGGAGCCCAAAAATCCTGCCAGTGGTGGGCTGATAAAACCCCCTGTTCCTCCTGCACTTGGGGCTGTTGGGAGGAATTCCCGTCCCTTTTTCCAGCCGTGGCATTTCTTTAGGGACACGCCACGAAAGCAGAGACAGCATTCCATGGGGAAACTCGGGCAAACAAACTCGCCGGAGCCTTTTGTGCAGGGAACTTGCTGGAGCAGAGCGTGCACGTGCACGTCTGGAGCAGGCAGGGATCTGCCCGTGCAGGGAGCACGCAGGTTTTTTTGGTTGTTTTTTTTTTTTTTTTTTTTTTTTATATAAGGCAAACCGTGCTGCAGGACTCCCAAAATCGGACCTGTTTTTCAGCTCTGTGCTGGTGCACAGTGCGCAGCAAAAATCTAAAAGCTTCCAGAAACTCAGCTTCGACCCAGCGGGTTTGAAATGGCCTTCTCCTCTCCCCAGGCTCCAGTATTCTTAATCTCAACTCTTTTTAGTCTTTGACACATCATTAAAGTGACAGTTCAAGAACAGCTCCGAGATCAAAGGGCTGCAGAGCTTCTCTCGTGTTGCAACGCTTTGGGCAACTCTTTCTCCAGGCCAGTTCCTTCCCTGCCTCCCTCCAGCCAGCAGGAATCTCTCCCACTCCTTCCCTGCCCCTCCATCTTCCCAGGGCTCTGCCCCTCTGCTGGGTCGCCCCAAAGTTGAGGCTCCAAGGTCCGAGGCTCAGATTTAAGTGTGTCACAGATTTAGGTGTTATCACAAATTAGATGTATCACACATTTACATGTATTAAAAATTTAGGTGTATCACAGGTTTAGATATATCCCAAATTTAAGTGTATCACAGTTTTAGATGTATCACGAATTTAGATGTATCATAGATTTAGGTGTACCCCAAATTTAGGTGTATCACAAGTTTAGAGGTATCCCAAATTTAGGTGTATTACAAATTCAGATGTATCACAGATGTAGATGTATTACAAATTTAGGCATATCACAAATTTAGGTGTATCCCAGATTCAGATGTATCACAGATTCAGGTGTATCACAGATTCAGGTGTATTACAAATATAGGTATATCAAAGATTTAGGTGCATCACAAATTTAGGTGTATCCCAGGTTTAGATGTATTACAAATGTAGGTGTATTCACAGATTTAAGTGTATCCCAAATTTAGGTGTATCACAGATTCAGGTGTATTTGTCCTGCCAAAACAACTTCAGGTTTGGGCACGGCCGTATACAAATATATATAAATCCAAAATGCAAATAAGGGAGGATTTGCAAAATCAGCTCTGCTCCAGAGCACCAGGAGAAGGCACAGGATGGAGGATGAGATGGGGAGCTGGGGAGATCAGGGCTCCTCTCCCAGCTCTTCCCTTGGCACTGCTGCTGCTCCAGGGGAACGTGCTGATCTCCTGGGGAGGCTCTGGGCTTTTCCACGTGGACAAGTGCCCAGGAACAGCAGATTCTGTGCTGTGATGTGCCCAGCGCCCAGCACGGGGTGTTGCTGGTGCTGAAGGGAGAAGGGAGCTCAGGAAATGCTGATTTTCTCTTTACAAACCCCCCACCTCTACCTAAGCGTTGAGTAAATTCTGCAGCTTCGTTGATACGTATTTATAGAAAGCTCTGTGATCCAAAAGTGAAAGGAAATCCGTGGGGACACGGTGCTGGTCTCAGGACAAGATCTAAGGACCTTCCTTCCTGTGGAATCTCAGATCACAGAATCACAGGGGACCCCCAGCATCATCCAGCTCCAGTGCTGAGGGCTGAGCTGGCCTGAGCTCACTTGGAGCCTCTCCCTAAAGCTGAATATTCAGTGACTAAGTGTCTTTGCCTTGTTTCCCCGTGAAAGGCTCGGCTGGCCCACAGCTTATTTACAAGGTACCATGGTGTGATGCATCATAAAGACACTTTTGAAGAATTTCTGTTATTAAAAACTGCCCGTGGAAAGAATTAGGTCAGGTGTTTACAAGTCAAAGCTTTGGGGATAATTAGGTGGAAGGCAGCAACTGTAGAAAAGAGGGTTATTTTCCAGCCCTCCAAGAAGTGTGGAGTAATGCCTGTGTTACAGGAACCTCTGGGCAGCCAGGTTCCCACCTCCTTAGTGCAGGATCTATTACAGCCGCTGCTTTGGGCACGGGGAAGAAAGCAGGGCTTAGAAAAGCCTCCAAAAATACAGAACCCCCTGAGCAAACCTGTTGGTGTCGGGGTGTTGTATAAACAGCCATCCAAGCCCTCTTAAGGGGGCTGCTTGTAAATACAAGCTGTAGCTGCTACTGCTGCACAGGCTGAATTCTATACCACCTTTGAGGGAAGAAAGTTGTTTTTTTTTTCCTTTTTTTTTTTTTTTTAAAAAAAAAGGGTACTTGTTCCTGGTGGCAGAGTGTGTGTGTGGAGAGGAGGGACAGGACAGGGCGCTGGCTGTTTGTGCACTTCAAGCAGAGCGACCTCCTTGAACCTCACCGTGCACAATGATGCTTTCCATGGAAAGTCTGGCTGTATTACCTTTGGCAAGGGCTGAGGGAATATTTTTGGAAGCTTTAAAATCCTCCGTGGAACATGCTTCATTTTTTGTTCATATACAGTATCTTTATATTTATTCAGTGTAAAAAAAAAAAAAAAAAGATTTCTGTTTTGCCGCCTGAGCCTGACCCTTCAGCTCTTCTCCAGCAGTGCCCAGGGTGTTGGGACAAGGAAAAGATCAGGCCTAAACCATCAGCCCCTGCCATATTGTACTGGTTAAAGCTCAGTTGCTCCCCTCTCCTAAAAGTTTGTTTAAAGTGGTAAGAATAGAACCTGTTCAAAGTGAGCCCTCCAAGGGCCTGGTTCCCATTTGCATTTAAGCCTTTCTGTGGAGCTGGAGCTGGGTAAAGGGGCCCTCGGTCCTAAATGGGAATCAGACTCCACAGCTGCATTTTCCAGTGTCCTTCCTTTCTGCCAGCAAAGCCAGGAAGTAGCTCTTGAATGGGAAAGGGACGATTAAACACAAAAATTTGCAAATCAAGGGTGGCAGGGCTGGAGGACGTGTGGGGTGTTACCTGTGGATACTGTCCTGGCTGGATCCCTGGGATCTCACCCTGGATCCTCTTACACAGGGGCTGGGGTGTAAAACCCAGGAGCTCTTAAACCCAGTTCTAGCTCTAGGGTTACATTTGGTAGCTGGAGGAAGCAGAAGATGGAATGTGGGAAGTTGAATGAGCACTGCAGCATCCTAAGAGGAGTTTTTATGGCTTTTAATATTAGTAAATGTATGAAGTCAGTGTGATTTGCTGTCTCTGCCTCTCCTGGTTCAGCTGTGATGGCTAAAACAGTGATGCCAGGAGGAGGTGCCCAGTGCCCCCAGCCTGAGCATCCCAAAGCTGAAGGGACTGGAGCAGGAGGAGCCACACACCAGCCCTGCACTCAGGATTTGCTTCCGTGTATTTTGATGACAGCAGATGCAGGCAAAGACAGCACTTGAGGCAGATACTTTAGAATCAGCCATTCCATCATGGTTTTAGTTGTTTGGCAGTGATTTAGGAAGGGAGGGGAGCATTTGTGAGCAGAGGGGAGCAGCGGGAGCTGGAGGAGCCAGACTCAGATGCCACCAGCCCTGGCCTCGGGGCTGCCTGTGAGTCCCTGCACTGTCCCCCTCTCCCTGGACAGCCCTCCCTGCTCCCAGGGGCTCAGCAGAGGCTCCCAGCCTGGCATCAGCCACACTCCTGGCTGAGAGGGGCTGGAGCTGCCTCTCCTGTGCCCTGTGCCACCAGGAGTTGTCCAGAGGAGAGCTTGGCCTCAGTGCTCAGAGTTTACAGCCTGGTGTGGGCAAGTCTGGTCTAGGCTGTGGCTTGGAGCCATGGGGGTGAAGGTGACTGGAAGTCCCAAATCTCCAGCTGCTGGCTCTGTGCAGGTGATGGCAGGAGCTGGGGGTGATCCCTGTACAGGTGATGTGGCTCTGCTCTTGTCCTCAGGGCAGCATCACAGAGTGGGCTGAGAGGACCTTGGAATATCCACTCATCCCTCCCTGTCACAGGCATTGCCTGGCAGGTGTGAGTCTGATATTTCCTAAACATGGAATGGTTTGGGTTGAAAGGGACCTTAAAGATCATCTTGTTCCACCCCCCCACCATGGGCAGGGATGCCACCCACTAGACCAGGTGGCATCATGGGATGGAAATTCTACCTAACCCTTATAATCCTTTCTATAATTGTCTCGATATCCATCCTGAATCTTCCCCTTGCTGTTGTTATCTTTATCCTTCCTGTCCTGGACATGGAGGAGGGAGAACCCAAATCTGATGAGCACAATCATTTACCCTGCTGCTGTGCCAGGTCGGAGTTTGCAGGTTAAAATCCCCGGAGTGATGCCGTGATAAAATCTGGCAATAATGGCAGAAATCCCTCTTGCTTCACCAAGTTCCTGGCCCAAAAGAATGTGTGAGGATGAGTTAAACCCCAGGGAATTGGGATCTCTAGTAAAAACAAACACGAGCAGCCTCTTCACTATTGCAACTCTGCTATCAAAACCCCTTTTCAGAAAATGTTTAGTTAAAGATTTAGTTTGGAACAAACATTGTTAAAGCATGACCATCGGGCTGCTTATTGGAGCCAGATGTTGATTCTAAGGAGATTTGGGTCCATTCAGGGATTTTGCATGCCCTCATCAACTGGGGTGAGCAGAAGGATTTGGAAAGCTCTGACTCAGATCCTCAACTTGCCCAAAAATGCAGAACCCCACTGAAAGTGCCTCACCCTGTGCCATTACAGGGCAATATTCTGTAATGGCCAGCATCCTTTTTGTTTTTCCGGGTTTGTTTTTTTTCTAAGGAATGACTGGCCTCTCCCAATCTGTCCTTCTTGATTTTCTGTTAATCCCACATACTTGTTGAACAATCTTTTAGGAACACTTCTCCCCGAAGGCTGACTTTCTTCACAATTAAAAAATGAGTAGCTGTTGACCTAATCCTGAGAGCTGGCTGGGTGTGACCAGCCCACGTTTTCCAGTGGAATGGTGCCCTCGGAAGATGTTCCAAAATCTGACCCCTGTTTCCAAACCAAAGGCCAGCAGAGCTGCAGGCCCTGCACATTGCATGAAGCTTTGCCCAAATTTATGTGCTAAAAAAAAATCAAACCAAACCAAAATGTTGCAAGGATGATTTTAATACTTTTTAGAGCTGCTTCTTCAATTTTTACAGCTTGAATGCTGTTTACTGGCTGCTTTGTGGAAGGAAATCTCACTGGAGATGCTCAGCAGGAGAAAAACAAACATAGGAGAGGGCCAAAGTGTGCTCCACATCCTCCAGACCAGGCTGACCCGGCCTTCTGATCCGTGATGGAAATGGCGTTTGGAGCAGCTCAGGGCACTGCAAGCTCCTTGGGAAGAAGCCACTCAATGGCCATTGTCCCTTCTTTGCCCCTGTGCTCCCGTGCAGGTGGGGATGTGCCAGCCTGGAGACCCTCAGGGCTGCCCTGGGAGCAGATCTGTGTCAGGAGGGGATGTTTGAGTGCAGGGGAAGAGCAGCCCCACAGCTGGGGACACGTGTGACACAGGGAGGGACCCCTGCATGCCTGGGGAACCAGCCTGGCTCTGCCGGGGAGGATTTAGGAGCCAGCAGGATGTGGAGGTAGGACCACACTCCCCTGGAGCTGCGTGAGATGACTCAGCAGGGGTTTAGTGCAGGAAGGGTTCTGATGTGTAAAACCACGTTGGTTTTTCCATCCTGGACTTCCT
This sequence comes from Acridotheres tristis, assembly GCA_037013685.1. Classification (NCBI taxonomy): domain Eukaryota; kingdom Metazoa; phylum Chordata; class Aves; order Passeriformes; family Sturnidae; genus Acridotheres; species Acridotheres tristis. Next base: position 1,912,683 of record CM072897.1, on the reverse strand, counting down.
TGAGTTTAGAAGGGAAGATGAGAATATGGGGGAGAACACAGAACAGCAGGGCAGGTCCTCACAGCCTCCTCTGCTGCCCACCTGATGCAGAATTTGGGGCTCACATCTGTTCACACATCTGCAGATTGCCCTCACAGGCAAACCACGTGTGGCAGTGGGAAGGAACTGGGGGATTTGCTTCAGAAGTTCACTCTGTAGGTAAAACAGCCCTCCAGAACATCTTCCATCCTCCCTCTTGCAGGACAGGAAGGCAGCTGTGTCCCCAGAGCCCACAGCTCCATGCAGGCAGCTCTTGGATTTTGTGTTGCTGAAAGACACCAAAGCATTTACAGAAAACATCCCAGCATGGCCAAGGTGAAAAAAAATAACTTACTGTGACATGAAAATGGAATTGACATCATCAGAAAAACACGAGCTTGCCTCCAGGAGCGCATCAGCTCTGGGAATGTCGCTGTCCCTCTTTCCCATGCTCTGTGCCTGAGAGCAGGGGGTGTCAGAGGTGTGCAGCTGCAGTGCCCGGGCAGAGGTGGGTGACTGGTGCTGTTTCCTGGCACGTTTGGCTCCCTGGAGCTCAGCCTGACAGCTCGGACAGCTCTGCTCAGTGGGACCATTGTCCAGGGCTCATAAGACTTTCCACTGCCTCGACATTCTGTGACGTGACTCAGAGTTGTAAACATTGGCACCAGCTGCTCTTCTCACTGAAACCATAAACCCATTAAGGGAAATTTGTTTTCTAAAAATATTCTGATCAATGAAAGGACTCTCTCAGCGTCCCCAGCCCCTCTTCCCCGCCTCCCTCGTAATGACTTCCTCATAAATACACTCCGAGGAGGAGGAGGATGCCTCGTGCCAGTCTCCATTGACCAGCTCCAGTCCTCCAGTGAAGATATTTCAAGGCCCCATTAAGAGATATTTTGCTCTTTGGGGTGAGCAGAGCAGGAGGGGAAGGTGTGACTGCAGCAGTTCGTGTAGGGAGAGGAGAACACAGCCCAGGTGCTTGGCAAGATTTGTAATTTCTGTGTCATATTTATAATATCAGTGCCTGTGGATGGTCAGCACTGGGAAGTGTTGGTCAGCCCAGGGAGGGCAGGCTGGGGTTTGGGCTGAATGAACGAATCCTGTGGCATCAAATATCTTGGATCAACTCTGCTGTACCTTTGCTGTGCCACAAAAGGGAATCTCAATTCACCCCTCAGGTTTGCAGGGAATCGAGGGCTCCTCTCCACATCATTTCAGACGCCAGCACGATCTGCGTGGGGACACCTCGGGCAGCTCTGTTTGTCACCCTGGCTCTTCTCTCTGGTCCTCTGTGTGCTCTGGAGCTGTGCAGTGGGGCTGAGGCTGCCTGGCAGGCACAGCGTGGATTGCCTGGCTCACACCTCAGGATGCCAAACACGGCCGTGTGCGTGCTGGCAGTTTGGGAAAGCCAGCCACAACCAATCTGTCATTTGCTCTTTGCTTTAGTAATTCTCCCCTCTATCCATGCAGTGTGGCAGGAGGCTCTGGGCAGATACCGATTGTGCAAGAACCCGCTGGAAAATGAATGATGAGCTCCACAGCAAGGGGCAGAGCATGAAGGAAATCTAGATGTGATTCTAAACGTGCCTCTGTGGATGCTGCCCTCAGGTGCCTCCACCTTCATGGCAGTGGGTGATGGAGTGGAACAGGAGAGCTTTTCTGGTGTAGAAAAGCTGTGACTTTGTGGGTCTGGTGTGAGCAGATCAGACCCCTCAATATCTGTGTAGATTTTCATGGTCCACCCAAACAACCCAGCTCCACAGCCCTTGCCATGCTTGCAGCTGTGCTCTTCCCAAAAACCATCACCAGGCCAATGACTGACTGACTCCTGGAGTTCTGGGTCACACATCTTATCTCTCACCTCTCAAAAGCACTGCTGTAATTTCTGAGCAGCCCATTTATGGTCCAGTCTGCTCTAGACAGAAGGAAAGGACAAAGTGCATTTGGCAGCAGCAGGTTTTATGTTGGGTGGGAACTCAGGGAAAGGTGCCCTGCCCTGCTGATCTGCCTCCAGGGATAACACTTGGAGACCCCGGTGTCCCCCAGTGTCCCCCAGTGTCCCCCAGTGTCCCCTGATGTCAGCTGGACGTGGCTCTGATGCCTCCTGTGCAGCCCTGATCTCCCTCAGTGACACCTCAGTGGTTTGTCACAGAGTAGAGCTAAGGGAGAAAAATCCAGACAAGTTGGTACAAGGCATCTCAGCCCTCCTGGTACCATTTCCTCTCCAAACTTCCCCTCACTTCTTCTGAAGGATCAGTATCTTTTTAAATAAATGGGAAGGGATCCCTTTGAGCCTGAAAGGTGCAGTCACCTGGTGCTGGCTGCAAAGCAGAGCCATTGCTGCACTGCTCTGCTGTCAGGGAACACCATCCCACAGAGGTCACTTGGTGCTTCCATTCAGAAAGTACCAAATTTCATTACTTTTGCTTCTGCCCCTGTGGTTTGCAAACTGCAAATGTGAACCTGTTTAATCTGGCTATTAAGTGGGGATTTTGAAACAACACAGACCCAAACTGCTGGCTGAGGGGAAAGGTGCCAGCACAACTGTGACCACAATGGAAAGGAACCTATCCCAGGATTAACTCCTGGTGCCATGGACTGATCTTTCCACAGGGAGGGCTTGGAGCCTTCCTTTGGCTCACCTGGTCCCTGGAAAGAGCTCCCCTTTTATCTGATCTTGCTGCCCTGTATTTTGCTGCTTGAGACACTGGGGGTTTATTATTTTAATAAACCTGCCTGGGTTTGCCTAAGGCCAGTTTGCAGTGAGCCCTACCCCTGTAATTGGGGTCTGGGGTGGTTTGGGAGAGTTTTGTGCTCTGCTGCTGCTCAGGGAATGCCTGCAGCTCCCTCACATGACACTGAAGACCTGAGCTGACCCCAGGTGCTGTTCTGCTCCTCCTGTGCAGGTTCAGGTGACCCCACCTGGGGTGTCCCATCAGCACCAGGGGTGCCTTGTCCCAGGAGAGCAGCAGGGAGCTGCCACACGGGTGCTGCCCACTTCAAAACACGTCCCAGTGTGACTGGGAGAGCTGGGAGGGGTTGGGCAGGTGAGGGGGGCTGGAGATGGGCCAGGGGGGAGGGAGGGAGCAGCAAATCATGGCAGAAGGAGAGCTGTGTTCCCCCCACACCCTGCCCCGGGTGAGGGACTGATCCTTTGGGGAACAGGGTCTGCAGCTCAGCAAGAGGGAAGCAAGGAGGGAATATGGAAAGAACAGGGTGGTTTCCAAGAGAGAGATGGGAAAGGAAGGGATTTCTTGAGAAGGGAAGAGGATGAGCTGGGAGATGGGAGATAACCCAGCCTCTGGCTGGATGGAATCCCAGAGGAGCAGGGGACCCCTGCAGTGGGGTGGCTGCGTGGAGAGCCCCCAAAGCAGCATCAGTGAATGCCCTCAAATCCCTTTTGTCATCCTGGAAATTCCCACTGAAACTCCTGGCCAGGGGTCCCCATGCCATCCTTTTGCAGTGGGACAAGCATCATATGGGGGTGACCCTCAGCACCCCCAAATGCATCTCTTGGGGAGGCCAGGGTACACCTCAAAACCCAGGAATGGGAGTGCAGCCCTGATCCATACAGGGATCATTTCCATGGGAGTTAGCACTGCTGTGGCATTGTCACTGTCCTGATCCCCAATCTCACCAAACATAATTAGTTTATTTTTAATGACTGCTGAGATTCTTCCACAATCAAACCAAAAGGCTTTAAGATAAAGTTTAAAAGTTGCTAAATTAAGAAACTGGGGCTTGTTACCAGCACAGACCATCGGAGAGCTGACATAAAAGAGCGTGCTGGGGGTAAAACCAGAAAGGAAATTAAAAACAACGATTATTTTTAATTTCCACTCTGCTGCTGCTGCTAGGGACAGTGGAAATCATAACAGGAGAATTTAAACTCGTGGATTTTAACACATCATAACGGGAGGGGTCTGTGGGAGCTGGCTGCCAGTGCCGGGAGCAGCCTGGCTCCTGCGAGGGAGCAGCTCCCAGCCCTGCCCCTGCCTCGTTTGATGCCACAGCGAGATTTCGGTGGCCGTGCCTCGAACAGGCGCAGCCCTTTCTTTTCTAAACATGTGTGCTTTGAAAGGGAAAAGGTTGCTGCCAGCATGTCTGACTCCTTGGTCCTGACAACATCCGACCATCCATGTTATCAAGCCTTACTGGGACCTATCAAGAGACATAGTTAAACAAGCAGCTGTTTATCTGGGGGAAGCTGTATTAATTGCACAGTGGGATAAAGAACTGGCCGGCACCAGGCAAATCTCTCTGGCATGGGAAAGGGACGGCCGCCTCCGCTAACAATGGGCTGGGCAGAGAAAGTCGCTCCGTGCTGGAGCCCTTTTGCTTCGCAGACTTCAGGATTTTTTTTTTATTTTTTTTATTTTTTTTTTTTTACCAGCTCCAAGTGCTGTATTTTGTTTGCCCGTTTTACAATAAGACTCAGGCATGGCTGTGCTGCGGGGAAGCTGCAGGAAACGGGAGCGGGGCTGTGGAGCCGGGCTGGCTCGGGGGCTGCGACCCCTCCATCCTGTCCCTGTCACTGCTCAGTGCCAGGCTCACCCTGACCCAGCCCAGGCTCGCTGGAAGCTGCTGAGCTTCCAGCCACCATCCCAAAAGGCTGAGGCCCAGGTCTGCTCCATGAGCTCCCAGAATCCCAGAATGGTTTGGGTTGGAAGGGACCTGAGGGATTATCAAGGGGCAGTGGGCAGGGACACCTTCCACTAGAGCAGAAAATGTGTTTGGGGTTTGCTCAGTGCTGGGGGCTTTGGGATTGGGGTTGGTCTGGGGAGGTTCAGTGATCCAAAGCACCTTCTCAGCAGGGAGGCCTTGGAAAAAACACAGGTTTTCCCAAGGGAACATGGCCAGCACTGTTGTTACCCCATCCTGGAGCAAGTGTAAAAGGAGATTTTGCAGCTAAAGCCCGAAAAATCCAACAGTGAGGAGTGACTGAGAGCACAGAGTTCAGCATTGTTTGTGGGCTCGTGCTCTTCATCAGCACCCAAGATGGAAATATTTGAAAATCTCCTTCTTTCACAGGGTTAAACTTGGAAATTGGTACTCAAAGTGTGTGGTTTGCTGGTGAAAAAAACCCATCCAAACCTTCAGCCAGTTGCATGCTCAGAGCCATTGATTAATGCTCCAAACAATGGCCAAGAGGAAGCAATGACCCACCTGGCCCAGCCAAAGGGAGAATTTCTCCCTGATGGCAGCATCTGGTTCCCTTTGGCCGTGATTCCCTGTCAGGTGAAGGGAGTTGTGTTGGCCTGCAGAGCCCAGCTGGACTGTGGGATGGGGAAAAGAGGGAATTTCATCCATGCAGTGACCAACCCCATGGGCAGAGGCAGCCCTGCATCCTGTCCTCTCCTGAAAATGCAGATTGTCATGGAGGGACAGCTTTTGTCCAGTGATGCTTCACTTGAAGAAGGATGTAAGAAAAGGGAAACTACCAAATGAATCACATCCCTTTTCTAATCTTATTTTCTCTTGGGGGTGGATTTGGGTATGCTCCAAAGCCACAGCCTAATTTAAATCAGGAGAAAGGTGGCTGGGAAGAGCAGAGAAGCAAGAAAGCTGGGAAAAATGGACAGAAATATTTGTCCCTCCATCAATGAATATCTGTCCTGCTGGGAAACGGCCACATCTGGTGATAGAAAACAGAGGTTGCTCCTAGACACTAATCGCCTGCTTTTTATCTGGGGTTCACGAGCCATTTTAAATCCTGTGCTGTGATGTGACTGGGGCTTAGCAGGGGGAATGGTTCCTGCCTTCCCCGAGTCTGCTGCCCTTCCTAAGGGATGCTGACAAATGTCTTGGGGAGATAGTGAGCAGCTTGCAGGAAGGAGCCTCTTCAAAGTCCTCTCTCCCTTATCTCCCCGCTGGAGTTGTTTTGACAGCGGCCAGTTAGAGACAGGAGCCCTTGCTGGGATGAAGTCAAGATTGCAAGAAAAAAAACAAACCCAAGAGACTGCATCAGCAGCACAGGCCATAACTCTGCTGTGCAGTGGGCAGATGGAGTCTGTGGGATTGCTGCTAGGCCAGGGGAGCCCAGCCAGTCTAAATAGTCCTGGAGGTAACGTGGAAGGTCACTGCTGGTGCAGTTCAGCACTTCAGTGCTGCCAGAGCTCTGAGTGCTGTTGCAGCTCAGAACGGGCTCCTGGCTCCTGGTGGGGTTTGTGAAAGGGCAGGAGCAACCCCTGCCTTTCCTTGGCCTGCTGGGTTGGGGAATGGTTCAAGGATCTCACCTGGCTCAGAGATCTCACCTGGTTCCTGGGGAATAGCTCAGGGATCTCACCTGGCTCAGGGATCTCACCTGGCTCAGGGATCTCACCTGGTTCCTGGGGAATAGCTCAGGGATCTCACCTGGCTCAGGGATCTCACCTGGTTCCTGAGGAGCAGCTCAGCGATCTCACCAGGTTCCTCAGTGAAGTTTTAAGAGCTCTCACCAGGATTTTCAGTGAAGTTCTTGGGGATCTCACCTGGCTCAGGGATCTCACCTGGTTCCTCAGTGAATTCCTCAGGGCTCTCCCCTGGTCCAGGACTCTCACCGTTTTTTTTCAGTGAAGTTTTCAGGGCTCTCACCATTTTTTTCAGTCAAGTTTTCAGGGCTCTCACCAGGTTTCTCAGTGAAGTTCTCAGGGTTCTCCACTGGCTCAGGGCTCTCACCAGGTTTTTTTCAGTGAAGTTTTCAGGGCTCTCACCAGGTTCCTGGGTGAGCAGCTCAGGCTCTCCCCTGCATTCCTCGCTCCATTCCCTTTGCAGCCCTGTGTTTTCCAGCCCTGTGTTTTCCAGCCCTGTGTTTTGCAGCCCTGTGTGTGTCCCTGGCTCGCCCCTGCACCGTTCCACTGGCTCAGAGGTCTCACCCTGGCTTCTTTCCCATCTCCTGTGCCAAGTGCCCTGTGCCTGACCCCCCCAGGCTGCTACTGAAATCCCTGGCAGCCAGATCCCGGGATGGAGCTGGCTCTGGGGGCTGTGCTTGCCCTTGGCTCCTCAGTGCCCAGGAGGGCACGTGGCCACTCAGTCACCCTTGTAGCCATGGAGGTGCCCCCACTCGGCTGTGCCAAGGGCTTGCAGCCAGGTAAATGTATCCCCAGATCAGATTCTGGCTTTCCAATGAAATTTGCTGCCAAAGCCATGCTGGAGAGCAAAGCCAACACGTGCCAGAAGTAAAGAAATGCAGCTTTGATAAATGCTGACCAAAAGAAGTTCGTTCTGGTGGCTACTGCCACCTCAACACAGGTGAAAGGCACCCTGGCACCTTTTGGACCCATGTCAGGCAACAGTGGGGTCCCACTGGGTTTTCTCATCTCTCCAGTTATTTCCATTAATTGGTGCAGTTCAAGAACCAAAACTGTGCCTCTCTTTTTAAAGGTTTTGGCAATATTTTTAGCCCCTCGAGCTGTGTAATCACAGCTCCATGACACAGAGAGATAAGCTAAGTATGTAGGAACACAGACAGGATTTGGGATATGGCCCAGCTAGTCCTCTAGCCTCTCTCTGACAGTAGCCAGCAGGAAATAAATGAGAAATCTTTGCAAAAAAGGCTGGAAAGTTGATAAGCCTCTCTCCCCAGATGCCGCCTCGTGGACTATTTCACTAAAGATCCTTTGTAATGGATTAAAAAAAACCAGTTTCCAAAATCCCTGTCATTTTTTACTTGGTTCCCTAATCAGAGAATCACAGAATCCTGGAATGCTTTGGGTTGGAAGAGACCTTAAAGCCCCCCTCATCCCACCCCCTGCCACCTTCACCATCCCAGGTTGTTCCAAGCCCCATCCAGCCTGGCCTTGGGGACTCCCAGGGATGGGCTGAGGAAAACCCAGACTTTGCCATTTGGTGCCTCTGAGTGACTCCCAGCCAGCAGCACACATCAGAAACCCAAGGTTTGCATTTGCAGTGGAAAAGTCTGTTGGGTTTTTGGCCGGTTTCAAGCAGCACTGGAGCATCCTTGATGTATCTATAAATAAGGAATTATTATTTCAGGGACCCTTTGCATTAGTGGTTGCCAGGGCAATGAATGGTTGGGTCTCTGCTGGGGCCAGACTGAGAATTATTGTCCAACATTCATCCAAACAACTTCCAGTCGTGGTACAGTCACTTAAAGACCCAGCAGATGGTCTAAAGTAAATTCTGCTCTGAGCTGTGCACCCTGGCAAGGTGCCACGTTCCAATATCGATGCTGAATATGTTGAATATGTAAAGACTACTGGATTTCTCTGTTAAAAAAAAAAAAAAAAAAAAAAAAAAAAAAGTTTGTTAGTTGTCTGTACCAAGCCTGCCTAATTAATGGCACATGGATCCACCCTCATGCACAGGGAGAAATGGGAGTGAATCTGTTCTACCACGACTTCCCAAAGTGCTCTAAGTGCATGTAAAAGCTGTAATCAGGGGCTGTAATGGCTTCCTAGTTGGAGGCTGCTCTGTAGCCTATGAAAATATGCTGTGTGGAAATAAACCATTTGTGCATCAGGCTGAATTAAAACCAAATGCTTGAACTTCTAATTAAATTTTTTTTTTGAGTCAGAGAAAGGAAAAGCTTAATTACCACTAAAGCCCTCTCTTTTTCCTTCTTTTCTTTTTTAATCTTTTTCTTTTTTTCCCCTCGTGCTGTTGTTCATAATTTAGCCGTGTCTCATAATTTTGGGGACATCTCACATTCCTGGCCAAGCAGCCCCAAAAGCCAGGTTGGCTTTGCAGGGGCTACCTGCCCATGTGGTCCTCGTTGGCTCTGCTTTCAAAGTTTACTGCAAACACATGGATGGCTGCCTACACATTCCAGATGCTCAGAAGGATTTAGGAAAATAGTTGGGGGGGGGAGAGTTAAAAAGAGGGAGAAGTGTGCATGGGGTGGAGAGGGAATAAACAGAGTTAAGGAGATCCCGTTCCTGGCAGACAGAGATGCTCCTTCCATGGGTTTTGCTGTTCCTCCCTATCTTGCACCCTGTATAATAGAGGGCTTTTTTTGAACTTTAACATTTGGACTCCTCAACAGACTGTTCTTTAGTGTGGTTTGGGAAAGGACAAAAGAAGACTTTTGTTGATTTGGCATAAATTATACAGTGGGTATTTTTGGCAGAAATGTTGGAGTTTGATGCTTTTTTGTTGGTTTGGCAAAATATACCTTGAAATCACAAAAATATGCTTCTAATTACAGAATGTATGTTGCAGTGATGTGGGACAGTGAAGTAAGGAACCTTTCAGTATTTATATTAACTGAATCAAAAAATTAACCTCTTCCTGTTGAATGTTTACAGCTGGAACCCAGTCAAGGAATCTGAGGCTGGAGCTAGTAATGCCTAATACATTTCTGCCTCAACAGCAAAGATAAGTAATTCATTATTCAGATTTTAAGCATTCAGCAGGCCAGTCCCTGCAATTAGGGCTCAGACTTGCTTGAGAACTGTCAGGTACCCTGGGCCCCACATTTCAGCTGTGTGGTGATGTTTTATGAAACCCTCCATGAAGAGAAATCTTGCAGGGAAATAAAAGGGCAAAACGGCAATGAAAACAAGGTTTTGTTCAGGCTGAAAGCTCCTCCTGCCACGTTTGTCACTTGAGCATTTCAGCAGCCTGAGTTCACAGGCAAGAGCAAAGCTGTGTGCACTGCCCAGTGGTTCTCCATGCAGCATCACCCATCCCTGCTGGATCCCCATCCCTGCTGGATCCCCATCCCTGCTGGATTTCCATCCCTGCTGGATCCCCATCCCTGCTGGATCCCCATCCCTGCTGGATTTCCATCCCTGCTGGATCCCCATCCCTGCTGGATCCCCATCCCTGCTGGATCCCCCATCCCATCCCATCCCATCCCATCCCATCCCATCCCATCCCATCCCATCCCAGCCCAGCCCAGCCCAGCCCAGCCCATCCTTCCAGGGCAGGGTGGCAGAGTGCTGACTCTGGATCCCTGTCCCTGCTGGATTGCCATCCCTGCTGGATTTCTATCCCTGCAGGATCCCCATCCCTGCTGGATCCCCATCCCTGCTGGATCCCCACCCCAGCCTTCCAGGGTGGCAGAGTGCTGACTCTGGATCCCCATCCCTGCTGGATCTCCATCCCTGCTGGATTTCCATCCCTTCCCACCATTCCAGGGCAGGGTGGCAGAGTGCTGACTCTGGATCTCTGTCCTTGCTGGATCCCCATCCCTTCTGGATCCCCATCCCTGTTGGATCCCCGCCCCAGCCTTCCAGGGGGGCAGAGTGCTGACTCTGGATCCCCATCCCTGCCGGATCCCCATCCCTGCCGGATCCCCATCCCTGCTGGATCCCCATCCCTGTTGGATCCCCATCCCTGCCGGATCCCCATCCCAGCCCATCCTTCCAGGGCAGGGTGGCAGAGTGCTGACTCTGCCTCTCCAGCCGTGATAAGATCGTTCTGCAGAGGAGTCAATGACCCTAATTAAGAGCCTATGTAATGTTTTGCCTGAAGAGCTTCCTGTGCGTGGCTCTCCCAACATGCCTGTCTTGTTCAGAGATGCTCTTTCTGGAATTACCATTAAATTGCAGCGCTGGGTAATTGCTCAGAAGGGTTGTAAATCCAACTTAACCCTTCCCAGGTTCTGGAATGTGAGCATTTCCAAAGGATTGGATCTGAGTGCACTCTTTATATAGCAAGAAAGACTTTTCTGGGAGCTTTTTATTATTTTTTTAATTTTTTTTTGATGCATATATATTTCTCCTGAAGGGCTTTTTATTAACCTGGGCAGCAAGTACTGAGTGCAAGAACAACTGACTAATTTAGAGCACCCTAGACAGCTCTGAAGGAGATTGCAAAGGTTTGCTTGACAAAACAGGCACCAAACATGTCAACTTTGGGGAATGTTACAGAGACACTATTATGGCTCCAGGCCCTTCAACACCAGCAGTAGGAAACTACCTCGCCCCGAGGCGAATGGGCAGCAAAAAAAGCAAAAACAATGAGTGTGAAACCCACTCTGGCTCTTTCTGTGCAGCCTCGGCTTCAGCAAATCCTATCAGCTCTCACGTCATAAAATATAGAAAGGAATAAATGTTTTCCCCTTCCCGTTTCTTTAGGAATGGTTATACAACTCCTGTGGTAAAATCTGCTTGGCTGTGCTTGTTGCTAAGATAATATGATCATGTTTTGAACGGGGGGAAACAGTCTTTTTATTGCTGTATATAATGGCTTTTCCTGTTTCTTCGTCTTTATAGTTATGCTTTTTCTTTTCTTTCTTTTTTTTTTTTTTTCCCCATGTTTCTCAGTTTCTGAGAGATATAATGAAAAGATTCGATTTTCTAAGGTACTTGATGGCAGTGAGGGTAATGGTCTGTGGAAAAGCAGAAGGATGCACACAGGTCAATTATTGCCACTCTGGAAAAATTGGTCCTCTCAGAACTCAGGAGAAGTTGGTGGCAGTGGCCATTTTTCCTTTATTTCCATTTTATTTTTCTTTCTGTTGTTTTTCTTTTTTTATTAAAAAAAGGGAGCCCCAGTTTTATGCATGATGTTCCCTGGTGATGGTTCAGTTGGAGAAAGGTTGGATTCTCCCAAAAGCTCTGTTTCCCCATTCTCAGACAGGTTTTGGTATGATATTGGGCAGGGGATGGCATCTCTCCAGGCATCTCTTCCCTACCTCAGCTATGGAGATAAGGAAATTACAGGATACTGAAAGGACTTGGTGAGCTGCTGGTGTAATGTGCTGTATATAGGGCAGGGACTATTTATTCCTAATAATTATCCATCACCCTTTTAAAGTCTCAGTTCCCTTATGGTTCTTCCTGGATATTCTTAATTTTGTTCTCAATACGATGAATAGTCTTGCAGGGGAGGCAAAGGGATGGAATGGAAATGTGGAGCAGAGGTTTTGGAGATGAATTTTGCTCAGGTACCATCAGCCAAGGCTTTCCACACCAAGGACAGGTTGATCCCCTCTCCCTGTTCCAGGTTTTGATTTCACATCATTTCCATCAGGGTGAGTGATTGATGGCAACTCTCTGAACTGCCTGTACAGGAGAGAGGCCCCTCAGTTCTCCACTGATTTCCCCACTTGGGATGATTTCTCACAGAGATCTGAAAACAAAAAAGTGATCCATTTCCCATTCTTTGAAGAGAGACCTTTAACTTCCTTGAATGAAATAATGTGTAAAACAATGTTCGGGAAAACTTCCAGGGGGCTCATTTGGGCTTTACAAAGGAACCCTCTGCATTTGAATCCTGATGGGAAGATAAGATAATTCTCCAGCACTGTTTAGTTATCACAGGGTATAAACAGCCATGGTCTCTTCATCTCCTGAGAATGCAGTGCTCTTTGGGAAAGAGTGTGAGGGACAATTAGAACAACTAGAATAAACTCCACATTCCCCAGGAGATCATGGACTCTGTCCCCATCCCTGCTTGAGGGCTGTCAGTAGGGCTGTGGATCTGAAGGCTGCTATTCACATCTCCAGGGCCATTTGCTGAGGTCTCCAGATGATTTCAGTGTTTTAAAGAACCCAGACTTTAATTATATGCACAGTCATGGCCATCAGCTCTTTCCCTGGCGTCTCTCAGCTCCCCAGAAGTTGTGAGTGCCATGGCTGAGCTGTGCTGGGGGAAGAGCTGGGAGGTCTCTTGGACAATCCAGGATGGGGGAAAAGGAGAATTTAAGGGGCAGGAGGGACTTTTGGGGACACAGCCCCATGTGTGCTGTGCTGGGGGAAGAGCTGGGAGGTCTCTTGGGCAATCCAGGATGGGGGAAAAGGAGAATTTAAGGGGCAAGAGGGACTTTTGGGGACACAGCCCCATGTGTGCTGTGCTGGGGGAAGAGCTGGGAGGTCTCTTGGACAATCCAGGATGGGGGAAAAGGAGAATTTAAGGGACAGGACAAACTTTTGGGGACACAGCCCCACGTGTGCTGTGCTGGAGGGAGCATGGCAGGGACCATGGGAGGAGCAGGGACAGGCCTGTGGCTTCTCCCTCGTGGCATTTGGCTCTTTGGGCCGAGCAGCAGGGCTGGCAGGGCAGGGGAGGGAGCCCTGCTGGAGCTGATCCAGCCTGGGAGGGATCAGGCACCTGGTTTGTTCGATCCCCGTGGGTTTGCAGGGCAAGCCTGGCTCCGTGGGAGCAGGAACAGCCAGCAGTGACAGGGATGTGTCCTACCCTTATCTAGAGCCTTTACTAATCAGCCCGAGAGTACCTCAGGGGGAGGTCAGAGGTGTTATCCTCATTTAACGGGAGGGGAACTATTAGTCATTTACTCTTGACATTTCTCTCATTGCTCTGTTGTTTCCAAGTCCTGTAAGAGCAGAGATCCCTTCCCCTCGGATTTATCTGCAGGGAAGGATGCTGGAGCTGTGACAGCGCTGGTTGGAGACCTGTGAGTGAGCAGAGCAGTGGTTAAGTGAGCCAGAGGAATGTTTTGCCAGTTTGTCTCTGTTATTTTTTGTTTGTTTGTGTATTCAGCAGAGCACTCTGTTATCTTCCGCCCGTTCCGACGCCATGCTTTTCCTGTTTAAAATTCCGACTTCTGATTTTCCCTTTGGGTTTTTGTCCTGTTATTTTATTTTTTTTTTCTTTTATGCTTCCCCAATTGTTCTAGTTTTATGTTCCCGGCACCAATTACCAAATGATATCTAATGAAAGCATTTGAGGACACAGTAATTTGGTGCCTCTCTCCTCCTGACGTGTTCTCTGTACAACACTTGGTTTCCTCTCTCGTTTCCAAGACCAGCTCAATATTTCCCTGGCTCATTAGCTAAATTTTACCTGATGATCCCTCTTTGCAGAGGGAGATCATGACATGAAGGAGGAGCAGCTGAGGGAGCTGGAAAGGGGCTCAGCCTGGAGCAAAGGAGGCTCAGGAGGGACCTTGTGGCTCTGCACAACTCCCTGACAGGAGGGGACAGCCGGGGGGATTTGGGATCTGCTCCAGGGAACAGGGACAGGAGGAGAGGGAACAACCTCAAGCTGTGCCAGGCGAGGTTTAGCTTGGATATTGGGAAAAATTTCTTCACACAAAGGGTTTGGCACAGGCTGCCAGAGAGTGGTGGAGTCACCATCCCTGGAAGTGTTCCAAACACACGTGGATGTGGCACTTGAGGATGTGGTTGAGGGCTGAACACGGTGGTGGAGCTGGCTGATGCTTGGACTGGATGATCTTAGAAATCTTTTCCAACCTAAACCATCCCATGATTTTTAAACTAGAGACAAAGCTGGAGGGGAAACTCCAGATCCTTCCTGGACACTCTGGTTGCTGTTGAGTGCATGGGATGGGTTTGAAGGTTTTCCAAGCTGTGAGGCAGAGAAGATGCTGAGACCTGGGGCCCTGCAGGTGTCACCTGGGGCTTCTCAGGGCTGATCTCTGTGCCAGGTGTTGCACAGAAAAGAGGAACCTCTATAAAGGGACAAAACATGCCCCAAAGATGGTCTTTAAGGTCCTTTCCAACCCAAACCATTCCATGATAAAATCTTAAATTTTTGATCATCAGTTTATGACTCATTTCACTCAACATTCTTGTTTTGTATAGAAAAGAGTTTCAAACAGGAAATATTCAGTATATTTGTTGTTGGGGATGGAGAGGTTGAACTTCGAGGGTTGTTCAGAATCTCTGATACTGGCTGTGGGTGCAGAGTACTCAGAAGTTTTGTGGAAATCCAGAGGCAGTAATGGTGCACCTTTTATCATTCTGTTGATTCCTGTGACAAATTTGGGCTGTGTCGTCAGGAATTGTACAAAACAACTTCAAGATCGTGTGAAAGAAGTGAAAAATCAACGGTCTGCAATGGGATGAAATAAAAGCAATATTTAGTGAGGACTGGAGTGCTGTGGGTCCAGCACAAGGACAAGCTGCAGTGGTTTGGATCCATGAATCCAAGCAGGAATTCTAAGGAACAGTCCTGTGCCTCTCTCACACCCATACAAACACACTCAGTATTTTGTAAAGATCTTCCTTTGTCCCTCTCTGCATGGGAAAATGTGCTTTCCACCCAAACATAAATTACTGTGCAAACTGCAGCCTGTGATTCAGGGGGCTGCGTTTTTAGTGGCAAACTCTGCAGATCGTTTTGGCACCAGCTCTGAGCAAACTCACCAGGAAAAAAAAGGACTTTGGGTGAGCAGTGAAGAAGCAAACAACCTGAATTCACAACAATGAACTTTTTTGGAAGTCCTGAAGAACGTTTTCATGGCAGGGATTATTTTAAAATGCATTCTGGGAATACAGAACTCCAAGAAACAACAACAACAACAAAAAAAAAGCCAGGAAAAAAAGAGCCCAAGTCTATCAATAATAGCAGAAATCAGAATCTTCTCATGCTTGTTCCCAATTCATTAATTAATGCCAGGGAGTAACAACCTGAAGGAATCACAATCCCCTCACCCAGACAATCCCAGATTTTGCAGGTTCCCTTAAAGTCTCCTATTCCAGCATAGTCCCTGATTTGTGGCATTCAGCTTTTTATAGTTTTGCTTATCCTAGCATTTAAGGTATTTTCAAGCTTTCATACACTTTAATTTGTTACATTTGGAACCAGAGGCCGGGTTTAGCACATAAAAAGGGTATTTTCCTTGGAGATGGGACTAACAGCTCAGTGAGGAGGAACTTCTGCCCGTGGCACCCTGCCATCCCCCAGGTAGAGCAGAGCACAGCAATTCCCAGGGTGCAGCAATGCCACCAAAAGGCTCACGAGGACAGGGAACAGCTGGGATGCTCCAGAGAGCCCAAAAGCCCAGATGTGCTCAGTCCCTGGGAGACACCAGGCTGGGAATGGTTTCCAGTGGGTTCAGGGGAGCTCAGCACCCAGCTGGACTCATCCACAGGATGGAGGAGGGAGCACAAAGATCTTGCAGGATAAATGGAGAAGATCAAGTTCATTGGGGGAACGGTTGACCTGGTTGATCAGTCAAAGGCTGCTGATCTTGGAGACCTTTTCCAGCCTAAATGATTCAGTGGCCTCAGGCAGGTCTGACTGAAGCAGCAGTGGGTGGTAAGGAGGGACAGCAGGGCTGGAATGGGCAAAGGAAGGTGGGAATGGTCTTGGGATCCTGCAGCCATCACTGGAGGGTCTGGCACTGGGACATGGCCTTTGCAGAAAATGTAATGAACTTACTAAGTATTTGAGTCTCCCCTGTTTCCAGTTGATTCTGTGGCAGCTCAGACCCTGTGCCAGGGAATTCTGTTTGGATTTCCTCCTCTGTGCCATCCCAGTATGATGGAAAGGTCAATCTGCTGGTTTGGAGCAAGAGAACAGTTTCAGAGGGATAAATCCCAAGTGAATCCAGGCAGGGTTGGGAAGGAGCACCATTTCCCCCCTCTGCCAGGGAGTGTCATGGCTTCAGTGCCACTTTTCTGCTGAGGGAACTGCCACGGAAAATCCAGCAGGGAAAGGCTCCAGACTTGGGCAACACACAAAATTCATTGCACAGTTCTGTGCTCCTGTGGATTCATCCCACACTTCTTTAGGCATTTCACTGCATGGGATGCCTGAAGAAGAACTTGGCTCCCTCTATAGTGGAGGAATGCAGGTGAACACCTCCAGGGATTAATTAAGATCTTAGGGAGTAATTAAGGTCTTCAGCAGTGCCCACTGGAGATGCAAAGAGCTCTCCGTGTGCTGTGGAGGGAGCCTGAGGTGACCAGAGTGAGAGGGTTGGGAAATGTCTGTGTAGGGTGGGTTCAGTCTTGGCTCAGCACTCACTGCATGCTCTGAGTTCTGCAGATGGTACCAGCGACCATAACTTTCAGCCATCTCGTTCAGGATCCTTCTGGCAAGTGTGAAAACAGGAAATATTACACACTGATCAACTCCCACACACTTTGTTCCCTCTATCTCAGAATGTTCCTCGGTGCTTGTGGTATCGTTTTGGATAGAAAGCTCTCCTTGACATTTAATTATTATCAGAATTAGTCATTAGCACTGTCATTATCACAAGGAGCTTGGCCACTGATGGACCAGGCCATGGAGCCAGAGTTAGGTCAGCACTTCCCATGTCTCTGTAGGATGGTGGATGTGTTTGGGATGCAGCCTGTGAAAATTATTGTGTGGGAACCGCTTTACCTGAGGGAATTCATCAATCCCAGACTTCTTTCAGGGAATTTGATGACCTTATGGGAGTGTCCAGGAGCCCATCCTTGCTGAGGGATGAGGAATGCTGGATCCAGGATCCATCTTTATGCTTGCTGAGTATTGGAATGGGAATTTGTTGCTCAGCTCTTGGCTGGCAAACAAGAAATCCAATAAGAACTTTCACCTTCAAAGGAATGTTAAAAAACCCGTGTGATTTCCCAGATACCCCCCATTCCCACAAGTGCTTATCACATGTGATTTCTCCTAATGAATTGAGGGTGTTATCATATTGATAACGCACAGAGGAGCATCTCAGCCCACAGCTGGGCACATCTGGCTGGCACAGCAATGCCCGGCTTGGATGTGGAGCCTCTTTCCCTGCTCTTGCTGAGCCCCAAAGCTCTTCCTCCACAACCAGACCCTTTCCAGAGCCAGCAGCTCCTCCAGCCGTGCCTGGGCTCGGCAG
Source organism: Acridotheres tristis (assembly GCA_037013685.1). Classification (NCBI taxonomy): domain Eukaryota; kingdom Metazoa; phylum Chordata; class Aves; order Passeriformes; family Sturnidae; genus Acridotheres; species Acridotheres tristis. Next base: position 1,895,207 of record CM072897.1, on the reverse strand, counting down.
AGACGTGCCCCATGCCCAGGCAAGCATCCAGCAGGTCCCTTTGGGAATCGGCTGCTCCTGGCTCCCCCCACGATCCCTTTCCGCTGCCCCAGGCGCTGACTTTCCCGACTGAGATATCAGAGATTGGGTGGATTATCTACGAGCTGTTTCCAGACTGCTGTTTGTTTGGAGAAATCATACTGGAGATAAGATGGTAAAATACAGATAATTAAGTTTCCTTGATAGGAGCGTAATTGTGAATTGAGATTTAAATAGCCTGCTTTGAATCCTGCCCTACGTGCCCCTCCCGGGATTTGCTTTGGGTCTCTGCTGGAGGAGACCAGGGGGAGAGTCCTGCATTGTTGACATTTGCTCTACAAAAACATTTCCAGCTCTTCTTAGGGCTTTTTTCAGAGAAAGAAACCAGTTCAACCACTTCCCCACGAACATGAAGTTCTTTACACAGCCCCAGAACAGGCTCCCTGGGCTGGCTGCAATTCATTCCTTTGCCTTGCTCTCATTAACACCTCTTCGGCTCACACCGGGGAAATTTGGGAAGTTTCATCTCGAACAGAGGGCAAATTGAACCGTGAGGAGACCCTCCTTAACAATGTGCAAAGCCCTTACACAGGGAACTAAAAGAAAATAGAAAAGCTTTCCAAACCTGTCAATTATGGCAGCTGTGAAATGTAATAACCTTTTTAAACAGCCCTGATTGATGTGGGATTCTGTTTACTCTGGTGCTGCAGCAATAAACGCTCTGTCACGACAGCCCCTCCGTGGTGAGGTCGGGGATGCTGTGGGGATGTGGGATTTGTGAGCTCAGGGAGGTGCTGGCAGTTCAGGACCTGCTCCTTTCCTGTCCAAACTGCGCCGTGTCCTAAGCCCCAGACACGGTCTGGGGGAAATGAATAAGCAACTGAAAAGAGAGTTCAAAGCAGAGAAGTCTGGGTGATCAACCAGTAGCAATTATCCCCAATCTGCCGGAAACCAAGCTGTCTCGGGCTAATTTGAGCTTTCTGAAGATATTAGACTGCTGGTTTGAATCATATTCCTGAATCTGGGTAAGAGGCACATGAATCATGGAACGGTTTGGGTTGGAAGGGACCTTAGAGCTCATCTCATTCCACTCCTGCCATGGGCAGGGACACCTTCCACTATCCCAGGCTGCTCCAAACCCCATCCAACCTAACCTAGTGGAACGCTAAAAAATTAATTAAATTGATTTACCAGGGTAAATCACTGCAGCCTGTGCTGAGCAGCTGGGCTTGGTGCTGGCCTGACCTTCATCCCCAAGAGCCAGGACCAGCTTTGCCATCATTGCAGCCTTGATGTCAGCACACGGATCACGTCAGCAGAGCTCTGGGGCTGCCACAGGACACACCAGGGCCGGTGCTGACGCCCAGCAAACATCTTGAACTGCTTGGAAGGTCAGGGGAATTTTTCCTAGGAAAGACATGGCCCCGTGCTCAGCTCTCCACCTCGGTTTCAGGCTGATTAGGGAGAGATTACTTGGAGAAGAGGCAGAGCAGTGCTTATCAGCTCGGGGTGGTTGTTGAGACAGAAGGGTTTTCTTCTTTGCCATTAAACCCCTCCGTGTGTGTGTGTGTGTGTGTGTGTGTGTGTGTGAGGGTAAAATCCCGTGTGAGGCTGCCAGGCTGCGCCGTGGAGCTTTGAAATCCGAGTGGGCTCCTCCAGGCCATGTTTACACTGCAGTGTAATTTGTGTGTGTGAAAGAGCCTCTACTTCTGTTTCAGCAGCGCTGCAAGGATGGAGGTGATACCCCGTGACAGCCTCTCTCCCTGCTCACAGACATCTTTTGGGGGTGTTTGTGCAGGAGAGGCTCCTGTCCTGAGCCAGTGGGGAAACCATCCCAAAAAGCAGCTCCTGCCCCAAACCCACACATCAAACCCCTTTGGTGGCACTGGCCTGCCAGAGCCTTAAGTTTGTAAAGGCTTTGGATCCTTTCCTGCTCATTTCTCTCCAAAAAGTGTCACTTGAGCACTCCAACACAGAGCACACCACACCATCAGGGATGTTTGGGGGGTCTTGGGGCAAGGGATGTTGCTGGAATTCCCAGCACCTGCCTGCTTCCCTGAAATATCCTCATGGGAAAAGAGAGGCTCCTTGATACAAATGACCCATTATCTCCAGCAGAGCTTTATAGTGCTGTAAAGCAATTCCTACCCTTTCCAAAGCGACGTGTCAGTTGTGAAATGGAAGTTCTGTAATGGTGTAAGAGACCTGAAAACACAGGAACCACCATCCTGACGCCACCAACAATTTTGCTAATGGTCAGTTGTGCAAGCAGGAGAGAGGCAAAATTACATCTGGCTCCAAATCTGAGCCATCTCAAAATCTCTGCCTTCCCCACCTCCTTGAAAGAGCATCCTTAAGTGGGTGTTTAAATAGATTTAATTGGAATTATTTCAACTTGCTTGAAAAAAAACCACCCTGTGAGAGCTCCAGATCCCAGTGGAATTGTATCCTGAAGAGAGGAAAAGAACAGAAATTCCACGAATGCCATTCAAGGTTTGGGAATTCTTTGATATGGGGAAGGGATTTGGGCACACTGTAAAAACCTAAGATGGGTGGACAGCTCGAAATCCTTTTCCATTTGGGATCAGCCATGGCAGCCAGCTCACATTCAGCAGTGACTGCCTTCCCATTCCTCTTCCACTTACAGTAATGGATTTGAGGGCTTCCAAGTGTCCTGCACTATTGATTGGAGATTTTAATGAGCTTTAAATTACCGAAGGGATTTATGGCTCAGGTGGAGGAATTGTTCACAGGCCTGGGGTTCAGGAGCTGCTCCCAAAGCCACCCAGGCAGGACTCAGGAGCCTCTGGCTGCCAAGTGCCCGAGTGCCCTTGCCTTGCCCTACTTATCTGAAGAGGCTGTCAGCATGTTCTATAACCAGTGGAAACCACTTTAGAGCTGGAGCCAGACACCGAGGTGCCGGGGTCCACATTTCATTTCTGTGCCTGGGAAAGTTCGGCAGCAGATACAGCCAGAGCCTTCTCCCAGCAACATTTTTCTGCCTATCTCGTTCTCAGCCCTGAGCTGGCATGTCTGGAGACTGACACAGGCCCTGTTATTTGTAGATATTAAGGTTTGGTGGGGTTTTTTTCCTAGGAAAGAGAAAACTGTGACCATCCGAAATTGCTGCAGAAGATGAAGCTGTAGCAGTTTTTAGTGCAATCTGAGCATTTTAATTGTATGTTTGCAGAGAATTTCAGCTCCTCTGCGGGAAGCGTGTCTCAGCACACTCTAAACCCTAAAATCCAGCTAAACTTCTGCTTGAAATTCATCCCATTAGCAGCCATTTGGGTGTAATGACATCCAGGAAGCACATTGGAAAGCTGTTCCAAGCTGGTTCCCTTCAGACTGTGTAATTAAACCGGTTGTTCATTAAGAAGTGGCGCTAACAAAGCTTGGTTTTGTTGGGATTTGTAGTCTCTGGCCCTATAATAATCCCATCTGGGAGATTCCCCATGGCTTGCCCATCACAGTCCCTGCTGCTCCCATGGGACAGGCAGTGGAAGGTGCTGGTCACTTCCTGAGTGCCCCAGTTTTTCCCCAGTGTTCACTTTTTTGGGGGAACAAATCCCTGTCTTGTCCCACCACGGGGCAGCTGCTGTGAAATTTGGGTTCTCAAGGTCTCTGCTCCTCTCAGTGTTGGAAATTTGGCTCAGCAGGTGAGGAGGAAGGACCAAGAGCCTTGCAAGTGGCCCAGCAGGGTGATGGTTTCTCTGGCAGGAGAGGTGGAAGTCCCCTATAGATATTCCCAGTTATTCATGGGCTGTCTGGGAGCAGCTTTGCCTCCTCCCTCTGTGCTGATCTGCGAGTTCTTGGCTGGGATTAGTGGGATTCAGAGTGCAGGGTAACAGGAGCCCACCAGGAATGTTTTGTGAGCAAAAGATCCTACACAGATACAGAGATCTCACCTAAAGAAGGAAAAACAGAGCTTTGAGTCCTGAATGCTCTGTAATTCCAGACATTTGGACTTCCTTTGTCAGGCAAAGTGATATTATTTTAAAGGAAGGAGAATGTTTTCCTAGGGACAGGTTATGCTCCTTAAGCAACACTTCAGATATTATTACTTTACACAGATTCTTGGTGGGGAATAAACAGAGTTTAAAAACAGCCAGAGCTGTTAAAATGTATGGTATCAAAACATATTCTGTCAAAATATTTATACCATAAACCAGGATCATTAATTGTCCCCTCATCCTGCTCCTGGGAAAGGAGGGAGAGGAATCTGAGATGTCTGATGTGTAAATTCCTTCATTTATCGTTGCTTTATTGCCTGGCAGGGCAACAACAAATGGCTTCAGAGTTTGAATGGATATGGATCTGAAGGAATTCCTGTTGTTGAACTGCGTTTCTGTGGGCTAAAGGGGTGTTTTCCAAGTGACATATTTCCAGAGGCACCTACACACATACTTCACATCCCAGCCCACATGCCAGTGCATGTTATTAGCCTGCAATTACTCTCCAGGAGTTGAGCAAGCAGATTCTGCTCCCATCGAGTTGTGTGGCAGCAGGAAGGGACTTTCTGGGGCTTTTCTGTGTGGAAATAGAGGCTGGAATATGGATGTGCTGAGCCCCTGATGTTCTGGTCTCCTTGGTTGTGAGCAAAGTTGTAAAGCCAGGGACAGATCCTCGAGGCCAGCACATCTGTGAAATCTCCTCTCCACTTTTTTTTGTCCTACAGCATTTAATTAGAAGGTCCCAGGGCCGTGTTCTTTATTTTAGAAGCCCCCACTGTGTGATGCTGATCTGTCAAACATAGATGGGGATGTTCTGATGGAGGGACAGATACCCTGAGCTCTGCATCCTGCACCCTCCACAGCCCTTTTCCCATGAGCTGCAACAGGTCTGCAACAGAGGGAGACCACTGACCTTCAATTCCCACTGTCACCACCAGCCACGAATTTTTTGCCACCAGAAAAAAGCAAATAGTGCCTCAGTCTTCCATAAAAATTAACTGTCCTGCTTCCTACAGTTATTACTTTCTGTCTTAACACTTATCTATGAATTGCTTTTGGATGGAAAGCAGCAGATGGACAGGAGTGCATTACACACATGATTTAAGGCCCAGGGTTCCAGTGTCACCTTCTTTTATTATTTCACAGGAGCTGGGGTCTAACGCAGTGATTGTTAATATTTGCCTTGGTTTGCCTGGGAAAAAAAAAGGCATCTCTTGAGTTTATTTTTCTTGGCAGAGGCAGTCTGTACATACAATGCATCTTTAGTTTTTGTAACCAGTTGAAAAGCAGCCTGGAAAGGGTGATGTTGAGTTGGTGAAGGACTCAGAGCCCCCAGCAGGGTGTTGCTCTGGACCCCATTTCCAAAGGAGGTGCTGGAGCAGGATCCTGTGCTGTGTTCCCAAACCTCTGCCAACCCCAACTCACAAGATCCCCTTAAAATCCCAGCAAATGTATATTCTTTTAAGTTGTAATGAGAGAGTTCTTTTCTCTGCTTTCTACCTTTGGCATTCTTTGAGGTCCTGGGGTTTTTGCTTTTCTGTGCAACCATCAAGGCCAGAAAATGACTCCTGGAAAAAAAGGGAAAAATCGAGATTCTGGTACATTCACAGATCCCCCAGGACCAAGGCCTTACAAACCCCATCAGCTATGAGGATGTGTTTGTAAGAGTTGGCAATGACCAGGTTTTCATGTCCAAGTGTTTGTGCAAGTGAAAGCCCAGATTTTCACTCGTCTGAAAATTATATGGTGCGATAAGGAAACGAAGTGCATGAAAAATATGGCCAAGCCAAAGCAGCCTCCAGCTTCAGAGCTGGGGTGAAAGCATGTGAAAATGTGTTCCATTAAGTGAGTGAAATGATGGGTTTTATGTAATGCAGGGGTTTTTTTATCCCTTTCTGGTTTTTTGGGACATAAACACGTGAGGAGACATAGGGGGTGTGCAAGGGAGGTACCTGTCAATAAATAGAACTTCTCTAAAAATCTCAGAGCAGTGAGTGATCAAGGCAAGTTTGTCCATGTCATTAAATAAAAGAAGAAGAAAAAAATATGCTGTTTCTGGATGAAATCCTGTAGATTTTAATGGATTATTCAGGGCTGCAGCCACCACACTGCAGCACCGCCGTGTTCCTGTGGGTCAGAACAAGGTGACAGCAACAACTGTGCCACCAGAAAATGCCACCACTGGAGTGGTGAACCCCAGGAACCCTGGGAGAGGAGCTTTTTGTCAAAGGACAAAGGTAGATGGAGTGCTGGGGGGAGACAACTCCTAAACAGAGCTGATGGAAAATGCTCTCCAAGCCAAGGGCAGCGGGCCTGGCTCCTCGCTATCTGCTTGACCATTTGCACCAGTCCTGGGGGGATAAATGAAGCCACTGAGGTTTGATAGTGTGCTGCAAACATTTTGTTCCTATTTTTTGCAACGTGTCAGCCTTTAAAGAGAGCAGTGTGGAGTGCAGGGCAGTGGAAATACATCCCCACAGCAGCAGAGCCCTGGGTCCCAAACGGCAGCGCCGGTGACACCGGGGCCATGGGAAGGAGCCTGCAGCTCCTCTGGAGATGTCTGCAAGGGGCTCCTGATGCTCCACAGCCCAGGAGATTTGGGAGCATCAGGCAAACCATGAGGCAGAGGAACTGGGAGCCATCAGGAATGAGTTTTTCCCTTGGGTGCAGCATCTGTGCCATGAACAGTCCCCAGGACTGGGCAAGGGACGTGAGGAGCCTGTGCCTCTGCTCTCATGCCCTTACCCACCCTGCAGGCATCTCTTCTGCACTGGGCTGGCCCTGCTTGCTCCTTTGCCATGAGAATAAGCCTGGGACACGCTAGGGAGAAGCAGGTGAGGATGGGGACTCACCAAGCCACTGCTCCCATTGCTCCATCTCCTCCCATACTGGGAGAGGAAATCCTGGGGTTCCCTGAGACAGGAGCCAAGACAGGCTCCAAAGCCCAAGTCAGCAGCTCACACCAGGCCTGGCCTGGTGACACAGTCACCCAACCCCAGCTGGCAGCTGGCAGCCATCCCTGCCAGGTCCCAGAGCCCCTTTGCAGAGGTGTGAGGAGCAGGTTTGGCTGGCACAGAGGGAAGGAGCAGAGAAGTGTGCTGGCATTTCACTCTTACTGCTGTGCAAAGCCAAACTCTTTTTTTAATTTTTTTTTTTTTTCCCTCAGAGGTATATATGATGCTTCAGGCACCCAGGGTGTGAGTGTCCTGGGGCAGCAGATGTGTCAGGAGTTAGGGATGGTTCCTCTCTGGCACAGCAGCAGTGCCAAAGCTGTGGTTGTGAAATCCAAACCCACGTGAGCTGAGTGTCAGTGCTGTGAGAGGGAGGTCAGGTTCAGGAAACTGAACCAGAGCTCGGGGGTCCAGCCCAAGGATGTCCCAGGCAGCCCCGAGCTCTTCCAGCCCAGGTTTCAACTTGCCCACGTTTCCGAACTGCTCCTGCTTTCAGCAATTGATACAAGCCTGGCTTGTTTTCAGCTGAGGCTGTGTCTGGGTTAGAGGAACCATAAAAAATGTCAAGCATGTGATAAACAAGGGGTCTCAGGGAAGCTGTCTTGGGTAACAGGAGCACTCCAGGCAGGAGATAAACTGGGGTTGTGCTGGGGGTGCAGCATCACCTCGCCATGACCACATGGGCAGGGCAAAACCCTCAGGGACATCCTGCTGAGGAGCCCCCAAAATGGGTGGGCAGGTTCCTTCCAGGGTGGATGGTTTGGAAAAGGCTCCTCCTGCACAGGGATGTTCCTCCCTCTGGGTTTGTGGGATGTTGGTGTTAAGAGGAAAGCAAATCTCCTTGACAAGATCTGGTTGTGGGCTGAGATCCCATTTTTCATCTGAAAAGGCTTTGTGGTACCAGGACAGCTCTTTGCAGGCTGATACATTTTCTGAAAGGATGTTTGAGCACAGATAAGAGCGTTTCCAAAGCTATTTGTGTCCCAGCCAAAGAACACTGGAATGGGAGCAGACCTGAATTTTATCTCCCAGTGGGAAATGAGTAAAATTAGTTTTCTGGAGGGACAGGGTGAGGCTGGATGTTTAGTAGTCCAACTCCGAAGTTACACATGGAGATAGCTGGAAGCTGGACTTTACTGGCCAAACTTTGTGCTCCCCTTGTCCTAAAGCATCCCAAAGTGAATCAGTGAAGTTTCAAACACGATGGAGATAAGCAGAGTCACAAAGCAAGGTTTGGACAGCTCAGGGTGGTGCTGGGATGGAGAAGGTGGGAACTAAGTCACTGCAATATAAAAAATCCTCTTAACATTTATCCAGGGTTTTCAGTGGATTAAAACCAGATTTTAATGAAGGATTTGTCTCCTTTTCCTGTTATTGTTGCACAAGAGGGATGTGTGGCAGTGCAGGGCACTGGCAGGGTTCTAGCTCACCTGCAGAAGGGGAGGCGTGCAGGAGACACAAAAGCTTTTATTTAAATGTGGGATGAACCAAGTGACCTCCAGAATAAAATCTTTCTTTTCTGGAGCACTGCAGGGAACTGTGTGTCCAGATCTCTGCTCAGAGGGATTTGAGCCTCAGATTCCAGCTTGGAGAGCTGAGTCATGTGAAGGCTGCAAATCTGATTCTCCATCTGTGACCAGACTTCCAGGCTTCAGTGGCAGGCAGGGTTTGGCCTGCTCCAGTCATCCCAAATACATCTGCTTGTCTCAAGTGAAATCTAATTTGGCACTTTTGTGAGATTTGGCCATTGTTAATTACGCCCTCAATTAATGGCATAATGTAGGCTCTGAGAGCTGCTGAACTTGAGCCTGCTGCCGAGTCAAAGCTTGGCTTGGAAAAATGTTGTGAGATGCCATTCTCAGAGAGGATGTTTCACTGGGCACTTCATTTAGGACAAGTCCTAATGTGCATTTGGCTCACAGAAGAACTAATGGTTGCACAGACCATTTAAACATGACCCCAGAGATTACAGGTTGGCAACGTGTGCTGAGCACAACCATCTCCTTCTGCAAAATGAAACTTAATCACGCACCCAAAAGCAGGGAAACATCAAGTTAGCAGAAAGTTTGCCCTCCTGTTATTAACTCTGATTTGTCACTTTAAAAAACTGCCTCTTACTTGATTTTTCTAGTGGGATCTTACAAAGCAAAGTCCTCCTACTCCCCTTGGAAAAGCAGGAAAGCATATTAAGAGCACTGATAAAAGGTAAACAAACCAGGAGACACAAAGTTTCTTGATATGCTCTAATTGAGCTGGTTTCCTTACTTCTGCTTTGAAAAGGAACAGCCATGAGGCATTCTTGAGAGAGCCAAGTGAACTGCTGTTATCTCAAAAAGGTCTCCTTCATGTCTCGCTCGTGGGGGCTCCAAGTCTGCTCTGGCCATTGCCTGGAAGTCTAAGAAAAGAAGTCTACTGGCCTCTGTGATAAAATTCCCATTTTTAGGCCTTGGGAAGGATGGGGTTGTTGACAGTTCATTCCTGTGAAAATTCAGCGCGGGCCCAGGCTCGGGGATTGTAAATGGAAAGGAATAGATGGCAGCACTAATGCAAAAGGTATGTGATTAGATAGTCCTGTGTGCTATCTGCCCCAGCTCCTGCTGATAGGCAGCTCTCTCGTGGTGCTCAATGGGAGCCATCAGAGTTGCCAGACTGACGCCAGGCCCTTCATCAGCTGCCTCCCAGATAAGGGGGGAGGCCGCAATCTTCACGTAACGCGGCGTTTCCCCAGTGGGTGAACTTGAGCATTCCTGGCTGCATCTTTCACAGGCATCTTGAGGGGCCAGAAGAGGGATAATTTATAGTTTTATACTGCAAGGGGTCCAAGAGTTCAGTGTGAGGGATTCAGTGGCAGCCACACACAGCTCCCAGTGCCTGCCCAGGCTGGAACCTTCTCCTGAGCAGTTCTAGACACGACGGCAGCAGAGAACCTGGTGATGCCACAAGTTTTAAGGTTTTCTGTTCTGCTTGGGTGTGCAGCTTTTAGTTTTATATTAAGGATTTTTCACAGGGTGGTGAAGACAAAACAGTCCTAGTCCAGCTGGGGACTCAAGGACAATCTCTTCAAACTTCAGGCCCTGAGCATAAACAACGTGAAAAGAGGAGGGTGTGCAAGCAAGCAGGCAAGCAAGGAGGATGAAACTTCATTATTTGAGGCTATTAATTGGACAGTTCTGTATGCAAATGGACTAAAACCTATAAAAATGTGAGATCTCCTGACCAAGCTCTCTTTTGCTTCCATCTTGGAGCCATCTGAGCAGGGCCACGACTGTGGCACTGGCACTGCCAGGGTGTGGCCTTTGAAGGCCCCTCAATAAATATCCACTTTATTCCTCATAACGTTGTCTAGCCTCTGTTCCAGCTCCTCTAGGCATCACTGGGATGGTGCTGGTGTTCCAGGCTCCTCAAGGTGGGAGCCTGCCTGGCCACAGCACACCCCATGGGATAACCCACCTCAAACCTGTGCTCACAGGAGAGATAAAATCAGATAAAAATGGCCTGCAGTGAAGGACCCACTGCTCCAAGAGGGCAGCACAGGGTCCCTGTTGGAGATCAGTGCCCTGGCAGGTCAGCAGCCCCCAGGCACTGCTCACTGAGCCCTCCAAGGCCTCTGCAAGGCACAGTGAAGGTGGCTCAGAATGGACATGATGGAGCTCCAGGCAGCTCCAGTGTGAGCTCTGAGCTCTGTGGTGGGAGTGGAGCAGGTTCTTGCTTACCTGCAGTGCTGGCAGGGTTTGGTTCACAGACCCAAAGAGATGCCCTTCCATGACCTCCCACCCACATGACATCCAAACTTTTGGAGGGGTAAAGCCAGCAAAATCAGCTGCCTCACCCTGTGTGGCCACTGCTGGTTTCTGCTTCTGCTGGGGAGCTGGAATGGAGTCACAGCCTGTCCCTGCCCTTTACTGGGGCTGTGGGAGATGCTCCTGGTGCTACAGCTGTCTCTGCAGATTTCCAGGGATCTAGGTGAGTTTTTTCCACCATTAACTTCCCTGCATGCTGTAGCTCAAGTGAATGACCCTTCTAAATTCTTTTAGCACTTGGCAGTGGGTGATGACCTTCATAAACCTATAAACCCTCCCCAGTGAGATGCACTGCAGCCAGGATCTCAGCACACTGGTTCCAGTTAGTCCAGAACTGCTTCAAAGGCACCCATCATTTATAGGATCAAATGCCAGCTGTTTCTAGGAACGTGCTGGAAGCACTTGGTAGACCTGAAGGCTCCACAGACAATTGCATTTCCTCCTTAAGCCTTATCTTTTTCCACACCCTAGAAAAACCTTAGAGCTTATTCATTCATTAAAACAGAAGGGAACTTTCCTCTAATCTTTTCTGGGTGACTCACAGGCTGTCAGAGCTGCCATCAGAGGCGTGACCAGACCGTGGGGATGTTGTCCCAAGTTTCCTCTGGGCTTTTCAGCTTGGGTACCCCAAACAATGTTCTCATGGCAGAGTGGATTCCCACGTGTGTGCCAAGCAGTGGGTGACACCACAACGGGACTTCTTGGGGTTTGAAGGAACCATGTGCATCCTCCTGTTGATCCCAATGGTCTCTAGACCCCACACGTGTGACCCAGCCAGGCTGGAGAGCACAGCTCCCTCAGAGCCATGTGTGGGCTCCTGTTAGTCATTGTTTGCAAGGATTTGAGTGATGGCCAGCACTGATAGAAATGTCTACACAGCCCTGGAGATTCATAACTGTCGGCACAGAAGAGCCTCCTGGAGAAAATCCTTAGCCTTAAATCCCCAAATCCAGGTGCCAGGCCTTCATTGGCAGCTGGGGCAGGGATGCCAGCAGCCTCCTGGCTGCAGCTGGGAGGCTGGGCAGGACACAGAGCAGATTTTGCATGGAGCAGGTGTGAAATTCAGTTTAACTGAACTGATCTTGAAACAGAAAGGAAAAATAGGGGTGACATTTGCAGCAAATGCTGCACTCAGCAAATGACATCCCTGGGCTCATTGCTGTGCATTCACTTGAGGATTGTTTTGTTCTTCTCTTCCTTTGTGCTTCCTCTATCTCTTTATAAAGCTGTCTTGGTTTTCATGTCTTTTCCATGGAGTAGCTACACCAGTAATTTTGCAGTGAGATGACTGTCAGGTTTCACTCTGGGTTTATTTCTGATTTCTTTGAGCTGCCAATTTAACGAGGTGTGTAGAGCCAGAGGTGTTTGAGTGAATTCATGAGTGGGTACAGCTCAGGTGCAATGCATTGCTACATTTAAAAAGGAAAGGAACATGATTTTGGGGATCTGATGGGTGGCACTAGCTCTGACATCCCATGCATGGCTGGCTGGGTCTGGGCATCACCTCCTCCAGCCAAAGAGCCAAAAAAGAAAGGATAAAGAGATACAAAAGCAGTTTTTGCTTGCCTGCTGAGAGCTGCATTTCTGTGTGTGCTAAACCAGGCTTTAGAAGCAAGTTTAGAATTTCAACTTGCATTTTGAAGGAGGTTCCAACCACCTCTATTAGGGACATCCTGTCAGATGCTGCTGCTGCAGGGAGTTGAGCCCTTCATTTCTGGGAGCCAATTTGAAAGCCAAGTTTAAACATGCAGACCACTGTTTATTTCAGTGAATCATGCATGCTTAGGACCTGATCCTGTGAGCCCCAGAACATCTCCTGGGAGATCTTGAGAGCTCTCCTTGATACTGCAATTATCCCTTTTCAACTGGAAGACTAAGGCAGCAACTGTGTTGCTTGGAGAATGGCAAGGGAGGGCTCGGTGGTTTGGGTTCTGCTGATGAAAAAACCCATTAGGGGCGAGCTCACCCCGTTAATTGCCCCTGTAGCATCTTGCAGGGTGGACAAACAAGTGGCTACACGAACAACAGAAGCAGTTGGACACACGGCCATGGGTTGTTCCTGCTTGTTCACTGTTTTATCACAGGTCAGTTTAAGGAGCTGACTTGAAGACCATCACCTTTCCCATCAGCAGAACCCATCCACTCAGGGGATGGTCACAGCCACATTTTCTCCCATCACATTGTCCATTTTCTGCTTGATGTGGAGCTCAGGGTTGCCAGTAGGAGGACAGTTAGGGATTTCTATGAGGTTTAAATCCATATTTACTTCAAATCATCACCTTTCCCTTTTTACTCAGAGCAGATCCTGGTCTTAACCACTGGGCAAGATCAGGTAAACCCAGCTCAACTGGATAAACCCTCCTGTATGAAGGAATGAAGCTGTGGCTGCCCCTGGATCCCTGGGAATGTCCAAAGCCAGCCTGGACAGGGCTTGGAGCAACCTGGGACAGTGGCAGGTGTCCCTGCCATGGGGACAAGATGAGCTTTAAAATTCCCTCCCAACCCAAACCCTTCCAGGATTCAAAGATCCTGAGAGCACACCCCTGTTCACATGGGTTTATCTCGTTTACTGCACCTCCTATTTGCTGCTTGGCAACTGGAATAATATTATTGCACACACACATGAAATGATCTCTTACCTGCAGTTAGGGTTTATTTCTCATTCCAGGTGAGCAGATCCAAGCTCTGCCATTTTGAAGGCTGCTCTCGTTGCTGTTTGGAGCAGCTGCCAAGAAGGAGGCAGCTCACAGGGCTGAGGGGATGAGTCACATTCTTACACTCGACAGGATTAGACATTTCACTCCTTAATGCTTAAATGGGAGGTCATTAAAACAACCCTGTGGTTTGAGGAGGATAGCAATTCCATAAGTTGCTTATTTTGGTGGCAAGTGAAAAGCTCAGTTTGAATCTAAATTGGTTCTCAGTGTCGTGGCAGGGCAGAGCAGCACGGGCAGGCTCCTCTGTGCTGCTGCCTCTGGTCCTGCTTTGTCGTGTCCAGCCGTGCCTCCCACTTTCCTGCAGCATAGCAGGGTCCTGCTGGAGCTCAGGAGCTGCAGTGCCCCAGGAGAGCCCCTGCTCCAAGAGCACAACATCGAGGGATCAGGAAAACAAGGGATATGGGAAACTCTGGGGAGAGATCAAGGCTGGAGGGAGACTGTTGTGTTTTACCTGGGGTTAGTGGTCACCAGCCTTTCTAGAGAGAGGTTTTAAAAAGCCAGTGGTACCTCCCCAAACCTCTCAAGGCAGGATCGTTTTTTACTGTGATAATAAAAATAACTTGCCCCATGAGCAGTGGAAGCTCTGGTTTCCTCCCTTGTTTTAACCTTGTGATGGGATTGCTGGGTGACTACAAAAATGCAGCTTTCAATCCCAGCTTTTTCTGACACAGCATTTCCATCCTGCCAGTAAATTCTTTGGTGTCACATCTTCTGGGCTGTAGATTGGTCCTTCCCCAGCAGTGGTGCTCAGAGGCTGCTCTCCTGCTGGCTGGAATGTTCCTGAAGCCCTCACCTGTGGCACTGCTAAATTAGGGCTTTAAAAACCCCTGCCATGATTGGGGAATGTGTGCACGTGGTCACATCCACTGGGAGCAGCAGGTTAAAACACGAGAAGTGAGGTCTGGATAAGGCCATGATCTGGTTTCCCAGTCTGAGCCCAGGGAGGAGGCTGGACAGCAGCAGTGAGTGCATGGAAAGCCTTGGGAAATGTCTGGAAGCAGCAGCACTTCAGGTTGGGCTCCCCCAGGGTACAAAACCTCTGCAGCAGGTTGAGGTAAAGCACCATGAAAATCATTTTCAGAGCCCACCATGCCCGTGGAGCTGAGATGTGTCAGGCTGTGTCTCCACCACGGTTGCTCCACTCCCGTGGAGCTGTGAGCAATTCCCGAACCCAAACGCCTTTCACCTTCTAATGGAGTGCTTGAAGCTGAGGGGTGGATGATGAAACGTGTTTCTCTTTAATCTGCCTGGATTAGGAATGTTTCATTGCTCACTGGGAAGAAACTGCAGCGGGAGAAGTGATGTTAACAGCAGCTAATCAGATGGTGCCAAAGCAAGTCCCTGCACATCAGGCAAAGCCTCATCCACAGGGAGAGAGGGGAGCACGCTCCCAGTCTGTCAGGGGGAGCACATGAACAAGGGTCTGAGGGTCAAGAGCAAGTCCAGGTCATCATGGGGACGGTTCCAGCCCCCATCCTGGGCAAACAGTGATTTCATTCCAGGATAGGCAGGAAAACAGAGAAAAAACCCATCTCGGTATTGTTTGGGAGCAGGTTAATGCCAAGGAGAGGCAGTTGTTATATGGAAAGGAAGCTGCCAGGCTTTCTTGATGCTGGAGATAATGGAAGAAAGTGAAACCTGTAGTTATTTAAGGATTCTGAGTGAAAGATCTGCTGTTTTAAAAATTACTGAATTTTTTAGGCTCAAGTTTATTTTGGGAGTTGAGTGAGGGGCAGGTGCTGCTTTGTGGTTTGTGAGTGCAAGTTGAACACTTGGCTTGTGTTGCTGCTTGTTTCAGATCTCTATTAATTTTATAAATTTTTAAAAGGAAAATAATTAAACCCCCCTGTTCTTTGGGAGATCCAAACCTGCGTGGCACCTGGATTCAGTGTTAAACTTTCTCTGTCAGTCTTACAGCCATGTGTCAGTTTTGTGTGCATCCCTTTCCAGAATTGATGCTAAAATCTGGTTTTGACTTGCACAGATTCAGAGCAACTCCATTGGCTTCAAGCATCACTTGGAGAAAAATCTGGCACATGGTTTTCTTCCTTTTGTGTTCCCACAGGACCTCTGGTCCCATCTCTAGGTTGGATGTTGTACTCATATATTTCAGATATCATCTCACCCACTACCAAAGTATCTCTCAGCCTCTTTCTGTGACCCCTGACTGTTTCCTGCTGCTGGACACCCTTGGTTTTATCCAAAGTGGCTTCAGCCTGAGAGTCTGATCCTCCTGTGCCTGGAGTAAGATTTAACATTGAATGGGGAGCACAGACTTCAACTGTGCTTTCATCCCCATTGGCTGCTTGAATTGGACCTTAGACTCCCAAATAGTTGGAACTGTTTTTCTTTTCAAAACCTTCAGTTTATATTCTGCAGAACCTGCAGAGAAAACCTTGATTCCAAAGCACTGTCTCATCCTCCTGCTGAGCTCTCTGACTTCAGCTCTGTGCTTTAACCACGGGGCCACCCCTTGTCCCCTTTGTAGGACTCATGAACCAAAGCTGATGGAAGCCACCAAAGAGCCCCAGCTCAGAGAAACCTCTGCTGTGCCTCCAGAGCTCATTCAGCCCAGGGCCAGCACGGGCTGGGCTGTGGTGGCTCCCAGAGCCGGCAGTGACCTGGTGGACAATCACCACATGTCCCTCACAAGGTTCACAGGGATGAAAAGGCTCTGTGCAATTGTAGATTTTATTTTTTTTTCCCCCCTCTAAGGCCAGCGTTTGGCTTGGGCTCCCCAGTGCAGTTGAGTTTATTAATAGTCTGTTTCTGGAGCCGAAGTGACTCCATAGAGGGGAGTTATTCCATGCAAAACAAAACAGGAAAAGAAAACAATGTTCAGCTCCTCGGTGCTGGAGGGGTGCTCAGAGAGCTGCATTGTTCCACCTTCTCACATGAAGCAGAGGAGACCCAGGACAGAGCAGCCCTGGCAGGAGGAGGGTGCTGAGGTCAAGCCCAGGGACAGAGAGAGCATTTAGGGACGAAATGTGAGTGACTGCTGAAAATGAGTCTGTTCCTGGCCAAGTCACTGCTTTAAGCATTCAGAGAGAATCAAAGGGGGAACTTCCCAGGCAGCAGCACAGTCTGATATTGATGGATCCGAGTGCTCATTCCCTGGGAAGGCAGCAGGATCCATGAATTCCCATTGTCACTGAGACCTGCCCCAGCTACAGCAGTGCAGTGAGCATTTCCCTGTCTCTGAAACCTGAGGGACTCCTCATTTTGGACCCAGTGGACTCCTCCTCCACCCCTCTGCTGCTGGTTTGATGGGTGCTGCTGGCTCCTCACCTCACCCAGTGCTCAGGTGCTTCAGACATGGGGACAAGGTGGAGCAGGGGCACAAAGGGACAGAAGATCCAGGTGAAAACACCCAGGAACAGGCAGGCAGGAACAGACTCTTCTTCCAGGGACTGTGGAGATGAAAGGAGACCTCTCAGCTCAGGAGAGCCTGGGAGGATGAGGTTGGAGTCACAGAATTGTTTAGGTTGGAAAAGACCTTTATGATCACAGAATCCCAGAATGGTTTGGGTTGGAAGGGACATTAAAACTCGTCCCATTCCACTCCTGCCATGGCAGGGACACCTTCCACTATCCCAGGGTGCCCCACCCTGGCCTTGGACATTCCAGGGATCCAGGAGCTGCTCTGGGCACCCTGTGCCAGGGCCTCACCACCCTCACAGGCAGGAATTCCTTCCCAATATCCAATATAAATATACATCCAATATAAAGTCCATTCATCAAGCACAGCTATTAAGTCAGTTGTTTCTTTTTGAAACTGATGTTGTTGGGTTTTTGTTTGTCCTTTCCAAGTCTTCATCCCATCCTGGCAAATAAAGCCACGTGGGCTGAAAAGGGCACAGAGAGGAGAAATAGGATTGCTCTTATTGCAATTATTGCTGTAAGCAACCTGGTGGGAAACACAGGAGACAGCTGTTCCTCAGGAAAATAAAACATGGAACTTTTCCCATGGCAGGGAGAAATGTTCTTTATCATAAAAAACCCCAGCATCATCCATCCTGCCTTCCCCCTCCTCTCCCTAAACATAAAATACTCCTCACATGCCTCGTTCTGCAGTGCTTTGAGCATTGCTGGCTTTTTTCACTGCCATATTTCAGCGTGTGCCCCTGTGACAGACAGCAAAGTGCCTCCCATCAGCTTTAGAGCTCGGGATCATTTTCCTACAAGAGGAGAATAAGCTGTAAACACCCCCTGAACAGGGCTGCTGAAGCCTGGGATGAGTTTGGGGAATTCCATGAATCTTGGTGACAGTTAAAGGTATCCACTTAATGACATCTTCAGCTTCCAGCAGTCCCAGAAAGTTTATTACATTAAATCTGGGATGAAAATGGATCATTGGCAGTTGCAAATTTTTGTTCTAGTTCTGAATAAGCCAAATTATTTTCTGGGAAATGAGGACTTGAACAAAAATGTTGGTTGAATGCATGGATGGATTTGCTCTCCAAACTTCATAGCATTTCAAAATTAGAATGAAGTGTCGGTTAGAAATGGAGATGATTTCAACTCAAAGAGTCAAAATGCTTCATTCTGAAATTCTTTTAATTTCTTCTCATTGAAATTCCACATCCATATTGCAAGGAAGTGACCAACCTTGTGCTGGGGCACGTCTGAGACAGCTAATTTTGAATCTTTAGCTTAAAATCACTCATCTGGGTGGAGGAGCACGGGGCCCATGAGCAGCCAGGTCTGAGGGAGGGTGAGCTGGGCACCAGGTAGGCTGGAGGTAAATTAACTCCTTACTCCACACTCAGCTCCTTTCCCTCCCTTTGAACACCACAGAATTCCTCCTCCTTAGTCACTATTTATACAGTTGCACACAGATTCTTTCTTAAGCATTCACATATTTTATGAAGTCAGAAAACACTTCTAAGATGCAAAAAGCCTGATGGTTTTAATGAGTTTAACAATAAACAGGCAGAGACTAAAAGCGTGCACAGTGCTGGGGTCAAACCCACACTGAATTTCCACTGGCCTCAGCTCAGAGGAGCTTCAAGCCTGTGCTTTCACTTCCAAATCACGCTGGGCTGGTGAAAACAGAGTTTTTACTCATGCTTCACAAATAAAGGGGGAATTTTGGAGTGCTGGGGGTCACTCAGTGCTGGGTGCTGCTTTGGCTGAGGTTTTGCAGAGGAACCCTTCAGTTTAGGTTGCTGGTGGCACCCAGCACTGATCAGGCAGCAGCAAACTTTCTTCACATGCCTTTACATTTAACGGAGGCAGCTTAATTGTTTCTCAATGAAAGCCCAAATCTGCAGCAGAGGCATCGCTCCACGCCAGGGAGAGGAGCTGGGATTAAAGAGCTGGCAGGGAGAGACCCTTATGCAAGGGCAGGAAGATCCATAAAACACGAGACAAATCTTTAAATATTTATTAAAAACAAAGTTTGACTGTTAATTCCCCCTCACACATGACCCGTGAAAGAGATTGTAGAGATGGGGAAATGAAACCACAAAGCCAGTAAGGGATTTGCCTGAGGCCTCGGCCATAAATCAGCCTCTCAACTGGAGAGCAGCTCTTGCTGCTCCCTCCTGACTCCATCTCCTCTCCCCAAAAAGCACAAAGGGCCGAGGTTTCAGCTGTGTCCCCCCAGGTGCCAGCTGGGAGTGATGCTCAGCAAGGTGCCAGAGCTCAGGGATGAGCCCTGCAGCTACACAGGGAGCACAGGGAGTGGCTGTGACCTCCTCATTTCTCCCAAACCTTATCCTGCCGTGATGAAACATCCAGAGGTGATGAAACAACTGGGAGTTGTTGTCTCCAGCTTGGGAGTCAAGGCTTTCCTGGCCTTATCAATGAAAACACACCTGAGTTTTATCCAGTATTCTGTGTCATTAATGGGGAACATGAGTGGTGTTGGCAGTTTTTTGTTTAAAAAGAGCGTTTAAGTCTCTTTTTGGAGTCTTTCTGATTTTACTCAGCTGTTCTGTGATTTTTCATTTGGGTGGCTCAATCCTTACCTGTGCAGCCACGAGGCCAGCTCAGACCAGGAGCTCTGGTCCCACTCCTGGAGACAAATCCATCTCTCTCCATCCCCTTTTACAAGTTTATTGAGCCTTACCCCCAGGTTCCCCAAACTTCCTGGGCTCCCCAAACCCCCCTGGGCTCCCCAAACCCCTCTGGGCTCCCCAAACCCCCCTGGGCTCCCCAAACCTCTCTGAGCTCCCCAAACCTCCCTGAGTTCCCCAAACCCCCCTGGGCTCCCCAAACCTCCCCGAGTTCCCCAAACCCCCCTGGGCTCCCCAAACCCCCCTGGGCTCCCCAAACCTCTCTGGGCTCCCCAGACCCCCCTGGGCTCCCCAAACATCTCTGGGCTCCCCAAACCTCCCTGAGTTCCCAAAACCCCCTGAGCTCCCTAAACCCTCCTGGGCTCCCCAAACCTCTCTGGGGTCCCCAGACCCCCTGAGTTCCCCAAATCCCCCTGAGTTCCCCAAACCCCCCTGGGCTCCCCAGACCCCCCTGGGCTCCCCAAACCCCCTGGGTGCTGTGTCCCCACCATGTCACACTGCACAGATGTGCCTGTGGAGCCTTGGCCAGCGCCACTTCCTCCCGTGGGACTCTCCAGATAAGTCACTTGTGTATTAAAAGTTGTTTACCCCGTGCTCCAAGCAGGATGCTTCCCTTATCTGCAGGCAGAGCCAATTCCCCCAGTGCCTCCGTCATTCCTGGCTCCTGGCTCTGTGTTATCTCCAGACCCTGCCCCGAGCAGCCCCCGGGCTCACAGTGCCCACTCCAGCTCTTCAAAGGCTCAGAATTGCTCTGTAATTTGAATCTTTAACAACACGTGGAGAAATCTCCTGGAGCTGGCCTGTGTCGTGTCTCTGAGTGGCTTCATAAATACCACGCTGAGGAATTTGGGTTTTCTCGTGTGTATCTGTGTGTGTGTGTGTCAGTGAGGGATGCTTGTATTCTAAAAAATGCATTTTCTGCTTTCCCCTAGAAAAACTACTGCAGATCTACTGAGCATCTGCTTTTCTTCACCCTTCCATCCTTGTCCCACAGCTCTGGCTCTTGCACCCTCACCAAGGGCAGGGTTTAGCCCCCATCCCTAATTCCCAAGCCAGAAGGTTCCAGTGGCTCCTCCTGGGCCACCACCGTGGTCAAACCCCCATCCCCATCTTCCTGAGATGCAGAAGCCACATGCAGAAAATCAGGATCGGGAAAAAAAAAAAAAAAGCTCGATGGAATGTATTTATCTGAAAACAATAGTGTGTCTGGATGGAAAAGGCAGCGTTTTACACCAATCATGTGGTTGTTATTAGTGTTTTCCAAAACACCCAGAGGTACCTTATGTGTTAAATAAGGGTGGCCTGGCTTATTCTGCTTAAAAAGCAGAAAGTGCATCTCTGCACCTCGAACTGCTCTTGTGTTTGAGCCCTCACTGAGGCCCAGCTGGCTGCCAGAGGAATTTCCCATTCCCCCAAATCTGCAGTCACGGGGCTTGAGCTCAGCCCAAGATGCTGCAGCAAATATTTATGGTTACATTTCAGAGTTCCCTCTCCAGTCCCTTCCCTAAAGCAGGAGAGTGTCCTGGACCTGTGGCTGGAGCCTGGGCTGCTCCTGGCAGCCCTGCTTGGGATGCCATTCCCAGTGCCCCAGCTCTGGTCCCTTCCAAGCTGACCCATTCTGTGTTCTGGGCTCTGTGGGTTCCCCATGGGGACAATGCTCATGGCTCTGTGCTTGGGATGTCATTCCCAGTGCCCCAGCTCTGGTCCCTTCCAAGCTGACCCATTCTGTGTTCTGGGCTCTGTGGGTTCCCCATGGGGACAATGCTCATGGCTCTGTGCTTGGGATGTCATTCCCAGTGCCCCAGCTCTGGGTGCAATCCCGGGCCAGGTGCTCTGGGATCACCCTGCTTGAGCAGGGACATTGGACCAGATGTCCCCAGCTCTGGTCCCTTCCAAGCTGACCCGTTCTGTGGGTTCCCCATGGGGACAATGCTCATGGCTCTGTGCTTGGGATGCCATTCCCAGTGCCCCAGCTCTGGTCCCTTCCAAGCTGACCCATTCTGTGTTCTGGGCTCTGTGGGTTCCCCATGGGGACGATGCTCATGGGCAATAGGGCAGCACCACGGCTCCAGCTCCATCCTTTAGCCAGGCTCAGAGCTGCTGCAAGGAGGGATTGTTTGAAGCTGCTCCAGGGTTCATTTCCTCGGCTGAGGCAGCCCCAGAAACCCAAGATCCACTGATAGCCATTGAGCAAGGATTTCCATTTTTGGTGCGAGCTCAGACTTAAAATAGACAGTCTTGAGCGAGGAAGAAACTCTGTTGACAGAACATAGGGAACATTCCTCCAGTGTACTTTTGCAAAGGACTATCTCTGTCTTTAATCTCCACGGCGTTTCCTGCAGGTCTCCCGGGCCCAGCTTCCCTCTCATTGTTCCTGGCGCTTTTGGAAATGACCTCAGGCAGTTTGCAGTGACTGGCGACCCACGGTCAGAATGACTAACCCAGTCTGTCTCCATCCCTTGGACATGTCCCATTGACTAAATAAATGACAGGCACTGACATGTGAATAGAAACAAAAACAGCCTGACAAGTGAAATCTTAACTCTTTGGAGCAAAGAGACGTCTGGACTCGGGCTCATCCTGCGCAGGGAATCGCTGCAAAAATTCCTGACAATGGTAAAAACGCAGCGAGGCTCCCCAGCTGCTCAGGACACATGCAGACTGGGGAGACAAACGCCTCGAATATTACTTTTAATTGTCGAAAATTGGTTTGTGCAGCTTTTTATCTCGGCACATCTTTAATTAAAAGCGCAGCTCGGCGTTTATGCGGCCGTTTGGGTGTCTGGGCTCCGTGTGAATAATTTGAATAATTCCACTGAGCGTTCCAAGGGGCAGTGAGGACAGAGGCTGTGTCTGTCCATCCCAGCCCTGTGCTGGACCCACAGCTCAGCACAGAGGAGCCTGGAGATGCTTCCTGCCATTCCCATCCCCACTTACTGCACAGAGCCACCCTTTGGAGATCATTTTTTTGCACAGATCACCCCTGGAGAAATGATCCTGGCTCCTCAAGCCTGCATGGACCTGCCTGCACCGTTTTAAGGCAATACATGAATTTACAGCCCTCCTAAAAGCCACCAGTGGTGTCCCTGCTGTTTCAGGGACAGAATTCCTCATTTTGCCCAGCTCCCTCCATCCCAGCTAAGTGACACCAGAGTCTGGGAACAGGCCTCACCATCCCAGCATGAGCCGTTTTTTAATGCTGTCTTTTTGGGGGCTGTTTATGCACCAAACTTGCTGTCTTTGAAATCTAACAATAGTTTTACCAATAAGAATAGAATTAGTGTTAATAAGCTACATTTGTGGATATTTTTTTGTTGTTGGAAAAGTAGGCGAGTATTCTCTTTAATATCATCAATTAAATGCTGTAATTACAATAATTAATAATGCTATTTAGCAGTTATTAGCACTGGGTGCCTTGTTAGGATGTCTGTATTAGCTCAGGTTTAATAATGAGCTTCATAAAAATCCAAAAAGAAGAAAATAATGATACGGGGAGTGGTTGAAGCGCTGTGGTCTGAGGGCTTCTTGCTTTAATGCAAGTAACAAATAATTCCCTCTGGCTCTCAGCATTTGTGGATAAGGCCATAAAAAAGGAGAAAAAAAAAAAAAAAAGAAAGAAAGGAGGAAACCTCAGCTAATAAAAATGCCACCCTGGCTTTATGGGCGCACGAGGAGCGTTTGTTGTTTGGCTAATGATGATGGGAGCAGCTCCTGTCGGGGTGGCCGATGTCCCTCTGTCCTCCTGCACATGTCCCACCTGTCTGGAGAGCACAGGGACAGGGGTGGCACTGGCAGCTGGGTCACTGGCACTGCCATGGGCACAGCCCTCGGCTGGAGGTGGCTTCAGGAGGGGTTGGCAGGACTTTTAGCCAAAAAATTTTGTCCTAGCTTGGCTTTGGGAATTTATTGTCTTTTTTCCCTTGTCCCGAGCTGGTGCTGAGCAGCTGCTGTCCCTAGCACAGGGCTGGTGAAGCTCAGTGAAGAGAGGGAAGGTGCCATGAAAAGAGAGAGACAAGAATTGGGGTTTGGTTCCTGCAGTCCCTCAGCTGAGCTCTCCCCACTCCTCCTGTCTCGTTGTTGTTTTGGTCTCGGTTCACCACATCTGCTCACTGTGCATCAATCATTTACCAGCTGAATAAAAGAGGCTGGGAGCTAAACCCCACTCGTTGCTATAAAATCAGGGGGTTCTTTTGTCGAGTTCCTGCTCCACTCGGTGCTCCATGCTCTGGTTCTCAGCCCAGCACGTCCTGCTGGGCTGTGGGAAGCTGTTTGCACACAGCAGGTCAGTGCTGCATCCCCGAGCCAGGCTGGGTCTAGCACAGGCTGGATTTTGGGAAGGGTGGGCAGTGCAGGGTCAGGCTGGGCAGTGAGGTGTTCCAGACCCACCTCAGGAGGTTCAATAAAGGTCAGAATTCAGCTGGGACCCGTCTGGGGGAGGTGATAGGTCCTACACCACGGCTTGGCTCACCAAAACATCAGCAAAAGGGTTCAGTGCCATGTCCAGCTATGGAAAACCCCAGTCCTGGCTCCAAGGGGATGGGAAGGGGTGTGCAGAGGGCACCTGCACCCCAGAGCTGCCTGACATGCCCACGGGTGGCTGTGCTGGCAGCCAGGACCCCTGAGCAGCAGGGAGAGGTGCTGCTGGCACCCACAGAGCCCTGGGGAAGGAGCTGCTGCTCCTCATCCTCCCCCAACAGCCTGGAATGTCAGAGCCAGCATTTTCCTGGACAGTCATGGGTTCTCAGCAGAGTTTGAGGAACAGAAGAGCCAACCCCGGGGGTGCCAGCTCAGAGAGGGATTTTTCTCATTCCATGGTGTGGCAATGGAATGGAGAAGATCCCCTGGAGACCTGCCTGGCTTCCAGCCACCATCTGCCCTCTCAGCAAAGCTGCTCCTGTGCTGGGTGTTCAAGCCGGGTGTTTGCTGGACCAAACTGTGTCCTGCAGTGTCCTGCTTTCTATTTAAGGGTGATTTGCTCTCAGTAACACCCAGAGGTGCCAATGACTTCAAGGTCAGCTCCTTTCCTCCCTCATCCTGCTTTCTGTTGGAAAAGCAGCCCCGGAGATCGTGCAGCCAGCTGCCAGCAGGGACACTCAAAATGCAGTTTCAACACAAAAAGAGATGGAGCTGTGGTACTTCAGCAATGAGTGCCTCTGGCTACCTTTGGTCCCGACTCAAAACAGGGAATCCAGTATTCCCTTTTCCCCATAATGATTTTCATATCCCCGTTTAGAAGTTGTGAGAATTTTGGGGGAGCATCAGCCCAGCCGGTGCTGATCCCACAGCCGTGTCCCAGGACTTCAGAAGCCTCCCTTTTTCAATTTTCCCTTACTGCCTCTCCAGCCAGTGACTCAGTCCCTATTTCTATTCTCTTCCCACTT
The DNA here is from genome assembly GCA_037013685.1 of Acridotheres tristis. Classification (NCBI taxonomy): domain Eukaryota; kingdom Metazoa; phylum Chordata; class Aves; order Passeriformes; family Sturnidae; genus Acridotheres; species Acridotheres tristis. The sequence goes on along the minus strand of CM072897.1, from coordinate 1,870,367 downwards.
CTGTTCCTGCTTCTCCAAAATTTTGGTCAGCAGCAGCAGCTTTTGCTAATGTCTTGTGGCTGCTTCTCTCGGAGTTATTATTGGAGATGCCTACGAAATAACAGTGCTGCTCTGTGAGACGCTGCTGCACCACTGCAGAAAATATTTACCAAAGCTGTGGTAAGCAGCTCTTTACTGGAGTGACTGGCGTCTGCTCTGAAGCTGCCCAGACGCCACTCACTCCAGCAAAGAGCTGCTGCAACAGAACAAATTGCCCAGGGCAGCAGATCTTGGGCAGGGAGAAAAGCCAGCAGCCCAGTCTGTCTGTCTTTGTGTTTTCTAAGGGAGAAAAATTATCTTTTTACAAGCCTGCCCTAGTTGGCTCTGACCAGCTCTTCCCAGAAAATACCATCATAAATAGGAGAGCAAACTGTTGCAGAAATGGACAGGTTGCCATTTAGGGCTGACTTTTCTCAGATCTGCTTTGGTGTCTTCCTCAACCTTCCTTCTCCTCCAGCCCCGCCGTGTTTTTAGCTCCTGCTTCTAGCAGAGCACCACTGGATACAACAAACCTCAATTAAAATCCATTTTGGACATAAACATATACATTTATATATACTCCCTTTGCTTTCTGGACCAGCTCCAAATAGAATAATCCTTTTTTTAATCCTATCCCCCTGGGGAACTTCCACTTTTGTGTTTGCAAATTGTATGGGTAAACATGGAGAGGGGTAGATTTATTTTTTTTTTTAAGGACTCTGGGCTTGGCATGTTACACAGTTCGTTGCTGGATCACCGTGGTGGCAGCACACAGAGCTGTTTTTCTTGCTCAAATAATCCCTTTCCAGCTCAAAAATGACAATTCACCAAAGGCAAGCCAACAAGAACATAAAGGGCAGTTTCAGAACCAGGTGTTATCTGCCTGGAAAAGGCTCCAGAAAGGCAGACTGTCTCCCCAAGCTGCTGAATAAAAGCTGATAGAAGGACAAAGTCCTGGTGTTTGTAAGGGGGGTGTGATTCCTGGATGAGTCCTCTGGTTGTGATTCCCTTCCCATCTGAGCAGAGCAGCTGGTTCATGTGACAGAACTGGGCTCCTGTAGCCAGAGCAGGACAGGAGGGGTTTAGGGGCTGCTGGTCCTTCTGAGGCTGGGGAAGGAAGGATTGAGGCTGAGGTAGATGGTCCAAATTCCCAAATTCCCAAATTCCCATGCAGGCAGAGGCTGGACTCAGCATGTGCATCTCTCTCCTGCAGGAGCCTCAGAGGCTGCACCATTTTTGGAGTTGCTGAAGGTGACTTTTCCTCCCCATCCTCTTCTTCATCTTACAGAATCCCAGAATGGTTTGTGTTGGAAGGGATCTGAAATCTTATCTTGTTCCATCCCCTGCCATGGCAGGGACACCTTCCACCATCCCAGGGTGCTCCAAGCTCCATCCAGCCTGGCCTTGGGCACTGCCAGGGATCCAGGGGCAGCCACAGCTGCTCTGGGCACCCTGTGCCAGGGCATCACCACCCTCACAGCAAAGAACCTCCTCCTAATATCCAACCCAACACTACTCTCTATCAGTTTTAATCAATTCCCCATTGTCGTGTGGCTCCAGGCTCTGGTAAAAAAATCCCTCTCCATCTTCCCTGTGGGCTCCCTTCGGGTGCTGGGAGGATCTTGCACCGTCCCCTCCTCGTGCTCACACCACTGTGGGACCCACTGGAGTTCCCAGAGCACCACGAGGTGGGAAATCCTCCTGGATAAAGCCTCAGATTGAGGTTCAGCAATCAATGCCTTCATCCTCTCCTGACTCATTTTCTTAGCTCAGCAGTTCAAAAGGAGGATCCCAGTCTGGGAGGTGTGATGGCAGCCCTGTGCCCTCAGATCACCTTCTCATGCCCCTGCCAAAGGGAAGCCTGGGCACATTTCATGGAGCCCTTCATCCTCTTCATCCTCTTCTGCTTTGCTGAGCTGACTCTGCATTTGCTGCAGGTATCCAAAGCTGCTCAGAGAGGATTGGGCTTCCCAGATGGGATTTTCAGCAGCACTGGGAATGACAGGAGAAGATGCCTCTCCTGCTTCTGACCCCGTGACTGACCAAGAGCCAAGGAGTGCCTCTGGCTTGTTGTGCCATGGGAAAAATGGAAATTAATCTTTTATTCAGGAGAGAAGCCCCACTTTTCTCTCTGTGGAGGCTGGCAGTGTGTTTGGAGGAAGGCACTCTTCCTTTGCTGCAAAACCAGAGACACCAATGCTTTCCTTGGATTGCAGCAGGGCTTTTCTGGGATGGCTTGAGTTTGTTTTCCTAAAAATGAAAGCAGCAGCACAGGGGATAATCCTGTACTCGTGGCACTGGCCTGACTTGTGGTTCAGTCCTTGTTTGTCCTGAGCCAAACCAGGGAACTGAACCCAATACTCCCTATCTCACATCAAGGCTCTCATCTCCAGTGCTAAAGTCAGACTCTTTCTCCCTCAGTAACTGCTTAATTATTTTTTACAAATTGGTCCAGCTCCACCTAGAAGGGATTTAAAGAATCCATGTCCCTGCTCCAAGCAAGGGACCTTTCCTGGGATGGGGACCACCAGGGATGGATGCCATCACCCACCCCAAGGACCTCTGGGGAGATGATTTTACCTCTGTGACTTTGACTAGAAATTCAGGCTTGCTCCCAGAAAACTTTTCCAAGCAACATTTCGTGGAAACTGGTACTTCACTACCCAAAAGAAAAAAAAAAAAAAAAAAAAAAAAATTCTGGTTTTGCCGAAGTGACATTTTCTGACCCAAGAAAACATTTTGGCAAAAAGCTTCCCAACCACTCTGCTGGGAATGTGCTCTTTGCCATCAGTCCCCAAGGCTGGAGCGCCGGGGTGTTGAAATGTTACTACAGCCCTGGAAACTGTGAGTCAGCTTGTCCCCACCCACAGCAGATACTCGTGGGAAGGGCCTTGAAAAGCCTGGAAACTCAGCAGCTCCTGCCTTGTGGAGTTTCCATTAACCCGTTCACATTAATTCCTGGAGAAACGCAGAATTTGGTGAATTTCTGTTGGATTTTGCCTCTTTTTTTCTCCTTCCTGGTTGTGATGAATTTTGGAGGATGTTTCATTTCAATCCATCACTAAACAATTTTGCTGTGGCCCCGATTCATCCCCATCCCTGAGCCTCAGGGGCAGCAGATGCAACCTCACCACGGGATGGATGGATGGATGGATGGATGGATGGATGGATGGATGGATGGATGGATGGATGGATGGAGAAACTCTGATCCCACTTGGATGAAAGGGGCCAGAGCAAAACTGGCCACTGAGCTGGGATGTAAAGGCACCAACCTGGGCATGCCCTGGCTGGGCAGAGGGTCCTGCACTGATGTCCCAGGGTCTCCATGGGGTCGTCACACACTGGGACAGGGCTGGGGGTGATGCTGCACCTCTGCTCTGGAGCTGGGAATGTTCACCTGGAGAGGAGAAGGCTCCAGGGAAATCTTAGAGACCTTTCCAGGGCCAGAAGGAGCTCCAGGAGAGCTGGAGAGGGATTGGAACAAAGGATGGAGGGACAGGACACAGGGAATGGCTTCCACTGCCAGAGGGCAGGGCTGGATGGGATTTTGGGCAGGAATTGTTCCCTGTGAGGGTGGGGAGGCCCTGGCACAGGGTGCCCAGAGCAGCTGTGGCTGCCCCTGGATCCCTGGAATATCCAAGGCCAGGTTGGACACTGGGGCTTGGAGCACCCTGGGATGGTGGAAGGTGTCCCTGCCATGGCAGGGGTGACACTGGGTGAGATTTAATGTCCCTTCCAACCCAAACCATTGCATGATTTTATGCCCCAGGAGGGTTGGCAAAGTGTGGTTGCATCCCATGGGAAGGGTTTGCCAAGGCTGCAGCTCCTCCAGGATGGGGGCACAGGCTGAGGTGCTGAGGTGAGATCACATCTCTGCACAAAGGGTTTCAAGATGCCAGGGAGGTCTGGGAGTGTGGAGTCCAGCAGTTGGGAAATTCTCCATGGAGGAAAACTCTTCAAACATAAATTTTTTTTTATACTTTGGATTTATCAAAATGCCTCATTCTGATTTTAGCTTTTTCCATTTTGAAGAGGGTCCAAGGTCCTATCACAGTGTGTTACCACACAGGGTAAAACATTTGCAAGAATAAAATGAAAAGTCAGTTTGAACTGGAAAATCATGGCAATGTCATGAAAACAAAGGAAACGGGACATTCTGATGTTGTCAAAACCTTTTTTTCTCTGGTTCCTTTCAAAATCAGCTTCCAGCAAAACCAGCAGGATTTTATGAGGCATTTGAGTTTTTGGCAGAGCCCCTGGCTCTGGCACAGCAGGTTTGTGGTGGTTTCTCTGGTTGGGCTCAGACACTGTGAGCCCCCACTCCTGGGGGGAAAAGGGGGTGCAAGTTGTCCCCCAGCCCTCCCCACACCCTGGGGGTCCCCATCTGCCCCCCATTTCCCAGGCATTAAAATAACCTACAAGTCGAGCTCTTACAGCATTATTTAAGTGTCAATTATTACTTTTGTGGTTTAACCTCTGCATTCTTCTTTATGACCAGGAATGTATCAAATACTAGAGATTAAAAAAAAAAAAAAAAGGCAGAAAATGATTATATTAATTTTCCTTACTGAACACCTGGAGTACCACAGTCAGGGTTTGGGCTCTACTGATGCCTTTGAGGGTGCTGGCAATGGCAGGGCTGGTCCCTGTCCCCCTTTTTTCCCCATCCCAGCTGCAGTTTGGTTTTGGGAAGAGGTTGGTGCCCTTCTGGCCACCCACGGTCCTCTTGGACCCAGGAGGATTTGGCTTTCTGTTGTACCTGGGAGATCCATGTCAGATAACACTGGCAGGCTTTCAAAAGCTTCTCTCCAGCTTCCCTGCCAAGACCTATAGGATGTGTTCCAGAGCATCTCCCAGGAATGTTTGTTATTATGACAGGCAAAAAAAAAAAAAAAAAAAAAAAAAAAAGGCAGTGAAAGAGCACAATGCTGTTAATCACTAGAAATCCTTTAATAACCAACATTACTATAAATTATACGTGCATTGTGACAGGCACAATCGAGGGCTCTGTTTTTGCTGCCCACGTTGGGGCAGGAACAATGTGCTGTTGTTGCAGGGGCTGGGATGGATGGCATTCAGGAATTGGGGCTGCTCCTGCATACCTGTGCCCTTGGAGATGCTCTGCTGCTCCAGATCCCATGAAAGCCCCATTGTTCTTCCTGCCATATTGCACACTCCATGATTATAGAGCGTTGGATGAGCGGGGAGACGTTGCTTGTTGGAATAATAACCTATTCTTAGCTCTAGCAGCGCTATATTTAAGATTTATATATATTTAAATGTTGGTAATTGCACATTTGGGACGTATTGTAATTTGGGTGACAGCTTGGAGAGACAGTGCTGGAAAGAAAAGCATCAGCTGCGTTTAGGGAGGTGAATCCTGGGGTCATGCAGGGCAGGGTGGTCCGTGTGGATTTTAAACAAGGGTTGGAACATCTCTGGAGCAGCCTCAGGATGGACAGGGATGCCACCAGGGTTGGAAATCCATCCCTGGAAATGTCCAAGGCCAGGTTGGAAGGGGCTTGGAGCAACCTGGGATAGTGGAAGGTGTCCCTGCCCATGGTAAGGGTGAAACCAAATGGGCTTTAAGGTCCCTTCCAACCCAAACCATTCCATGATTCCATGAGATCCAGGAAATCCCGGGTTCTACTTCCATGTCTGAAGCTGAATTTGGGGTTTTTTTTTGTAGCCCTTTTGTGCCTTTTCACTGTGAAAAAAAGGCATTTTCCTCCCACAGTGGGGTGTTGGGTGACTTCAGTCCAAACCGTGGCACAGGTGTGAAACGTGGCTGCTCTGCAGGGCTGAGAGCTGAGCAGTGTCAGAGGCAGCAAGTCCCTCACAGGTTTTATATGGATTTTTATATTTTTAACCAGGCAAGCTGCACATTTCCTAAACCCCACCCCAAAACGGCAGGGGAAAAGGAGCTTTGTCCCTGGTCCTACAGGTCAGAAGTGACCCCAAAATCAAGACCTGTTTTCATTCTGTGTTTATGTTGGTGCAAACATTGGTGGCACACACCTATGGATTGCACGCAGAGTATTTGATGTTACACTGATTAAGTTTGCTGTAAAAAAATATGGTAGTCTTCATCTATTTTATTTAAATTATGTTCTTGGGTGGATTAGGGCATGTTTGGGGAAACATGGACAGAAATTTGGACAGAAGCCTTCAGGTGTGGAAAAAGCCACCCAAAATTCCAAGAGAAAAACTACAAGCATTCAGCTCGCCTAGGATCTGTTGGCAGAAATAATTCCATTGGTTTGGGTTTGGGTGTTTTCCCCTTGACTGATCAGCTGCTGGGGGATTAATTGCCCAGATTAATTTTTGCTCATTAGCGAAGCTTTCAGGCTGGCCCCAGGTTTTTCCCGCAGCAAATTCCCACCGTTCCATCCAAAGGCTGGGAGAAACTTCCCCGCATCCCCGGGGATGGAGCGAGGATGGGCAAAGCGGGAGTGGCTATTTTACAGGAATTTATTTATTTCTTATATATTCGGGGAAGGGTTATTTGGGATGGGTCCTATCCAGGGGGGTGCAGCTCCCCACGGGCACTCTGCGGTTACGGCCGCGTGGGGCGGGACACGAGGCCGCCGCTCCCGGCGGTGCTGCCGGTGAGCCCGGGCTGGTCTCCATTCCCCCGTTCCCCCGGGGAATCGTTCATTCCCCGTTGATTTCCCCGTTGATGTCCCCGTTGATTCCCCCGCTGCCCGCCCCGCGGGGACCGCGCGGCGCCGGGGCCGCCGTTCATTCACGGGCACGCCGGGGTGGGAGCGGGGCGGGGCCCGCGCCCCGCAACGACCAATGGGAGGCGGCGGCTCCGCGCGTCACGCGGCCGCGGACCAATGGGAGCGCGCCGGGCCTGAACTTTTGCCACGGCGGACAAGTTGATACATCGCGGGGGTGTGTCCGGCGCGCGGCCCGCGGGGAGGGGAGGGGGGGCGCGTTAACCCCTGCGCTGCCACGACCTATTTCCACAGCGCCCCGCTCGCCCACCCCCCCCGTCCCGCTCCGCCGCTCCCCGCGGGGCCATCCCCCCCTCACGCCGCTCCCCGGCAGCGCGGGGCCGCGCGGGGCTGCAGGGCGGGCGGGCGCGGGGCAGCGCGGGGCGCGTGTGTCTTTAAGCGGTCGGAAACCCGAGCCGGTGTTTGCGCAAGGGCCGGTGCCGCGCGGAGCCGCCGGAGTGTCTAGACTGGCACATGATGGGCGGCAGCCAATGGCGGCGCCGCTCGCGAGGGGCCCCGCGCGCGCGCCCCGGCCACACAAAAGCCGGCGAGGGGCGGGCGGGCGCGAGCGAGCGGGCGGCGGCGGCGGCCCCGGGAGCCGCGCACGGAGCGCGGGGACCCGCCGGACCGGGGCCGCGCCCTGCGATGCGGACAAGGGACGCGCTGACAACCGGCCTGCGCTGCGGGCTCTGCTGCTGCTGCTTCTTCGCCTTTCTGATTTAATTTTTTTTTTCCCCTGTATTTTTTTTTTTCAATTTTTTCTTGTACTTTTTTTTTTTTTTTTTTTTAAATACTTTTTTTGGCTGAAGGGATCCGACGCCTCCGAGCGGCCCCCGGCGCCGGTTCCCCGCCGGGCGGCACCCCCGCGCCGGGAGCGCTTCCCCGCTCCTCCCCACCTTGTATGGTGGAGCGGCCGCGGGGCGCAGCCGAGCGCTGCCCCGGGCTCCCCCCGGCCCTCGCCCCCGCAGCTCCCCGCCCGGCCCCGCGTTGGCAGCCGATGTAGGGCACGGCGCGGCGCGCCCGAGCCCCAGCGCCGCCACGGGAGCGGCCCCCGCGGCGCCGTCTATGCCCGCGCCGCCCCGCCGCCCCCCCCATGGTGCGGCCCCGCCGCGGGCCGTCCGAGATCCGCTGGGCAGCAGCGCCGCGGGGAGTCCGGGCTGCTCCGGGGCTGCGATGAGATAGAGCCGGCGGCGGAGCGAGGAGCCCCGCGGAGGAGGGCGGGGGGCGGCGGAGAGCGACGCGACCCCCGGCCGCCCGCGGGTCGTATGTTCAGGTCCAAACGCTCAGGGCTGGTGCGGCGACTTTGGAGGAGCCGCGTCATTCCGGACAGGGACGGCGGAGATGGGAGCGCCAGGAGCGGCCACGACCTCGGAGCCACCGGCAGCTGCAAGATCGCGGAGAAAAGCCCCTCGGCGGAGCTCCGCGCGGTAGCGCGCAGCCTGCTGCTGCGGGAGGCGGAGGAGCGGCGCGGGGCGGCGGGCGAGGCGGCGCCGCGCGGGGACCCCATGGCGGAGCGGCGCGGGGCCCGGCTCCGCGCCCCCGGCTCCGCGCCGGAGAGCGACGGCCGGACCGTGACCTGCTGCCTCTTCTCGGAGCGGGAGCCGGGCGGACCCCAGCCTCCCCCTACCGCCGCCGCCCCCGGCCCCGACGGCGCGGCCGACGGCGGCTCCCCGGAGCGGCGGGGCCGGGAGGCGCGGGCGCGGCTGCTGCTGCTGGAGCAGGAGCTGAAGGCCGTCACCTACTCGCTGCTGAAGCGGCTGAAGGAGCGCTCGCTGGACAGCCTGCTGGAGGCGGTGGAGTCCCGCGGGGGGATGCCCGGCGGCTGCGTCCTGGTGGCCCGCACCGAGGTGCGCCTGGGGGGCCTGGCGGCGCCCCCGCACCTCCTCCTGGGCAAGCTGTTCCGCTGGCCCGACCTGCAGCACCCCGCCGAGCTGAAGCCCCTCTGCGAGTGCCAGAGCTTCGGCGTCGCCGACGGACCCACGGTCTGCTGCAACCCCTACCACTTCAGCCGCCTCTGTGGGCCAGGTGAGCAGCGGCGAGTTGGGTCCCCCCGCCACAAACAGCCACCGATTCGGGGGTTCGGGGTGTCTGACCCCTTCCTGGGTTTATCCCAACCCTCGTGGGCAGCGCTGCCCCGGCCCCGCGGTTTTGCGGGGATGCGCCTGGTGCGGGGTCCCCTCCGGGCATCCCCCCTCTCTTGGAACCAGCGGTTCCAGTTGTGCGTAAAAAGCTCTTTCTCATTATCGGTTTGGGTTTTTTTTTTTTTTTCCCTTCCCGCGGAGTTTCCCCGCTCTCCGGGAGCCGGAGGGGCGATAATCGGCGGCTCCATCCCGCTGGCGCCAGCCTGGCTCGCTCGTATCGGAGCCGGGCGGTCACCGCCGCCGGCTTAAAGCCGCAGGCGCTTCGGGGGGGCTGCGGGGATGTCCCCGCCGCGGGGATCCCCGGACCCGCGAGCACATCTGGGGCTCCTGCATTTCCCGGGGGTTTCTCTATTTTTTTTTTTATTATTATTTTTTACCCTGGCTAAAAGAGGTGAGCATTTTCAAGGCGTGGGTTTGGTTTTCTTGAGGGTTTTTTTGTTTGTTTCAGCAATGCTCGATCGCGTGGCCGTGTCAGCAGGGAATAGTTACATGGTGCAGAGACGTGGTGGAGTTTGAGGTGCAGAAATCGAAATGATATTTAACAGGCTGTACAAAAATGTAATGAAACTGGACAGCTGGATTCCCACTGCCAGAGGGCAGGGTTAGATGGGATATTGGGAAGAAACTCTTCCCTGTGAAGGTCGGGAGGCCCTGGCACAGGGTGCCCAGGGAAGCTGGGGCTGCCCCTGGATCCCTGGAAGTGCCCAAGGCCAGGTTGGACAGGGCTTGGAGCAGCCTGGGACAGTGGAAGTTGTCCCTTGCCTATGGCAGGGAGTGGAAGGAGATTATCTTTAAGATCCCTTCCAACCCAAACCATCCTATGATTCTATGCTGACTGTCCCTTTTTTTGGCAAGAACTTTGATTCTATTATTTCTTTTGCAATCTGGGCTCCTTCCTCGCTTTGCATCACTTCTTTCAAAGAAACTTCTTTTCTGGGCGTGCTTCTCCCAAAGGTCGCTAGAGGCTGGAGGCAGCTTTTTTTATTCCGGTTGGAGTTGAGCTGCGTTTTCAGGAACGGGGCATTTATTTTAGAAACGGGAGAAGTTTTCCAGTCTCTTTCCTGCAGCCGTGGTGGTTTTCCCAGCGGTGAGCCAGCCCTGTGCTGGGAGTAGTAGAAAGCAGAGCTGTTATCAAGTGGCTCCTTATCACTTTGATAGTGGGTGACTGTGCCAGGACCCCACCCGCGCCGGCTGGACGCTGGGAACAGGAGCCAAGAGAAGGCCTTGGTGCCCTTTTCCACAAGTGGCTCCCTACAGGGATTATCCTGGTGGTGTTTCCCACCCAGTTTGCTGTGGGGTGATGTAGCTGAGGGGTGTGAAAGCTTTGAACGAGTCCCTGGTGACAGCAGGTCTGGCTGTTACATCCACATGGGGACATCTGCACCTTTATTTTTTTTTTAATTTTGGGATTTATAAGCACCCTGTGAGAAGAGCACCCTACTCCCTTAGGGGGAATGGAGAAGCTTTTCTGAGAAGCAATAGGTGGCCCCAGAGCTGTCCCACGGGGGATGCTGAGGTTCTTTCTGATGGACTCAGTCAGGCTGAGCTGCAGGTGCTGGCTGGGTGTTCCTGTGTTTCCCTGCTCTGGGGTCAGTGTGGTGCCACTGGTGAACTTCACAGTACAATTCCTCACTGAAGTCAGTGCCTGCTTAATGCTGCTGTGTGATACAGCCCATCTGCCTGCACGCTCAGTTTTGGCAAGTCACAATTCAAAAATCATCACTATCATATCGTGGAAGGGGAAAAGAAACCCCTCTAATCAGGGTTTGGAGTTGGTAAAGGACCTTCATCGACCTTCCCCATGGTCTTGACCCTCGCAGGAACAGCGAGACCTGGTTGAATGACCTGATTCAGCAAAGCACCTCTGAGGACTTGCTGAACTTGGAGCACATGACTGCTCAGTCCTGCTGCTTAAAGCCAAGCTCAGGAGCTTTGGAGGATGGATTCAGGGTGAGGGAGATCACTGTGGCCTCTGCTCCTGAGCTGCTTCTGTTCCAGGGCCTTTTGGGATGGACCAAAGTTAGTTGGGTGGCTTGGTGGCTTAAGCCAGCCTGGCTCTGGTGCCAGGCCTGTGTGCCAAGAGGAGCCTTTGCATCACCCAGTCCTTCTTTTCAGTGCTTGTGAAGTGTTTGGGGAGCACTTGTTAAGCCCTGTGTGTTGGAGTCACGGATGGAAGGTTGTCTCCCAAGGCAGACGATGGAAATGTGGTTCTTGGGGAGCAGTTTTGTGTAACTCAATCTGTGGGTGTCCAGGCACAGATGTGGGGCAGGGGGTGCAGCATTTTCAGTAGCAGAGCCCACTTTCAAAGTTCAACATGGAACTCCCATTCTTCAAAAATTAGGAAAGCCTTGGTCTCCAGTTGCTTCCAAGTGTTTTGTTTTCCATTGAGTGTATAACCTTGGAAGAGTTCCTACCTCAAGAGAGAAAGCAAGAGGGTTTGTTGATAAACTGAACACAGAACTAACCTGAAGTTTTGTTTTTCCAGAGTCTCCACCACCTCCCTACTCTCGGCTGTCTCCTAATGATGAGCAAAAGCCACTGGGTACGTGTTTTGTCTCTTTTGATCTCCAGGGAACTCTTTCATGGTGCAGCCCTGGTGCTGGTTCTGAGACAGCCCGACCTGGCATGTCAGGCAAAAGCCAACAAGTCGGGGTTTTATGGCTGCTCATTATTTCTGAGCAAGCATCAGCTGACGGGTTTTAAGAAGTAAATGGATGCCAGTTTATCCTACCAAATTACCGTGTAGACACATGCATATTTTCCGAAATAATATGAAGCTCTATTTTTAATGAAGGCGTAATGAAAGGTTACCAGACGTCATGTTTTGTCTGTGTGTGTAATCTGCAGGAGTGGGAGCTCCTGGGTGCCATTTCCATAAAGGCCTGGCTGTGCTGCTCCATGCAGGAACCAGCTATTACCCTTCCTCTGCTCCTCACAAAGAGATGGAAAGTCTTTGAACCTCAGCGCTGTGTCATTTCTGAATGGGGTGTCACTTTTCCTGAGGAATTAGAAAAGGTTTTCCAAACCAAGTTGGTGAAAGCAGCTTTGGGGGTGGGTAGGCTGGGTGTGGAGTGCAGGGTGCTGGAGAGCCTGGCAGCTCTGGATCCTGGATCCAGATGGATCCTGGTCCTGTGTGCTCCACGTTGGCCTGGAGGTGTTTTGAGCTGGCATCGCTGCATCCTCACCATCCTTTCTCAGCCCTGCTTTTTGCTCAAGTAAATGGGAAGCAAAGACATGGGAGGGAAGGGAGCAATCCCACATCCCTCTTGGATTTCTTGCTGGGATTGATTCAGCTGGGGGCTTTCTCCCTTTATCCCGTGGCCAGTGATTTACTGGTGTTCATGGCCAGGGGGAGCTGCTTTTGCTGCCATGGGGCAGGGACAGGGAGGAGACAAATGGGGTTTGGCAGGGATAGGAGGGGACAGCAGTGCCTGCCCGTCCCACCCAGCCCCGGGGGAAGGCAGGAGCTGCCCCTGCCAAAGGTGAGTCCCTGCCCTGCCAGGCTTGGGAGCTGCTGGCAACTCAGCCATGTGTGCACCCTGTGCCCGGCGCCTTCATGGCCACAGGGCTATGACCAGAGTGGCCTGCAAGGCCAAGTTGGCTGTTGGTGGCTTTTTTTCCTCTTTTTTTTTTTTTTTTTTTTTGTTAGGTGTGGAAGCAAAAAAAAAAAAGGAGTTGTCCCTCCCTGCTCTCCCCCTTCCAAGTTAATTCCCTTTAGAAAGTGCTGGTGCTGCAGGGAGAGATGATAGTGAGAGACACGTGACTTTATTAAAACAACAGCCAGGGGTTGAAATTTGCTTCACTGGCTTGTTTGATTGGAAAAATAATAGTTAATCTGTGAGCAAACAGTTGAGCACTTAATTAGAGGGGTGTAAGCAAGAGAGAATAACAAAGACTCTTAACTTGTTAAAACAAAGTTTCCTTCGCTTCAGCAAAGAGGAAGGAAGGAAGCAAGAATAAACAGCTTCAAGAATTTTAATGGTGATAATTAAGTATAGTAACTCTGACTTGTTTAGAGGCTTAATGTAACTTTATCCAGTAAGCACCAAGTTCCTACTTGTTTGATCAACTTAACTGGAGTTATTTTTGTGGTCGAGGCAATTCAAACTTTGCATTTGCGTGGTGGAGCTACAAAGTTAATCGCTGCTTTCTGGCTCTGTGGAGAGTTTTTCTCTCGGGGAGGTGGTGGGAAGCCGAGCAGCCACGGGTGCTCACGTAGTGCTGGCAAACAGGACTAAAAGTGCTTTTTTTTTTTTTTTTTCCTCCCAGATCTATCAGATTCCACGTTGTCTTACACTGAAACAGAGGCTACAAACTCTCCCAACGTCACGCCCGGAGATTTCTCAGGTTGGCAGCTGTTGGTGCCTTTCCGTGCTGGGGGCTGGTGGTGGGGCAGGACAGCAGGAGAGGATGGGGGTCCTGATCCTGCCCTTGGTGTGTGTTTGGATGCGAAGAGAAGGACAAAAAGAGCAGTAATTTCAGTTGGTTTTTTTGAAGAAGTCTGTGCTGTGCTAAGATGCTGTTTGTGGGATGGGCAGGGATGTTTTGGGTCATGCGTGGAGGCCACCTGGAGCAATGCCAGGCCACGGGGGCCCTGGCGGCCATGGGGCCGTGGCCACCGTGGGAGCCGTGAGGGCCCTGGCAGCCATGGGGCCATGAGGGCCGTGTGGGGCCTTGGCCACTCTGGGGCTGTGGCAGCCATGGGGGCCCTGGGGGCTGTGGCCACCATGGAGCCATGGCTGCCATGTGGGGGGCCTGGCTGCTGTGGGGCCATGGGGGCCTTGGCCGCCATGGGGCCCTGGCTGCCGTGTGGGGCCATGGGGGCCATGGGGGCTTTGGCCGCCGTGGGGCCGTGGCCACTGTGGGGCCCTGGCTGCCGTGTGGGGCCATGGGGGCCCTGGCTGCTGTGGGGCCGTGGGGGCTGTGACCACCATGGAGCCGTGGCTGCTGTGGGGCCATGGGGGCCCTGGGGGCTGTGGCCACCGTGGGGCCCTGGCTGCTGTGGGGCCCTGGGGGCCGTGACCGCCATGGAGCCATGGCTGCCATGTGGGGCCGTGGCGGCCATGGCTGCTGTGGGGCTGTGGCCACCATGGAGCCGTGGCTGCTGTGGGGCTGTGGCCACCATGGAGCCGTGGCTGCTGTGGGGCTGTGGCCACCATGGGGCCCTGGCTGCCTTGGGGCCGGCTCCGGGCCCTCCCCATCCCCATGGCAGGGCAGCGAGGCCCTTCCAGGGCTGCTGCTCTGTGCTGGTTCCTGCCGGCTCCGTCGGGCTGGTGTTACCTGTTGGGTCCTGGCCCCGGGCTGCAATCCCTGCTTTCATGAGCAGGCTCCCAGCTACAGAGCCATTGAAGATCTCGAACAAAGCTTGGCTTAATTAGGTCCTGGTTTTTACTCTGCCCCACCCTGCAACCTTTCATTCACTTAATGGGGCTCTGCAAGGCCTGGGGTGATTTTACTTGACAGCAGAGGTAGAGCTGGGGCTTTCCTTGGCTCTGGCTGCAGCGATCATTGCACATCTTTCTCCTTGGTGTCTCATCCCAGGCTGACTGTGTGTGGGACAGGAGGGGCCTGATTTTAGGACCAGGTTTAATGATTTGAGAACTGGCTTGAAGGCAGAGGTGGGTTTTGGTGGAGCCCAGATGCCTCATTCAGTGGCCGGGGTAGGGCTTGGACACCTCTGAGCCTCATTGCTGGGTTGCTGAGCACATGGATGGGATCTGCTGCTCACTGGGGGGATGCTGTGAGTCAAGGGAGGTGCTGGAGGGGACCTTTGGGGTGCTGGTCCCTTGGTTGTGGTGTTTCTCTTTGTTTTCTTTCCTTGCAAGAGTTCACGGTCAGTTTGGTGAGAAGTTTGGTGAGACTTGGGCGTTCCTTGGGATGTTTGGGCCAATCCTAATTCCAAAAGGTGTTCAAACAGCACAGGGTCTGTATCGTGGCCCAGTGGCACATTTCCCTCTGGGGATTTTCCCTTCTCCTTGTCCTCCCAGGTGCCCCTGTGGTGACAGTGCCATGTGCTGGCCCACGGGCTTTTGTTGTGTCCAGAGCAGAGGAACAATTGATAGCAGGACTCAGATCATTCAGCCTTGTGCTCTAATAAATGTGTTTGCAACTCCTAACAAACATTCCTAGGGCTGGATGCACATCCCTAAAGCTCCCCATGCCCGTGGCTTTTGTCGTAACTCGATAATTGGCATTAATTACAGCAGCCAAGTTGGAAAAGTGGGGTTCCTGAGCATGTCATGGTTTAGCTTCTCTCATGGCTCAGTCTTTACAGGACATCTGGTGGGTTTGCTGGGAGAGAAGAGAGATTTTAACTTTTCCTTGAACAATATAATGATAACATGTGACTGAGATTGTGCTGAAACCGGATCCCTGCTCTCCCCCTGTGCTGTTTCCAATGGTGTAACTTTTAATAAGAGTCTGGGGCTGGGTGATTTATTTGTCCCCAGTGCTCACAATTGCTGAAAGAGGATAAGAGCCCTGCTGAAGTTAACCCATACATGTCATCACGGGGAAATACAAGGGAAAAAGCCACTTAGGCTCTAGTCTACCTGCCACATTTCAGTTTGTTTATTCTCCATTTCAACTCATTTAATAGCTCTGCTTGAAGTGTAGGTCTGTGGGAGTGACACACAAAGCACATGGTCCTCCCTGTCTCCTCTTGTGTACCAAGGGAGCTCGGTGTGCATTTAACTCTTCTTCCAAAAATAAGTACATTTTGGATCTAGCATCCAGCCACTGCTATTTATTGGTCCAGCTTTGATCATCAAAAAGGCTTTTCCTACAAAAACCACAAAATTCAATTTTGTATGACAAAGAGAGCCATTCTTCTCCTGTTGCTCCTTTACTTGATGAGCTTCTAAACAGGAGGTTTTAGCATGAAGGCAAAAGATGATTTCTGTCATATGTGTAAATTAAAAAAAAAAATAAACCACCTTTTTGAAGTAGAGCCTTTCATGGCTATAATATTGCCCTTAAAAAGAGGGAAAGTCTTCAGTGGAGTAGCAGGCTCACTGTAAAGTTCAGAGGAACAGTCAGTGCTAACTGGAAGCACAAGTTGGGGATAGTTGGGTGGATATGACCTGGATCCAGGGATGATACCCCAGAGCCCTCTTCATCTCATGTTCAAAGCATTTGGCTTTTGGAACAAAGTTGTTTGTCCAAGGATCAGTGTCCAGCCACAGCTTTTCCCTTGGAATGGGGATGCTCCTGTTTTCCCAGTGAGGTGCAACGGCCTGGGAAGATCTGGGTTGGTGGGAAAAGGCACTTGGAGATGTCTGACCCCAAAGTTTCCTCCTGCTGAGCTCAAGCAGTGCCACATTCAGGCTTGTGAGAGCACCAAGAGGGGCTCCATCTTTCCCTCCTTCGATTCATTTCTGCCTGGGGAGCAGAGCTGAAGAAAACCTGCTGTTTGAGGAGTTCTATTTTAAACCCAGATGTTTCCCTGGCCTGGGCTGAGCCTGTCTGTCCCCTGGGAGCCAGCAGAGCCTTGGCCAGTCCTGGCGTCCCCGTGGCTCCCAGCCGGAGCTGGGGAAATACCAGGGAAAGGGCAAAATCCAGCAAGGCAGGAACAAAAGCTCAGCCTCGTGACTCATAATTGGTGGAACATTTGTAGTAATTTTTTTTTTTTTTTTCCTTCCCCTCAGACTTGGCTCCTCCAGCACATGCCAAGAAGCTGCTGTACCCGTTAGACTTGCCAGGCATGTGGAGGCTGAGCTGGGATGGGATGTGGTGGTGGGGACGTGCTAGAGCAGCTGCTGTAGGCTTTGGGATTGCCTGCCTCCCTCTGAATCCCACAGGGCTATCCCTCACCTTTCCTTAAAACCCATGGAATAGCCCCATTGCTGTTGAAAAAGCCCCATGGCAAGCAGTGGCCAAAGTTCTTGTTAATGGTGGCTTTAAATTCTGGAGGACAGGTAGGAGAGCAAAAGGTGGCCTTGCACCTGTAGGTCTCTGTGCTGCCCATTCCCAGGCAAGATGCTGGTTTATTTTTTCCAAAAATAGTTGTTTTGTTTTTTATTTTAACTTTGAAATCACTTCCCATGTGCTAAAACTCTCCAAGAGTTTCAGCTCTGGTGAATCTATGTGCTGCTGAAAACGTGCATGCTAAAGAAGAAATATTGAATTGGTGGTTTGTTGGAGGGGGGATGAATTCCTCCAAAAGCAGCAGGAAGGTGTTTTCCACCTGGAAGTGGAAACACAGGCATGAGTTTATTCCCAGCAGCTCTGCTGATGTCCAGAAGGTGCTGGGCTCTATGTGGAGATGAGCTCTGCTTGGTGACTGATGATGGTGGAGGAAAGCTGGGAATTAACAGAGAGAAGAAACAGAGACTGAATGGACAGCATCTTATTTAAATTATTTCTGTAGGGTTTTTTTGTTGGTTTTTTTTTGTTTGGTTGTTTGGTTTTTATGCCTGGGAAGATGAGGAGGTTTTTTCAGGGCAGTGATGGGGCTGGGGGCATTGGATTTGTGGAGCAAGGTCCCTGTACCACCAAAGAGAGGAAGAAGTCAGGATCATCCATCCCAGCTGGTGATTCAGCCCTGCTGAGGCAATGCTACAGCTCCAGGAAAGAGCCAGAGGGGTTTTTTTCTGCTTCCAGCAATATTTAGGATGAACTTAAGGAAGCATATTTTAAAACCCACTGAATGGAGAAAGTGAACGTCTCCCTTCCTCTCCCCCCAGAAATAACAGGCTGCAGGATTTATGCTAACAAGGAAATTTATGAAGATCCTGTGTGTTAGGAGTAGGAAAAAAAAAAAAAAAGCCCATTAAATCTGTCAGACGGATGTGTGTGGCAACTGGGCAAACATTGCCCTTTCCGGGCTGGGGGAGAGATTCTGGAATTACCTGTTAATAGAAAAAAAAGGGTATTTTTCTCATTAAAAGGCCAGCAGTTTCTTGTGGGGAGAAGTGTTGGGTTTTGAGGATAGATCCTGGCTTTGCTGTGCCTCACTGCCAGCTCTGAGCTGGGGGTTGGGTCTGACCCAGCACCACCCTGGAGCCTTTTCATCCCTTTTTCCCCCCCCTTCCTACAGAAACAAATCCTTTAAAAAAAAAAAAAGACACAACATATCCGTGCATCCAGTTTAATCACAGCCAGATGTTTGTTTGGGCCAGTAATGGTTTTGGTTTCTTTTTTTCTTTCCTATTTAACTGTAGCTTTGCTGGCTTGTCTTCCCCTGTGCAGTGTAGAACAATCAGGGTTTGGCTAAAACCTCTCCTGGTCGGAGGAACGAGCCTGTTGCCAAGAGCTACTTCTTTGATGCAAAAAAATACATCCTGGAGGTGCTTTGTCAGATGTTTTTATATTAAACAGTTTTCCTCCATAGTTTGAGTTTGCCAACGGGAAATAAAGTGCATCTATTTTCCAGTGTGCTTCAGAGAGGAATTCTTTGCTGGCTTTGGAGGCTTTTCCCACATGGCTGTGGATGGCCATGGATGTTGGGATCCCCATGGGAGAGCTTCAGAGCAACAACCTGCACTCCCTGGGGGTTTGCTCAGGTGCAGCTTCTGGGGCTGGCATCAAAGGCAACTTCTCCAGCTATGGGGTGAATCATGGATTAGTCCCTGAAAGGGAAGGTGGGGAAGCTCTGGGAGCTGATCCCTGTGCTTTCAGTGCTATCTCTTTCATAGAGGTGCAGGTGTGCTCTTATATTTTGCATTATTTTATATTTTGCATTATTTTATATTTTGCATTATTTTATATTTTGCATTATTTTATATTTTGCATTATTTTATATTTTGCATTATTTTACATTATTTTATATTTTATAGATGTCTTTCTGGGGTGGTGATAAACCCAATGGAGCCCATGGATTTAAGGAGGGCAGTGGGTTTTTCCACATTCCGTTTGTCCTTAGCACGCTGTGGGGCTCAGGTGGCAGCTCCTGGAGTCCAGCCATTCCTTTGGAGCAGGAGGTGAAGGGATCATTGATTGTGTAGCCAGGTGGGCTCCTCATTGTGTCCAAATCCTGTTGATAGCAGTGCTTCAACCATAAGCAGACTTAACCCAGCAGAGAATATTCTACCTGGGAAAATCATAAGCAGATGAAGTTGTTCAGAGCATTGAGCAAGCAGCAATTTAAGAATTTTTTTTTTTTTTAAAGTTAGATGACTTGCCAATGGAAGAGAAGCACCCTAGATCAAGGCTGGAGGGAGATATTACCTCCATGTGGTTGTTTTCCTGTGGGATAATTCATGTTGGGCCACCAAACAGCAGCTGGAGCATCGAGCTGTACCTGAGCAGGCTCCCACTGAGCTGGTGGTGACAGGCTTTGGTGGCAGCAGATTTTCATGGTGCCACCTGTGCCTTGTGTGGGGAGGTGTCTGGGGCTCCATCCCTGCAGAGCATGGGGCTCTGGGAGCAGGACTGAGCTCTGGCAGGGGCTGTGCAGCTCTAGAGATGTTTCTGAAGGCAGTGACAGATGTTTGTATAAAATACCCCGTGGGTTATGGGCTTGTAGTACAGGGCTTTTGGGCTTGGGATTAGCACAGAGCTCAGGACAGTGATATGGGGAGGGAAAATTAATTTTATGAAGGCTGAGGGACCACTGAAGAATTTGCTGGAGGTGGGAAGAGGTGCTTTGTGCTGAAGGTCTCCTGAGGGGGGACATCAGGTTCCTCAGTTCCTCTGAGGTTTTGCATCCTGTGCAGCAAGGAGCAGCAGCCTCCAAAAATAGTCTGGCAGGAGGGCAAGGTGTCTCCTGGTCTGGGAGGTGAGAATGTCCCTTTTTTGCTATAACCATCCAACAGGCCACACTTAAGAAATGAGGACAATCAGAGCTATCCCTAAAAAGTCTGGGCAGCTGGAGTTCAGAAGAAGGAAGGAAAAAAATTCAAACCGGCTGCCAGAGCCTCGGGATCATCTGCCTGGAGTGGCACAGGCTGCACAAGGGTGGAAGGAGGTTGGTGTTATCAATTTTGGGGCCCCATGGCTGGTGCAGAGATTGAAGCTGCTTTGCAGATGATGCCTCTGTATTTGTGTGCACACACAGCTCCTGAACTCCAAAGGAGAAATTTCCATGAGGCAGCCAGGCAGGATGATGCCCTGAAGTGAAGATTCCACGGGCAGGATTTGGGGAGGCAAGACACTGAAGTTCTCAGTGTATTCCAGCAGAGAAGGAGACAGTTGCTTTTTCTCCCTCTGTTACCTGGAACTGGGATGGATTTTCACAGCTAGCCTGGATGTTTTCAACCTAGAAGTTCTTGGAGAAAGTACAACACCCAGATAAAATGTGTTTTTGTCTGTGGTTCATTGAGTAGTTATGATGGTTGGCCTTGAATCACAGAATAATCACATCCCTCTCTCCAAGCACCTAGGCATCGCTCTTAAAAGAAGAAACATCAGGAAGTAAGCAAGTTACTTAAAAGTAAATTAGTTTAATCTTTGTAGCCTAAACGTTACATTCTTGCACCCTATTAGGGGTTGGATACAACTTTCTAGGTAGTAAAAGTTCCTTTGATGTAGCTCTGGTTGTGTCCTTTAACCAGCATGGATCCAATGGATCCAGCTTTGTTTGAACTTTCCTTTTTCCCTGTGCCTGTGTTTTCCTTTTTAAAGGGATTTGCTGAATACTGAACACAGTGTATTTATGACCTTTGAAAACGGTGAATGTTTTGAAGGAGGAATTTTGGCTTCTTATAGGGGACCTGTAGAGAGAGGCTTGTGTTCACAGTCCCAGTAATAGATTTTTTTTGTGGCACTTTGATGAGTGAGAGGTGTTTATAGGCTTGATTCATAACTGACTTACCAAGGTTTTCCACGGAAATAACTTATTAAATGTGTGGCGCTCACCGGAGCGATTGAAGTCTGGAGATTTGCTATTCATCAAAGGCACCTCCTTTCCCAGCCTCCAAGACCTAACTCAGCATTTTACCTCTGCAGGATGCTCAGACCCAAAAGGGCTGTGTGGTGTGGGAGCTTGAGCTGGCTTTTAGGAAGAAATTTTTTAAAAAAGCCAAACTGGAAGGAGGAGGGGGGAAAAAAAAAAACCCTCAGGAAAACATCCCCCCGTCACTGGGAGCTGCTGATGGTTAAACCTGGTTTTCTGGAACACTGCTTGTTTGTGTGGATTTTGCTTCTCTGCTCCACAGCTGAAAAGTCCATCCCTTCAGTGCTGCTGAGGGCTTTGAAGTGTCCCAAGCTCCTGGAACCACAGGTTCAGTTTACTGGCAAAGGAGACTCAGCTCTTTGTGCTTCCCAAGAGCCTGGGATTGGCACGTGGGGCTGTGATTCCCAGCTCTGCAGTGCTCCAGGGGATCCAGGTGCTGGGTGGTGATGGAGGAGGAGGGACATTGGCTCACTGAGGTCCCACCTTGCTCCTGAGGGTTTGGGTTTGGGTGCTGCCTTGTCCCAGTTCTTGCTCTGTGCCTTTCCCTTGGTTGGTTCATCAAATCCTGGTTTGGGTTGGAAGGGAGCTTAAAGCTCATCCTGTTCACCCCTGGTATGGGCAGGGACACCTTCCACTATCCCAGGTTTCTCCTGGTCCAACCTGGCCTTGGACATTCCAAGGATATAGCTTTTCTGGGAAACTGTGCCAGGGCCTCCCCACCTTGTCAAAAGTCCTTCTCCAGCTTTCCTGTGACCCCAGAAAATGGGTGTTTATCTGGAAAAAAGCATCACCACAGGGGCAGAGTGCTGGGAGAATGGAGATTGAGGGGATCTCCAGCACTGGGGTCTGGGCTTGGGATGCTGATGAGGACTGTTGGATTCCTGTTTGGGTGTGTTTTTTTTCTGTAAGAACAAAAACATTTCACATGGAAATGCCTGTCTTGGCTGACCTCTTGCACGGCTGCTAATGCTGACTGGTAATGGCCTTTGCAGCTCCTGGGGCTGGAGCAGGGATCAAACAGCTCTGGCATTAAAGTGCTGAACTGTGCTGCTGTCCCACCACCCCTTTCCCAGAGAAGCTTCTCCTTCAATGAGAAGCTGCTTCCTCATCCCAGGCTTTGGATATGGGAAAATACGTGGGGAAAAAACCACCAGCATCAGAGGATATAAACAGAATTAAACCCAAAGCTCTTCTGCCCCAGCATCTCCTTTAATCAGCCCTGCACCCCAGGTTTCCCCCTCTTTTTTCTCTTCATATTTCCCTAGTTTTATCCTTTAAATGGATAAGAGTTGCCTCTGATGCCCAGACCTGAAAAGCCTCCCAGGCTGGGATGCTGCTCCCTGCCCTCAGCATTTTGCCTTTCAGGTTATAAAAGCCCACGTATGAAACGTGCCAAGAAGTCAAATTCCCAACAGTGCAAGAGAGAGAGAGGGATGTGTAGAGAGTTTGTTTTGCCCTTCACAGCAGTTCTGTGTTCCTGGGGGATGCAGGAGGTCTTTGCTGAGGGTTCAAGGAGCCCACGTGCTCCTGTCCTGCAGCATCCCCCACCCTGTCCAAGTGCAGTTCCCAGAGCAAACCCTGGACCAGAGCCATCCCTCCCTTCCCAATGGCAGCTCATGGAAGTGCCCTGGTGTCACATTTGCTGTCCCAGCTGGACACTGATGCTCAGCTGGACCCACTGAGCAGCTTGGCCATGTCCCTGCCTGGGCTTGGAAGAGCTGCCCTCCCCTTCCTGTGCCTGTGTTTGGTTTATGGCTTTGGAGATGTTCCTCCTCCTAAGTGCTTGTAGCAGCTGAGAGGGATCAGGCTGCCCATTCCTCCAGGCTGGAGAAGCTGGAGTTTCCAAGCTGCTGCAGGGGAATCTCTTGATGCCAGGGATGCTCAGGCAGGATTTCTCACAGTGGCTCCACGGAAGGGTGGGAGACACAGCAGTGTTGGTTTTATCTGTGTATTCCATGAACAGGGGCAGAACTCGCCAGCAGAAATGCTATTTTTCAGCTCTTTCCATTTATTAAGGTCTCATTTGCTAAGATTTTTCCATGAGAGAAGCCAAAGAATGTTAAAGACTTTTTTTTTTTATTAATGCCAGCTGCTTTGTGCTTTCACACACAGTGATGGAAGGTCCTGTTGTCTGTTTAATCGGGGGAAAAAAGGTACCTGCAGGGAGCTGCAGCTCTGGGTGGTGGGTAAGGCTCTGGCAAGAGAAATTGTGGCTGTCCCATCCCTGGAAATGTTGGATTGGGCTTGGAGCAGCCTGGTCTCTGGAAGGTGGGATGAGCTGAGCTCTCAGTCCTTTTCAACCCGACTCATTCTGGTTCTCTGATAAGATTTAGATTAGATTTATCCCAGAGGGATGGACGTGCTGTGCTGTGCAGAGCACATCCCTTTTCTTCCCTTTCCTGCCTTTCTTTTCCCCTGCTGGCTGCTCCAAAGCCTGGCCTGTTCCTGTTCCTGAGCGTGGTGCTCACACAAGGCCCCGTTTGTGCAATCCTGCACCAGGAAAAGCCAAGTTTGTCCACGGGGAAGAATGAGGCACTTGATTCATCCCCCCCTGCGTGAGGCTGTGGGGTCTGGGAGCATCCCTGTCCTGCACAGGGAAGGCAAACACAGGCTGTGGTGGCTGGGAACTCCCATGGTTCTGCTTTCCCTTATTCCTGAATAAATGTTGTTCCTTTGGAAGCACTGCTGCATCTTCCCCTCAGCTCTGTGGCAAACACAGTCATTATGCTCTGACTTTTTGCTTGGGGTTCTTTTTTTTATTTTAATTTTTTTTTTAATTTGTTGCTCTTTGAACCCTACAGTGAGACCTGTAGGTAAAAATGAACTATAGGTAATTTTTTTCCATCATCCTTAAAATTCAGAGAAGTCATGACATAACCCAATAGGAGCTTTCACCTTGGAAGTGTTTAAGGAGGGAGCTCTGAGCAACTTGGTGTGGTGGGAAGTGTCCCTGCCCTGGAAGGGGGTGGAGCAGGATGATTTTAAAGGTCTCTTCCACCCCAAACCATTCCATGAGTCTGTGATCCTTCCCCTCACCATAAGCAAAGCTTTGCCAAGTCTCGCAGCAAACAGTCAGTGGTGTTTATAAAAAGCTCAGGCTCCAAGATTAGATCTTGGTTGGGTTTGTCTGGTGCTGCAGCTTGGAGTATCCAGCTGTGGAGAGAAGGAGCAGATGTGAAAATGGGCAGTTGAATGTCTCAGACCCAATCCCTCCCTCTCTATAAATTCTATGTCTGCAGCTGCCACGGGTCTGAGCACAGTAAAACTGAACCCAGCAGGTTTTGAGTTTGGGCTGTTCTGGAGAGCTCTTTCTGCTGAGCTTTTATGAAGCCCTGAAAACACAACACCTTTTCCAGAGAGGCTGTGGGTGCCTGGCTTGGTGCAGAGCAGTCCTTGGTGGCAAGGCCAGGCTCAGCTTTCCTCAAATGTCACGGAGTTGCTTTCTGAGATCTGCAAAAAAAAAACCCCAACAGAACACAAAAAAAAAAAAGCCAACAAAACTTTATGAATCGACCAGGAAGCCAGTAAAAATTAGTAGTAACAAGCTCATTTCAATAGGAATGGGTTTGCTGCTCTGCTGGCTGCCAACCATTTATGAGACTGGCCGGGTGCCGGGTCCAGCGCCGCATCCCTCACCCTCCTGCTGCTGGAAATCATTTGTGACTCCAAAAAAATAAATAACACTATTGTGGAGCTCGTTTTATGGCTGGGGCCTGAGCTGGGTGGCAGCTCTGGAGCTTGCAAGCCCTGGCTGGGGGCTCTCTGCTCCAGCTCAGGTGGGTTTGCAGGGTGCAGGTGAGGACACGGGGTGGGAGCTGCATCCATGGCACGTTGGATCTGTTGCTGGATCTGATGCCAGGGTGGAGAGAGCTGGGTCAGTGTGGCTGTGCCAGTTCAGGAGTGGGTGTTGTGCCAAGAGAGGTTTAGGTTGGATATTTGGGAAAATTTCTTCCCTAGAAAGGCAGTTGTGGAGTCCCCGTGCCCGGAGGGATTTAAAAGCCACGTGGATGTGGCACTTGGGGACAAGTGGAATGGTTGGAGCTGCTGATCTTAGAGGGTTTTTCCAGCCTTACCCATTCTGGGATTGCTCCTGTCTCTAGTGGGGACATCCCAGCCCCTCCAAACCCCAGGGTGGTGTCCCAGTGAGCCAGGTGCTGCCTTGTGTGGAGAACCAGACCCCAGACCCTCATTTCTGCTTTGGCTCATCTTTAAATACCACAGGAGTTTCCAGCATGGGAATTCACCTGACTCTTCCCTTTGCACTGGGGCTGTTCCAGTGCTTGCACCAAGGGATGTGTGTGACTGAGGGGACTTCCACTCCCAGCAGAACAAGGGAATTCCTGGGAGAGCACAAATTAAGGTAAAGATCCTGTGAGTACAGGGAGCTGCTCTTCTCTTCCCCCATTGCTGAGTTATTTGAATGGAAGGGAAATGTCAGCAGAATTATATTTAAGAAAAAAAAAAAAAAGTCACTCCCACTTCACAGGTTACAGACTAGGAGCACACTGGGCAGCTTCTTCATCACTGGAACAAGAAAATGGGAGTCATTCTTTATTCCTCAGTAATTACAGCCACATATTTTGAAATATCCATGTATTTTCCATGTTGAATGGCCAGTACAGACCTTCAGAGCCGGATTGAATTCAGCTGTGCTTGAAAGGGTCGGTCATTTGAGACTTCCAACATTAAAAGATCTTTGCAAATTAGTTTTGCTCTTGCCATGCTGAATTTGTTTGTGTAGAAAACCTCAGTAGATTTGGTATGTGGCTGTCTTTGAAGGGCTGTGCTTCAAAGGCTGCAGCTCTGGGTGTTTTATGTGCTGAGCTCTGCAGTCCCCCGAGCTCTGCTGCCTCACTGGGAAGTGGCAGCTCATGTTAAACCTGCAGGAAGGAAAAGCTGAACGTGGCTTTTCAAAGCCTTCAAGGAAACTGGATGCCCAGGGCTTATTCCTGTAGGAAATGGGTGCTGGAACTGCATGTGCTGGTGTGTGTCATTGGTACAGCCCCAAGAATGGTTCTCTCCATCCCTGTGGGTGAGAGGAAACCTGGGTGTATTTGGAGAATTAGGGATAGTTGGTCCCAGAGAATTCAGCTGAGATTTTGACAGTGAAAACCCAAACACAAGAGATTCAGTTGGACCATAGCTAATATTCAAAAAAAGGTAAACAGCAAAAATAATATTGTGAGATTTCCTGACTTTTGGCTTAAAATCTATTTTTTTCCAAAGAAATTGAATCTCAGAAGGGAAAATGGGAGAACCTGTCTCACATCCTGCACTTTGGCATGTTTAGATTAGGTCTGTCACCAAACAGGTTTTGTTGGAGTGGGGCAGGAACCCTTTCCCCTCCAGCCTGGTGTATCCTGCACATCCCAGCACGCTGAATTTTGCAACTGATGGCTTTAAAACACAGAGACAGTGGGGGGAAAAACCCATCAAATAAAAGATGTCAATGGAAGGGCTGAAGGGCTGTCACCTCCCAGAGCCCACACAAAGCTGTGGAAGGTTTTTGTGAGCAGAGAGTGCATTGTCCACTTCAGCTGCTCCATTCCCGGGGTGGGAGCGTTGGGCTGCCTGGAGCTGCCCTGGCTGGGTGTTTGCAATAAGATCAATCCAGGTTTAAATGAGGACAAACCAAGCAGCACCAGAGCATTGCTGGGAGCCAGCAGATAATCCCAGATCAGCCTGGGGCTGGAGCGCTGGCGCTGCCTTGCAGAAAGCGCCCGTTCTTCTCCTCTTCCCCCTTTCCTCCCTCTCATTGAGATTTCGACACAATATTATTTTAATCCCCATCCTCTCACCCCTCCTCCTCCTCCCCCTGCCCTTCCCTGCAGGCTCTCTCCCCCCATGCAGGCTGCAGAGGCTCTCAATGAGAACCAGCTGCCTTCCAAAGCTGGTTCCCCTCGGAGCGGGGCCGGGCCAGGGTGAAGTTGGCACCGCGTGGGTTGTGCCTGCCTGGCTCTCCCCCAGCCTCCAGAACACTTTTCCTCCTGGCTTTGTCCTCTCTGAATGGTGTTTGTCCTCCTGGGATTTGGAGCCATCCCACCTCGGAGCATCACTGGTGTGCTCGTGGGTTTGGGCACAGGCAGCAGCTGGATTTGGGATTGGGCCAGGGTGAAGTTGGCACCGTGTGGGTTGTGCCTGCTTGGCTCTCTCCCAGCCTCCAGAATGTTTTTCCTCCTGGCTTTATCCTCTCTGAATAGTGTTTGTCCTCCTGGGATTTGGGGCTGGCTTTGGAGCCATCCCACCTTGGAGCATCACTGGTGTGCCTGTGGGATGGGACACAGGGAGCAGCCGAATTTGGGATGTGCCACTCGGCTTCCCAGCTCCCTGCCACCTCCAGCCATCACAGCACAGCCTTGTTTGGGTGAGAGGTTGTTCAAAAATGGCTTTATTTGTTTCTTGAGCTCTTCTGTGGGTCAGGCTGCCTCGGTGCACATCCCTAGGGCTGTGTTTGGTTGTGTGTTGAGCACAGGAAGCATCCACTGGGATTTGGAGTCATGGTTTCCACCCTGCTCAAACACCCAGGGAGGTTTTAGGGATTCAGGGGATGCTTCCAAGGCAGGCAAGTGAGTGGAATTGGTTCAGACATTAACAACTCACGTGTGCCAGCTGCATTAAGTACCACACTCCTCACATCCAGCCTACAGTGCCCCAGGACAGTGGGGAGGGTTGGCACAAGTTGGTTGAACAGAGGGAAGGAGCTTTTCTCCCGTGAAACAGCACAGGCTTATCTTGGAGCTTTTTTTCCTTATTTTTCCTTTAAAGTTGTGCTTAATGCTTGTATCACATGAATAAACTGAAGCAGTGGTGCATAAAGAGCAGGCAGCAGAAATGTTTTTCTGAAGTGCTGGATCTTTATCCTGGATTAAGTGGTGGCACAGGGATGAGACCGTGGATCCAGTCGTGCACACTGGAGGTTTGGTGGTGTCCAAACTACAAAGGCAACAGTGAGTGCTGAATGCAGATCCACTCCCAGACTGGGAGCATCAGCTTGGATGCCTTGGATTCATTCCCTGGAGCTGTGATGCTGCAGACTGTGATGCAGAAAGAAATTCTCACCAATTCAGCATTTCAGAGCTTCCAAAACGGGGTTTTTCTAACTCAACCCAGCAGGTCTGCGAGAAAGAGAGGGATGAAAAAACACTTCCTTCCATGTGCAGGAATTCCAGAGTGGCCCTTGGAGAGCTGTGGCTCCTTTTCCCAGGTGCCACCCAGCCTGGTGGCACTCCCAGGCACAGCCAGGGGGGGAAAATCAAGGCTGGCTCTTTGGAAATGCAGCAGCTCAGGAGCTCCCAGAGCGGTGCCTCTCTGTTCCAGTGAGGTCGTGGGTGTTTATTTGAGGGAAGAGCAGCTCAGCCAAACATCCTGCTTTTAAACTGTGCCTCTGCAGCCCTCAGAAAGATGCCTGCAGCTATATTTGTGTGCAGCCTCCAAGTGCTGGGCTCTGGGCATGGGTGGGATTTGCAGGGAGGGCTTAGGAACAGCCTCCCGCGTTTTGGGGTTTCTGCTGCATTGAAAGCTGGGATTTCCTCATCATTGCACTGGGGAGCTGCAGCACACTTCCATCAAGATATCCAGTGTCAAGCAGGGAGCTGGGTGTCCTGCAGGGCTCTAGAAATCCCACTTCCCCAAGCAGGGTGTTAGAGTCCTGAGTTTTGAGTCAAAATAAAAATCAGTGGGAGCTGCCAAGTTTAGGGGGGGAGTCTTGGTTTTGGGTCAAAACCGCTGTGGTTTTTCCCCCCCCCCCACCTTGTTTCAATCCCAAGCACAGCCCTGCCAGAAACTCAGCTCAGCTTCCCCAGCAGAATTAGGGATGTATTTATGTTTCAGGGTTTGTCAGGAAACCTGAAACCAGGTGAGTTTGGCCAAGGCTAGACTCTGCCTGGGACAGGGGGAGCAGGACAGGGATGTGCCTAAGGGAGGGCACAAGCAGGACTTATTTTTGTAGACATTTCATAGCAACAGGGCTAAAATAGAGCTGTTGCTCTGCCTTCTCCATTGCATTGAAAGGAGACCCTTTTCCTGCTGAGCAGAGCCCCTGTGGTGGCTGGGATGAGGCTCTGGGTTGGGCACTCACAGGGTCCTTGAAGCTGCAGGAGAAGTTTGTGTGAGCTCTTCATTTTAACCATTGATTCTGAAATAATGAGCTCATGAAACAAGAGTTATAACTTCACCCTGCCCTGCACACCACAGCATTGTGCTTTTCCAGCCCCTCACTTATGTAGGTGTAGTTTAATGCCACCACTTACACATCAGTTCTCTGTCTGCAGCCAGAATACCCTGATGTATTTATTCTCACAATCCATTACCAGCTCCATTTCCTATCCAGAGTCATCCAGGCAATAACACATTACCCTTAAGATTTGAGTTCCCTTAGTGAGATGTTGCTTTTGCATGTGATTAAAGACCTAATAATGTTTGGACCATTTTGATGGTGTTTGGGTAGCAATTCTTGCACTTAATCTCAGATTAATACAGGTGTCCATGTCTGAGATGGGGTTTTTGGATACTTAACTGCAGCCAACAGGGAGAAAGAGCCAGTTGAAGGGCACAATTCATCTTCTCTCTACAGAACAGAGCAGAAAAGTCATGGCCCCATCATTCCCTGCTGGGGAATGCAGGTGGGGAGAGTCTGGGCATGTTCATATGGGTTTGGGGATGCCATGATTTATCCTTGGATCAGCTGAGCCAGCAGAGAGGATTTGGGTGGTTGTGAGGCACTTGAAATGAAAAAAAAAAATCTCTATTTTTAAAAGAGGGAACTGTAGGATGTTGGCCACTGGAACTGATGCCTTGGGGTTTTAGCTTTTATATTTTTCAGAATCTCTGCTGCTTAGTGTGGAACTCTGAAACTTCATATTAGGTGTTAGTAAGGTCTCTTCACGGGGTAGTTAGACAAAACAATTCCTTTCCTAGCTAGAGAATCAAGGACAACTGATACCCAAAAAGCAGAAACAGTGGTGAGGGAAAGGGGGCAAGCCTGGGGCCTTAGACTTCACAGTCTGGGGCTGTGGCTGGATAATTAACCCCAATGTGCAGATGAACCAAAAATTATAAAAGTGTAAAAACTCGTGACCAGGACCCATCTTGGATTTGATGCTGCTCCTGCCAGGCTCTTACACTGCTCAAGGTGAATCCTTTCAATAAATTCCCATTTTATTCCTTTTGCTCTGTCTGGTCTCTGTTCCAGCTCAGCCTTTCCAGGCAACAGAACAACCAGCAAAGTCCTCTGTGACTTCCACCAGCACCTTCTCTGCTGCTTCAAGGCTGGCTGGGAGCGTGATGTCATGGGCAGAAAATAGCTCCTGTTGTTATCAGAGTAAAAGTTGAATTTCTTGTCATCTGCCACCCCTTCCAGCCCTCCCTCCCTGCAGGAACCTGTGAGCACACCCCCAGCCCCTTCCTGATTGTTTTTCCAGCCCCATTACACAACCCGAGTTTGTTTGGATTTGCAAATTGGTCCCGAGCAGTGTCAATAGCTGGAGATACACACAGAGGGGAACGGACTTTATTTGGGTTTTAGGGCCTTCAGAGTGAATGGTGCCAAAATAAATAGGGAGTTTTATCCTGGGCCGTGTTAAGCAAACAGGCCTGGGAGCTCCTGGGGAGAGGTTCAGTGGAGAGCAGCAGGGATGGAACCATCAGGGATGGAACCATCAGGGATCCCGGGACTCATGAATGTCCCCTTGAGCCTGGGCTGTTGTTTTTATTCCTTAATGATGGATTTACAAGGAAATAAGGACATCAGGGTCAGCAACAGCGTGCTGGGTGACTGAGCCCAGTTATCTTCTGGCTTTGGAAATCACATTTTATTTATCGAGCTCTGTCTTTGGAGAAATTCAGATTTTTGTTCCTCTGCTACCGCTGCGTTGTCCTGCAGTAAAAACCTCGCCAGCATTTCCATTCTTATTGACTCATGGCAGGTTTATTCCCATTTATCATGGATGTCCCTTCAGTTCCTCGTTCCTCAGAGTTTTGTGGCAGAGTTGGGACAGGCCAGGTCAGAGCTTCCCTGCATTGCTGGGCTGGAGCCTTGGGCTCGCTGGTTGCATGAGTTGTTCCTTCTCAAAAAGCTCAAGGAATTCAGGTTTTCCTCTTCTTGGGGCTGTTTGAGGCACTGGTGGCAGAGCCATGCTCTCTGTCCCCGTGAGCAATTCTGACCTCATCACTGACAGCACCCTGGAACATCCCAAGAGCTGCTAAAATAGACAATTTGAACACCCAGGCCAATTTCTGTTGATTTTCAACTGTCTAAATACAACCACGATGAAGTCAGTGGAGTTGCTTTGAATTTCTGGTCAATATTTGGAGCAGAACCCGGCTGTGCCCATGTGCAGCATGGGAGGATTTATTTGTAAAAAAAAGAGGAAAATATGATGGGGTTTGGAGAATAAATGGGAGGTGAAGAATGAGACTCAGGCTCTCATGTTCTTCATGATTTTTTTACCACCCTGCAAGAACTTTCCCTTTGGAAAACAGGTTGCCTCAAGTGGCCCTGGTGGCTTGCTGGGGGCACTGGGTTATGACAATAAATAAAAACCAACAGCTCTTCTAGAAATGTGAGGAATGTGAAAATGTTTAAATGATTTAGTACCAGAAAACTTTATTTAAACATTTAATCAAAGAACACGCTTTCATCTTTAAAAACATCAGTGTTTGAACTCCCATCCAAGTTTTTTTCCAGACTTTCTATGTACTTCATCATATACAACAGCAAGCTGTGCTTTGCACAGGGCATAAACTTCCAGTTCCCTGATTCCATTTGTTGTTGTTGCCTCAAACACTCCTAAATTACGGTAGAGAAGCTGTTTTGGGGAAAAAAATCCTAAATATGTTATTTCCTATGTTAAATAAGGTCTCATTTGTTTGGAGAATTGGAGCTGGTGAGTGTATCCATAAAGCTGCAGGGTTTCCTTATGGAAACCAGCCTGGATACAGATGTGCCACTCAGCACAGGGGGTGTTTTTCCCAATTCAAGGGAATATTCACCTCTGGGAAGTTCATCTCCCCAAAAAGCACCACGGGAGAGGCTGGCATGGGTGGGTGGCACTGGTTTGGTTGCAGGAGGGATGCAGGAATGGGCTCTGATGAGCTGGGCTCGACTTCAAACCTTCCACAGGCATCGAGGGGAAAAAAAAAAAAAAATTTCATTCTTAAAACGAGCATTAGGGGATTGTTTGTGAATTACATAATTTTTGGAGTGTAAGAGCTGTGCTTTGAAGAGGAAAATCCTCAGGGCTCCATGCACACCACCACCCACCAACCATCAATAGGAGATTGTTTTCCACAGCAGCCACCCCGCAGCAATGACTCGGTGCACGTAACCCTGTGCTCCCTTTTGGGGTGAGCCCAGGGGATCAGCTCAGTAATGATTTTTCCTGAGATTGTGACCTCAGGGCCCCTTGGGTGCAGCATTAGCATTGGAAATGTCCCTGTTTGTGTTCCTGAGCGTGCGCAGCCGGGCCCTGCCGTGCTCCGCTGGGGAGATTTATGCTTCCTAAGTACATTGTAAAAGTTTTATAAAGTAGCTTAAATATTTACACAATAAGCATTTAAGGAAACAGTTATGCCTCTAAAGGAGCTGCTGATCCTTTGGGTCCATCAGACCATGGACATGAGGGTTTTTTAACTGTCTTGACCTCCAGGAATTGCTTTTTTTTTTTTCCACCTAACTGGTTTTAAGCAGGCAAACAAATGGAAACTCATACACAGGAACCTATAAATAATGTTAATGACCTGGCTTGTATCCTCAAAAGCCAGGAAATTTAGGAGCATTCCGGTGAGCTGGCCCTTTGCTCACTGAAGGGTGAAAAGCATAGCTGGGAGGATTCCTCCCCAAAATCCCATTTATCCCTGCCCTCTGGGGATATGGGAAGCCATTCCCTGTGTCCATCCCTTGTCCCTCTCCAGCTCTCCTGGAGCCCCTTTAGGCACTGCAAGGGGCTCTGAGGATTCACTGGATCCTTCCCTTCTCCAGGTGAACGTTCCCAGCTCTCCCAGCCTGGCTCCAGGGGAGCTCCAGCTCTTGGTCTCCTCTGGAATTGCTCCAGCAGCTCCACATCCTTCTTTGCTTTGCTCTTCCCCCAGCACAACCACCTTTCTTCTGCTCCCAAATTTCCTTTTGCAAGGCTCTAGGGATGCTGCATCTCCGGGGAGCTATGAGAGGCCCATGCAGCTTTTATTTCTTGCTTCATCCAGCACCAGGCTGTGAAATTGCCTGGAATTATCCCCTCAGGAGCTGCTCCATCCTCTATTCCGTACGAGTGGAATCCTGGACTGGTTTTGGGTGGGAAGGGACCTGTGAAGATCATCAAGTCCAGCCCCCATGGATGTGTTAATAGATGGGAGGGTCCAACCATTGCTCCTTTGCTCGATCTGCTTCGAGGAGAGCATCCCAGACCCCTTGGATGAACATTTCAGGCCAGCAGGGAATGGGGACCCCCCGGGATGGCAGGGGTGGATGCTGTGCTCCCCTCCCCAGCAGCACCCACCTCCCTTTTCCTTGTTCTTCCTGAGGCTCTCGGGGTTGGTTTTTTGTTTTTTTTTTTCCTCCTGCTCGCACGACAAACGGATGTTTAGATCCGAAAGGAAATGGGATTGCTGTTTGCTCGGCTCCTCCTGGAGCAAACAGCCCTTCAAAATAACTCTGGTGGCGTAAGTGCCAGGAAAAACAGCAAAGCCAAAACCTTGTAAGCAAATAATTGGCCTTTTTGTGAGAGGGCTCCTCTTCAGCTCCAAGTTTGCAGATCAGAGCTGCTCTTTTCACGTTTTGCTTTGAGGTTTTGCAATTCTTCTCAAAGCAAACAGATCCAGTATGTGCCAGATGGGGGGGGTTTACTGATCCCGGAGTGCTGCTTCCAGGTGATTCCCCTGGGACGTGCAGAGCTTTGGGGTGGGAAATTAGTGAAATTCTGCAGCTCAGATCTGGACCCCGAGTGCTGAGTGTTGCCCTGGAGGAGGTGGCCCCAGAACGGTGCCCTGGGGGTGTCCTGCCCCTGTCCCTGTCCCTGTCCCTGTCCCTGTCCCTGTCCCTGTCCCTGTCCCTGCCCCTGTCCCTGTCCCTGTCCCTGTCCCTGTCCTGCAGGGATGGCTCCTGCAGGGCCCTTGGCCAGGGCTGTGGGAAGAGCTCGGCTTCCCCACGCAGCCCAGCCCAGCCTGCCTGAGTCACCCCGGGCAGGGAAAGCGCTCAGCAGGTTGGGAAAAGCAGCTGGAAACTCCCTGGCTGCCCCAGGGCTGAGCTTTGCCCCAAAGCTGCACCTTCCATTTGGGAAAAGGGGGCCACGACCACCCCAAAACAGAGGAGAGCCCAGAAGAGCTCTCCAGGCACATCCTGTGCCTTCAGGGATTTCTTTGGGGTTCACAAACCCAAATCCTGCCCCTCCTGTGGCACCCACAGAGGGGATGGGGCTGGTGCAGGGGGAGCAGGGTGTGTTTAAAACACACCAAGTGATGAAGTGGCACAGGCTGAGCTGTTCCTCAGCTCCACAGCCAGCTCATCCCGGATTTCAGCTTCCAGGGAAAGGGGTGGAACAGGAGCTGCAGCATCACTGGGATGTCCCTGAGCCCTCCTGGCTCTGAGGGATTGATTGACACCCTCACCCATCACCCACCAGCATCCCATGGTGGAAAATCCTGAATTTTTTAGGGTTGGTAGATCTGACACAGGGGATACAGAGGTGGGAGCTTGTCCTGCTCCCTCTTCATCTCCCTATGGAAAAACTCGTTTGAGTAACAACTGCAGGCACTGAGGTGAGGTGCAAGGGGAGCAGGTACTTTTTTTAAACTTTATTTTATTTTTTCCTTTGGAAATGCAGCCTCTCACAGCCATGCTGTCACAGTTAAAATAAGGTTTAAATTACAGGGCTGGCTGTGGCTTTTTCCCTTTCTTTCAGAATTTTTGCCAACTTGCAATTTACTTAATGAAATCCTGCTATTTCGTTTAACGGGGATATTTTTTGCAGATGTTGATTTAACCCAGCTTTATAAAATATGTGAACTGTGCAGTTTCTTTCCTATTTTTAACAATTTAAATATCCTAGTGCAGAACTTGACAGAGTTTATAACACCAATATCTGTTTGTACC
Organism: Acridotheres tristis; assembly: GCA_037013685.1. Lineage (NCBI taxonomy): Eukaryota > Metazoa > Chordata > Aves > Passeriformes > Sturnidae > Acridotheres > Acridotheres tristis. Next base: position 1,835,573 of record CM072897.1, on the reverse strand, counting down.
ATGTAAGAATGGGGTTGAACGATGAGGCTTCCACATCATCCACAGCCCCATCAGAAACTGTGTGAAATGCTGCAATAATGGGCAAAAATTACCCCCAGTGAAAATTTGTGCTGCTCATTGGAGCTTCATGAATGCATTTCTGGAAAAATATCTGACCCTGGTTTTACACCCAGTTATTCTTCAGGGTTTTTGCAGGGGGATTCTCTACATCCATGTGGATTCTTTGTATGTGTGATATATATGGAATGAGGAAAAAAAACGGGTCTGGTTTAGGCTGGTGACAAGCTGCCTTTTTAATGTGTAATGCCTGGTGTTTCCCTCAGTATTCCTTACTTTATTTTTTAGAGTGGATTTCCCTGGAGGGGAGGGGAAGAATCTGGAATTTCTCCTCCAGTGCTGAGTGGAGGGAGTGCAGTGTTGAACTCATTATCCCCAAGGATGCCTTCACGTGCTCCCTTAATCTCCCTGGCCTCGATGTACAAAGAGCCCGACCTGCTCCCCTTCCTCTCCATGGGAAGGTCATTTATTGCATTTATTTGGTGCTTCTTTTGCACTTTGTGAGTTCAGCTTTTGCTTTCAGCTCGTGGAGGAGTTGCAGCCACAAACTCTGCATAGACCAATCCTGGAAAGGTTATTCCTGAAAATTCAGCTCCCAAGAAAGATGAGAGCTTGTCGTAGGAAGGTGGGAAAGTTTTTAATCCAAACAGTTCCACTGGCTGTGTCCATGCTGTGACCCACAGGATGGAGAGACAGGACACAGGGAATGGCTTCCCACTGCCAGAGGGCAGGGATGGGTGGGATACAGGGGAGAAATTCTTCCCTGTGAGGGTGGGGAGCCCTGGCACAGATTTCCCAGAGAAGCTGTGGCTACCCCTGGATCCATGGAAGTGTCCAGGGTCAGGTTGGACAAAGCTTGGAGCAACCTGGGATGGTGGAATGGGATGAGCTTAAAGGTCCCTTCCAACCCAAACCGTTCTGTGATTCTGTGATAACTCATTAGTCCTTTTCTCCTAGAATATCCCAAGCCAAGCTGGAGTTGTCTGGGATTCATATTAGTGCAGCAGGACAGGATGTATTCCATGGAGTTCTCTATGTATTTTGGCATTTTCCTATTTCTCCCCCCGCTTCTTCTTTTTTTTTTTTTTTTTTTTTTAAAGAAACTGTGGTTTGTAGAAATGAAAACAAGTCCTTCTTGGCCAGGGAGGGTAATTGGTGTGAGTCACCTCCAGTCTCCATGGGCAAGTACAGCGTGAGGAATTTGGTCATCTGGGGGGTGACACTGGAAACTGGGGACTTGCAGAGGCCACACGTTGCTGCCTCTCTGGGCTGCCCTGATGCTCTTCAGTGCTGTGGGTTTCATGCAAATACATTGATTTTCATGCCCTTCCCCTACTTCACACCAATTTTCTTGCTGTTTTTCTGCACTTTAATAGGTTTTACAGCACCGTTCCAGGGAGTATAAAAGTGTGACAGTTGGATTCGATTTTAGAGTTATGGCTGTAACAATTCTACAATTCTAAGAAAAGATATGTTTGATCTTCAGGGATGATCTTGTCCCAGGTTAGCAGAAATGGATGCTCTGTGCATCCACTTCTCTGAGCTGCTGATTTGTGGATTTTCCAGAAGAAGGGACAAATGGCACAAGGGCTGCAGATCCTCCTGCTTTGCAGAAGATGCCAGCACAGCATCCTGACTGCTCCCACCGTGGATGTGAGGGACCAACCCCGGGGCTTCAATCCCGAGTTGCTGAAGTCATTGTTTAGTCTTTGCTTGAAGTGGGAGTGAGAGCCCGTGGATGCTGGCCACGAGCAGTTGTGAGTGGAGCTTGCTGCCTGCTTGGGACGGCCCCAGCAGATGTTTACACACCAAATACATGGAGCAGCTATCGGAAAATCTGGCGTGTGTGGGTGCCCACGCAGCCCTGGGCAAGTTGGAGGAGGGCAGGAGCCATCCCTGTGCTCCCTTCCACCTCTCCCTGGTGGGATTCCTGCACCAGGTCCTTTCCCAGGTCTGCTCACCTCAATCCCATCCTGGCTTTCAATCCCTCTCACCAGGCAGGAACCCTGTACAGGTTCAGCCTTTCAGCATGACCAGCTTGGCCAGCACACCAGAGGGATTTGTTTCTTTACAAAGGCCACGCTGGCACCCAAAATCCTTTAATTCCCTGTAAAACTCCAGCAAATCCGCCACGAGCGAGGACTTGCAGGAGCCGTGGGCGTCGTGACACGCGGTGGCAGCCCCGGAGCCCGAGGTGCCTGCACAGACAGAGAGGCTCTGGAGAGCTTTATCAGGAGCAGGATCTTGGCTTCTGGCCAGGGAGAACAAAGCCTGAATTCCCATTCCACTCGCAGCCCCTGTCTGCTTCCCATATATGTGAGGGCACTGATACCGTGCTGGAAAAAAAAAAGCGCCTTTTTTTGGGGGTTGCTGGGGGAGGAATTATCAGATGAGGGGAGGTTTCAGTGAAACCCTTTTGGAAGGAGGGTTGGGTTGGAATAGAGGACACAGCTGGTCTGGGGTCTGGGGTGAACCCTCTGGCACAGGGTTGGGTTGAAAGCCATAATTCCCAAACTGAGGTCTCGTGTCTGCCCAGCACCGGACTCCACACCCAGTCAGCCAAGGAGGAGCAAAGCAGCTCATTCCCAGGTTTTAGGGAGAAAAATTCCCAGGTTTTATGGGAAAAAAAATTTATGGGGCTGCTGCTTGTGGCCCCCTCAGGGAGCCTCCTCTGTCACAGGTTGTTTTCCAGGTCGGGGATGGTTCCCTAAAGCTTCCTCAGTCCTTGATGCTCGCAGTGGTGTTGGCACGGAGCTCAGTCTGCCCTCGAAGGTGCCACTGTGGCTGCTGAAAAATCAGGGTGGCCTTGGGTATTTTCAGCCCGTTTGCTGCTCCTCAAGCTCCTCTGGAAGCCATCAGCTCATTCTCAGGAGTAAATCCCATGGAGGTGTGAGAGTAAGGGGAGGCTCTTGCTCCAGGCTGGAATGGCTGGGGCTGGAGCACGGTGCAGGCTCTCCAAATACATCTGATGATGCTGTTTTGTTTGGTATTGCTTTGGTTTTCCTCCCAGGGGGGCAGCTCCACTCATGTCTGGTTAGGAAACTAAAAAGCTGCAGCCTCAGCCTGCTGTGTCCTGTCCAAGCTCCAAAGCCCAAAGTTCCCATTTTCCTGGTATTTTGGGAACTGAATTTTCTGTGATCAGCTGGGACATCTGAAGGGGGCCTCATGAAAGGGGAAGTTGAGCATTCCCCTCTGGAAATGGCAAATTTGGGTCGTTCCTGGAGGGAGCTGAGCTGTAATTTGGGGTTGGGCTGTGTAAGGAGGTGGGGAAGGGCTGCCTGGCCTTTGCAGGACAGCATTCCTGGTTTGGAGGAGCTCAGTGCCCATGGATCATCCAACAACTGGATATAAAACACAGCCAGAGCTGGGTCAGTGATCCTGCTGCTGCTGGGGACACTCTGGTGTTCTTAGGAAATGTGGAAAATGAGGAGGCTCGAGCAGCATCTCCGCATCTTCTTCATGACATCCTCATCACCTCGACCTCAAAAACAGCTCCAGCCCCTCAGTGCCCCCCTCCACCCTGGGAGAAACCCCTTCCTTGGGAGCTTAATGATTCGGGATTGGTGCTGGGGGGAACCAGCAGGGTTTGGTTTGGTGCAGCCAAGGCCTCTGGCCCGTCCCCCTGTGCTGAGGAGATTCCCAGGCTCGTCTCCAGCACCCAACGTGCTCTTGGCACGATGGAGGAGGGAAGGGGTGTTATTCCTGTTTCTCTTCTGAGGGACCTACTAATTAGTTTCTGCTTTTAAAAGGCTTTGAAGTGCTCAGCCGAAACTTCTCTGGGAGTGAAAACTATGATTATTTATATTTATATTTATATTTATGCCATTTCCCAGCCTCGGCCCCGCTGCGGGATGCTCCCCGTGCCGCAGCTCCGGCCGCTGGGAGGATTATCCCGCTCCCCCAGGGGATTCTGACAGCTCCTCCAGCTGCTCTGCCAAGCCAGAACGGCTTCCAAAAGCTGGGGAGAGCCCAGGAGATCTCATTTGGCCACCCCAATCCGTGCCCATCCCACTGGGATGTGGTTGGCGTGGTTGGGATTGCAGCCCCCGGATTGATGAAGAGCGGGCGTGGGGAAAGGAGCCTTGGACATCACAGCAGTGCCTGGAAGGGAATTCTGCCATCTGGTAATTTATGGGGTGATTTCTCCCAGATCCTCAGTGTTTTTCAGGCTCCAGGGGAACAAAAAAGGGATTGCACACATTGTTGGGTGGAGGACCTGAAAATGTGTGAGTTCTCAATGTCAAAGTGGGAAAAAAGGGGAGGTTTTTTCCCCATTTTTGTGCTTGGGAATGAACCTTCTCCCCTGTGAGTGGAGCTGCTGCCTTGCCAGGAGCAGGCAGAAGAAAAAGCCAATCCCAGGAAGATTTTCATCAAACCTCTGGATTTTACAGAAAATCAAAGCAGTGGGGAACCTTCCCTTCCCCAGCCTTTCCCCTGTGCTTTGCACCAGCTCATTTTTCTCCAGCTGGTTGGGGCACAGGGGTGGATGCTCATGGAGATGCCAAGCACGACCCCAGGGTTTTGCTGGGTTTGGCTTTATCCAGGGCTGGTTTCCAAGAGGCAAGAAGTCCCAGGCAGGCTGTGGTTGATGACAGGTCTGATGCTTTCAGAAGTGGCAGCCAGCGTGGGCGGTGACGTTCGGGGCTCCTTTTGAAGCTGTTTTTACATTGTTGTGTTCCCTCGGACGTGCCAGGTGTAACGCAGGTACCTGCACAGCCCAGGAGCTGGAAAAGTCATGGATGTGCCTGAAAACTCTGAGCAAGACAAGCTGAGGTTCATGGAAACTGTTTGGATTCAAAAACATTTCGAAAACATCTCACCTAAATCTCTGAAAACGTTGCTGTTTAGAAAAGACACATAAAAATGTCGGTGAAAAATACCCGAGTTGGGTTTTTCCAGTTTTCACCCTTGGCTGAAAAGTCCTTTCTAAACCAGGAGAGCTGTGGGGAAAAAGCCATGCTAAAATACCTTAAACTCATGTTCTGGACTGTGGATTTAATGGCCAGGGAGGGTCCATTAGAAGAAAACTCCTTGAGTTTAGCTTGAAAATAAGCTAACTGATGATGACTTCCAAATTTCCGGGCAGAACTAAACATGGCATGTGTTTTGCTTTGAAGGATATAAAAAAAAAAAAAATTAGCATGAGCTGATGATTTTGCAGAGTGGTTTCTTTTATGCAGAGAAAATTGTTTTCATCCTCATTCTTGGCATTGGCTCCTTGTCCTGTGTTGCTTTTGTTTCTTGGGCTGCCATGGAAATGTCCCCCTTTCCCCCCAGGCCTCTCCACACACCTCTTGCACCGGCTCTGGTGCTTGTCAGACCCTTTTTTTTGAACTAATTTAATTAATTAACCCAGCGCAAGTGTTCTTTGGAGTTAATCATCTCCTGGGTTAACAAATTAAATCTGCTGGCAGAGGAGGCTGGGGAGCAGCAGAGCTCTGCTCCAAGGGAAGGGTTGGGAGAGGAGGAGGATGGAGGATGGAGGATGGTGGATATGGTGGTGGGGAGGGCTCTTCTCAGCTGTCTTTCCATGGTTTTTGTGGGATAAATGAGCTGAACTGGTGTCCATGGCTGCCCAACACGAGGAAGGTGCCTGGTGAGGGTGGAGGAGTTGGGACCCTGCAGTGACACCAGATGAATGACAATATAAAATCACATTTTTGTGTGATAGTTGAGATAGGAGCTGGGCTCAATCCTTCCATTCAGTGGAGTAAAGCAGGAATCTGGGAGAGAGTTTGTTGTTCTGCTTGGCTGTCCCTGTGGCTGACCTTGGCCATCAGCTGGTCACTGCTTTTCATGGCTCTGTGAACCAGGGAGAAGCTGTTCTTGGTGAAAGCTGGGACATCAAAGGATCCTCTGTTGATGCTGGGCTTGAAGGAGAATGTCCAGGAGGAAAAGCAGGGCTGCCTTTTCCCCTCGGGAGCCCCTTGTCCTTCCCTGAGAACACCTTCCTGCTTCCCTGGAGAAACCAAGGCATGGGGACTGAGCTGTCCTGTCCTCACCACGATTTCCACATGGAGCAGCTCCTGCCCAGCCTCCTGTGCCTGTTCCCTGCCGGGATGAGGATGTTGCCCTAAATACACACACTGGGACCAAGGCAGGGCTCCCCAACCCCTCCCAGGTGGCCCCAGAGTCCCAGCCAGGGCTCCCAGTGAGGGTGGGCAGCCAGAGGTGGCTGCTGTGTGTCCCCAGAGGGGCCCCCCGTGCTGGGGTTGGTGCTGGTGGCAGGGGGGCTCTGGGGGGCACAGTGATGCATTCCAGCTGAAACTTGTAAGGCAGAGGTATTTTAAGTATATTGGCTTAAAGAAAATGGTTGTGAGCTTTGCTGGGGCAGATTGACAATTAATTTTTTTTTCTTTCTTTCTTTTTTTTTTTTTTCTTTTTGCCAGGCCATAAAAATTCCATTTCTGCTGTGGAAAGTTTTAACCCCTTCCTTACCCTGGTGCTTGTTTCCAAGGGTATTAATGGGAGATTATTTTAACTGATGGCTCCCCAGTGAACTGTTAATAGATTTTGGAGAAACGTGTGTGTTCTTTGTGCTGGGCTTTTTATCTGGACCTCGTTCACAATGACCTGTGTGTGGCTGTAACCTTCCTGCTTCCCTGCTCCTGTGTGCTGGGCAGTGTAAATACAGATCTGTGCTGTGGCAGAGGGCAGGAAAATGACCGAGCCTGGGTCTGTTAGTCCAAAAGTGGACTAAAACTGAATGGAAAGGTGTTGAGGGAGGATGTAACTGAGCTCCATGGCCAGTGGAGTGTGAGGCTGCCCTGTGACACAGGACTACAAGAGGGAGGGATGTGGAAATGGGGGGTGGTCTCTGTGGTGTGGGGGACTTTTGAATATCCTGCTTCGTTTCCAGGTTGCCCAGATGTGCATTCGAGTCCCCATCACATCTGGAGAGTGCAATGATTTCTTTTTCATGTGCATGGGCTTCCCTATGGGCACCTCTTCAATGTGTTTTGAGAAGCTCATCCTTGCAGCCATGATCTGAGAGGGCCATTTGACCTGCTGGGAGGAGGTTTTGGTGGCTTCGGAAAAGCCAAAGAGTGAATCAGAGCCGTTTATTTCATGTGTTTCGTGATCTGCCCATGTTTTCCATCCTGCTTTTAAGTGCGACATCAAGCAGTGGGACTGTGCAGCGTTTTGTTTTGGAAAAAAGCATCTTTCTTTTCTCTTTTAAAGCACTCCTTTGAACTTTACTGGCATAAAACGCTGTCAAATCACGAATAGTCTCAAACCTCCAGTTATTTTCTTTACCTCCACTCTCTGCAGGGAGCGACAGCAGCAGTGCTGCTAACGCCAGGAGGATTTACAGTGTTTGCTCTCTGCATTTATTCCCAGACCCGGATTCCTTTTGCCTGAGCCACGCAGGAGCCTTTTCCCTTTAAATTCTGGGTTTGGTTCTCCTATCTTGTTCCTTTATCTCCAATTGTTTGAATTCACTTTGGGATGTTCTGCGAGGCTGCCGAGGAGGAAGCGGAGGAAGGAGTAAACACAAGGCAGAGTTTCAGCCCCTCCATCTGATGGATGAAGGTGGCTTTGATGGAGGAGATAGCCCTGACGCCAGCCCCTCTGGAGCTGCTACAAGTTGTAGCTGCTTACAATGATAGTTGTTAAAAACCCGTCCTGTACCACTGCGGGGACTCAAATATTTTCCTTTCTTCAAAAAGAACGTTAACAAGCCCGCCTCTGTTCCAGCAGAAGTGGGAGGAGGGGGGAAAAAAACAGAACAAAAAGTGGATTTTCTTGTCTGTTCATAAAGGGCAGCGTGGAAAAAAAAGAGGAGGGAAAAGTGGAATATTTATTTAAAAGGCAGAGGAGGAGGTGGTGGTGTGCTGGCCGCCCCTGCTCTCTGCAGAGTGGTAGTGGCTAATAGCTGGAGGCAAACTAATACTTGGCAGGGGATGAGACACAGCACAGGCCCCCCTGATTTGGGGGCTTGCTGAAGTGCTTGTTTTATGTCAGGGCTGTGGGATGAGTTCATCTTTGCAGGAATTGGTTGAGTGCAGTGGGAGATAAAAGGAGGGAGAGGAACCCACCAGGGCACGGAGAGTGCTGGGAGAGGGACCCTGCAAAGCTTCCTGCAGGCAGGGGCTGCTCAGATGAGCCTGAGCTGCCTCCTTCCAGGGCTTCATTTCCCTGTGGGTTGATTTTTGATTTTTGATTTTTTTGTATTTTAAAGACTTTCCTCTCCCCTGGCTAGAAGAGGTAGGTTGAAAGGAAACTTCTCACTTCTTGAAGCGCAGTTACCTGAAACTCACGTCCTCACCTGTTTGAAGGAGCACAGGACAATCTCCAGGGGTGCTGTGAGCTGGCACTGCCAGGCAGGAGCTGTGGGGTGACAGAGATGAGGAGCACATTGGCAGGGACATGCATTCATGGATGGATGGATGGAGTGAAATTCCTGCCACAAGTTGCACGGAAGTGCTTTTAATAAAGCTATTTTCATGTGAAAAGCCCTTCTCCTATTTTCATGGATGATTTTACTTAGATATTTCCCAGTTCCTGGAAAGCAGAGATGGCACCAGGGCTGTTGGCACTTGCAGCAAAATATTTTTGTAGGATAAGCACTGTTTTCCTCCAGCTTTACTTTCCCCTCTTGTATATTAATTTGCAATAAACCATGAGAAACTCCTATATAAATGTTTATTGCTGACTGTTCCCCTGATTAATGAAGCTGCTGGGGACACTGGAGGTTTGAAGTTGTCCCATCCTTAATCTGTAAGGGAAATGCAGGGGCTGAGCAGTAGTTTCTCAAAAATGTAATAACAAAACCAACATAGCTAATGGGCATGGAGGGCTTTGAGGAGGTTGGGAGGTTAAACAGATGCAGAGCTCAGTAATTGCTACCAGCCTCCAGCCCCAGCACATGAAAGGCCCTGAGCTGGTCTGTAGCCCCCAGATCATTTGAGTGGGACAAGAGCAGAGCTCAGCGTTTGGGGAGAGCTTTGGAAAGGTTTTGGGAGCATCTGTAGGATGTCCCAGGGGGAAAATGGCCGTGGAGAGTGGATGAGCACCCTGGTTTAGTGGAAGTTGTCCCTGGTGATGGCAGGGGGGTGGACTGAGATGGTGTCCCCAAAATAGTGTGACCTGTGGTGGGTGAAGGGGAAGAGACTGACATGGTCCCCCCAAAAGTGTGACCTGTGATGGGTGAAGGGGAAGAGACTGACATGGTCCCCCCAAAAGTGTGACCTGTGGTGGGTGAAGGGGAAGAGACTGACATGGTCCCCCCAAAAGTGTGACCTGTGGTGGGTGAAGGGGAAGAGACTGACATGGTCCCCCCCAAAAGCGTGACCTGTGGTGGGTGAAGGGGAAGTGACTGACATGGTCCCCCCAAAAGTGTGACCTGTGGTGGGTGAAGGGGAAGAGACTGACATGGTCCCCCCAAAAGTGTGACCTGTGGTGGGTGAAGGGGAAGAGACTGACCTGGTCCCCCCAAAAGTGTGACCTGTGGTGGGTGAAGGGGCTGCTTGAGGCTGATGAGCGTTGCCCAGAGCAAAGGACATCCTGCTCCCTCCCTGCCTGCCCCATCACCCCTCCCCCCTGTCCCTCCCCTGAAATTTGTATAGTTACAACTCCAGTTAAACTCCAACAAAGCCGCTTAATTCAAAGCTGGTTAATGGGGAGGGGGGAGCCCGGTGCCCTCCGGGGTAATTTGAGCCTGAAAAGAAGCGGGGCTGGAGGGCTGTGCCTGAAATCCGGTGCATCAATGGGGGCTCTGGAGCAAAATAATGGCATCACCCCGTGGGTGAGTTAATGGGACATGATGGCACGGAGGCACCGGGGTCAGCAGGCCATGGGCACGTGAGGGATTGTCAGGGAGCTTATGCTGGGCTCGGAGCACGGCTCCTGCCTGCAAATTCCACGGTGGTTTTCTGTTACCCGGTGTGGTAGGAGCAGGAATGATGTTCAGCAAGTGGTTAATTCAGCCTCTTTGGGGCTCTTTCTTTTCCTGTCTTCCTTCTGGAGACATCATAAATTCTGGAGGCATCATAGATTAAACAGATTTCTGGCAGCCTGCGTCCCCTCCCGTCTTCCCTGAATGTAATTCCTAGAAAGAAGAGACGTTTCTCATTGTCTGGAGAGAGTTCCAATGGGTTTTTAGAAGGACATGTATAGTTCATAGCAGCTACTCCCCCTTGGCATGAAACACTTCCTCAGATTTCATGTCCCCCGTGGGAACATCAGCGTCGCTGTCAGAGAATGTTACACAGAGGAGACACCCGGCGGGTCACTCATCCAGGCACGTCCCCTGGGCTCAGCTCAGCACGAGCTGGGCTTGGAAAGTGGGGCTGCAGGAGCACAGGGGTGCTGGGGAGGTGGGAGGAATGCAAATATCCTGAGGACACGTGGATCCAGCTGCTGGATGCAGGATTGGACGTTAATTGGAGAGAGAGAGATGTGCTGAGCTCATGGGCGTCCTGTGGGGTCTCCAGCCTGGGCTTGAGCCACCAGTCTTAGTGGCATTTGACATAATTAAGACAGGATTTGAGCTGAGCACAAGCTTTGGGTTGAAATGGACTTTGGGTTAAGCATAAACTTCAGGTTAAACAACTTTTGAAGTGAACACAAATTTTGGGTTGAACACAAATACGGAGTTGAACTCAAATACGGGGTTGAACTTGAAGTTTGTGTTGAACAGAACTTATGGGTTAAGCACAGGTTTTGGATTGAACACAAACTTTGGGCTAAATACAAGTTTGGCTTGAACATGGAGTTTGTGTTGAGCACAAGTTTTCGATTGAGCATGAACTTTGGGTTAAATTCCAGATTTGGCTTGAACACAAGTTTTGGGTTGAGCATCATCTTTGGATTGAACACCAGTTTGGGGAAGAGTGTGGAATTTGTGTTGAACACGGAGTTTGTGTTGAACATGAGGGTTGGGTTGAACACCAGTTTTGGGAAGAGCATGGAATTTGTGTTGAACACAAGTTTTAGGTTGAGCACCATCTTTGAACTGAACACCAATTTTGGCAAGAGTGTGGAATTTGCGTTGAACACGAGTTTTGGGTTGAACACAAGTTTCGGGTTGAACACCAGTTTTGGGAAGAGCATGGAATTTGTGTTGAACACAAGGTTTGGGTTAAACACAGAGTCTGTGTTGAACATGAGGGTTGGGTTGAACACTGGTTTTGTGTTGAACATGAAATTCGCGTTGAACACAAGTTTTGGGTTGAGCACCATCTTTGTGTTGAGCATGAAATTTGGGTTGAACACCAATTTTGTGTTGAACACAAGGTTTGTGTTGAACACAAGTTTTGGGTTGAACACGGAGTCTGTGTTGAACATGAGGATTGGGTTGAACACTGGTTTTGTATTGAGCATGAAATTTGGGTTGAACACTGTCTTTGTGTTGAACACAAGGTTTGTGTTCAACACAAGGGTTGGGTTGAACACCAGTTTTGAGAAGAGCATGGAGTTTGTGTGGAACACAAGTTTTGGGTTGAACCCTAATTTTGGGAAGAGCATGGAGTTTGTGTTGAACACAAGGGTTGGGTTGAACACCAGTTTTGAGAAGAGCATGGAGTTCGTGTGGAATACAAGTTTTGGGTTGAAGCCCAATTTTGGGAAGAGCATGGAGTTTGTGTGGAACACAAGTTTTGGGTTGAACACGGAGTCTGTGTTGAACACAAGGGTTGGGTTGAGCACCAGTTTTGAGAAGAGCATGGAGTTCGTGTGGAATACAAGTTTTGGGTTGAAGCCCAATTTTGGGAAGAGCATGGAGTTTGTGTGGAACACAAGTTTTGGGTTGAACACGGAGTCTGTGTTGAACATGAGGGTTGAGTTGAGCACGAGTTCAAGCTCTCACTGCTCACAGCTGATGGATGGGAGGAACCATTTCCCAGCCTCCATCCCTGTGTTTTCCCAGGCGATCCCAACACTCCTGACCCCCCTCTCTGTCCCCCCACAGACGCCAGCACGTCGCCCGATGCCGTGAAGAGGAGCCATTGGTGCAACGTGGCCTACTGGGAGCACCGGACACGCGTGGGCCGCCTGTACACAGTGTACGAACAGTCTGTCAGTATCTTCTACGACCTACCTCAAGGAAACGGCTTCTGCCTCGGACAGCTCAACCTGGACAACAGGAGCGAGACTGTGAGAAGGACTCGAAGTAAAATCGGCTACGGGATTTTACTGAGCAAGGAACCGGACGGGGTGTGGGCCTACAACCGCAGCGAGCATCCCATCTTCGTCAACTCGCCGACACTGGACATCCCCAACTGTAGGACTCTGATTGTACGTAAGGTGATGCCGGGCTACTCCATCAAGGTGTTTGACTACGAGAAGTCGTGCCTGCTGCAGCACACGGCCGAGCTGGATTATGCAGATGGGCCCTACGACCCCAACAGCGTCCGCATCAGTTTCGCCAAAGGTTGGGGGCCGTGTTATTCCAGACAGTTCATCACGTCGTGTCCTTGTTGGCTGGAGATTCTACTCAGCAACAATCGATAAGCAGGAGAAAGGAAAAACGACAACAATAAAAAAAAACACACACACACACACACACAAACACAAAACTTAAAAAAAAAAAAAAAAAAAAAAAGACACAGACTATTCCCAAATATCATCTACCTAGATTTAATATAAAGTTTTATATATTATATGAAAATATATATTATACTTGTAATTATGGAGTCATTTTTACAATGTAATTATTTATGTATGGTGCAATGTGTATATGGACAAAAAACAGAAAATGCACTTTGGCTTATATAATTCTTTCAATACAGATTTTTAAAAAAAAAAAAGAAAAAAAAACAAAAATTATACAGCAAAAATAGGAGAAAGCCCTAATTTTGATGTATGGTTTTTTGAAATATTATTAATACCCAGACAAAAAGCTAATACCAGTCACTCATTGATAATAAAGTATTCGCATTATGGGGGGGGATTTGTCTTTTTTCTTCCCCCCCCAGCTGAAGTTGGGAGCAGTCAGGGGAGTTCCAGGGGGCAGCTGCTGTCTCCCATCTCAGCCAGGACCCTGGAAAATCAATGAATGAGTTGGAAGGCTGCAGCTGGCTCCAGGAGGAGGGTGAGTGAGGCCACTTGGAGAGCCAGGGAGCCCTGGGAGGAGGTGAGAGGAACATCTGGAGCTCTTCTCACTCAGGGCTGTCTGACCTCTCTGATAACACAGAGCAGGGTGAGGATGAGGGTGCACATCCATATTTGTGCAGATTAATCTTCATCAGTGGAGAAAAGCAGAATGAATATTCCATGGTCACAAAGCTGCCCAGCAGGACCAGTTTGGATTTTCAGCCTTAGCCAGGGGTTGTCTGGGAGTCCTGCACGTTCCAGACGTGTTTTGATGGTTGAGAAACAAATGGAGGTTTTGGATAAGTCATGGTTGGGTGGATCCTCCATTGGAGCATGGCCTGGATTTCAGGAACGTCTCCAGTGCCTCGGAGGAATCGTGAGCAGCTTTGTCCTGTAGATCTCCCAATCTCTCATCCAGGCAATAAATGATCCAGGAGTGTTTGGGAAGAATATATTTACTCTGAGGAGCAGCTGCAGCCAAAAAAATGTCCTGCTCAGACGTGGCTGTCTCAGCTGATTTATTCTCCCTGGAAATGCTGGATAAAATCAGCCCCTTTGCTCTGACTTGTGCTGGGCCTGGCAAGGGCAGGCTGGACACGGGCTGTGCTTGGTCAGGGAAGTTATTTATTGCCAGGGAGCAGCTCTGCCAAGTCCTAGAGTTCTGCTCCAAATCCCTGTGCCTTTGATTTCCATAAAATCCCAGCGGCTGGGAAGCTTTCAAGGTTGCAGAGGATGTTTTTGTCACCTTCGTATTTGCAGAGAAAAAGATGCAAACTCAGAGTTAAATAGGGCCTAAATTTACTACTCAAAAGCTCTCCTGGTACATTTTGGCACCTGGCCCTGGTGTTCCTGCCACAGCCACGAGTGAGGATGGGGAATCACAGAATTGTGGAATCACAGAATTTGTGGAATCACAGAATTTGTGGAATCCTGGAATGGTTTGGGTTGGAGCACACCTGAAATCTCATCTTGTTGCACACCTTCCACTATCCCAGGGTGCTTCAATCCCCATGCAGCCTGGCCTGGGACACTTCCAGGGATATGGAGGAAGGTGGAGGCTGCATCTCACAGGGAAACACAAACTTGGGTGGGTGCTGGGAGAGATCCGAGCAGGGAATGTTGCAATGACATTCCCGCAGTCATTTTTCAAATTATAACCATATTTGATGTTTAATTGGGACCACATTGGTTGAATTCCTGCAGCATCAGTATTAATACTTGACATCATTAATTTTTGTTTGTGTTACAGCCATTCTTAGGGAACGGTGTCAAAACATGTCACTCTCATTTAAAGCAGCTTTCAAGAGCTTTGCAGGGGTTTTTTTTATCCCTTTGGCTTCGGTTTGGTGGGTCCTGCCAAACCACCCACCTCCCTTTCTGTATCGCTTTCACACAGTCAGTCAGGTCATTTGTATGTTTTAGGGAATTTTTAAAGAGGTTTTTATTAATACTGTCCTCATTTTACCTGGGAAGCACCAGCAAAAGTTGCTTTCCCTGTTTCCTTTTCTTTTTCCCAGCATTTCCCACCACCCACACTCACACTTTGCTCCCTGTTCTCCTCCTCCTCATGCATCAGTGCCACCATTTTCCACTTATTACTCACTTCATCCATATTTTGGATAAAAAAGCACCAAGGACGGATTTGAGGGTTAACTCTGGGCTTTCCCTTGTGCAATCCACTGATGGTGCTTATAATTCTCTTTTTTTCATTACTCATACACTTCCCCAGGAATAAATCTGGAATTTTATTTCACTTGACAACAGGGCTTTAAAGGGAATAAAAAAGGATTTTATGGTGAGGCAATGAAATAAGACATCAAGCATCCTTTTCTGTCTCATTTTGCCCCTTTAATACCTTATAATCATTGAAACTTAGAGCTCTTTAAAGGAACTTCGGGACTTCAAAGCTATTGAGCTGCACACTGGACCCTCTCAGAGCTCAGCTGGAGCCTTCCCTGTGCATCCCCTGCACTGGGGTCGGACCTGGGGGCTGGGAATTGGCCCCTGGAGCAGCTCTTGGGGTGGTTGTGGGTGGAGGGCACTTCCATGGGGAAAGAAGATTTAATTCCCTGCCAGGTGTGCAGGAGCAGCTGGGCATGGTTGGGTTTGATTGATGAGCTGATGGGATTCTGCTGTTTGCCCCAGCCCCTATAAAAGCAGGATGGTCACAGACTCCTGAGCTTCTCCAAGTGGGATTTTTTTCCTCTTTCCTGCAGGGATTGTGGTCTCCCAGCACCCGAGGTAAGTGGCACGTTCACTATTATTTCTTTAAGATCTGTGGTGTTATAGAATTTTAAAGGTAGAAATTAAAGAACCCCCTGGGCAGGAGGTGCTGGGCTGTGCTTGGACTGAGTTCCTGGTGCTGCTCCAGGCTTTGTGTGGCTCCTTTTGAGCTGCAGCTGCCTCAGCTTTGTCCTGAGGAGGCTCTTGGGTCACCCCTGTGGTCACAAACCACCAGGGGCTTTTTTTTTGAGGGATGTTTTGGGCAGTTCAGTGCGGAAGCGAAGGTTTGGTTTTTATTTTTTTTCTCTGTGGTAGTGCTGGAACACCCAGGGGTCAGCCTGAGCTCAGGGAGCCGATTCTGCTGCTCCTTAGTGCCGAGGCTGGGGGTCTGGAGCACCCCTGAGAGCCAGGGCAGCAAATCCCTGAGCAAACACATCTCTGTCCTTGTGCTGGAGAGCCCCAGCCAGGCACTGACCCCGGAGCTGCTCTGGTTTATAGGGGCTGTGTCAGAGGTGACGGTTTTGTTGCAGGGGGGCTTTGGTGGCTGTGACTCCTCAGGTGGAGCTGCCTCGGCACAGCCCTCGGGTGGCTTTGACAGGGAGGAATGAGATCTTGGTGCTGTGACTTCACCTGGATCTTCATGGCTCATCTGTGGGGGTGGTGGGACAGGGACAGGGAGGTGTCCTGAGCTGGTGTTCAGGCAGTGAAACTCTTTGGACAAATATTCTGTGAGTGCCAAGGCTTCGATGGAGGCATCAGCTGAATTCTCCTGCTGTTCTGGGTGTACCCCAGGTTCATTCCAGTGGAACTCCTGAATTAGTAATTCCAGCGTTGGACCTGAATCCTTGCAGGCTTTGGTGTGTGGAGTGTATTTATTTGATGAGATCCTCTTAATTTAGCAATAATGGATTTTAAAACTGTGTACTGGGCTGAGGAGGAGCAGCCAGTTGCTGCTGGTGGGTCCCAGAGGCTGCTGCTCCTCCTGTGAGCAAACATTCATCATCCCAGTCCTTGACTTTCATTGCTGCTGTGACTGAGAAATGCTTTTCACCAGCCAGGATGGAAAAGAAATTATTTCTAAATTCATCCACTCTCAGCTCCTCTGAAAAAGAGAGGCTGAGCCCCTTTGTGACACAGGTTTGGCTGCAGTTTTATGGGGGCTGCCAGTCTTCAGGCCATAATCCTTTTTCCCAGGGCTTTATCTTTACAGTAAAAGTGGATAATTCAATGTTCAGTGCATAACTCAGGGCTCTGTGTGAGCTACCAAGGGAGAAGACAAAAATCCTTGTTGGTTAAGAGAGAGGAGCTGGAGGTTTGGTTTGAGGGGGATGCTGTGGGAGTGGTGGAAGGTCTCCAGCTCCTTGGGATTATGGGTTGATAATCAGTGGATTCCTGCTTTTAGAAAAGCTGCAGAGCTTCTTACACACCAACCTGTGCTTCCCAAAGCTCTGGGGTGGGGTTGAAGTGGAGGAAGAGCTTTAGGAGCTGCCCAAGGTGGTGCTGGGTCAGAGGATGAAGCTGCTGCTGCCTCTGAGGGCTGTGGGATGAACCTCGGGAGCTGCAGGGTTGTGGGATTTTCCCTGACAAACACAAAGACAAAAAAAAAAATCAAATGTGTCTCTCATGGAGGTAAATGCTCTGTGCAGGGAGCTGGCAGTGGAGATCTGCTGCTCCCTGGCTGGTTTAAGCTCAAATTATTGCTCATTTCTGAGGCTGGGGGAGCAGAGGTGCTGCTTCCTTCCCCTCAGTGTGTCCCTGCTGGCCTGAGCTGTTTGGGAGCAGGACCTGCCTGGTGGGAGAACACAGATCTGCTCTCATGAATGACCACGAGCTTCCTAGAAAGCAAAAATCAGGATTCACCTCCATCCCCCCTCACTTGAGATGGGCTGGGGGCACTGCAAAGAGGTCCATGACATCACTGGGCGATGTCTGGGGCTGGTCCAGCACCCCAAAACTGCAGCCAGGAGCTTGGCTGAGTTGAGAGCATCCCGAGTTATTTCCTGTAAATAACTCCTTTGGCTTCCCTCAAAGGTTTTATTTTCTGTCTGGAGCGTGATGAAGCATTACTTGCTGCTTTGTGGATAATCCTTCCTATATTCCTGATTTATGGATGTGCTGGTGTGATGCACAAAGTGGCATCTGTGCTCTGCACACTGTGGGAACAACCCAAAATTGCTCCGAAACTCAACTGGCTTACAATTATATTGGATTCTATTAAATTAAAACACATAGCACATATATTACACAATAAACCACAGCTATTTCATGGATCAAATTAAGTTTTATTTGGGCAAATTACAACCTTTCTTACAGTTGGGCCTTTGTGAAACCATTCCTTTTTAATAAAAACAGGCATTTTTGGCAAATGCTTTTAAAGTGTGCATTCCCAATAATTGCATATACTGTTGCTATTCTTTCTGGGATATATGTGCCTAATTATCTTCTGTTTAGGATAGGTTTAAATGAGTGCTATCTTCCCTTTGCTCCTCCCCCACATCTCCCTTCTGCTGGAATTTCTTATTGCTTTCCATTTTTATTAGCTTGGCTATGGAAGAGAGCAGAGGGGCGAAAAAAGTTTTTAAAAAAGCAAGTCTCATTAAAAGCAGGAGTGCTTTTCCCGGAATTTCTTGGGGAAATGTGACTCTTGTAGCCTCCCTCCAGCCCTGGCTGAGGGGGACAAAGCTGAAAATGGACCTTGGAGAAGTGGGATGGAGCTTTGGGAGGGTGGTGGGAAGGGCAAAAATACGGAGAAAATAAAGATGTTGCTTGAGGAGGGGCTCGGGGAGCTCCAGCTGCTGTGGAATTGCATCTGGGGCTTGGATTTTCCTGCTTGCCTGAGAAGATGCAGGCTCTGGTTATGGGTTTGAGGCTGGGACATCTCTGGTGGTTCTTTATTAAAGCAGGATTTTGTGTTTCCCTGTGCAGGGACAGGAAGGGGGGGTGTGGGATGTGGCACAGCAGACCCCAAGGAATGTCTTTGGCAATGGCTCATCCTCACACAGCTTTGGTTAAAAGGCAGTCAGTGGTTCAGGAATTGTGGGGATGGGCAGGCAGGGTGGCTCATTCCATGTTTCCTTAAGAAACTCAGCTGAAAAATGAATCCCCCGGCTCCTCTCTGGATTTGGGAAGTGCTGCTCTGCTGCTTTTCCTGCCTCTTGCTTTCTGCTCACTGCCGGGACGGGCTTGGAGATAGCAAATATTTTCCTAGGAATAATTTTGCCCACAGTATTTTCAGCCTGGACAGGGAAGCAGAGGGAATGTCCTAAGTGCTGCTTTCCTTGGATAATGCCAGGGTCATTTCCAGACCCCCAGGGTGGAGATAAAGGGCAGAGCAGGCTCCAAGCTCCCAAATTCCTGAATCCAGGATATGTCAGGCTGGTTTTTCCTGCCCCAGCAGCACCTTGGGATGTGGGCAGGGTGCTCAGCCTGGTGGGATGGGGACCATGGAGCTGTTGCTGTGGGTGCCCAAAAAGCTTGAAAGCTTTCTGTCAGCTTTCCAAATCCTTCTGGGCACCATTGTCAGGAGATCAAGAAGGTTTATGGAGCCTCCCCGATCACATCTGGATGCTGTTTATGGGATTGTGTTTGGTATGATCACATCTGTGGGAGGGGTTGGCACTGGGAGCTGGTCCCATGGACTGGTGGCATCTCCCAGTGCTGTGGTCACAGAGAGGAGCCCCAGAGCTCATGGTTTCCTTGTTGCTCTGAAACTGCTGCCAGGAGTTTCCCCAGAGGTTGGTGCTTCCCAGCTCCTTCCCCCCACAGCCCTGGCAGTGCTGGCAGCCTCAGCACCCTCCAGCTGCCAGTCTGGCCTTGTGCCAGGGGTGGTGGCACTGTCTGGGTGCCCCACTGACAGAGAGTCGGGCACCAACCTGTGCCACAGGGAAGAGGAAAGGAGATTGTTCTCTCCTACAAAACACTCAAAGAAACTTCTTTGTTGATTGATTTTAAATTTCTATTTTTTTAATAATTGTCTTTGACCTGTTGCCTCTTCCCAGAATGTCCAGGATGGGTTTTCCATTGCCATGGGATGTGTGCTAATGGGGCAGCAGGCAGTGGCACTTGCTTGGTCCCCCAGTGTCTCTGCACCCCATGGTGGGGCAGGAACCAAAGGAAACGGCCACAAAACGTTTTTGATGCCCTGCCTGTGTGATTCAGTGCCAGTGGCAGCAGGTCACAGCCTGGCTCTGTGCCCTCCAGCCTGGCATCCCAGGGACGAGTGTGCAGTGGGGAGAAGAGGGATGGGAGCCAAGGGAAGAGTGCCCAGAGCTTCCCTTGCAGGTTGTGGAGGGAGAAGATTCTGCCCCTTGTCCCTTCTGTCCAACACCTTCTGTCACTGTCCGTGTGATGGTCTCAGCACTGGCTGAGTGGGGTCTGGGTGGCATTTGGGACACGAGGCTCTCCAGGCTGGTGGCACAAACCCCTCTGAGAAGGGAAGTGAAGGCCAGCAGCCCCTGAGGGCTGTGCGTGGAGCAGGGATCTGTGTTCACTTTGGGGCTGCAGAATTGAAACCACAGCCCATTTGTGGGGAAGCTCCATGGTGGGTGTGAAGCTCCTTCTCCTGAAGGATGCCGGGGGGAAGGGTGAGAAGAAAACCCCCACAAGTCTCTGGAAATTGCTTTCCTTCCTCTTCTCCTTCCAAAATAGTGTAATTAACAGAAATCAACTCCTCAGCGCTGTTAATTCTGAAGGTCTGTGTGCCAAGCTGGAGCACGCAGGGCTGTGCTGGGAACAGTTAATTATTACCCAAACGGGGTCTGAGCATTGAGGAATTATGAAACTGTAACGAGGGAGGCCCTTTCTTGGCAAACACTTCTGTGATTCAAATGCTGGGGAATTCAGAATGTTTTTCTCTTTCTTCTAAGGACTCTGTGAGCCAGCCCATGGTGCAGCTCTCATGGTGGGGATGGAGTGGGACCATCAGCCCAGGGAAGCTGGTGCTGCAACAGCTTCTGCAAATCTTCTGTCACAGCAGCAGTTTAAAAACAGCTTTGGCAAGTCCATAATTAACCCCTTATTGCTTCTTAGAGCTGCCCAAGGTGTGGATTTGTGCATGTGGGGTTTGGTGCTGAAGGTGCAGCTCTGTTTGCAGGTACATGGGGATGTCACAGAGGCTCTTCTGCTTTTCTCTGAGCCTCCCACCAGGAAAGTCCCTGCTGAGTTCTGGTTCTGCTGCATGAGATCCCCTCTGGTTGTGGCTTCTGCTGTTTCAAGAGGGCAAATCCTCCCCTCCTGCAGCTGGTTGTGTTGGCAGGGAAATCCCTGATAGGATCCAAGCTCTGCTCTGCAGAAAGTGGCTGGAGAGAACATCTGAAGTCACCCTCCATCTGTGGGAGTGTGATGGGAGAACTTCCTTCCCCTCTGCTTCCCAGTTTTATCAGTCCCTGAAATTGGAGTTATGGCCCAGCCGGGTGGGACCTGTCCCCTGTAAGGGGTGAAATGAGCAGGGATTTGCTGCTCTTGGGATCAGTGACCTCTGGAATTGCAGCTGTAGGAACTCGGGCAGGAGCCTCCCAGCACCTGAGGTGGCTTCATGCTCCTGAAAAAAAAGCCCTTGATAGCCTTGAATTCCTGCTTAGGAAACCTCTCACAGACATGTGCACATGAGCTGGGATCAAGCGAGATGAAAAGGGTTCTGTGGTGATTTTTGGAGTTAACCAATGTGGTTGGAGCTTTTTAGCCTGAAATTAGACAAGCTGAGATGAGATTTCCAGGAGGCTTCTGATAGCAGCTTAATGGTCATAAACTTTGGTTTATTAAATGTAAAAGGTTTTTTTTTTTAATGTGATGTTGTGAAATGTTTCCTCCAAGAGAAGTAAGTGGTAGTGTGTGGAGGGAGGGTGGGAGGTCAGAGCTGCTCCTTGAGTCAGACTTGGGCAATCCTTCCTCTCTCACCAACTTCAGTCCCTCCTCAGAGACCCCTCCTGGGGCTTTGGGCTGACCTGGTGCCACACACCTGAGAAAGGGAGACCAGGGCAGGGCTGGTGAGGCCCCTGGGCATCACCTCTTGGAGCAGCAGCCCTGAGTCAATGGCAAATCAGCATGAATGGTTTTCCATTGAATGAAAATGAAAAACAACTCTGAATCCTCCACATGGGCAGGAAAATGCAGCAGATGGACTTGGAAAGCTCAGCCTACTTCTTATGAGGTCATGAATGAACTTCTGCAGCAACACTGGGCAGATTCTTTATTTATTTTAGAAACACTTCTGGGGTCACTGTCTTGAAGGGCTGGGAAATTCTCTGTTCCCCCACAGGATGGGTTGGGTGGGAAGGGACCTTGAAGATGTTGTAGTTTCCATCCCTCCTTTAGATCTGCTTTTGGTGTCAGACCCCTCAGGTGCATCAGGAGAGGGAAGGGTTTGGGGACTGGGCTTTATTTAAGGCTCTGAAGCTTTGTGTGTGCACGAATTCAGTGCAACGCCAGCCCCGTGGTGGGATGTGGGTTTGGGATGAAATTTGGGGTGTTACTGACCCTTCCCGCTTTGCTGTGCAGCCTCACCTTGCTCCATCCTGCCTGGGTGATGTCCCCAGGCACGGTGGGGGTGACACCACCGAACTGGGGAGCACCAGGGAACCCCTGGAGCTGCACCAGAGTGGAGGGACTGGGTGTGAACCCAAGGGGTTCTGATCCCCCTGTCCCTTTGTGGCCCCACAGGGGATGTTTGTGAGCTCTGGGAAAGCTGAGCCCCCCTCCCTGCCTGGCCCCAGCATCCACCCTGGTTGAGCAAGGCCAGGTCCAAGGTCAGCATCTCCCTCCAGGGCTCTCCCACTCCTCAGAGGTCACTCGTGCCCAAGCAGAAAAACAGTGCAGCAAAGCAGAATTGCTGCTTGAGTTGCTTTTTTTTTTTTCTTCATTAAAGAAAAGGAGGCAGGGAGAAACATCAAAATCAACCCCCTGCCCCCACAAATCCTTCCCTTGTCTCGGAGTATTAAAAACATCCTGGAGCTGGGGCCATGCCTGTGTTCCTCAGCGCTGGAGGAGGATTTCTGCCAAGACACTGACCCCTTGTGGATTTTAGAAATGTCTTTGAATCCCTTTTTCTCTTCAAAAGGCGAGGAGGGAGGGGGGGGGAAAAAAAAAAACAACAAAACCCTTTCAAACCTTTGCTTGGTCCTTTGCAACACAGAGCTATCAGAAGATTTATTCTTAAACGGAGGCTGCGGGGTGATTTATGGAATTACAGCTGAGCCGCGTTGTGTGCTGGTTACAAATTGCACAGATATTCCATGGGACGTGAGCTCCAACGAGCACGGGATATATTACACTGCAGGGAAAAGGGGAGCTTAAAACCAGCTGGCCCACTGTAACAACTACAGGCACTTCTCTTTGAAGAGGAGATGCTCTGCATCTGGGTTTAATACAAACCATGATGGACTGACACCGGCTCTCGGAATATCTTATACAAACGGCATCATTTCTGCTTGAGTTTTTTTTTTTTTTTTTTTTCCAGAGCTGTCTCATTGCTTTATTCAGTGTTTTATTCCTTTTCCCCCCATCCCTGCTCTGTTGTCTCTTCGTGTTGGCCACTCCTCGTGGAGCTTCAGGAGCTGCTGGGGGTTGTTTGTCAGCAGAGGAAGGGATTTCTGTGAGTGGGGAAGGTGATGCTGGGGTTCCATGTGTGGGACCACGGAGCTGAACTGGCTACCTGGAAATACAGCCCAGATGTGAAGAGGGAAAAGGAAGCTGGAATGCATTATCAGGAAGGAGACACATCCCTCCCATGGAGCCCCCTGCCCTGGCTGGCCATGGCTCCAGGAGGAGCCAGCTGTGTGTTTTTGGGTGGGTGTTCTCTGGGGAAGGGCTGATGTGGATTCAGGACACCCCCAGAACCTTCCAGGCAGCACCAAATCCTGGAGAACCAGGCTCTGTGGTGCTCTGGAGATCAATCTCCAACATGTGGTGTAAAATCTTCATCTCTCCACAAAGGAATGTCCTGGCCAGGTTTTGGTAGCCTGTGAGTGGGAGGAATTGGTGAATGGATGAGATTCCTTTTAAGCACTTGTTGTTCTCTAGGATCAAAGGTTTCTACATGAGCAGTCTCATATTTTGGCTTGTTAGGAAGTCATGGTGGTTTTATTTAACTCCCTTGGCTGGATAATGGATCATTTAGCACTGATTTTTTTGTTCCCTGGCCTGGTTGAGCTCTTAGACCTGATTTCCATTGTGGATATCTAATGGCAAGTCTGGGATTTTTGGTGTGAATTGGCTGCTATGAATGAATATTCCTGACACACCCACTGCCAGGAAATAACCCTTAAAATCCAACTGCAGCTCAGAGTTCTTCAGCCTTCCCTGAGCTTTCCACACAGTGTCCCTGCTTCCCTGCCTCGGTGCTCCTGGGGATCACCCATAAATACCCATGGGATAAAAAATCCTGATTTTTAGTGGTTCATAGTAGAAGAATTTGCATCCCCTGGGACAGCTGCTGGCCCTGGGGTTTGGGGATGGAGAGGGGGTTGCATCTTTCCCACTCCATCTCGGTCTCCTGCCCCTCACGGAGCTGTGCCTGGGGTGGATGAAACTTCCCAAGCTGAGCTCACCCCCGAGATTAAATGGACAAAATGTGGGGGAATTGTCCCCACTGGGGGCTGCAGGCCATAGTTCTGTCTTTTATGGGCCAGTCTTTGGATGGTGAAGTCCTGGTGATGTTCCCAGTGCTGGCTCCAGGCCAGGGAGCTCCAGCTCCCAGACAATCCAATTTTGGTTGCTTTTTGAGGACTTTTTTTTGGGCCAAAGAGTGCTGTGATGTCTGGCGGTTTGGTCTAGCCTGGGGGAAGTGCTGGGAGGACGGAGCAAAAACTCTGAATTTCTGCAACCCCAGGCAGTCCTGGCTGAGCCTCCCTGCTCTGTGGGGTTACAAAACTCCGACATGGCTTTTTCTGAGATATTAATTAGGGATGGACAAACCAGAGGGAAGAAAATAAGAAATCCCTTTGCACTCGTTGTGGGGTTAAACAAAGTTCAGCTGACTTTCTTCCTCCCCCCCAGTGTTATTTTTCCCTTCAGTGCAGGCTCTGCTCATCCAGGTTCCAGCAGGGTTGGGATGCAGAGCTGCTGCAGTGCTGCAGCTGTTGCTGCAGGATTTCCAAACAAGTTTAACCTAAACCTGGGAGTCTGTGGGACTTTAGAGCAATCCTGACGTGCTCCTGGCTCTCCAAACAGGATCATTTTGTGTGCTGTGTATCCTGCACAGATCTGGACGTTGCTCGGGGTATCAGATCTTTATCCCTCCTTTTTCAGGTGAGCCTTGGAAGGGCTGGGGCTGAGTTGGATGCTGAAGGATTTCTGGAGGCAGCAGCCCTTGGGACACCCATCCCAGCCTCGCTGCCTCCTCCTGCAGCCAGGCAGCTTTTGGTGCTGCTTGTTAATGGTTGGATTTGACCTTAGGGGTCTCTTCCAGCCTAAAGGATTCTGTAAATCCATAAATCCTCCACTTAGAAACCCTCTCCGTGCTGCTGCTGGCCTCTGTCTGAATTCAGCTCAGCGAATACAAAACCCTGAGCTTTCTAAACAAACCAGAAGGAGCAGGGAGTGAATTAACACGCCCCAGCGGCCCTGGCTGGGCTCTGCTCCTCTCCTCTCCAGCAGGAGCCTCTTCCCTCAGACCTCCCTGCCACGATGGAAACCTCACCACCACAATGGGCTTGTCTCTGGCTAATGAAGCTCTGCATCCCACTGCAGCATTCCTCCGATGCATTAGGAAATTGTTATCATTTTTCTCTGGCACTGGGTTTGATAAGCAATTGCCTTTGGCCAAAAGCCGTGCCAAGATTTTGCTGCTTGTTACCGAGCTAAAGATGTGACATCGCAACACTTGTAATTGGGATAATTTAACACCTCATTAGCAGGGAGTAGGAATGGCCCCGTCTCTTACCAATGTTTGGGGCAGTTTTTGATAAATCCAGCAGTCTTTTGGGAGAGTAATTTTATTTTTTTTAAATGGAAATACCGACACATTCCTCATTGCATTAATTCCTTTTCAAGCATGGAGGAGAAACTTTTTGGCAGCACAGAAGGGGAGCTGCTGTGATAGGAAATCAGAAGTGAGCCATGCTCCAGTATGGTAAACTGGGAACTAATGGATCATGGTCCAAGTCCTAAGTCTGGTTTCAGGCAAGTGCCTCCTTTCTATGGGATTGTAAAATGAAGGTGATATTTAGAATTTCAGGATTGTTGTAGGGTGGTGCCATTAGTGATCATTCCCCTCATTAATCATCACCCTTTGGGTTTGAGGAGCAAGGAAAGTTTGGAGTTTTGTTTTGTAGGATCTCTTGCAATGCCCACAGCACTGCCCTGCCCGTGGTGTGGTGGATCCTGGGATGTGGGTGCTGGGCTCTGGAACATCCATGTGAGGATCCTGAATCTTCTTGTGGGTTTTGTCACAGCCTGGGGTGTGTCAGACACCTCCTGCCCCCCTGGGGAGCCATGAGCAGGTTTGGAAGGAGCTGAGCTCATCCCGTGCAAGGTGTGGGAGCAGCACCAGCACCAGCTCCTCCTGTCCTCCCCCATGGCCAGGAGCTCTCTGGATCCAGGCCCTGCAGCTCCTTCAGGGCTGCTCTGCCTCCTCAGCTCCTCCCTGCTCTGCATCGGGACCAGGGGCTCTCCTGATCCCCAATCCAACCTAAGTTTCCTCTCTCTGCTGTGCAAAACGTCTCCAGCAGCTCCTGAGGTCTCCCAGGGCTTCTCCTCTCCTCCAGGCTGGGTTGTCTGTTGGTTTTGGAGGCTGTGCTCCCCTGGCAGCCTTCCAGGTGTATATTTAGGAAGGGAGATCATACCTTCCATCTCAGGAATAACCGATGATCACTTAATTTAGAGCATGAAAATTAAAAACTCCCCCTCTAACTGTGGAGCATTCAGGCCCTGCAGCCTCTTGTCTGTGAGCTGTGATTTCCCCACGTGGCTCTGGGTTCCTCTTGGTGAGCTCTGGGTACCTGGGGGTTTTCTGGGAGCAGGAATGTGTGGAAGGAGCCAGGGGGACCAGTCTCCCTCCAGTGCTGGCACTGGTGTCCAGCTGTGTAACTGGGCATCAGTACTGGAGCTGAGGTCTATGGGGGACTCTGCCATTTTTAATAGACAGATGGTTCTTTTAAAAATCCTTTTTAAATCCTTTTGGATCATGAATACAACTTTCTACTTCCTGGAGGCTTTCCTGGAGCACCTTCAGAGAGTACATGGCTAACAAATGGGCTGGAAATGTGGGTGTGACCTCCATCCTGGCAGGGAAAAGCATCTCTGGTGTCTTTGACACCACGGGCTGGGGTTGGGTCCTTTGCTCACACAATGGTTGTGGCTCCTTTGGCAGGTTCTGCTCCTGTGAAATACAGGATGCCTGATTCCCTCCTTTCCTCACTGCCAGGTCAGAGGCTGGGCTGGACAAGGCTTGGAGCAGTGGAAAATGTCCCTGCCTGTGACAGGAGGGTGGAATGAGCTGATTCCTGAGGTCCCCTCCACCCCAAACCAGGCTGTGGTCCTGTGACTCAGAGCAGAGCTGCTCAGCTCCTTTACACCCAGCTTTATTTGTAAATCTGGGATTAGCACCAAAACTGGGACCTCCAAATTCTTTTCCTGCAACTTGGGGCTCATCCCTTGTATTTAATAACAGCGTGGAGGGGTTGGAAAAGGCTTAGACTGGTAAAGCCTTGGAGACCTGCAGGTCCAAAAATTGCATGTGCTGCCAGGAGAAATGCTTTCATTCTGCTCCTGGAAGCTCAGCTTTCCCCTCTGCTGCTGATCACACCACTTTTTTTTCACCTCCTCTATCAGCTGTATTATCTGAAGTGTGCTCGGAGTGAGTGCAATGTTGAAAGGCCCCAGAGTTAATTGGCATTAAGGATGGAGCAGTATTATTAGGTGTGCCTTAACGTAACAATCTCCATTTTGGTCTATTTACTCTGTACTACTGAGTAAATGTGGAGATAAAAGAAGGTGGAATTAGCACTTCTCTTGCTTGCACTAAAGCCAAGCTGCATTATTTTCTTTTCTGTGGGTTTAGGCCTAAAAGTAGCTCAGGTATGTGCAAGTTTAAACAAGACAAACCAGGGCCCCATTAAAAATTACTCTCTCCTGGATAATATTCAACACAGGATTAATAGTAAAGAGGCTGATGTCATCCCAGAGCTCCCGTGACCCTTGGCACTTCTTTAGCACATGCTGAAAGAAAACGTTCCTGACACACAGGGCTTGTCCTGCTGGAAAATCTGATGCTACCTTTTTTTTTTTTTTTTTTTCCCCCCAGGAGTAGAGGGAGAGGTGTTCTGAGCAATGCAAGAAATATTAATTGGGAATTAAGAATTTAACCTGAGCAGCCACCTTCTCTTCAAAATCACCTGGCTGCTGTGTCCATCCCAGCTCCTGGTGATTCCCAGGGTGTCCATCCTGTGTTCCCAGAGCATGGGGAAGGTTGGGAGCCCACCTGGGGTTGTCCCCATGCAGGATCCTGCTCAGTGCCCTCCTCCCTTGGCAATTCCAGCAGATGCCAGGCAGGGATGGGCTCTGCTCCCTGCTGGGACACTCTGGAGCTGAGTTGCTCCAGTCTCTGCTCTCGTTGCCAGCTGCTGGAACAGCTGGAGTTGGAGCTGTGCAGCTTTTCCAGGGATCCAGGGCAGACACCACGATGGAATTGCTGCCAGGTCCCACCAGGCTGGGGATAAAAGGGCTGTGCAGGACTCTGGTGGGTTTAGATGGGATCAGTGAGGTTATGAGGTCCCAGAGCTCTTCATGGAGAGCATATCTTGCATTTTGAAATTTGGTTTTATCTTCCTGCCTAGGCTGGGCTCTAAAACCCTGATTTGGGCTTGGCTGAATCGTGTTCTGCACTGCAGCAGCCTGGGCACTCCCAAATTGGGCTGGAAAAGGGCTGAGATTAAACCAGAGCAGAATTCTGGGCTGTGGGGTTAGGAGCAGGTCCCTTGATAAGGAATTGGGTGTGCTGTGAAATAATTAGGGACTCTCATCTCGGGATCTTCACAACCATTAATTAGCAGATTTCATAAGATCAGGCACTTCCTTTTCCCTGTGCCTGTAGGGACAGGTAAATGTTCCAGCTCTGTCCTGGTGTGCAGTCTGTGGCACTGGAGGGGCCAAGTGCCCTGTCCTGGTGGCAGTGCTTGTGTTTCCTCATGAAAAACTCCAAAAGATCTGTTCATATTAAACTTTTCCAGGTTTGTCTCTCAGGTTTCAGAACATCCAGTGCCTCAGGACAGCCCCAAGATTGGTGGGTTTGGGCAGGAAATTACAATTAAACACTGGCAATATTGATCCTTATCAATGCTGGGTCCAGCCTCTGCTTGTTGCTTTTTGTCCCCAAAGATAAAATTTTCCTTAATTTTATCGTGGGAATGAATCCACTGAGATCCTTTTGCTCCTCCAGGGATGCTGAAGGTCCCTTTTGGAGCCAAGGTTTGTACTTGTATGTCCTTGGTAACAATATCAATACAACCAAAAAAAGACATTTCCCAGCATTTTTATGCAGAAATCACTATGAGAATCCACGTGCAAAATCCCTTGTGGAGGAAACAGCCACTTGCTGCAAGGTGCATTACCTCAGTCAAACTTTGCTGCATTTGAAGCGGCCCTGCAGGGAGTTTAATCCAGTTTAAATTATCCCAAAAAAGCTACTTTTGCATTTGTGATGTTTCACTACTTAAAGCACCACAAAAACTCCTACAGCAGCTACTTCGATGTGAATTTTTTTTTTTTAATAACGCTGAGGAAACTGCTAATGATTAATCAACACCAAAGCCTCTGTCTTAACCTCATCGGGTGTGTGAGCAGCAAATATTTTAACCCTTGAGTGGCACCAAGTGCCTGAAGGTGTTTGATTGCAGACTGGGTACGAAAGAAATGGGGCAGAGATGTGGGGACAATGGGACAGGAGATTTGATGTGGTTTAGTGCAGGGTTGGTGAAAAGCACCGTGGTTATTGCCCATCAGCTCTGCTCTGAGGGTGTGGGGAGAAGTGAGATCACATCTCTTGAGCTGTGGCAGTGCTGGGCTTGAAATCCTGGTTTGAAAATTTATTTTTTTTTTCCTTTACGAACCTGTTTAGCTCAGCAGGTGGACAGAAGCAGCTGTAGGAATCTGGAAACTTTCTTGTTTCTCATGGATTTCCAAAGCTGTGCTGCAGAGGTGGCAGCTCTGGCCAGTGCTTAGCTGGGGTTTGACCTTCTGTGCTCCCTTATTGCAGCTTCCTCTCAACAGCTGACACAAAGTTGCAGAAATCCTGTTTACTAAGAGAAATAATCCTAATTTCTAATGCAGATTCTGCCAAATTAGCTGGAAAGTCAGGGGATGGGGCAGAACTCCCCTTTGAGAGGGAGAACTGAGAGAATGAGAAAGGAATTGTTGTGAGGGTGTGATGGATCCAGCAGGCTTAAAATATTTTCTCTCAGTATTTTGGGAAAGGATCCCCAAAAAGTTTCTCCTGCCCTGGTCAGGGTGGTGCTGCTGTCCTGTGTGAGGTGAGGATGTTGTCCTGCCTGGATTTTAGGGGATGTCACCTTTGGTTTAGAGCTCCTGGCTTTGGAGTATGCTGCACGATTAACAAATCCATGGGAGGAACCTGAGTGGTTTTATTGGATTATATTTTTTCATTTATGAGTTTGTCACCACTTCCAGGACTTGCCTTTGCTGTGGCAGAGCCAGAGGAGCACTGACACTGTCCCAGGGGAGATTCCTGGAGCTCAGGATCCATGCTGGGATCTGGGGGACAAAAATGGAGCCTCACAGAGAGAGAATGCTGCTTCCAAAATGAGCACAAACTGGCTCAAACTGAGCTGAAGAAATTGAGTGCTGAGCAAATGTGAATGAGCTTAAAACTGTGGTGTCTTGGCTTTTGTGGCTCAGGGTGAAATTCCAATATGCCAGCAGGGATTGTTCACAACTTTTTGTCCCTATGGGGTTTTTTTTTAAAAGCCTGACATTATAAATGAGGCAACTGATGTGTTTCACGCAATTTCTGTGATTTCTGGGGTGGTTTTTTGTCAACTCAAACAAGATAAAAGCATGAATGAGCCCCTGAGTTATCTGAGAGCATATGGAGAGCACAAGGCTCAGGAATGGTTGGGTTTGATAATCTTGGAGCTCTTTTTCCAACTTAAATGACTCCATGATTTTGGAGAAATGAACCTGGCTTTTGTAATACAGATTTCTTCTTTGATAATCCTCATCTCGGTGGTGTTGCCAAAGCCTGACCAAGGGCTTTGGGCTTGGCTTTGAAACATTGAGTCTAAAATGTTTGTTCCTGGACCAAAGTCATCCCTGGAGTGACTTCACTGAGGCTCGTGGGCCTGACAGGAAAAATCTGGGCTATTTAAGGCTGCAAACCTCTGCAGCAGTTCCCAGGAACTCGCTCATGTGTACAAACAGCTCAGATGAAATCAGCAGCAAAAACATTCTGTTTCTCTTGGAAGCTGTTTACAAAACATTTCAGCAGCGTTGGAAGCAGGATTTATTTGTACTGAGAGGCTGCAATGTCAAGAAGCAAAGCAGGGGCAGCAAGGATGGAAGGGAGGCAGTGACTTCTGCTCCTGAGCCCTCATTTGGGTGGGTTTAGGGATCCTCATGGAAAAATCAAGATGCTGGGATGAATATTGACACTTTTATATCGAATTTGAGCCACCAAGATGCAGCTTGAGGTAAAAAAGGTATCTGGGTAACAATCCAGAAAGGCCAGTCAGGGGTTAGAGAGGAAAACTCCAGAGTGGAATTATTTCTTACAGATTTCTGGGAGTTTTCCCATTTTTAGTTTGAGCCTTAAGTGAACACTTAAACCAGCCAGAATAAATCTGGGGAGTTCTTGCCCTGTTTCACTTGTGGTCAGTATTGAAAATCCTTTTGGAAATGAACTCGAGGAAATCCTCCTGTCTTTGGGGAAGCTTGGATCAATACCCTGAGTGGACAGAGAGCACCTCTGGCACAAGGGGAGTGATCCCTGTGCTGGTGGCAGAGACATCCTGTGCTGTCCTGGGATGCTGGAAGTGACATTTGGGATGTGTCTGATGTGGCTTTCCCTGACTAAACGGGTTCAGCTCCCCCAGGTTCTGGGTCCTGAACGTTTCCTCCTGCTCAGCAGCCTCAGCTGGCAGCTTCAAAGGCTGCTCAGCCCAAACCAAAAACCTCAAGAAAGGATTCAGCCACGGGAAAACCCAGAGGCCACGTGCCGTGCATATGTCTGATAAACCACTCCCAAATTTGTTCCTATCAAGCTTCAAAAAAAAAAAGGCATCTCATGGTTTGCATTTCCCTTTTCCTGTCAGAAAGCCAAAAATGCAATTTTCAGGCCACGCCTCCGTGTGCAAGTTGCAATAATTTATTTCAATCGGTTTGGGCTGATGTCATCAGTTGTTCTTTAGGGCCTGGAGGGAGCTTGGATTTTAGGCTGGGACTGCCCAAAATTTAGATTTTTTGGGGGGAGATCAGAAAGCAAAGCAGTGACTGTCTGATGCTTGCAAGCATCAGCTTGACTTCCCTGTGGAGGGAGAAGAGCAAAACCTGGCTGGGGGATGTGCAGAGGAGGGTCTGGGCTGCCCTTTTCGGTGGGAAAAGCCTTTTCTGTGCTGTGACAGGCAGTGCAGGAAGCTCTGGTGATGGTTTCAACGCCTCACATTGACACCAGAAGCCTTTGAGATAAAACAGGAACGTGTTCTGCAAGTTGCAGATGGTTTGAATTCTTCCTGATCAAATGGGGAGGGTGAGATGGGAACCCAGAGCCTGGAGCTGGCCCTGACAGATGTTGGTCACCAGCCTTTGGGAATGCTGTGGGGGGAAAAATAATCTCAATTTTACAAAAGCTGGTGCTTTTTCCTTTGGGAGAAGAGCATTCCCGGGCTCTGGGATCAGGAGAAACCTGACTGATGGAGGTCGTGGCTGTTACCTGCAGTTCTTATCTCCCAAAAGATGGGATTGAAGAGAAGTGGGGATGGATGGCAGCAGGAAAAGCTTCCCTGTGCTGCCCTCGGCTTGGGAGAGCCTTGGGGATGGGGCAGCAGCTCTTGGCTGAGCTCACAGGAACCCCAGGGATGGAGAATTTGGGAATGGAGGGATTTGCAGGCTGCAGCCTGGAGCTGACAATCAGAGGAGCTGTTTCCAGTGATATCATGTCCTGTTTGCTCCCATTCCTTTGTCAGCCAAGAATTTCCATGAGGAATTGTCACTTCAGCTGCAGGGTGGCTCTGGGGCAGATTTATTGGGGCAGGGTTTTATTGCATGTGTCAGAATCATGGGGGCTTTGAGGGGGGAGCAGCAGAGACTTTTCTCCTGTGGAGGGGTAAAAAATGTGGGTGGAGCACAGGGCATGTCTGCAGTTGGGATTTTGGGGTTCGATCAGGCATCCTGAGCATGGGAGGGGCTTTGGAGGTACCCCAGAGAGTGTGGGGAGCTCTGGGGTGGTTTTGGGGTGGTTGCACAGAGCAGCTTCTCCCAAAGATGGGGCAAAGGAGGAAGGGAAATTCTGGCAGATGGGAGGATTGTCAAATATGGACAGGTGAGTGAACTCCTGGAGGCATTTTGGGGTTTGTAGGGTGATGCTGGGGCTGTGGTGGGAGAGCTGCCTGTGTGACCAGTGCTGAGGAATGGGACCAGTTTGGACCTGGGCCACTGCTGCTGTCAGGCTGGGAGAGATTTCTTGTCCTGTTTATACAGCACTGGAGTGTCCCTGGGGCAGTCTAATGGATTTTAATATCAGAAGAACTGTTAGGTCCTGGTTATCCCCCTGTATTTCCTGCAGGATTTGGAATCTTCACAGCCCAGTGAGATGCTGGTGGTAAATGGGCAGGTGGCTGCAGGGCAAATTTTGTTTAAATGACACAACCCCAAAAGGATGCTCTGTCTGCCCTTTCCATGCCCTCAAGGGAAGGTGCCTGACCCTGTGGGGTTTTGGCTCCTAAAAGAGCAAAGATTTAGGTCCAAGAGAACCCTCTTAAAAATATTATTGCCTGATCTTCCAGCAACTCCTTGTCTTGTACTTTGCCTTGATCTAGGAGGGAAATCCTTTGTCTGTGTGTCACTGAGCACAATCAATTCCCAGTGTTCTGAACACCAGACACGCTCTGGTTCCAGCCTTTGGCCATGGGATCTGAGATTTGCTTGTATTTACAAGCCCAGTAATTGCTGTCCCGAGCCTGTTATCAACAGAGATACATGCAAGGGAAATTGCAAGGTTATGGTTGAAGCTTGCAGGGTTTTAGACTAACAAATATTTTAGCCTGAAGATATATTCAGCTTGGTTTTGCTTTTAAGTGGCTCTGGGTAAAATGAGAAGTTGCCTGTCAAATTTGATGGGGTCAGTAAAATTCAAGCATGCTCGACTGTAATTAACATTTGAAAAGAATTTGCTTAGGAATTAGCTGTTGGCAGTGCAGAGCAGCTCCTTGTGTGGAAGCAGAGCTGCCCATCAGGGTCCGTCCTGTCCAGGGCAGTGCAGGAAGGGAAATCCAACCTTTTCCACTTGCCTTGCTGACAGTTACTGCAGGATTCCTCGTGGGATGCTGACTGGATCAGCCACAAGTGATTCCATTCAGGAATGTCATAATCATCCCAGCACTTGCTGAGGAGAAAAAGCATTTCTGCACTGATGGGGGTGGGATAAATTTCTAGCTAAAAATGTTTAAAGAATGGAGTGATCTGGAGGCTGAATTGTCACTTAGTGCTGCCCATCCATGGAATAACTGCTGGGGAATCTCTCCAGCAATCCCAAAGTGAGGTTTGGTCTCCAGCCACTGCTGCTGGTGGGAGCAGGAGCAATTTGTGTGGTGATGTCACTGGAAATCCTCCCTGTGGGCTGGTTCCTGACAGGAGATTTTCCAGGTTTGGGCTCATGGTGCCAGTCCCAGTGTGACTCCACACGAGCCAGAGAATCCCTGGGACACCCCTGGTGCAGGCCAAGCTCCCTGTGGGGTTTGATGAAGGGCAGCCCTGATCTTATGAATCAGAATAAACCATAATTGAGAAAGGGGCCGTCTCAGAAAAAAAAATGGTTTCTGGCTCTTCTTTCTGCAGTTCCCAGCTCCTGAGGCAGTGACAGTGTTTTGTGCTTTCTCCTGCTCACAGATGAAAGGCATCCCAGGGTATTGCTCAGTGCAGATGGGAAATAGAGAAGTCCCCAACTTGGCCTTGGCCTGGTCATTTGTCACTGTAAAGACAAGCAAAAATTCAGTTTTTTTGAGTGGCAGTAGAACAGCCCTTTGTCATCATCACTTAGTGACAACTGCTCAGACTTCAGATTTCAAAGCATTCAGGGAAAGAAAATCTGTTTTGTTGAGATCACAGGGAAAAGGATGTTTCAGTTTATCAAAGCTTTGGCAGTTTGGCTCAATTTGCCAAATCCTTATCAATTACTCGACAGGCTTTGTCAGGGAACAATAGTGTTACTTAATAGTGCTCTGTAATTAAGGCTGAAACTGTATTGATAGACACCAAAAGGATTTTTTTTGGTCGATGTGGATTAGAGCTGCAGGGATGGGAGCTGGTTTGGGGAGACTTAGAGAACAGACATCACTTCTGAGAGCTCAAGGTGCCATCCCTAAAATGTTAAACCAAGCTGTGCCTCAGAGCTATTTTTCTACTTGGAATAAGACACTTTGTGCTCGGTGTATGGGGGTTTTAAATATGCTCTGAAATCCAAACATCAGTGAGGGCTTGAAAATGTAGAGCCAAGTAGTGGGGGATGGGCAGCATTTCTGTTAATTAGGCTCATTAATGTGCCAGCAGCTGTTAATGCTGGGGGACAGATGATGATATTGAAGAGGATCTGTTTGGTTTTCTCTTTATAACTGCTGAGGGATGTTGGGGCTTGGAGCAACCTGGGCTCGTGGAAGGTGTCCTGCCCATGGCAGGGTTTGGAATGAGGAGAGTTTTAAGGTCCCTTCCAACCCAATTGGTTCTGCCCTTCTGAACACCTTCACAAAACCCAGTGTCAAAAAATAAAAACCCCAAAAAACAACGAACTGTATGGAGTGTTTTCCATTTAAATATGGATTCGTGGGCTCTTCCCCCAAATTCCCTTTCTTGTTTTAGGAAACTGTTGTGCCCTCTGTGCTTGCTTGAGCCCTGCAGGGTCCTGGGGCTCAGCCCTCTAAGCACAGCTGCCCTGGAATATTTGCTGTGCCCAGACTCAGAGTAGCTGGTGCAGCCCCAAAGCAGAGTTTGGGCACTTCTTAGCTCTGCCAGACATCAGCCTGGATAAGGAAAACCCTTGAGGGATTTATTCTCTAACCATGACTCCGTGGGGCCAGAAAAAGCCTGAAATAATTGCAGGGATTGTGTCATTCCTTTGTCACCCCCATGTTATCAGAGCTTTACAGACACAACATTGTTCATTGCACTGAGCCTGGTGCCAGGCAGGCGCTGTGGCTCCTCTGCCAGCATCAGCTGTGGGCAGTGCTGATGCTCTTTTTAAAACCAGAATTCCAAAATTCTCCTTCCCTTAGGGTCTGTGTGTCACCTTCTGCCCTTTCTGGTGGCACTCACTGTATGTGGATGCCAAGTTTTTTTGTGAAGTACTCTTCCAGCTGCTGGAGAACGAGATATACCAAATTTATCTGTCCTATTTTATCTGATGAAAGAACTTTATCTCTTGTACCTTGTCTGCTGAGGCCCCCCTGTGTGTCTGAACGTGGGGATGAGCAGAGTGTGGTGGGATCAGACTCTGGGAAGGGAAATGGGGCTGTGCTGCTGTGCAGAGGCTGCTGAGCCCTGCTCTGGCTCCCTGGTGCTGTGTGGCTGCCCTGCAGAGCTTGTTTTCACTGCTGACACCATGCTGGGGCACAGCTCCATGTGCTCGAGGCAATCTTTAGGATATCCTTGGAGCGTTTTCTTGGGCAAACAGGCTTTGCTTCAGCTCAGAGCTATTTGGGCTTTCTGATGTTTTCTCCAAGTTCGTTTACCTTCCTTATTGCCTCAGGGATTTGGCAGGAGGGATTTCTATGTCTGGTTGATTCCTTGTTGTGATGTTGGGAAAGCCCACCTTGGATTTACAGTTTTCCTCTGCATCTGCCATTTCCATAGTAAAATGGCAAGAAGTTTTCATCTCCACAAGGGATTGGTTGGATTTATCTGAGTGGCTCTGATGAAGCAAACAGAGGGTTTGGTTGGAGAGGACATGGGAAAAGGGCTGGGAGTGCAAGGTCCTTCTGGGTGGCAGGTCAAGGATGAGCCAGGGCTGGACATGTGGGAGCTGTGCACAATAGATACCCATTTGGAAACTTAATCCTTTAATTTCCCCTCATCAAGCGGGTCAAAATAATATAATAAAGACTTTCTCATGGAGATGCAAGCTGTAATTCAGGGCAGCCTTTCTTCATTTCGCATTTTTCCCCTGCATAAAGTTACTGTGTCCTGTTCCAGAGGCAGCAGCATTTGAAAGCAGTAATGAGCGGCCCTGGCAGGACTACAAAGGGCTCTGGAGGAGCAGGTACGCCGGGGATGAGGTAAGTGGTGTCGTTTGGGTGAAATAGGTGTGGAAAGTGCACTCTGCACACGTTAGGCTTCAAAGCCAGCAATAATTACTGCGTTTGAGACTGTATCAGCACCCGGGGCTGCCATTCAAGTCAGGCAGGAATTCTTTGTGCAGGGTTTTTGTTCCCCAGACGTCCAAGCTCCCCATGGTTCACCCAGGAACACGAGGGAAGTGTCGTGGCTTTGAGCTGGAGTGGGTTTGATGCATTCATGGGGTGCTCTGTGAGCATTGCTTTCATTGGCAAATCCATGGAAGGGTGGCAGGAAATGAATCCTGCACGGTGGCTCCTGGCAGGACTCTGCTCTCTGCACCTGCTGCTCTTGGTCTCATCTCGTGTCCTTCTGCCTCTCTGGTCCCTGCAGAGGTTTAGGGTTGAACTGGTGTGTCCCAGATGATGTGTGCTTTATTCCATCCAGGATTGTTTGGGGACTAGAGCCAAGAAATAGCTCTCAAGTGGGTTTTGTGATGGAGGAGGTCAGTGATGTTCTCATTTTACATTTACTGAAATGATTAAGGTTTATCACTGGCTTGTTAGTGACCCAGGACAAGGAAAAGGTTTTGATGTACTGAGTCAGAGCTACCCAGCTCCATCACCCCTGTGACTGCTCTGAAGTAACTAGATCCTGAGCAATCCCATGTGAATCAATGTCCCCTTGAGCCTTCAGAGCAGGCTCAGCGTTCTCCCTGGAGCTCCTGTCCCCTCTGCCAGGGAGGGATTCCCAAAATGTCAGATGTAACCGGTGCTGTCACCCTTGTTCTGGCTGAGCCATGACTGCTCAGTGCCACTCTTGACTGTCACCCATGGGGAGAATGTCCCTTTTTGCAAACTGTGGGGTCGCTTTTGCTGCTGCGGGGGCCGGAGCACACAAAGGCGGCGCCGGCTGCTGCCTCAGCCGCCATGGGCAGTTTTAGAGCAGAGCAGGGAACCGATCTAATCTCACAGAGGAACTCTTCTCCCCAAAGAGCCCTTGTGCTGGAACAATAAACACCACGGACACGCTGCCAGCCCGGGCTTGCTGACTCCATTCAAACCCGTGGGCATTTCTTTCCTGGGGCTGATGGGGTCTTGGCACCTCCCTGGCGCTGCCCACACTGGTCTGGCGGGGCCATCCCATGGCGGCAACGGCCAGCCTGGGGGCCTGTGGGTACTGTCCCCTCAGGCACAGCTGCTCTGTGGGCACTGCTGCTCTGCTGGCATGGCTGGTCTGTGGGCACTTCTGCTTGAGCATGGCCAGTCTGGCTGCAGGCACAGCTGGTTTGCTGGCACAGCCTGCCTGGGCATGGCCGGGCTGTGGGCACTGCACACTGTCTGTGGGCATGGCTGGTCAGTCTGCTGGCATGGCTGATCTGTGGGCACTGCCTGCTCAGGCCTGGCCGGTCTGAGGGCATGGCTAGGCTGTGGGCATGGCTGATCTGTGGGCACTGCCTGCTCGGGCCTGGCCGGTCTGAGGGCATGGCTAGGC
Organism: Acridotheres tristis; assembly: GCA_037013685.1. NCBI lineage: Eukaryota > Metazoa > Chordata > Aves > Passeriformes > Sturnidae > Acridotheres > Acridotheres tristis. The sequence goes on along the minus strand of CM072897.1, from coordinate 1,797,338 downwards.
TGTGGGCATGGCTGGTCAGTCCGCTGGCACAGCTGATCTGTGGGCACTGCCACTGTCTGTGGGCATGGCTGGTCAGTCCGCTGGCATGGCTGATCTGTGGGCACTGCCCACTGTCTCTGGGCATGGCTGGTCAGTCCGCTGGCATGGCTGATCTGTGGGCACTGCCTGCTCAGGCCCGGCCCGGCTGGCGCCCATGGTCTGGTCACAAAGCGCCGCTATGGCTGGAATGCGGCCTGGGGGCTCCTGGAAAGGCCTGGCAAACCCAACACAGCACAGCTTGTCCAGCAGACAATAAGGGATGTGTTGTGGTGCCATGAATGAGCTGAGCCAGGGCATGTCAAATGTTTATTCTGGGCTTCCACGGTGCACTCAGATGAGGGCCGAGGCCTCTGCTCCTGCTCCAAGCCATGAGGGCTGCTGTGGGAGCGTTGGGATGGAGCTTGGAGAACCTGGGCCTTCTGTGCCACCTTTGTGGCCTCAACCAGCCAAATCAACCAAGCCAGGAGGAGCAGGATCCTGGGATGGTTTGGCTTGGGAAGGATCTTAAAGATCATCCAGTTCCAGCCCTTTGCTTCGGACAGAGCCAGTGACAGATGTTGTTTTAGTTGGTGCTTTGAGGATGCCATTATCCTGCTCAAACCCTCTCTTAGGCTTCACTTCAGCAGTGCAGCCATCCATCATTAATGCCATTGTGCATCCTAATGCCTTTCAGCATTTCTGGGTCCCCCATTCCCAGTGGTGAGGTGGGAGAGATGTCCTTGCAGTTTCGTTGTTGTTTATGGTACAAGCTGCTCCTGTGACCTTGTGGACAGAGGATGTGGTGAAATCCCCAATGTAAGATGGATCTGAGTGGTGCAGGGACATCATTAATATTCTCTAACGTGTTCCTGGAGCAAGTGAGGCAGCTTCAGGTGAGGCTGAGCCCTGCACTGTGCCAGGGCCAATGCCACCAGCTTGGTGGCCTTTGTGGCAGCTGCCCAGAGCGACTGGGACTCATGCATTGTATCTGCTCCTCCTGCCAATGCTGAATCCCGTTTATTACAGAAAACTTCACAGGCTTTTAATGAACCTTCCTGAGCTTAATTTACAACTTGGGGAAAGATAGACAAGGTGACAAAGGGAACTAAAATATGAAATTACTTTAATTGCAGAGGAGGACAGTTTATAGGCTTCAGAATCCAAGTCATTTATTTTAATGATCTTCTCTGCCCTCAACACGTAATTACCATTCCCATTCCGAGCTGGTTTCAGGAGAGGTATGCAGGGAAAGCTGGTTGGACCTGTTCAGGCGGCAGAACTTTTGGCAACTCATAATCTGAGACGAAAAACGAATTAAAAGCAAAATATATTGTCATGTCAGAAACACTTTTCATTTAAGACACGCTGGGTTTTGCTTCATTTCCTGGAGACAGCTGTGGTCCATCTGAAAGCAGCAATCCGAGGCACAAGGCACTGGTTGAGTGCCTTTCCAACCCTACATGGTAAAAAAACACTTGGAAAATCCCTGGGAGTCAACACAGGGGCCAAGGGGTAACGTGACCTTTGGTGGGAGGAGATGGAAATGTTTCATTTCCCTCTTGCTCCTTGCATTGGTGGGTTGGATTTTCGGGGTGGTAATAAAAAAATATGGACTTTGAGAAATGGATGCTGCTTTTCCTGCATGGATATCTGATTTTGGCTGGTCCTACTCGAAAGCAGCTGGAATTTTTCAACCCCTGTGGAAGAGGGGCTGTCTGTGAGCGGCTCCAAGCTGTTTTCATGGAGTTCAGGTCTCTCAGTGTGAAAAAATGGATGTTGCTGGAGTCTCCTGTGGGTGTTTGGGCACATGGACATTTTGGTGTATCCTGACTTTTCCAATGTGGCTGCTGGGGGGAGTGATTAAAGGAGGTTATGTTGTAATTACCCAGCTTGGCTTAGCTCTGCCTCTGCTTCTCCACGAGCTCTCCAGCTGAGCTTGGCCTGGTTTCCTCAGAGTTAAAACTCTGATGTCCCTCAGAAACCTGAGCACCAGATCCAGCTTTTCCTCTGGCAGGGTGGGAAAGTGGGAGGAAATTGGGTGTAACCTGAGGAAGCTGGAAAGCAAAGATGAGCCCAGGCTGGCAGGACTCGTGCCAAGGAGCAGGTTCTGAGCCAGGCTGATGCACCTTCCTGCAGGGAAAGGAAGTGAAGATACATTTTTCTTACAGGGATCATTAAGTTCCTTGGATTGGACAGTTGTGGCACAGTTTTTTCATTATTTTCAGATTTTTTTTTTTTTTAACCACAAGGCTGGGTGGTGGACCAAGTGATCACAGAGTCATTAGAGTCTGTTAGCTTTATGTAAAGTGGTCATGAATATGTGGCAAAACGGGACAAAATCCAAGGGCACTTGTACTCTCCATCCACCTGCTGGAATAGGTTGGCTGGGATTTCACATGGCCCGGTTGAAGTCATGCAGCACCAGAAACTGGGGTTTCAGGGGTGCTGTGGGACTTGAGGCCCAAAATCCCCCATGAGAGTCAGCAAACTGCATGTGCCCAGGAGCACAGCAACTTGTCCCAGTGCTGGTGACTTTCTGGAGTGGAAAACCAAATATTTCCAAGCTAAAGTTTCCCAAAGTTGGCATTTTGACATCTTTGATTTGTTATCTAAAAGATTGGACAGTGTGGAGCAGGTAGAACTGGCACTGCTGCAGCTCTGGGTTCGTGGCTATTGCTGGTCTGGCCTTTAAAGCTTAGCAATAAGAAATAATAAATTAATTTTCCTGAGTAGCTCTGCCTCGTTGGCCTGATCAGTCTCCAGAATTAAGTGCTCCTGGCCTGAAAGAAAAGTGTGACATTCCTCCCCAAAACAAAATATCACAGGTCCTTCATGTGTTCACCCCAGCACAGCCTCTCTGGCCTGGCTCCAGTGCTGCCTCCAATGTATTTGCTTTAAAACCACACTTTAAAAAAAGCTCTGTCAAAACGAATGTGAAGGATGGAGAGTTTAAGTCTTAAAATTGGGAAATAGTACAATAAAGCTGCTTTTGTAAACTTCTTTCAGCCCCCTTGTGCAATAACCCAGCCTGCTCTCTTCTCTCTGCTGCTGCTGGTCATGAGTGGAAGAAGTGATGGAAGGAAGAGGCCATATGGCCTTTTTCTCTTTTTTCTGCTGTTTTTTGGCAGCATGGGCTGGGGAGGGGGCTGCTCCTGTTGGTGTAGCCATGGGAAGGGGGGTGATGTGCTGAGGGGGAAGGGCTCAGGGGGGCAGATGGTGGCTCCTGGCTGGTGTGCATCTGTCCTGGGACAACTGGAGGCTTCAAAGCACGTGGGAGGATTGTTTGGGAGTGAGATGGAGTTGGGTTGGGCTGGGTGATGCCCAACCTGAGTTTAATCACCAACATGAAGGGACTGGGTGCTCCAGCCTGGCCTCCTCTCCTGGGCTTCCTTTGCTAATTCCCACTCCTGGGAGGCCTCACAAATTTTGCTCCAGGACCCTCTGTGTCCAAGATTGGTCATTCTTGATATGCAGGTGCCCAAATCCCATCAGCACTGCCCCTTTTCCCTCCTCTCCTGTACAGCCAGGCCTTGGTGCAAAGGGGTTCCAGGACTGATTCTCCTTCCTGGCTCTGTTTTTGTCCGGGTCCTGTGAGGGTCATGACTGAGAAAAACATCTCAGACTGGCTCCTGTCTCCCTCTCCAGCAGCTTCTACTTTTTAGGGAAAACATCTTTTGTTTGTTTTGATGTTCAGAGGTTAAGGAGGGGGTTTCTGCTTTTTTTTTTTTTTTTTAACCTGAAGGAACAGCAGTTTTCAGACAATTCAGACTTAGGAAGTGGGAATCAAATTTCTTTCTTAATCCTGTGGGTTTTTTTTAAATGAGGGTGTGTGAACTACAAGAAGGATCTTGTTCAGCCCCTCACTTGCTGATTTACGTCCAAGCCAACAGAGCCAGGCTTGAAACTTTGATGCTGCTGGGGAAAAAAACAGGGAGAAGTGGAGGGAAGGTTGTGGGATTGGTGGTGCTGCTCAGCAAACAGAAAGAGGAAAAGGAGAGTGATTTCTCATTCTGCTTCCTAACTCCAAACACAACCCAAAGTTTTTATAAACTTTCTGCTCAGGTTTCAGGAAACTGCAAATGAAACTGCATTCCTCTGTGTGTTGGTCTTTTTTTTTTTTTTTTTTTTCCCTCTTGCTCTCTTTCTTTTGGAGATGTAATAAAACATCATCACCTACAAAGCTGTGGCCTTTAAAAGCATTCTCTGGAGGGTAGGTGAGGAGTGGAGGCAGATTGACTGACAGCTGGAATAAAGCCTCTTTATTATCTGTGGGATTATAATTTCCCTCTATGCTGGGTGTTGGAGCAACAGGAGCTTGGTTGTGTCTGTTCTCACTGGCTTCTCCTGTGCTGTGGTGTCCATCCCCCCCCATCAGCTGAGGACACTGAACTTCTCATCACCTAGAAAATCATGGTTTTTTTTTTCCAAAACTAGAAGGTTTTGAAGGTAGTAGTGAGAAAAAGATGAGCTGTTAAATAAGAATAAATAAAAGTAGGAGTGGGGCTGGACCAGGACTGGGGATAGAGCAGCCAGGGTCTGTCTTTCACCAGTTCCTTTAACTCTTTAAACTGGTTTTGGGAATCAAAAGATCTCTAATCCAGCAGCTGTTCTGGAGCTGCAGCTCCCAGGTTTGTCTGGAGGGAGGAAAGAATGGGGAAAATGGCAGAGCTGGGGGTAAAAACAAATGGGATAAGTTTTAAAGAGAATCATGAGCCGTGTCTGGGGCTGGTTTTAAGCAATTGAAGGGCTGGGCAGGGGGATGCTGGTGTGGTGGGGTAAGGTCTCTGGTGCAGTTCCAAGGCAGGAGAAGGAATGGGGGATGCAAGGCAGGGACAGGAATGCACTGGGGTGGTGTGGTCTGTAACCTGCTTGCTGGAAATTCTGGGAAAAAACATATTTTTGGGGTGATTCCTGGAGTTTTCCCTGTGTCCCAGTCAAGTTTCTCCTGGAGGAGGGGTGGGCACAGCCCTTAGTGCACTCCTGCTCCTTGGCACAAACCATCCATGGACAAGGAAATTCCTGCTGGGGAGGGTTCTTGGAAGCCAAATTACTCTTAATAATTAATCTGTGAGAAGAACACAGTACATATGTATAAAAATGACCCTGAACTGTTGTGTAGGCTCAGAATGTCGTGCCTTAGACCTTGTGGTGCTGACCCATGACTAAGGAGCTCCTGTTGGAGTGTCCTTTAATGGGATTCCCACCCTATTAACACATTGCTGGCATCTCTTTCCTATCTGGAAATGGGGATGGTGTGCTCTGGACAGGAGCTGGGCTCCTGAGGGACCCAGAGAGTCCATCCAGGCCCTGTGTGATGGGGAGCAGCCCTAAAGGCAAACAGTGCACCCCAAGTTGCTCAGCAGGGGCCATCAGGACACTTGGTTAATTAGAGCAGCCCCATTACTGGCAGACAGAAGGTATATTTATTTTTTTAATATTTATTTTTAAAGCTTGTCTGACAGTGAGAACAAGCCTCTGGCCAGAGATCTGAAGGCCTGGCTATGTAATTCAGTTGAGAAAGGAATTTAGCTTTTTTTTCAAAGCAAAGGCCCATGTCCCATCTCCTCCCTGCCAAGGAATGGGCACGAGCAGGGAGCTGGGAGGGCTTCAGGGCTGTTATTTACTCAAAGTTTCCGCCTCCTTCCTTCCTTCCCACCAACTCCCTGTGACCCAGACCTGCCTGGTGAGGAAAACTGCTCCTCAGCTTTGCCAATTCTGGGATAAATAGGTCTTCCAAAATATGCAACAGCCAGTTCCAAGTCTTCCAGCAGTCAGAAAGACCTCAGAAGTCTTTGGAGGCATAAAAACCTGTGCTAACTGTTATTTTCAATGTGGATTTTGAGGCTCTGGGACCTCTGAAGTAGAGTCTTCCACAGCAGGGAATTGGCAGAGGAAGCCAAAGACCATTTCCAGCTTTATTTCACCCATTTGCTCACTCAGACCTTGACCATGGTGGTGGCAGCTGCGTTCTGCATCCTCCCAAACCCAAGGTTTTTCTCCCTCCCTGGGGATGGGGGCTGTAATCTTTCAATTAAAACAGAGCAGAGTCCAGCCAAGGATGTCTTCATTTCAACCTCAGTGATGCCTTTAACCTCGGGAAGTGCAGCTGCCAAATTTTGCTGGGTGATTGAGGATGATATAGGAGGGTTTCCTTGAGGAAACTCTCCAGCATCCTGCACTGACAGATTTATGGGGTTTGCTCTGACCACGCAAGGCACCTCTAGAAATAAGGGGGGGAAGAAATGTGCCATGGAGCTGTCAAACTCTGCCTGCCCATGTTCACACATCCATACTTTCACTCTCCTCCCAGTTTGCTAAAATGCTGAAATGCTCGTGGTTTGTTAAGATTTCTTTTTTCCCCTCAGATAAATTTTCTTTTAAATGCTAACAAGCTGCTTTTCTTGCTCCTAAAATGATAGTGCAGTTGGTGTGAGCCTTGGGCAGGGTGGATCAGGGCTTTTCACTTGCTCTAGTTAAATTTCAAATTGAGCCACTGTTTTGAAGAGTTAAAAGCATGTTTTGAGTTGTTTTTTGTCTGGTATCACAACTGTGTATCCTGTAGTGTGTGAGTCTGAGCCAGATCAAAAGGAAAGGATACCTGAGGTATTCAATATTCCCTAAGGCAATCAATATTGCTTTATGTTCTTTATTTTCTCCTCTGTCTCGAACAAACTTCTGCTCTCAGTGAATGTTCAACCTGTTTGCAAGGTTGTCTGTGCTCCTCCAAGTCTCTTGGGATGATAAATAAGATTTAGCATGGATCAAACTCAGTGCCAGGGCCTGAATTATGGAAAAGGTTTAAAAGCTTTCCCAGTTCCTCTACAATTCCCTCATCCCATGGCAGTGATCTCAGCCTGAAGATGTGTCAGGGAGGGTTATGTGGGATTTTAGGAAAAAAAAAAATCAGAGAGTTCTGGGGCACTGGAAGAGTTCCCCAGGGAATGGGGACATCCCCAAGGCTGCCAGAGTTCCAGGAGTGTTTGGACAATGCTCCCGGGGATGCCCAGGGTGGCATTTTGGGGTGTCTGTGCAGGATCTGATGATACCTGTTAATCCATCCGTGCCACGGTGACATTATTCCAGGGCACTGTGTCTGTACCTTGGGGAATCACTTCCCTGCAAAATCCCAGTCCACTCTGCAAGCCGATTTTGTAGGATTTTTTTTAAGAACCTCCTCTCACCCCAGCTCTCTCAGGCTGTGGAGTGGCAGTGGCAGCCGGGCTGATGCTGTCACTGCACCGGGGGTAGTGAAAGGTGGGAAATAAAGGGAAATAAAGGAAGCCAATGTCGTTAGAGTCACTGATCAACAACTTCCTGCCATTGTCCCTCCCTGCTCCCTGTGCATCCCGCGGGCTGGCCCGGGGCCAGGCATGGCCAGCAGGTATTTCCCTGCTGCCCACAGCTCCATCCATCAGCATCCTCCACCAGCTCCATCCTGCTGGGCTCTGAGGAAGCATTAACAAGAATAATGGCACCTATGGGGTGACCCCTGGCTGAGGGAGTTGCTGCACCTGCAGATCTGGGGCTGGTTCCTTAAAAAGCCCTTACTTGGGGCAACTTGAACAAATGTCTTCATATTTGGTGGTAAAGAGAGAAAGAAAAACTGCTGCTGGAGGAGCCACAGCAGGGCTAGAAAGTTTTTTAAAAGTGATGCAACATAGTCAACTTCTCCCTTCCCTATTTTAATATTTTAAAAAAGGCTCAACTTTGTGAAATTACAACAGTTTGAGAATGTGTCTGTAAAAATTCTCCTTTTTATTCTCTGAGCTCTGCTCATTTCCCAGCTGCTGCTTGGGTAGAAGTGGTTTGGTGAGGAGCAAGGTTTAAACCTCTCTTCAGTGCTGTTTCCCCAGTGCAGTCAGCCGTGTAAGATAAATAGTAGCTGATCTCTTGTTAGTGAAGTGCACGCTCTCCTTCACGCCTGACTGGAATGGAAATGCAAAATCCTCTGCCATCTGCTTCCAGCAAGAAGCTGGAGGGAAGGATGGAGCCTTGGGCTCTTCCAGCCCAGGCCAAAAGCCTCAGCAGGATCCCATCTGTCCACTGTGGCAGGGGGAAGGTTCCCAGCACAATTTTTTTGGGGGAACTCCTTTTTTGCTCTTGGTTAATTCAAATGCTGCAGAGAGGAGCTTTCACCTCAAAAATGCCCACAGAGGGTTGTGTGTCTGAGAGCCCTTCAGCCTTTTAAAAACTGCAGCTGCAAGGGACAAGTTGCATCTAAACAGAGCAGCCAAGCCCTGCTTCCTTCAGGAACGATCCCTTTGTAAAAATAAAAGGATGCAGCTCATTCACTGCTCCAGGTGAATTTTTCAGATCTTCCAGCACTGAGGTGACAAATCCCCCAAACTGTGCATTTGACATTTCCAGCCACGGAGTGCAATTATCGCACGTTGCACTGTTTATTTTAAGAAGGAAGAAACAGTGTGGCAATCGGATTTTGTGCCAATTTCCAGGGGAAAGCTCTCTCCCAAGCAGTGGACGTGTGTGCAGGGAGGTGCTGGCAGCAAAACATCGCTCTCCCATCGACTGCAGATCCCGAGTGTCCTGCCCAGCCCTGCTCTTACTTATCCCAGGAAAACAGTGCAAACAAAGATGTTTAATTGCACGAAAAGCAAAAGCACCAGGCAGGCAGGTCTGTGCTGAATTGCTCAGAAGAAAAAAGGGTTTTCCCTAGAGTGCATGGTCCCTGGATGTGGGATTTTTGGAGTGGCACAGAGGTTTTCATTCCATGCAGCACTGGGTACCACTGTTCCCACCCTCCTGTTCCCCTTGAACCCAGATTTTCCTCTCTTTATTTCAGCAATCCTGATCTTTCTCCTTGTAAATGTGTCTTTTGCTTGTACATGCCATAAATATTTTGTAATTGTTTCTTATCTGTCGGGGATCTGGGTTTAGTGGGAGGGAAGTGATGCTGGTGATAGGGCCTGGGCCACATGGGAGAGCTCAGCTCTGCTCCAGATTCCCTGGATAACCCTGGCTGAATGTGGCTGAGATGAATTTATCTCACATTCTGGGAAGGGGATGTGAGCTGCAGCACCCCCAGCTTGTGGCCCTGAGCTTGTCCTCTGCTTCTTGTCCCTCACCTGCTCTTCAGGAGACTTTTGGATCATGTGTGGATTGGTTTTTTCCTACTCTGACCCCTGGAAAATCTCATGTGAGAATGCAGGTCCTGCTTAGAGAGTGAAAATCTTGTTGTTTTTCAGAGAAAAGCATTAAATGTAAGTGGTGGAGTGACTCTGAACCCAGACTCCAACCTGTCCCTCCTCAAATCTCTTTTCCTTTTTGCAGTTGATAAAACAGGCACTGGTTAGAGATAAGTGATGCTGCAGCACAAGTAGCTGCAGAATTACAATTTTAGTGTTTTTGTGAAAATTTTCAAGGTTTGAACATTTGTTTTCATTCTGCTGGGGCACTCTGGGATCTTTTCCTTTTTTTTTTTCTTGTTTTTTCAGCTTTGGACCTACTAAATATCCACTCAGCCCAATGCAAAGTTTAAAGCTGTGGTTCCCATGTGTGAGGGCAAGTGCATCATCCCCCACCAGCCAGGCAGGACAGGGCAGGGTGCTCCCAAAAAGTTCATCCAAACGCTGAAAAAATCCATATCAAGGTTTTAAAGAGTCTTTAAAAAATTCAAACAAAAAAGAACCCGATAAACAGCAACTATTCTCTCTTCCTTGCACAGAGCAAGGATGTTGAAACCTACAGGACGAGGTAAACTGCACCCTAAAAAAAAAAAAAAATCCCTCTGCAGCCTTTGGCTTTAGGCTGTCCCTCCTGGAGGAGCTGCCAGCAGAGCTGTAGCAGCACAAATGCATCCACTTTTTAGAAAAGGTGCTTAAATCAAGAAGTTATTGGGCTCAGCAGAGCTCAGTCACCTTCTGCATGAACTGGCAGGGAGGATGCTGTAAAGCCAAGTAATTCTGCAAGATAAAGCAGGGGAGATGAGATGAGCCAAGGGCCCTGACCTTAAATTTTATGAGCAAGTTCTTGTTTGCAAAGAGCAGGGCTGGGAGAGGGGAGCAGGATTCCTGCTCTTGTGTAGAGTCAGGGAAAAGATGGAAATCTCCTGGGTTGGTGCTCACTCAACTGGAGCCTTTTCCCTTTGGGCTGTAGCAGAATTGTGTGAGAAGAGCTAATAAAAGAAGCGTTTTTAAAATAATATTGAGCATAAAGAGGCAGAGGCTGGTGCTGGGACACATGCAGAGCTGCTCCAGGGCTGAGATAAAGCAGTGACAGCAGCTGACCCCGACCTCCCTGGATTATCTGATGTTCTCAGCATTTCTAAGCAAGGCAGAGGCAGTGGCCGTCAGACCGGCTGGCTCCTCTCGGAGCCCGAGCCCAGATGGGAGGCGAGACCTGCCCTCCCAGCAGCCCAGTCCTGGGGACAGCCACATGAGCCCCTCCATCCCTCTTTTCCCCCCCCCCAAAAAAAAAACCTGGACAAATTGCTGGCCAGGGCGTCAGGGCAGCGTTTCTCAGCGGGTCACTGGGGCTGGGACTGTCCTGGACACAGAAGTCACCGGGGATTGTCTCGTCTTGCAGATGTCTGCAGGGTGGCTCTGAATGAGCTGCATCTTTTCATCAGTGCAGCAGAACTCTGGGTTAGCTCCAGGCAGCATTTTTCTTTTTCATTTCTAGCTCAAAAAAAAAAAAAAGCTTCATCTGTCACAGAGTGGAGCCACAGCGAAGTTGCTGAGTTGAGGACGGTGTGTGTGCCCCAGCACCGCAGCTGCCACTGACCTCTCCTGCCCAGGCAGGGCAGACACCTCCTGCCTTGTTTTTTGGTGGCCCAGCAGCAGGCAGCTCCCACGCCCCTGTCTGGAACACTGAGCGTGTTTATTTAAGTTCAAATCAAATGTTAAAATAATTCTGTGCAAGTGTTAAGCGAGGGTGATTGGAGTTTGCATGACTCCACATCCAAGCTATGATTTCTTTAGGGCAGAGGAGTTATTTTCATTAACTCTTCAGTGCTGGCTCTCTCTGGCAGGAGGAAAGGTTGGATTAGCTGGATGTTGATGTACAGACTTCCAGCCCTTCCGAAGCTGTTTTAAATCAAAGAGGGGTAGGTAAATGTTTGGCTGCGTTTCCTGTGCCGGCCCCTCTGTCCACAGCCTGGGAAGTAGCAGGATCCAAAGGGCAGCTGTTAAACAAAGTGAAAACAGACAAAGGGCTGGGGCTGCCCCATCTGCTGCCCAGGGCCATGCAGGGAACCCTCCCTCCCCCAGCAGCGGCTGGGACAGGCCTTGGGGAAAATAGGGAAAGGAGCTGAGGGTTTTGGGGAGGGTGGTGTGGGCTGGGGGCTGCTGACAGGGTGTGCAGTGGGATGGGCTGGTACCCACGGGGATGTGCTCAGGTTACCATGGCAGCCAGGGAGATGCAGTGATAAACAAGGTGAAGTGGTTGGGATGCTGTGGTACCCAGGGTGAAGTGGTTGGGATGCTGTGGTACCCAGGGTGAAGTGGTTGGGATGCTGTGGTACCCAGGGTGAAGTGGTTGGGATGCTGTGGTACCCAGGGTGAAGTGGTTGGGATGCTGTGGTACCCAGAGTGATGCTGTGGTACCCAGGGTGAAGTGGTTGGGATGCTGTGGTACCCAGGGTGAAGTGGTTGGGATGAAGTGATAAACAAGGTGAAGTGGTTGGGATGCTGTGGTACCCAGGGTGATGCAGTAGGGATGCAGTGATAAACCCCAGTGATGTGATTTGGGATGTGGTGATACCCAGAGTGATCCACTTGGAATATTTCCCTACCACCACCCTGCACTCCCACAATCAGGTTAAAGGGTTTTCCCTTCCCTTTCCTCTCTCCTCTTCATCCAGGCAATCCTCTACTCAAATCCCACACAGGTCTGTATTTATCCCCCCAGATCACAGGAAAACCAGTCAGGTTTGGCTGCTCTGAGATTGTCTTGACAAGAATCACTGCAGGATGTTGCAGGGAAGAGGAGCAAGGTTATGTTGCTGAGTATTTATAGTGGCCATGAAGTTCAGGAATTTGTTCTGTCCATGATTTAAATGAGGTGTGGAGGAATTGCCTCCTGCCATCCCCTAAAGGAGTGGGAGACACAAGCTGGGTCTGGGGGCACACACTGCACCCCCCTGCTGACTTTGGTGAGGAAAGGCTGATAAAATGCAATAATAAAATGCAATAGGATTCCTTGGAGCTGCTGAATTGTCTTTCTCTGGATTTTTTTTTTTTGCCAGGTCACTTTTTCCCAGGACTTGGTAAAGCCACTCGTTTCTCAGACAGGCACTCCTGAATTAACACAGCTATTTAATAAATAGCCACAGTATTTCATGGCACCTCAGCCCAAAGATGTTTCTTCAGTTGTCCTGGGTTTTTCTCCACTCTAGCCCCATTTTCCTGGGAGCTGGTGTGAAGGGACAGAGGGGATTTGTGGGAGCTGAACCCTTTTTCTCAGCTTTGGCCTTTAAGATGCTGTTTGTGGCAGGGTCTGTGTATGCACAGGATTTTCTTCCACGAGGAAAACTCGTTGTATTTTTCCAAAGAGATTGACTGATGAGGAGAATCAGATAATCATCCCCAAAGTCGGTGGGATGGGGAAGCAGCGCTGCTGATGTTGGATCTGCAGCCTGGCTTGGGATAAATCCCATTTCCGTCTCCAGGTCGTGGATTAGGCGGGAGTGGCACGTGGAGAACGAGCCGGGTTTTGTGTGTGTTTCTCACTCTTTCACAATCCCTGCGAAGTGAATTTAATGCAGTTTCAGTTTGGGCACAACAAAGCGGAGCTGCAGATCAGAACCACATGTTGTGAGTGCTGCAGGCACCGAGTGAAACCTGATCTGCCGAGGTTTCCCTTAAATCTGCACTTTCTCATTTGGCTCTCATATTAAAGCTGTATTTCAGAGCTGTCCAACCCTCTCGAAAGATGATGAATAACAATAAAAACATTCACTGGAGGACTGTCATCATTTCCAAAGGAAGTGTAATAAATACTTTACGACAGGGCTTTTTTTTTTTTTTCCTATGTACAGCCATAAACCAGTTTTAAGTTACAACTTATTAAGCCTCTAAACAATTAGAGCTTGGCTGTGGGGAGGGTGCTGGGGCTGCTCCCCAGGCTGGGGTTTAGGTTTGAGGCATCTGGAGGGGATAACTTGGCTTTCACGTGCCTCAGTTTCCCCTTGTGCTGGTTGGGCTGTGCATGTTGATGCTCTCTGAGGTGTCAGGGTGTAGGTTCAGGCTCTTGTGGCACAAATTAGTGATGAACCAACATTTCCCGAGCTTGGTTCTTGTGCAGAAGAGAGTTGTCCTTTCCCTCAAGGCTCCCTCTGCGTGTCCCACCTTATTTTGGTTAGAAAACAGGCAGCAGTTTTTTTGGCAGTGCCGTGTTAACAACCTTGGAGAGCTTTTCCAGCCTTAATGATTCCATGTTTGGCAGCATCAATTAAGAAAATAACAATCCCAACACCGGTGGTGCTCCCAGCCATCACCTCCATCTCCACGGGAAGTGTTGGCCCTGCAGTCAGGTTTGCTGCAAAGCTCCTTTTCCCTCTCCAACATTTCAGCAGGGGAAAATCTGAGAGGAGCTGGCTGGGAATAACCCAGTCAGGAGAGTTTCACATCTCCCTTTGTTGTGCCTTTTCTTTTGCTTTTGGTTTTACTGAAGGAGAAGGAAAAGAGAAGGGGGCTCGTGGATGGTGCCTTTGCAGCATCTCTGCTCTGGCTCCAGCAGGAATCTGCTGGAAAAGTTGGGTTTGAGCCTTCCTGAGGTCAGTCCTTCCTTTGGGGGTGGTGGCTGAGGAAGTTCTGCACAGACTGGGATGGGCTGGGAGGTGCCTGCGGTGGGCAGTGATGGACAGGGTGGGATTGAGGATGGGCAAGGGTTTGGGATCAAAACATTTAAATTCTGATATCCCTGAGTTTGCTGGGGGGTTCCCACAGCGGCTGCTGTGCACAGCTGCTGTCAGACCAGCTCCCAAGCTGCATTTCCTGCATCCCAAATGCAGGGATGGCTGCAGTGCACTTTGCAGTCCTGCCCCAGCTGCTTTCCCCACGGTTTGTGCAGCCCAACCAGCGACTGCAGTGGGGCAATGGCAGAACAAATTGGTTCCAAATGCAAAGCTGCAGGAATTGCTGCTCTGTTCCTCGTGCTGTGCTTCAGCCCCAGCCTTGGGGATGTGCTGATGGGATCCCACAGCAGCACGGTGATAATTGCTCCTACAATTTACTGATAAACTCACTTCAGACCCCAGAAATTCATTTGTGACTCAAATAAAAATGTGTTTCTAATGAATGCTTAGCCCTGCTTGCTAACAGAATTCCAGGTTTCTGATGCTGTCATTTCTAATCCCCTGCTCTTTGATTTTCTTCCTTCCCTGCATTTGCTCTCTGTGCAATTACATTGCTGTGAAAATGTTTGCTGGAGAGGCAGGTGAAATAAGAGCCACCCTTGAGCAGTGCCCTCCCACCTTCTCTGGGTGTTTATTCAGCCTTCAGGTGCTATTTCAGAGAATCCCAGACTGGTTTGGGTTGGAAAGGAACGTTAAAAATCATCTTGTCCCACTCCCAGCCACGGGCAGGGACACTTTCCACTGTGCCAGGGTGCTCCAAGCCTCACCCAGCCTGGCCTGGGACATTTCCAGGGATCCAGGGGCACCCTGTGCCAGGGCATCACCACCCTCCCAAGGCAGAATTCCACCCCTGGCAGGAGGTGCTGAATGTTTTCCACACAGCAGCACCAAAAGGAACCAGTGCAGTTTGAGAACCATTGGTTTGATTTTCTCCTTTAAAGCCTTTCCAGACAGACTTTGGTTTGGATTGCTGCTCCTCCTTTTCTATTTTTTTTTTTTTCACTTGTAATTAATGCCACAAACATTTCTCAGAGCACTGGATGGTATTGGCAGGAGAGTTATTAAAAAGCAAAACAAACCCCAAACCCAGCTGTAACCTGAAACACATTTGATCCCAGCTCTTTTATATTAAAGAGCATTTGAACGTGGAAGAATTTCTAGCTGTGGGTCCAGAATATCTGCACATCTTGTTCTTCAGGTGCATGAAGTCAATTTTTTGTTGCTCCCCAAAGCTTGCAGAGCCCTCAAAGCTCTGCTGGGCTGTGGAGGTGTCTCAGAATTCCCCCAAAGTAGAACCAGAGCATCACCAAGAACCCTCCAGCCTGGTTTGCTCAGGGCTCCTTCGCTCTCCAATCAAACATCAGAAAGCACAAAAAACCCTTCACAAAAACGTTGATTTACAGCATGAACCAGAGTTATTGGGTGAATTTTCCCCGAGCCAAGTCCGGAGGGACTCTGAGCTCCGGCGCTGATGGACGCTGCATTTTGTTTTGCCTTGTTTTAGTGATGCAAATGGAGCCGAAGAGCAGATTTATCAGGAATTCTGTTACTCAGTGCTTGTTTACTGGGCTCAAATGAGCCAATTCTTGTGCTCGTTGAGATGTTAAGCAAAAGTAATTGATGGATACTTATGCACGGAGGCTGCTTTTAAATGCCAAGGGCGTTTGGTGCCAGGAATTCAGATTAAAATCCATCCCAGAGAGTGTTTTGGAGGACCCTCATCCTCCTGAGGCCAGGTCTGGGCAGTGGGGCTGAGCCTGGGTTCACTCTGGGGCTCAGGGGGTGCCCCAAATCCAGGCAGGGAAGATGCTCTGGGTTCCTGCATCACCCCAAGGCTCAGAGGATGCCCCAAATTCAGACAGGGAAGATGCTCTGGGTTCCTGCATCACCCCAAGGTTCAGAGGGTGCCCCCAATTCAGACAGGGAAGATGCTCTGGGTTCCTGCATCACCCCAAGGTTCAGAGGATGCCCCAAATCCAGGCAGGGAAGATGCTCTGCCAAAACCTTTGCAGGTTGGGCTGCTGGGTCTGAGTTAAAAACGAGGGGAGGGATTTCTGTGAGCTCCAGAGAGCTCCTCCTGCCCACGGGGCTCGGCGCTGGGGCTGGAGGGAAGAGGGGATGGAAAGGTTGAGCTGGAAGGGACAGAGGAGCAGGCAGGGTGGAACAGCCCTGCCCTGGGAAGGGAAATGCAGGTGGTGCAGAAAGCGCCCAAAATGAACATTTTCCTTCATTCCTCAGGGCAAAACTGGCAGAGAAAAATGTTTGGGTGCTGACTGTGTTTATAGAGAGAGAGAAAGGGAAAAAAAAAAATCCAAAATACAGCCAATCAAATCCTATTATTTTCCATATAGAGGAGAAAACTGTTTTTACTTCTGCAGTATTGACAAGTTTCAAACACAAAATATGGGCAACACTTGGATGTGTCATTCAGCTGCTCTCAGTACTTGGAAGCAGCATCACCCCCTGTGTGCATTTCCCTACAAACTCTGAATTTTGTGGAAGTTCAGGGCAGTGCACACACTGCCTGCAAGTGAGCAGGGACTGATTGAACAGATGAAATTAAGTTCTGAAGTTAATTTTAAATTTATTTTAATTTCGGGCTGAGTGGGACTGAGCACAGGATCAGAGCAGATGAACGCTTGGATGATGCTTGGGGAGAGCTCAGGCACGAGCTTTGGAATGAGTTTTCCACGAATCCATGTGGCTTGGAAATTCATTGTCTGGTAAAACCTGATCCTGAGAAGGTGTCTGGGAGCAGAGTGAGGGGGAATTCGCTGGGAAGTCCAGACTGATAACAAAGGATGTGATTGCCCTGGGAGAGGGATGGCTGCACATCAGCACAAAACATTTCAGAGCCAGGGCACTTCTGCTCCCCTCTGCTCTGGCCAGGTATCGACTCAGGTGTGACACTCACATGAAGCCCCAATCCAATTCATGCATGTGAAATCCAGCATTTGTAAAATTAATAGGGAAAAAAAAAAAAAACAAACCAAAACAACCAACTCAGTACTCACTTGTTAATTTGTTTTTTTTGGTTTTTTGGTTTTTTTTGCACTGTGAAAATTAACTTTAGAAGGGCTTTGTAATATTTGAGCCAGGGTTTGCTGGCTGGCAGAGATTTCCCTGCAGTTCCTGGCAGTGACATAACCATGGGGAAAGTGTTGAGGCAGAGCTGTGCAGCTCCAGGTGGAATTTGGAACCATCCATCCCCTGGCTGAACAAGGAGATTTCTCCCCTTTTTCCCTGCTGCGAGTTTCAGTGTCTGTGACATCCCAAAGCTGAGCCGTGGGCTCGGGAAAAAAAACCTGGATATCGATGGAATTAAACATTTCTCAATGGCCTGTGCCATCTAGTGGTAAAGCAGGGCTGGAGCTGAGGCTGGGATTGGGCTCTGGGAGCATCCTGGATTGCTGGGAGAGTCCTGGATTTCTGGGAGAGTCCTGGATTTTTGGGAGAGTCCTGGATTTCTGGGAGAGTCCTGGATTTCTGGGAGAGTCCTGGATTTTTGGGAGAGTTTGGGATTTTTAGGAGAGTCCTGGGTTGTTGGGAGAGTTTTGGATATCTGGGCACATCCTGGATTTTTGGGAGAGTTCTGGATTTTTGGGAGAGTTCTGAGTTGTTGGGAGAGTTTGGGATTTTTGGGAGAGTTCTGGGTTGTTGGGAGAGTTCTGGATATCTGGGCATATCCTGGACTTTTGGGAGAGTCCTGGATTTTGGGGAGAGTCCTGGATTATTGGGAGCAGTCTGGATTTTGGGGAGAGTTCTGGATTTTGGGGAGAGTCCTGGATATCTGGGAGAGTTCTGGATTTTTGGGAGCAGTCTGGGTTGTTTGGGAGAGTTCTGGATTTTTGGGAGAGTTCTGGGTTGTTGGGACAGTTCTGGATTTTTTTTTTGGAGAGTTCTGGATTTTTGAGAGTTATGAATTTTGGGGAGAGTTCTGGGTTGCTGGGAGAGTTAGGGATTTTTGGGAGAGTTCTGGATTTTTGGGAGAATTCTGGGTTGTTGGGACAGTTCTGAATTTTGGGGACAGTTCTGGATATCTGGGAGAGCTCTGGATTGTTGGGAGCAGTCTGGGTCTCTGGGAGATGGGGCTGGGCACCCTTTGGGGCTGTGGGTGCTGCTCTTGGGGGTCTCCTCAGCAGAAAGCTTCACTCCAGGTGTTGGATGCAGTAATTTGGGCTTTGCACCATTCCCCGGGTCTGATTTTGGGTCTCTGGAGGGAAGGGCTGGGAGCCAGGACGTGCCTGCTCCATGTCCTGCTGATTCCTGACAGATTTTCCCGTTTCCAGCAGTGCCCAGGTGCTGCTCTATCCTGTTCTATCCTCTGTGTCCTTGCTCCCAGCACCCCTCAGATCTGCTTTGGACACCTGCTGAGACAGGAAAGTGAAAAAGATTGACATTTAAAATCTTTATTCTGTATCATAAGCCAGAATTTCTCTATCACTGCCCTGCACAGCCACAAGGATCTCTCCAGCTGGAATTTCTGGGCTGCAGCTCACTGTGTGACCCGGGGCTGGCAGCAGGTGACAAAGGAGGGGCCCTGGCACTCAGGGTGGGCATCACCCATGGTGGGAGAGCACCCAGGGGGACCAAGAGTTCTGACAACCCCTGAACCCAACTTTTCTTGGGAGTGCTGGAACATCTTTGAGTTTGGAGATGTAATTTAAGCTTCAAAACAAAACCTGGCAGTGCCCTTTGTGGGCACAGAGCAGCCACTGCAGCCTGGCAGGACAGCAGACACAGCTCCTGGGTTTTCCCTGCTTTTCCCTTTTTTTCCTTTTATTTCAGGGGAACTTCCCTGACCCCTCTGAGCCCAGGGTTGGGATGGAGCTCCTGAGCTGGGCCAGGCCCACAGACCCCACCTGGCAAGGTCAGGGCAGGGCCCCAGGGCAGCCAATGTGCAAAGATTCCCAGTTTAATCCTTTTCCCTGGGTTCTCCTAGATATGATCAATTATCTTTTTTTTTTTTTTTTTTGTACAAGGCATCTGGGCTCGTTTTTGGGCAGCACCTGAGGTGTGTGGCCAGCCAGGGGCTGCCCTTAAACCTGAAACACAAGGCTAAAACAGGTTGCTGAGTTGAAAACCCAAAAAAAGAACCCGAAACAAACCATCCCATTAAGCTGGGTATTTACACTGCTATTTCCAAACTAATGCTATTTACCGAGCCTAAACCACAATATTTTACCAAGTGCTCCAGAATCCAAGATGCATTTTTGCAACTTCAAGTCAGTGGAAACTTTGCAGTTTATTTTTCCCTTTGGAAAGTAACCAACTCCTATTTTTATCCCACTAAAAGCCCACAGCGTCACCCTTCAGGCTCCTGCAAGCAAACATTTCTTTCCCCCCCTCCCCTTTGCACCAAAACTGCCAGGCTTTCCCCCAAAATCAAACAGTGAATTGCTACTTTGTGACCCCAATGCACTGCTCTGAAATAGAAATGGAAAATACCGTGGCAGGAGCACAGGGATCTGTCAGTAAAGAAAACCAGGCAAACTATTAAAGCACATTTCATCTTGGGTTGCTGGATATGAACTGATCTTTCTTAGAGGGTTGGATTATCCCAGGTCTGAGTACTCCCATTGTTTCTCTCCCTTCCTGCTCTTGGAGACAGGATGCTGGAGCAGGGAGACAGAGGCTTTCATCTCCCACAGCACTTTTGGTGCTCCTATGAACGGGCCCAGTCTGTCAAATACATTGAAAAAACATTTTTGTAGGAACTGGTTTGTGTCCTCAAAGGATTCCTTCAAGCCCATCAGCAATTTTCCTTCAAAGGTTTTCTATTGCTTTTAACCCCTTGGCTGCCCCAGGGAGCATCCTGTGTCCTTGCCCAGTTTTCTGTGCTTTAAAAACAGAAAAAGTTTAGAAGTTTTGCACCTTGCTGAGGCTGGACTGTCCCAAAATAGAACTTTAGGTGAGATAAAAGCAGATGTGCTGGTGGTGGCTCCATGGCTGAGCCACGACCTTGTTCTCTGGCCAAAATCAAGCTCCTGGTCCTGCTGGGGGTGTTGAGGCAGAATTCCATCAATAGTGGGGAGGGGGGTGGTTTTTATCCAAATAATAGGAACATGGTGTAAAAGTGAATTAAATTTATTGGGAACTGAGATTTCCAGCTGAAATCATGCTTTGATCAGAGTCCCAAGTGATGGAGCTGAGAGCAGCCCAGCACTCAGCCCTGCAAGAATTAATTAGCAATAATGAATGGATCCAGGTTATCATTTCTGTACCTGTCAGGAATCAGCCCATGGATTTTGGCACTTCTCAATCCAGTGGCCACTCAGCTCAGGTCCCACTCAGCTCATGAGCAGGTGGGAAATAAAAATATGGGGGTTTTCCTTCAAGCCCTTTATCCCAAGGAACCAGAGAATTTGTGGGCACACACACAGGTAGAGCTTTCCCTGGTGATTCCTGAACCTGCAGCATCCCAAGTTCCAGGAATTCTGTGCTTTCATCCAGCTTCACTCAGCAGCCTTCAGCTTCCTGCTCTAACACATCCCTTCTGCAAAGCAAACACCTTGAAAAAAAACTTTTTAAAACGTTTTTTAAAACCTTTGGTTTAAAGGTTCAGACCAAAACGTGGAGGTTTTGATGCCTCTTGTGTGAGTTTTTAGCTGTGGATGTCCTTTCATGATCCCTTGTGGAACATGGAGTGTGGGGTTTCAGTGGGTGATGGGGAGTGAATCCCACATTTATTCCTGCAGAGCTGTGGATCAGCTCACAGCACAGCCCTGCCAACCTCTTGGAAACACAAGAACCTGACAAACTCCAAAGCCAAACTGAGTAGCAGCAGGAAGGCATCAAACCGACATCCAAATTCCCATTTTTTGCCAGCTCAGGGTGGCAGGTGAGGGGTGGGAGCTGCTCCACGCCCACGGAGCTCTCAGCACATGGCTCCAGGTGAGCTGGAATTGCCTCCCCTCAGCCTGGGGGGGATTCTCAGCCTGGCTGGTGGGATGGGGGATGGCAGGGGCTGGGATTGCTCCAGGGCTGCAGCCAAGGGGATGAAGGAGCAAGGAATTTATTTGTGCCAGGGAGTCCCAGATCTGGGATCAGGGGGATGTTGAGGCACTGCAGCTGCAAGGTGTGAGCCAGGGCTGTGTCCAAAGCGGGGGCTGGGAGCCAGTCCAGGGGGCTCAAAGCCTGGGGGAGCCCCTTAAGCCAAGATCAGACTAAAAGGGTTTTGCTTTTGGACCCTTCCAGTTCAAACCATCGACCTAAGGGTCTCCAGCTCTCCTGGATGCTCCCTGGGCTTCGGGAGTGTTTTAAATGACATGGATTTAAGGAGAAGCAGCTCTGAGCCTGTTGAGTCACCTTCAGGAGGTGCTTTGGTACCTTTTGTGCTGCCCATGGTTTGTCCTGGGTGAAACTGGGCTGCTGTGGATTTTACTGGGCAGTTCTTGGTGCTGGGGGTCCCAGCAGGACTGGGAGCTCCCTGGGTTTCTGGGGTAAGGAAGGATATTCCTGGAAACCACAGCAAAGCCCTTGGAGATCCTGTTTTATGGTTTCTGAGTGAGTGTGGTGGTGCTCAGTCAAATCTTGGCTTGATGACCTTACCCAGAGAGGCTGTGGCTGCCCCTGGATCCCTGGAATGTCCCAGGTTGGATGGGGCTGGGAGCAGCCCGGGGCGGTGGAAGATGTCCCTGCCTTTGGAATGGGATGGGATTTAAGGTCCCAAACCATTCCAGGATCCCCTGATTCTGTGTCCTTGGAGGTTTTTTCCAACCCTAAAGATCCAGTGATTCCTTCTCTGGGTGTATTTGCATGGGAATTGTGACTTTCTTTAGGCAGGGAGGACTCTGTGACAAATCTGGTGGGACATGCCCAGGGTTTTGTCACAGAAAATGGCAGAGCCATCACAGCCTCAAATTTCCCTCCAGGATGTGATCCCCCCATGGCCACAGAGCACCAACACCCTGGGGCAGAGTGGAAAACACAAATCCTGCAGGAGGGGAAGTGAATATCTAAATGTGATTGTTATCTTTGCTTCCTGGGCTGCAGATAAGGTCTCTCCAGGGCACAGAGAATTCGAGCCTGTGGTTTCTGGAGCTATAAATGTAACACCAGTGTGTTTTCATTAAGTCTGAGGACAAATATGTGCAGTGAAACCTTATCTCTGTGCATTACCCTAATGGCCTCGGTGATACCAAGGCTGGAGGTTTAAAGAAGTTCACCAAGGGTGACCCAGGTTTTGTGCCAGGTGTGTGTCACCACCCCAGTGCAGTGACAACTGTCCCAGTGCCACTTCAGCACAAATCACAAGCAAACCTCGTGCTTGGTGCAGGTCAGACACTTTCCAGCCCAGCCCAGTTCATTTTTGACCCCCATGGAGGGGTTATTTGTTTCATTATTTATTTTTGTGGAACCATAGGTGTCCCCAGCCCTGATCCTTTGGTAAATGCAGAGCAAAATTCTCCTGATCCTCAGACATTTTCCTGAGCAGCCAGCAGGTCCCCAAAGGACAGAGTGCATTTTTGGGGGTGCTGCTTTTCTTTGTGTCTTGAGAGCCAAGTGCAGGGAATTCTTCTTCCCCTGGAATATCATTCTGTTCACAACGGCCTGGAGAGAAAAGCCCCAGGGAATGGCTTCCTGCAGAGGGCAGGGATAGATGGGATATGGGGAATAAATTTTCCCTGGGAGGGTGGGGAGGGGCTGGGATGGAATTCCCAGAGCAGCTGTGGCTGTCCCTGGATCCCTGGAATGTCCCAGGCCAGGTTGGACAGGGCTTGGAGTAACCTGGGACAGTGGAATGGGATAGTGTTTAAAGTCCCTTCCAACCTAAACCATTCTATAATTCAATGATCCTATAGAACCAAAACCAGAGATTTAGAAATATTTAATAATTCCAAATATTCCTTCCAGTGTCATACTTTTTTTTTTTTTTTCCTTCTGCCTTCTGCTGGTATCTCAGGTATTTCTCTGCTCAGCTTCTCTCGCACAGAAAAACGTTTAGTTAGGAAAAAAGCCTTGCTAATTACTACATCACATTAAAAAAAAAAAGGAAAAAAGGCCTAGGTGAGAAGTGATAAATTAATCATTAGCTTGAAAAGAAAGAGCTGTGTCTATCCCACACATTTCCATACAGGTGGGAAACTTTTTTTTTTTTTTTTTTTTCCATCTGGCTGGACAAACCGCGAACGGTGAAACCCGGCAATTTAAGCGCGCCCCGAGCTGCAGGAACAAAGGCATTTCTGAGAGATGTAAAGCACACACGGGAGCAGGGGGGATAGCAGGGGATTACTCCGCGTCCGAGGGAGGCGGCTGCACCAACAAAGAGCAAATTCACGGCGGGGTCCTGCCCCTATGAGGTCATTTTCTGTCGGGGCTGCGCTCATTAGTCCGGCCCGGGCTGTTGATCCGGCCCGAAGTGTGGGTGACAAATGTGACTGGGATTGCTGATTCAGGGCTGCCCGGCTCGCGGGGATCCCTCTTTGTCCCTCTCTGGTAACGGGCCGTTAATTACCGTTAATTATCGTTAATTGCACCCCGCGCGTTTCCCAGCCGCGTGTGTCCCACCGGGGTCAGCGCTGTCCCGGCAGAGGCGGGGTTTGAACATCACCGGGGATGGGACAGGGCTGGGATAATGGGGGACAGGGCTGGGACAGTGGGGGACGGGGTTGGGACAATGGGGGACAGGTCTGGGACAAGAGGGATGGGGTTGGGACAATGGGGGATGGAGCTGAGACAAGAGGGATGGAGCTGGGACAGTGGGGTAAACGGCTGGGACAATGGAGGATAGGGTTGGAATAATGGGGGATAGGGATGGGACAGTGGGGACAGGGCTGGGATAATGGGGAATGGGGCTGGGATAATGGGGGACAAGGCTGGGACAGTGAGGGATGGAGTTGGGACAATGGGGGACAGGGCTGGGACAAGAAGGACCGTAAGCGTTTATTTTAAAATGCGGTGCTGCGTATTAAATAAATCACTAAATTAGTAGCGACAAGAAAATATTCTTAAACTTAGGGCAAGAAAGGGGCTTTTCATTCCCCTGAGTGGGGACATGTGCTGAAGCTTCTGGTCTGAGAGGTTCCAATCCCAGCTGAGAGTTTGGTCCATGCTGAGGAAGGAATGGATGTGGGAAAAGCCTTTGGCCTCATGGTACAGGGATGCTGCTGCCCATTCCATGGGGATGCTCCAGCTTCTCAAACTCAGCACTTCCCTGATGACAAATCCACTCACAGAAGTTTTTCTCTTCCCATTTTGGTTCAGACAGATATAAAGTCTTTGGATTTTGAGCTGGGTTTTATCCAAACCCCAGGCTCTGATGTGCAGGGATGGCTGGAGCACAGGGAGTCTGCTTGGGACGGTCTGAATGTCCCAGCAGCAGCGATGGATCACAGCTCCCAGCCCTTAACACAGCGTTTTGGAGCTGAAATATTCATTTTCCACTCCTTGGTCTGGATTCTTGGATTCTGTTCCCACCCTGAGAGCTGGCAGAGATTCCCACAGCTCCCATCTCCCTCTGGAGCAGCACAGGAGTGGCTGTGCTGGAGCTGGAGGGAGGATATTCCATCCAAACCCAGCTTTTCCTGCTGCTCTGGCAGGAAAATGAGGGAATGACAGGCTGTGGAGTAGGGATAGCACTGGGAAAAGGCTCCACTTCGTTCTGCTCTAACCAGAAAGTTTATTCACCCAGAAGCCCTTTTGGGGGAGCTACTTATTTTCTAATCTTGTGGTAATAATGGAATGACACAGAAGTCTGGGGATAATGAAAACTGATTTCCTCATGCAACGAGCACAAAAGGAAGCAGGGAAGGGTTTCAGCGACCAGGCAGGAAAAGAGTTTATTTTAAATAAAGATTACAAAAATAACCTACTGTCAAAGATGATGTGAAAACCATTAAATAGCAATTTAAGGTAATTATAATCACGGGTGAGCTAAGGGCTATCTCACACAATTCCAATCAATCTTCCTGCCTGGCTGTGTTATCCTGAACCCTCACTCCTGACTCCAGCCCTGCTGCAGAAATTCAATTTGGAATTTCAATTTGGAACAGAAATTCTGGTTGGAATTCAATTCCCTGCCAGGCAGAGCCATTGAGACCCAGTGGTGTCCTCCAAGGGCTGATGGACAAAAACCTCTTTGGGCTCTGCTTTCCCCAGCCCTGAGAGCCCTTTGGGAATGACACCAGAGTGTGGCACAAGGTGGCACCAAACGAGGAGCAGATGGCACTGCCAGGCTTGACTGTGCTGAAATTTCATGGGCATGGTGGATCCTTATTTACTAAACTGACATTCCAAGGAAATTTGCTAAATGAATTCCAAGGAATGGCACCAATCAGCTGGAGCAGCCCGTGCTCACCCCCACCAAGTGCTGCTGCTCCCAAGGAATAATGTTTGAGAGAGAAAATAAAGTCAAAAGTGCTTCCAGCAGTGGGAAAAGCCAGCCCTTGACCCAGTGTGCCACCCAAAAGGGCACTGGAAAACCTCCAAGCTGGGAATTGAGAATTGTGTTGGTGTCGTTGGGATTCTTGTGCCAGCATGGGAGGCACAGGGATGTGACACCCCAGGTCTTGCTGCAGCGTTTTGGTGTGAAACAAAAGCTCCTCTGCCAGCTGGGAGCAAAGAACCCCAAAAATTAATAAAACTAATCTCAGTAATCGAATTTAGAGCTGGTTCAAAGCATCCTGTGAGCTCGGGAGGTTAATCAGAGACTCATTAATGGGGCTT
Source organism: Acridotheres tristis (assembly GCA_037013685.1). Lineage (NCBI taxonomy): Eukaryota > Metazoa > Chordata > Aves > Passeriformes > Sturnidae > Acridotheres > Acridotheres tristis. Next base: position 1,771,840 of record CM072897.1, on the reverse strand, counting down.
GGCAGCAGTTTGGGCAGTGCAGGACCTGGTGGGGAGCTGCTGGGACCATCCCATCCCATCCCATCCCATCCCATCCCATCCCATCCCATCCCAATAAATCCCTTGTTGATTTATATCTCAACAAGGATGAGAGGCTCAGCTCTGGCTGCTGCCAACAGCTTTGGACATGCTGGGAAGAGGTTGTGTGCCTCTTATTCCCAGGAAAATCAGTGTCTGCACCCTTCTCCTTCATCCTGGAAAAGCAGAGAGGCAGTGCTGGGCCAGAAGGGGTGGTTGGGTGTTTCTCCGTGTCATTTCTGAGTTGGATTTGATGATCTTAGAGGTTTTCTCCAACCTCAAGGGTTCTCTGAGTCTCTGATGGGTCTGTGGGAAGTGCAGAGGATTCTGCTCAAGGAGCTCTGGCAGCTTCTCCTGAGCCAAGGAACCCTTCCCAGCCCTCCACACTGGCACTTTCCAGCTCCAGCTCAGCCACAATGTTCTTTGGGTCACAAGAAAAGCCTCTTGAAAAGGAAAAATGAGCAACAGGACCGAGGAGGAGATGCCCAGAACCACTTTGAGCAACCTCAAGGAACTCACTTCATCCCCAAGCAAAGGGGAGCTGGGGATTAGCTTTGTGTCACAGATTGTTCTGAGGGGGGGGAATGGACTAATTAATTGGATTTTCGTTTGGAAAAGGGGTGGTGGTTTGAGAGCTCAAACTGCCTGATTACTGCCAGCACATTAATTTCTCCTGGAAATGTGGCTGCAGTTTATCCTGATCACATTCAACTCCAGGCAATGAAAATTCTTCTTGCTATTTGTCTTGGCTTCCCTTGCTGGTACAGCGTCTGCAAAAATCTGTCATGCATGAAATGCTCCCCTCTCTTTTTGACAAGTTATTCCTTCTGCTGGCTAATTTTTCATTAAGAAAAATGCCAGGAACACCAGATACCCCATCAGGCCTCTGAGAGGGCTGAGCACTGAGATTAAAGGCTGAGAAGTGTGCCTCTGCTGGCATTGCTTTGTATCCATTATTTTAATGGATTTGGGGTTTTTTTGTTTTTTTTTTTTTTTAAAAGCTTCCCGACCCCTTCCTGCACTCCTCAGCCCCGACAGCTGGAATTTTGCCTCAGTAAAACACAGAGATGGGGTGAAATGGGTGGTTTGTACAAAGCTGCTCAGCCAAAATCTGCCTCTGGGTGCTGCTGGTGGCTGGGGGGGGGACGATCCAGTGGGATTAGGGCACAAAAGTGAGATTCCAACCAAACCAAGGGGGTTGTGGGTTAGAAAAAGTGCAGTTTCTGCACTTTTAATTCCCTGCTGAGGGGTGTCCTGGGTGAAAGGAGCACAAGGGATGGGGAGCAGGCACCGAATCCTTAAACAGGAGCAGGAGTCCAAGGCTGATCCTGTAAATGCCTGCGAGAGCTGGGGAGGGTCAGGGGACCCAGTGACATTTTGGGAGTGAGAGGAAGGATTTAGGGATCTGAGGCTGGAAAAGCTGCAGGGAGAAAGTGAAGTTTGGGTGGATAAATGGGGATTTTTTACAGTGGCCAGTAACGCTGGGGAAATGGCACTGAGTGGTGGCCATGGGGTCCAGCCCTGGGATGTGCAGGAATGAGGGAGCTGGGAAAGGCTCCCAGGCACAGGATGGGATCCCTGTGGGTTCCTTCACTAAATTTTATGTTTCTATGGCACTTTATGATTGTAAAAGTGGTATTGAGGGTATTGTCATCATCCTCCTGACCCCTGCCACCTTCTGCTGTGCTTTGTCAGCTTCCTGAGGCACGGGAGACGTTTTTATAAAAGCATTAAATGGGATTTGAGAGCTGAAGTGGGCAGTTAAACAGAGCAGCGCCTGCCAGACAGATCGAGGCTCCCGCAGCAAAGCAGCAGTGGGTGAGAAAAATCGGTTTTTTGGTGCCCAAAATACCAATTTCCCTGCACGTGCCTCCAAGCACGGAGCAAATTCGGGGGTGCAGCTGCAGAGAGGCACGAAGCAGCTCCCAAAACAGGGCTGGCCTTGGCACCAAATCATTTCCATGGTAATTAATTTTGGGCCGTGCACGAGGAGGAGTCAGGGCCAGGGGCTCCCCAGGGAACACCCCCCTCCTGTCCCAGCACATTCCTGGGGAGCCCTGGGAGGGCAGGGGAGGAAGCAGAGCCCCCAAATAACTTCATTTCCTCCAGGACCTTCCCCGACAGATGGGAGAAAATTGCTATAAAAAAACCCGAATCCCAAGATGGGAAAAAATATAATGAGCTATGGGCAAGGGGAAAAAAATAAATGCCGAGGGATATTTATGCAGCATGGGGAGCAGACAGATCAAAGCAGAAATTCCAATTAAGTCCATAAATTATTTCAACGGAAATAATAAAATTAGAGATGGGCCCAAGTGGTGAATTTCCAATTGGGATCCTGATCCAAAGGGGTTTTTTGGGGATTTTTTTTTTGGGATGTTCCATGTGCAGCAATCTCCATCCTGTGGTGATGGGCAGCATGGACCTGCACCTCCACAAATCCTGCTGGAACCCCCCACTTGGGTGAAGTAACAGCATTCAAAGGGCATCATAAATGGGAGGTAGTGGGAGAAAGGAAAATTTAAAAATAAAATAAAAATCTCCAGAAGGGAGAGACAAAAGGGAAGGATTCCTTGAGAAACAGCATTTCCACCCTGCCCAGATGGGAATAAAAAGAGGAATTAGCCCTGGGGAATGCCCAGGATGGAGAAAGGGCAGCTTGGTTTGGTTCTTGATGTGAGGAATGAAAAGCCTGGCAAAAGCTGCTGGGGATTTATGGAAGGATGAGAGTTCAGTGGTTTTAACCCCATCTTGCCAATTCTTAATATTAAAAAAATATTAAAAATAATAAATATATATTTATAGATAAATAAATAAAATTAATTTTAAGTTGAATAGAATTACTAAATAAATTCATACAGAAGTTAATTGATAAATAAATTAATTAGAAATCAATTTAATGACATTAATATTTTTATAGTAATAGAAGTATAAGAATAGGATATAAATATAGAATATAGAACATAGAATATAGAATATATAATATATAGAATATAATATATAAAATATAATATATAAAATATATAATATTATGTAATATATTATATTTATTATATTTTATAAAATACATATATTTATAAATATATACTAAAATTATTTTAAAATTCTCAGTCCTTGACCTGGGATTGCTCCAGGTCTCTGTCACCCTGGCAGGGTCTGGTGTCACCCACAGGACCTGGCACCCTGTCCCTGTCCCTGTGGTGGCACCAGCAACCCCATCCATGCTGGTACTGCTCAGGGAATCTCAGGGAACACAGAGGAAAAACCTCATTTTTTTTCCTGTGAGTGGCCCAAAAGAGCTTTGTGCTGGTGGCTCATCACCATCCTCATCATCACCAAGGGGGGATTTTGGTTCCTCTCTGCCTGGCTCTGTGCTGTGATGCTCTCTGGGATCCTCATCCCGTGAACTCCCTGGATGGAGCATTTGGGATTCACCCAAGGGTGCCTGAAGCACCAGCAGCAGCACCCACGGGTCACCCCCAGCCCCTTGGGGCTGTCCCAGCTGTTGGGTTTCCCTTTCCAAGGCTCACCCTCCTCAGGACCCCTCTGCTGCCATTTCACCCCATCCTTCCTGCACTCCTGAGGCACCTTTTCCACCCCCTCTTATTTAACCCTCCCCTTTCAGCCAGGACATTTCACAGCCCATGATTAGAAATGTGAGTTTTCAGCGTTCTTCCCCTCCCTCTGCCCTGTTCAAATCCTCCTTTTACAAAAATGGGGAGAAGTATTTTAAACATGGAGATCAAAATTACACACCGGCTTAAATGTGTCACTTTTTGGCACGGCCACCTCATTTCTCAGCCAAGACTTGCAACTAAGACTTCTGCTCCTCTACTTTATTCCTTTTTTTTTTTTCTTTTACTCTCCACAAGCCCAAATAGCCACTTAACAAAAATAGATTTAACCCCTGAGCAGCTGCTTCATCTTCTTGCTTGGGGTTTGTGCTAATCCAAAGGATTTCCCAATACCACGGTGGTGGTCACTGAAATTTCTCATCTTCTCCAAATTGTCTCAGATCCCTCAGTTTGGGGTGAGAGCAGCTCCACGTGAGGTGTCCTGGCTTTTCCCAGTTGCAAACGTGGGTTTCTTAAATAGAAAGGTCTGAATCGTCAGGAAATAGAAGCTAATTTAAAATCCTGCATCTCATTTCCAAGGAGCTCTGAGTTTCTCAAGTGTTGTAGCCTTGAGTGCATCGTGTAATTAAAAGGGGGATTGTGGCTGCAAATGCAAATAGCAGCTTAGAAAAACAACAAAAAAAGGAATTTGAAAGATTATTTTTGCACTGTGTTTGTTCAAGGCTCCTGTAACAGATCCCACCAGAGAAATGGGATTGAGATGCTGAGGTTGGAAATGGAGCAGGTTTAATGTCCTGCACACAGAATATTTTGTCTCCTGGCACATGGAATATAAAACACAACCCTGTTGTGTAGTTTAGGGGTTTTCCAGGCTTTTCTGCTGAATTTAGAACACTCAGGTTATAAAGACACGCCCACATTCATTGGGAATGAACCAAAATGGGGAAGTGCATCCTTGGTGGAGCTCAGGCAGCAAAGGCTGGAGCAGGGTTAATCCTGAGCAGCAGAGCAGAGGGGACAGCCTGGGGCTCCTGGCTTTGTCTCTGGGTGGCTGCAGGGCACAGTTTGGGAATGTCCAAACATTCTGGAACAGAATCCTTACCCTGCAAACCAGGGAGCAAATCCCCTTTTCCCCATCCCCATGGCTCCTGCTGCTCCTGCTTCCCAGGAAATGACAGGTCTGGTGTGAGCCTGGATTTGTACTGACACTGTGCAGCACTGAGCAACAGATGGAACCACGAGATCAATATATAGTCCAAATAATTAAGAATCGTGGTTTTAATTGTGCCTTTTCAACAAGCATTTCAAATGCTCCCTAAATCAGCTGCGTGGTTGTTGATGTGGGGAACAGTTGGGACAGATTTTGGTTTGCAGCTGCAAAGAGAATGATCCAAACAAGTCCAGAGAGTGCCTCGTGCTTGGGAAAGGTTTTTGGCAGCTCCAGGGGGATCCCCATCACTGTCTGATATCCAAGAGATGAACCTGGGAAGGAAAGTGAAGCCCAACTGATTTTATCCTTCTGAAGGCTTTGGGCTTTTTCCTTCGAAGTTCTGTGGTTTTGGTAGAATCAAATGGTTTTAAACTCTTGTAGCTCCCGTGTGAGTTCAGCATTGTGGTATTTGGGGAAACTGAGGCACGGGGATCCCGTGGGACAGGCTGAGGGAGGGGAGCAGGAGCTCTGAGCTCTCCTCTTTTTCCCTTTGCTCAGTAGGACTAAAACCCTTCCCAAAAGCAAAGTTATGCCCCAAGTGTTCCAGCAGAGAACGAGCAGAGCAGCCTGCTGGGATGAACTGGATGTTCCTTTGCATCCAGGGTGGAAATAATCCTATTTAATTATTCCTTCAGGGATTTAACCACAGCAACTGGCTGCAATCAAACCTGGTAAAGAGGTGGCTTGGAAGCTGTCCTGTCTCCTATGCCCATCCCTGTGCACACAGATGGGCAAAACCCTCCTGTTCCTCTGGGATGGGCCACAATGGGTGGAAAAGAGGATTTTTTGGGGGAACACTGGGAAAATTTGCACTCCTGACCACGGCAGTGTTGCACCTCAGCAGCCTTTGGCACCGTGCTGTGCCAGTGTGGAGCTCCTGTGAGTTAAAGGCCTTGAATTTGGGAGGATATCCCAGAATCAGGGAATGCTTTGGGTGGAAGGGACCTTTCCAGGTGATCCAGCCCCAGTGCAGTGGGCTGGGACACCCCAGCCTCCCACCAGCCCTGGCTGGACCTGGACACCAGGCAGAGATGCTCAGCAGTGCTGCAGGAAGTGCCTTTGGAATTGCAGGGGAGATGAAATCACACCCCCCTGTATTCCAGATTTTTGGCCATTCGGTGTCATTTCTTGTTCTGCAGGGTTTCACCACCTTGGCAAGGTGATTTGGGGTTGTTCCCGTTCGTTAATGCCATTTTGGGAGGTTGGTTGTTCATCCTCTGGTTGGAGCAGGAGTTAAAGGCACATCCAGACGTGTCCAAGAGGCAGGAGGAGCCTGGTCTGACCCCACAGGATCCCCAAAAGGGTCTCAGCCCCAGATCCCAGCCCTGCCCCTCAGCAGCAGCTCCAGGCTTGGGGTGGGGCATTGGGGGATCCAGGGGAACAGCCCTGGGAGCGCCCCAAATCCTTCATCCACACCCCAAATCCTTCATCCATGAGAACACCCCAACTCCTCCATCCAGGGGAACATCCCATCCCAACTCCTCCATCCCATCCCAAATCCTCCATCCCATCCCAAATCCTCCATCCATGAGAACACCCCAACTCCTCCATCCACATCCCAGCTCCTCCATCTAGGAGAACACCCCAACTCCTCCATCCCATCCCAACTCCTCCATCCAGGAGAACACCCCAACTCTTCCATCCACATCCCAACTCCTCCATCTAGGAGAACACCCCACCTCCTCCATCCAGAGGAACATCCCAATTCCTCCATCCAGGAGAACACCCCAGCTCTTCCATCCAGGGGAACACCCCAACTCCTCCATCCACACCCCAACTCCTCCATCCACATCCCAACTCCTCCATCCCATCCCAACTCCTCCATCCACACCCCAACTCCTCCATCCACACCCCAACTCCTCCATCCACACCCCAACTCCTCCATCCAGAGGAACATCCAGGGGAACACCCCAACTCCTCCATCCACATCCCAACTCCTCCATCCAGAGGAGCATCCAGGGGAACACCCCAACTCCTCCATCCACATCCCAACTCCTCCATCCACACCCCAACTCCTCCATCCACATCCCAACTCCTCCATCCAGAGGAGCATCCAGGGCAACACCCCAACTCCTCCATCCCCAGCACCCCCCAGACCAGGGCAGTTCTTCCTCCCTGCTTTAATTTCTACAAAACGCGGCCACATCACTCAAACAACCTCGTGTTTGTGCAGGTAATGATGATCTAGGCTCATTTATGCAAGATTATCCTTTTATCACATTTCCAGACTCATTTATGAGGCTCATGTTTTCCCCCCAAGGGCATCATCAAGTGAGTTAAGTTGTACTATTTGCCTCCTGCAGTGAACTGGCAGGAGCCTACTTCATTGACTGATGAGGGCTGCTGCCTTTGCCAAATAGGGGCTGTGTGATGGATATTTTACTTGTGAATATTAGAGCTGGAAATTAGCATGTTTATTGAGGTAGAATGTGTTTGTTTACATTCTGCTACCCATGGTATTACCTTTTATGACCTGAGTTATTTAGCTGAGGAGAAGCAGAAGCGCTCCCTGTCTGGGGGGAGGGGAGAGGGGGGGATAAAAAAAAAAATAGATTAATGAGCTACTAGATATCAAATTATGCTTTAAGTGAGTGACAGAGAGGCCTCGCTGGGAGCTGCCCCATTGCTGTCACCTAGGCTGGAGAACAGAGGGATGGCAGGGAGAGACTTGGCTCAGTTTTACTGATTTTTGCCTGTGGAAAAAGAGGTTTTGCAGGGAGGAAACCATCCAGGGCCTCTGGAACAGCTGGATACCCCTCGGTGGGGATGGAAGAGCTCAGGGTCTCAATCTTCACCCTGCAGCACTTCCCTTTCCAGGCTCCTTCCCCACCCCATTGCTTTGATTCCATGGGGAGAGCCTGACCAGCACATCTCAGAGCAGAGATGCTTTCCCCAGCCAGGGAAACACAGGAGATCTAAAAGAAAATAAGATTTGGGTCAAATTTCCCCAAAATGTCATTCCTTCCCTACTTTAAGTGGCAGTGGCACATTCTATGTGTGAATTGCAGAGCTGGTGTCCCAGCCCACGCTCAGGAGGGAAAATTGCACATTCCCAGCCCTACAGAATGGAAGCTGTGAAGTGCTCACACATCCAGTGTGAGCTTGGGAATGCAGAAATGTTCACATATTCAGAAATGCCTGCCTGGAGCAGGGAGTCAGGGTGTGGGACTGGGCACCCTGCTCCTGGATTTGTGCAATTCCAGCCTGTCCTGAGCCTGTGTCAGCATTTAATTTCGTTTCCAAAGGTGCCTGCCAAGCTCTCCTACTTGGTGCAGCCTGCAGACGAAACGTGATTTGTATCAAGTCAAAGAAATGCTCTCCTTTGTCTTTCAGCAAAATTTGGCTCTAATTCGTGTGGCCTCTAAAGGATCCATTGTCACATGTGAGCAGAAGAGAAAGGAATTAATGTCGTGTCAGACAGGGAGCAAAGAGGAGGTGCCAGGGAGGGGCAAACTGGGAAATCCTCCAAAATCCCACCAGCCCTTCCCTGCTCCATGGGATGAGAGCCCCACCCAGCCCCGTCTCTGCTCACCTGCACACGCTGGTGGCTTTGGAGAGCTGGCAGGTGACACTGGCAGTGCCACCACGCTCCCAGAGCAGGGACAGCCCCACCCCTGCTTTGCCAGCCCCGGGTTTTGTCCCTGCTCTCCGGGGTGACATGGAGACAAACGTGGCTTCACTCTTACAATAAGTGGCAATAAAAATTATGATTGCCAATATCTGCGAGGCACTCGTGAGCCGTAAGATGAAGGGAATTAACAGCTTGAAAAATTGTAGGGCCCTGGCAGAAAGCAGAGCTGTAAATGTTTGGGATTATTTCCCCCGTGCCGTGGCTGTCAGCAGGGGATGGTGCAAGTGGGATGTGCTGTGGCTCCCACCAGGAATCATTTCCCCTCTTCCTCGTGGGTGTTGGAGTTGTTGGAGTGTTTAATATGTGGCAAATGTAGCTGTGCACAAATCTGGGGGTGTGAAAATCAGCTGTCACTGCTCAGGTCCAGCAGCACCCCCAGGCCCACAGAGTCATTTCTTCCCAACTGCTGGGCCAAAACTTGGTTTATCCTGAGTCTGTGCCTCTTCCTGCTCTCCTGAAGAGCTCTCAGTGTTCCTTTGTCCATGTTCTTCCTCTCCTCATCCTGCTCTTGGCCTTAAAACTCCCATGATGTCATAAATTCTTGGGGCTAATTGTGCGTTCTGCAGGAAATATTCAAAGGCACCACTTTGCCCGATGGGCTAAAATACATTTGCATGAAGTGTTCATTGAGCAATTATGAATAACCTACAAGTTTTAAAAACAGCCTCTTTGTGGCTAATTTGAATGTTTGCTGCAAAGTGCAGCATTTGCTGAATTAATGAGTCATTACAGATATTTCACTGAAGCTCTGGTGGCATTGCCTGCTGCTGCAGGAAGGGCTTTTTATTCTTCCACTGCACCTGTACCATTCCAGCAACATGCAATGCTTAATTTCTGCAAATTACTCCTACTAGAGCAATATGAAATACAACTAACTTGGGGGAAGGAGAGGTATACTTTAATTAAATCATCTTGCAATTAGTCCTTGAGTGATGAGGTAAAGGTGGTTTATCTGTGTGCAGTGGCACCAAACCACTGAGGAGATGCACACAGAGGGAATTCCAGAATTTAGAGCAGCTTCCAGTGCCTCGGGAGAGCTGGAGAGGGACTGGGGACACGGGATGGAGGGACAGGACACAGGGAATGGCTTCAGACTCAGAGAGGATGGGGTTAGATGGGATATTGGGAAGGAATTCCTCTGTGTGAGGGTGCTGAGGGCTGGGCTGGAATTCCCAGAGAAGCTGGGGCTGCCCCTGGATCCCTGGAAGTGTCCAAGACCAGGTTGGATGGGGCTTGGAGCAGCCTGGGATGGTGGGAAATGTCCCTGCCATGGCAGGAGTGGCACTGGATGAGCTTTAAGGTCTCTTCCAACCCAAACATTCCATGATTTTATGATTTCATAATCAGATGAGTTGTTTAACAATTGGACATTTCCTAAAAGCCTCCAAACAGCTGCTCCAGCTGCTGGCTTGTGACCCCCCATATTTACAGCATTCACACTGACCCAAGAAAATTTCTATTTCCTGGAAGTGCATTGGGGCCTGATTCTATAGAATAATTCACAGAGAAATTAAAATACGCCATCAGTCAGATGTCTTGTGATGAGGAGGATGCACAACGTTGAGGGGAATACTGGATTTGGGATCTTCCCAGCTGTGGGACTCTGGCTCTGCTCCTCTTTTGCACTTTTTGGGGACTTTTTTTTAACACGCAGGGAGCAGAGAGATGTCAGCCCCTCACAGCAGCGTGGGTGTGATTGTCCCCTTTGTCCCTTCCAGGGTGACACACAGAAGTCAGAGATCCACCCAGAAACCTCTCCTAGGTGGGACAGAGATTTCCCCACTCATTTCCCTGGGGATTTTCTGCTGGAGAAGGAGATGAATGGCTGAGTGCTTCCCAAGGCACAACTCCCCCGGCGGCATTTAGCAGGATGTGAAACCTTCCTCGTGATTTATTGTCTCCAGTTTTTTTTAGACAGACAAAATATGCTGGCAGCCTGTCCTGGCTGACACTTCAAACCTTGTCTGGTGCACAGAGCCCTGCACAAGAGAGGAACATCTCTTGTTTGTAGACATCCAGGAGCCCCTTGGGAAGTCAACAGGGAATTCCTCTGTTGGCAGATTCTGTCCCAAATCGAAGAGCAAATGTTAAACAAAGACACGTGCAGGACAAATCTGTCCTTCAGTCACTGTTGTCAAGGTATAAAAAAATAAATTTATTTTTTGAAAAAGCGCCTAAGTGCAGTTTAGCAGCAGAAATTGGGATAAAATCATCTAAGGCAAGGAAATTCAGTAGCAATTCCTCCCTTTCCTCTCAGCAACCTGAGCATTGCAAGAAGCAGTGGGATGCAACCCAGGGATTGTAGTTTCCTGCAAAATGTCATTTCTTGAAGTTTAGAAAACCATGTTTAGAATAATAGAACTTCAAGTTCTGATAAGCAGCCACACAGGATGCAGACAGCACCAAGCACAAAGCCCGAAATTAGATTTTGGGCTTGTCTTAAGTTGCATAACAAGCTCAGTGTTACTTAAATGTAGGTGTTTAGTGCGTGGGTGCACGCTCCTGTGTGTGTGTGTGTGCATTAATAGCAATTTGTGATAGATGCCTCTGGGGCCCACACATTCAATAAGGAAAAAAGGAGTTTTTATGGGAGATAACATAACTGTTTGCAATTTGGCTATTCATTGTATCTTTGGCATTTTATGTACTGCATTAGCTGAGGCAATTTCATGCATATGGATATAATGCATTAAGTAGGAGCACTTAAATATAGTGAAACTAATTTTATGATGATTAGTTGAAGGAAAACATTGCATTGGTATCATCTATACAGGAGCCAATTTGCATGAAAATGCCCAAAGTTGCTATGCCAACATTTTGTGTGTTGCCGGTCGGGGTCGTCTCTGTGTCAAGACTTTGTATTAAAAATCGGTCTCCAGTGCCCGTGTCTTTTAATTCATTGCAAGCTGTAGGCCATTTGCTCACAAAGCGCTTGCAGTAAAACAAATGAATAGCTAAAATACTCATTTGCATGATTCCCATTTGAAAACGATTCCCCTGGAATTAAGGAAGCGTGTGACTCGGTTGTGAAGATGGATGGGCAGATGAGCCGTGCAATTAATATTTTTCGGCGTTCTCTTTTTAAAGCCCTCCTAAGACTCCGGAGCAGCACATGCTGCCTCCCAGACAAATTGGGTCCTGCAACAGTTCCAGGGCTGCCATGGCAGCAGCTTGTTCCCACTCTCTCCCCTTTATTGTCTCACTTACATTATGCAGTAATTAAAACTATTTACCATTCCTACTTATCTGCCATCTGCTGCCATCCAAGTTTGCTCTCCTTTGTAAAAGCCGTCTTCGAGGAGAGGAGTCAAGGACGAGGAGGGGGAGGGAGGGATGCTCCTGCTTTTATTAATAGGTAGCAGACCAGGACGAGGTTGAGTGTTGTAAACAACTGGGTACTTCCACGGAGAGTGTCATTTTCTGGGATTTACATCTGGCCACCGTGACAGGGAAGAGTTGTTTTGGGTTTGTTTTTTTTTTTTTTTTTTTTCCTGGCACGGGGTGGAGGTGAACAGGCGCAGCGCTGGAATAGATTTTACACTTCTGTTTTTACATCAGGATGGTGCTGGATGGTTCATTCACCCCTCAGCCAAAGCTGAGGAGTGAATGAAGGGTTTGGATTTGAATCCAATCCTTGATCAGTGAACGGGAGCTCGGTTCCCGCTGGATCCTGCACTGATCGCAGCCAGGATTTGCAGCAGGAGCAGCATCGAGGTCCATAAATTGGAGAAATGGGATGGAAATGCCCAGAGATCTCCAGGGAAAATACAACCAGGGCTTGAAGTGTCCTTAAATCATGCCAGGGTGGGGACAGGGGTGATGACAGCCAGGTAAGCGCAGCCTGCAGAGAGCCCAGCAGATTTAGGGAGGGCACGAGTGCCCAGCAGGGCTCGTACCCAGCAGAATGGGCCAATAAAGCAGCTCCCGGGGTGCTGCTGCTAATAAAAAGTGAAGAAATCGGCAATTAAGGCCGCCCTCATCGCGTAACTCACGCTCCAGATTATTTACAGCGACTCTAAAATTTTAAAAATCCACTCGGCTTAATTGCCTTTTTCTGCCGTGGGGGTGTCAGCAAGGGTGGCAGGCACAAAAGCCTCGGAGCAGCGCTGGGTCTGGTCTGGGAACAGTTCACAAAAACACCCAACTTCGGTTTAAAAAGGCTAAAAGGCGCTTTTTAGTTGTATATTCTCCTTTATTCCAGCTCTGGCAGGCTGTTAGAGCTCACAAACGCAGCCATGGCACACAGGACTCTGGCTGAGCTGGGTTTTTTCTTAGAAAGCCGTGGCAGTTCCATGAGTTTTCCATCGTTCGACTGCAATTGATTCTCTCAGTGCTCTTTTTTTTTTTCTTCTTTTTTTTTTTTTTTTTAATATATAAACACTCAGGTCTGGATTTCAACTCTTTTTCGTGGCAGTCCCTGTTTTTGCCACCATCTCCTGGTCTGAGGAAAACATCAAGGGAAAGAAGGAGGAGAAAATGTTTCGTTCTGGGTTTGGGTTTTTAACCATCGGGGATGTTGGTGTGAAGCATCATCCAAGAAACTCTGGCAGAAATAGTCCCAAATCTACAAAAAACCATGCAGCAGGGAGAAAATGCTTCCCTGGTGTTCCAAACAATGCTGGCAAACGCTGCCAGGCTGCTGGGGTGGCTCGTCCAGTGCTCCAGAGATTCCCTCCTGCCACATCTGGAAGGATTTAAGGCTGAGGTGAGAAGCAGCATCCAGTTTTTTCGGGGCTTGGTGCAGATTTCTCAAACCCAGCTCTGGATGCTCTCAGTCATTTCCCAAGCCATTAAATTCCTTTGTTACCGTGCAAATACTTTTCATTCCTTGCCGAGTACAGCAGAGGGGGCATTGTTGCAGCGAATTATTTACAGGCTGAAACCTTAAAAACGCGGGGCTCTTTCGGGTCCTTCTTTTTTTTGGTGGCCGCACTGGGCTGTGCCCTTGGAACTCCGGGAGATTGGAGCATCTCAGGCACATCCCAGTTCATCCCAGCAGGGTGGGACCACCCTGCTTTCCCCATTGTCCCCGAACCCCATCCAGATATGGCTGAGATCCCTAGGAGGATGGAATTTGGCCCCCCATCAGTGTAATTTGGTTTTTTGTTTGGTGTTGGGCTCCTCCTCAGAGCCGTGGTGAGGTTGGGCTGCTAAAGGTTTGAGTGAAAACCTCTGGAAATCTTAAATACCCTTTCATCCAAAGTTGAAAAAAACTGGCTGAGTTTTCTTTATGCCATCCAGCATCCCCCATCCCTTTCAGTAAATGATTTTGCATCACAACCCCGCAAAAAAAATTACCATAGAGATCCCATTTAAGGCAAGGGGGGGAAAAAATAATGTAAAAGGAAATATTTTAGGTAGGAGTTGAACAGCAAATGCTTTTTGGTCTCTGTGGGGAGTAATGATCCACAACAAGGACACAATTCTATATGCATGTAATATTATCACATGCTTCAAAAAGCTTTTAAATCACATAAATGCAGTTATGGACCATTGTACAAAATAAACATTCCACTTGTGTTTAGGCTGGTTTTAGTTCTTTGATCTAAAGTGATGCTTGCAGATTTTATTGCTTTGTAAATTAAAGCAGCTTTGATTTGATTGAACTAAATTAATAAGGCTTCTGCCTTGTTGCAAGATAACAACTACAGTATATTTTGGCTGCACTGCACATAAGGAAACTGCAGTCTGTAACAATTCCACTGAAGCTTTGTGGAGGATTTCAATACCTATTTTAATTAAAACAAAAGCCACTAATGTGTTCCTTAAAGAGAAAAACCCTTAAAAGTCCTTTTAAATCTATTTTAATATGTCTTAAGGACTAGAAGATAAATGGCAGGAGAGCTGGGCTCTGACAAGGGGCTTTTTCTCTGCCTTCTGAATTTGCTTCTTGCACGTCTAAGGCTCCTTTAGGATGACAAACCATGGAATCCTGGCACGGTTTGGGCAGGGAGGGACCTTAAAGCTCATCCCATTCCATCCTTCCACTCTCCCAGCTGCTCCAAGCCCCTCCAGCCTGGCCTTGGACACTCCAGCAGGGATCTGTGGTCAGGTGGGCTCTGACCATGCTGGGAAGGTCCTCAGCCCACTTTAACCAACGTGCTGTGACATTTCCCAGCTAATTTCCTTTTTTTAGATACCCCGAAGAGGCTCCTGTAGCTCACAGGAAGGTTTGGCACGTGGACATTCCTGGTTCAACCCATCTGATAATTTTAAGGAAGCTCTTTGCTCCCTGTGGGTCTCCTTGATTATTTTGAAACCAGAACTGCTTTTTGCTCAATTTCATTTCAAAAAAAAAAAAAAAAAACCTTCAACAAAAGCTGCTCTTTGAAATCTGTAACAATAAAAAAAAAAAAAAAAGGCAGTGCCAAAAAATGGAGCTGCCACATCCTGACCACAGGGGCACCGTGGGAGGAGTGGAAGAATAATTTCCAGCAGAGAAAAACTGAGAGCAAAGGGATTGTGTAACTCCACTGTGGGCATCCCCACGTGCCCCTGGATCCCTGGAAGTTTCTGGGATAGTGGAAGGTGTCCCTTTAACATCCTTCCCAACGAAACCTTTCTGGGATTCTGGGATCTGGGTGGGGTTCCCAGACACAACTGCTCAAGCCTCAGCTCTCCCTGCACATCTCCAGGCTCTGGAATGGAAACAGCCAAAGAAAAAAATCTCTGTGAGCCCATTCCTGGTTCAATACTGCCACAAAAAGCAGCCCCTGGGGTGGTGAAATCCCCACGTGGGATGAAGGGCCAGTGTTTGCTCGTGGGCTGCATCCATTTTATCCCAGAAACTCAGACCCATCCAACCTCCCTTCCTTCACCACGTGGGTGGATCTGCCCCGTCCAGCACTGCTGAGATGCTTCCCAGAGTTTTTCTAACGGGGTTGGAGGGACAGATGTGCTGGCCCAACCTTTGCACGGGCAGGTGAGCCCCTGCTCAGCATCTCCTGACATTCCTCCTGGCTCTGCTGTGAGCTCAGCAGTGGGATGAAAAAAATGCCCCCCAGGCTCATCTCCCCCAGCAGCAGCCCCAGCTCCCCGTCCTTCCCCTCCTTACTCTTTTCATAAATAATTTTAATATAGTCCAGAGTGGCTCAAAACAGGAAACTCTGCTGTTTTAGTTTGGTCTGGAGTCAATTTTCCTAATCCCTGCGGTGGAGTTGCTAAGTTACCCTATCCCAAGGCCCTCGCTGCTGTTTTCATGTGGAAAAAAAAAATAATAATCATAAAACAAAAAAAAATTTTAAAAAATCTGTTCTTCACTAAAGTGGCGGAGTTTGGGAAAGCTGTGGCTCGAAGGCACAAGGAGCTTTTGCAGAGCTGTCCTGCAGAAACGCTGTTTGAAAAATCCCTGGAAAAGCAAAGTCCTGGGCGGCTTGGGCGAGGTCGGGAGGGTCAGACACGAGATGAAATGAAAGACAAACAGTGGCCCTGCAAAGCTTTCCCTGCCATCTCCTCGGGCGTAATGAGCCCTGGCTGCGCGCTTGGACGGAGGCCAAACATTCATTTACCACAAATCTTCTGTAAATGATTACATTACCTTACATTCGTTTCTGTAGTACCCCCAACTGTTCCTTCCAAAGTGAGTTAAGCAGGAGGAAAGCTGCCACTTCCCTGTGATTATTCTCCCTCGGCCGTCGGGCCACGAGGTGTGCGACACAGGGGGACAAATTCGCCTTCCTGCGGTGGCTTCTTGGCCATTGCTGCTTTGGGTGAGGGAACCGCAGTTCCCGCTGTGGGATGGGGAGGGTGGAGAGCAGGGATGCTGCTGGACCCCCAAAAATGCAGCTGGGAACGGGAGCAGGTCAGAATCGTGGAATGGTTTGGGTGGGAAGGGACCTTAAAGCTCATCTTGTCCCACCCCCTGCCCAGGGCAGGGACACCTTCCACTGTCCCAGGGTGCCAGCGTTGCTTCACACCCGGGGTGAGGGGTTGTCCTTTTGCTCCTTGGCTGCTGGAGGTCTCTGGGGTTGAGGTTTGGACCTCAGCAGCACGGCCTGGCTCACAGTGAGGATGCCGTGGCATCCCTGACCCTGCTGCACTCCAGGCAAGGCAAAAAAAAAGCTCCGAGAACTCTCCGGCTTGCCAGCTCCAAGTGTGGTGACATCCCTAGATGTCACAATCTGGAAGTTTTAGAGAAACCTCATCTCTCCCTAAGCAATTCCTCCTTTCTCCCACCCCACCTCTTCGTTTCCCTACAACAAAACCACTTGGCACAGCCCCTCCCCTGTCCACACCAGCTCCCTCCTCTGCCTCCCCGCTTTGTCCAAGCTGTCTTTGCCTTCTGGGGCTCCTTTTTCCAGCCCAGCCATGTGCCTGTGAGTGATGAAAGAGCAGCTGGGCCCTTCAGCCGGGTGCAAACTCACGCTCTGCTGGTGTGAACTACTTTTCCTTGATGGGATTGACAACCACACGGTGATTTCTCCCCTCTCCACTGCTCCTCACATGACAGATTCCTGTGGCTTGCAGTACAGGGCCAGTTTATTTATTTTCTCCCAGCCTTTACATGTGCAGCCCATGTTGCAGAGAGGCACAGTGATCCCTATCCTGACAGTTTTCCATCTCTCCAAGGCACAGGAAATAGCATTTCTTTGCCTGGCAGGGCTGGAATGACTCTGGAGGCTGGGGCTGGGGGTGGTTTGGTGCTCAAAAAGCCCTTGGGAAAGTGCTTTGAGATGAGCAGCAAACTCAAAATAACCCCTAGGAGTAAAATCTTTCTGAAATTAAGCCAGGGAGCACCGGAGCTTTCTGTCAGTCCCAGGTGTGCTCCCCTCCCTGTGTCCTCCCTCTCTTCTTGCAGCCTTTTCCCGAGGCCTTCTGCTAATCTGCCATTTGTTATTGATTTTATTGAAGCTGCAGCAATTTGTTATTATTATTAATTCCAAGCACATTTTTAGCAGCATTAATAGGCTGGAAGAGAGAAGTGCTCTCATTTGCACACCCCTTCTCTCTGGAGGTGATTTAAGTCTATCCATCTCCTCAGCACAGAAAAAAAAAAAAGAAAAAAAGAAAAAGAAACAAAAAAAAAGATGGGAAAATGAGATAAAGGCTGTTAATGGTGGGTTTAAAGTGCTGAGTGTGAGGGGGTGAGAGGTGACACCAGGAGCTGTTTAATTATCATCCTGTGCCACCACAACTGATAAGGGGATTGAGCTTCTGCTGCCTTATGGGAACCCAGGAAAGCAGTGCTGATCCTGCAGCTCCTCCCCATCAGACAGACAGCCCAAACAGCCAAATATTGTCTTCAAATGTTGTCATTTGGCCACAGCTTGCTCTGGAGCTTGTCCTTGTGCTGAAATTCAGAGGTTTATCCGAGGGAGGAGTGGTGGAGGGATTGCTGCTGCTGCTGCTCCTCGTTACATCCATGATCCTGCTGCTGGTGTTTGCTGCTCCCACCACCAGAGGAATTTCCCAGGAAGGGAGAACACCTTTATTAATGTGAATTTTGGAGTAAACAATTCCTGGATTATGCTTGGCAAGCTCTGCCTTGCACGGAGGCACCGAGCACCCCCAGAGCTCGAGGCTGCCCTTGGAATCCTGCCTGGAAAACCTGTGAGGAGACTTTTCCAGGGATGAGGGGAGGTCACTGCTGTCCTTGAGAGGCCTGGTGTGGGCAGGAGCTGCCCCCAGTGCCATCATTGCATCGATGCCATCCTTGCCATTCATGCCATCGTCCCGTTGATGCCATCATTCTATCAATGCCATCGTCCCATTGATGCCATCATTCCATGGATGCCATCACTCCATCGATGCCATCATTCCATGGATGCCATCACTCCATCGATGCCATCATTCCATGATACCATCATTCCTATGGATGCCATCACTCCATCGATGCCATCATTGCCATTCATGCCACTGTTCCAACAATGTCATCATTGCCTTCAATGCCATCATTCCATGGATGCCATCACTCCCACTGATGCCATCATTCCATGATACCATCATTCCTATGGATGCCATCACTCCATCGATGCCATCATTGGCATGGATGCCATCACTCCATCAATGTCATCATTCCCATTGATGCCATCACTCAATCCCATTCCCACTGATGCCATCATTCCATTCATGCCATCATTCCCATAGACACCATTATTCTGACAATGCCATCATTCCATCCATTGATGCCATCCCTCCATCCACGCCATCCCTCCATCAATGTCATCATTCCCACTGATGCCATCACTCCATCCATGCCATCAATGCCATCATTCCATTGATGCCATCACTCCATCCATGCCATCATTGCCATCATTCCATTGATGCCATCACTCCATCCATGCCATCACTCCATCCCATTCCCACTGCTGCCATCCCTCCATCCCATTCCCAGTGCTGCCATCCCTCCATCCATCAATGCCATCACTCCATTGCCTGCAGGCACGTGGCTCCGCTGTCCCTCTGCACCTGCAGGAGATGGAAGCAATCAGAATAATAGTGGGACACGAGCTGTGTGCAGGAACAAACCCAGTTCCGAGGCATCACAAAGGGGCCCTGGCTTGATCTGAAGTTGCTGCTTCCAGGAAGTTTGCCTTTTGTTTGATCTATTTTGTGCATCCCTATTAAATAACTAATTATTTAACATCTTTTAAAGCTTTGCTATATATTACAGCAGGCAGGACACAAATGGCTGCTTTTAATAATATAAAAGCCCATTAGCTTCATTTACTGTTAATGTTAAAATAAACATGAGGCAATTTAGATATACTATTCCAATTTCACGGAAACTTTGATGTTTTTCTTCTCCACTCACATAATTAAGGGAAAAAACTACTAATGATATTAAGTTTGTACAGTGTTAATGACAGAAACAAGCTGCAGTAGAAATTGCAGCCATTAATATGGAAAAATAAAATATTTAACGCGGGAGATAAATGAAAGTAATTTTAATAAAGTAAAATGAAGAAAATTAATTTTAGAAACTTTCAGCATTCTTAAAACGCTCTCGTTTTGTGACACGTTTTGTGTGGTTTTCTGGTCGGGGTTATTTATGATTATTTTTAACACCCACCTGTTTTCCTTTTTTCCTCTTCCCATTGTTTCCTCTGAAGGTCGAATTCTGCCCGGATTTACACCCCATAACCTGGTAACAACTAAAGGTGGGCTCATCCTTAGGAGATGCTTTATCACAGCCTCTTTTTTTTTTTTGGGAATCAGGAGCCCTTCAGGCTTTTCAAACCCCCCAAATGCCATCTGGGGATGCAGGGTGGTGCTGCCTCACCTGGGTGGGGCTCATCCAGGTGACACCAGCGTGGATTTCCAGCATTCCAAGGGGATGTGAGGCAGGGTGTGTGGCCGTGGCAGGGTTGGGGTGGGATCGAGGCAGTGCTGTGGGGGTTGAAGGTTGAGCCTCGGGCACAGGGGCTCTGCTGCACCAGGACCGGGGCTGAGACCACCACAGGGTGAGAATCTGAGTCCTGAGGGCAACCTGGAGCTCGGCTAGAAACCAAAGGGGGTCTGTGGTCAGGGCAGGGATGAGCTGGGGGGTGCAGATGCCAACACCAACCTGTGCTCCCATTCCCGTGGGCTCTGCTGCCACGGAGGGCAGAGCAGAGCAGAGCAGAGAGGAGCATCCCTCCTGCTCCTGTTAAACCTGCCTCCCACAGGAGAGCGCAGGGAGGGCTCAGCCCCAAGCAGAGAAGCTCTTGCTGCAGGTCTCAGCCCCCTCAGGCCCCATCATCCCACTCGTTTTGGAGCCCCTAAAGCAAATCCTTTCCCAAGAACAGTCCATTCCTGCGTTCCCAAACTTTGCAGAGAAGACAATTGGCACCTGCATACATTTCAGCCTCTCTGCTGCCTCTCCCACCCCATCAGCTCCACCACTAACATGTGGCAGCCTTTGCCAACAACCCATTTTTAGCAACAGCTCGGTGATTTCTTTTATTCTGATGCGTTTATTTACAGGAAATGATTAATTAAAGGAATTCTTTTCATTGCCATTAATTGTTTTGCAGACAACCCGACGAGATAATCATCACACGCTGGCAATCACTTGCCATCAATTTTCCCCACGCTGCTGCTGTCAGTGGATCACAGCCCCTACCTGGTGGGAGTCACTGCTGGTGCCACCAAGACATTTTCCAGTAATGTAGGACTGGGGAGGATGGGAAACAGCATCAGACAGGCTCTGAGATTGATAAGCAAGCCAAAGGGAAATGCATTAAACTATTTAACTGCCTGGAAATCCAGCATAATGAACATCCAAAGGTATCTTATTACTAGTTCACTGTAGCTTGCCTTTATTTATTTGTTAGCGTTTAAATTTTGTTCCAATTAGTTCTTGTGCTGGGAACTCTCTTGCTGCAGGGGTGGGTCCTGCTGAAGACCCTCAAATCTGCATCCAAGGGCGTGGGAGTGAGGAAGGAGAGGGATGAGGGGTTGGCAGACGCTGGGAACAGCCAGGTCGAGGATTGTGCAGCACTGACAGGGAATTTGTGGAATTTGGGTGGCCTCGGATGAGCTCTCCTGTCCTGCTTCCCTGGACCACCATTTCCCCACCCAGGGCCCATCACCACCTTCACTCCCTGATCCCAAATCACAGAATCCTGAAATGGTTTGGGTTGGACAGGACCTTAAAAACCATCTTGTCCCACCCCCAGCCATGGGCAGGGACACCTTCCATTTTCCCAGTTTGCTCCAAGTCCTGTCCAACCTGGCCTTGGGCACTGCCAGGGATCCAGGAGCAGCTTCACTGGGCACCGTGTGCCAGCCCTGCCCACCCTGCCAGGATTTATTCCCAAAATCTGATCAAAACCTACTCTCTGGCAATTTGAACCCATTGCCCTTTGTCCTGTCACTCCAGTTCCTAATGAATTTTTCCTCTCCAGCTTCAGATCCTGGAAGGAGCTGTGGGGTCTCCACAAAACCTTCCCTTCTCCAGGCTGAGCAGCCCCAGCTCTCCCAGCCTGGCTCCAGTGCCCTGATCCTCCTCATGGTGGATCCTCTGGAACTGCTCCAACATTTCCGTGTCCATCTTTGGATGGCAGCACCAGAAGTCAGCATTGTTTTGCTGGTGCTTCCCACCCTGCCTGCTGGATATTTTAGGAAAAACCCCATAATCTTCCTGCCATGACAGCCAGGGCTGTGTGTGTGTGTGTGTCCCCAACGAGGTGTGGTGGCCTCCTGCTCTCCCAGGCATTCCCAGAGAATGAGCAGAAATTTTGAGAAACTGGACCAAAGTGCTCAGCAACGCCTGAGCAGCTCAAACATGCCAGAAGGACATTAAATGGAATGTATTCAGTGCTAAGAATTATGGTATCTTTAGAACCTAAAGTGTATAATTAAATTATAACATCTGAGATTGGAATTGCTTTCTCACTCGTAGGGAGAAAAAATATAAGACATTTTAATAACATGTCATAAGTTTTACAGTTATTGGATTTTCAAATTGTTTACAAAAGCAATATTGTTCAATTGCATTGTTGTTTTGTTGGGTTTTTTTTCCTTAAGTCTTTTGATAAAAAGAATGAACTAACAATAATGTTCCCAGGAGGTAGAACAAAATTGCATTTCACTTTTGTTATTTGTTTAATTATCCATTTAGCCAGTCAGTATATAAAACTCATTTTCAGCAGATTCCTCCTCGAAGGCTCCAGCTGTAACTGCAAAGAATTTTCAACTTTTATTTAACATTAATAACCCAAGGAAATCCTGGTGCTCAGGTACTGCAGCACCTTGCCTGCCATTCCAGGGACATGGGAAGGAGAGAACATCAGGCTGGTAATTCCCAGTTTTTAGGATTGGAGGGGAACACTGGCTCATGGTGTCCTCTTTATTTTCAATAGGGAACCACTGGGGACTCCTAAAATCAACAGTCCCTGGTGGTTTTGCAAATCTTGGGCAGCTTGAGGGGGCTGTGACCTCTCATTCTAAGCCTGCTGGGATTCTTTTCCTGGCTGTTTCTGGTTGTAAGAGGGCACCTTGCTCCAGAGGAGGGATTCTCCAGGCCATGACCTGGCTGAGATTTGAAAGGAGACTTGTGTTGGGACAGGAGCTGCTCCCATGGCAGGTTTGGTTGGTTGTGTCCTGGTTTTGAGGAGATTTAATTAATTCCTTTAATCAATTAGCTTCCTGCCTCCATCCAAATGTGTGTATTTCTATAAAACCATCAGTTCCAGCAGCCTTTAAACCCGTGATTTGCTTGGCAAGGAGAAGTTGGGCATAGCTGGAATCCCAGCAAAGCACTCAGTGGTTGGTCTGTGTAGAAGCTCTGGTTGAAGTTGTTCCTGTTCATGGCAGGGGGTTGGACCTTGAAAGGTCCCTTCCAACCTAAACCATGCTGTGATTCTCTATTTATTTTTCTGTGATTTTATGATTCTGTGATTCTATGATACTGTGATTTTATGACTCTTGTTTCTATGATTAGCAAGCACTGCACGATACTTCTGTGGGTGTTTTCTCTCTTCTTTCAGCATCTCCTTCCAGGGGCTGATTCCTGCCGTGTCTGAAGCACAAATGCTGATATTCAGGATCATCTTCCATCCTCTCCCCAAAGAAGGAAGCTGTTTTCAGGCAGCAGTAGCATCCCACCCATTCCTGGGAGCTTTGCAGGACTCCCCAGTGATAAAACCTTGTTTTTTGGGACTTATGGCCAAATAACCCCCCAGAGCAGCCCCTGAGCTGGAGACTGTGAGGAAAACAAAAACAAAGGGGTGTAAAATGGAGGCACCTTCTTTCCCAGCCTGCCTCCGTGGGATGAGACAAAAGAAGGATCTATTCCATCCCTCTGCATGAGCAGCCTGCTCCTCCTGCCAGCACATATCGGCTGTTAAATGCTTACCCAGCACCGGGAGGGGGGTTATTAGGAGCAGTGAATTCCTTTGATAAGTTCTCAGGTCATAAAGATGTTTGACTCCTCATTTGCACGTTTCTCTCGGAATCGATCAAAGCGGAAAAGCTGGAGGGTAAAAATCGATAAGGGAGAACGGGTCTGCGGGAAGACTTATGGATAGAGCTGGGCAGGGGCAGGGCAATCAGTTATTGTGCTAATTGATGGCAGGATGATAACTCAGAATTGATCTGAGGCTGTCTGAGCTGATACAACTCAGTGGCCCCAGGATCCTGCTCTGGGGATGTCACAGAGGGATGCTCGGATCAGCTGCGCGGCTCCCACCCCGCTCAGCTGCGGGGATTTAGGGCCAGGGAAAAGCAGAATGAGCCTGGCTCTGGGTTAGATCCCTCAAAAAGCAGGACCGCTAATCGGTGCTCCCGGTTTTCCAGCACGTTTCCGCTGCCCGCTCCGCGTTGCACGGTTTGGATCCAGGGGCTGTGGCTGTACCCATGTTTCTCCTCCGCTGAGGGTTTAGAGCAGCCTCTGCCTCCCACCAGAGCACATCCCAGGTGAATAATTCCTGACAGCCCCGTGGGCTGGAATTGGCTTTGTCCAAAGGAGAGAGGAGACAGGCACGGGCACAGTCTCATCCAGAGCATGGAGGAGAGCTGGTTGTTCCTGAACCTCACTGCAAGAGGAGATCAGGAGACCAGCACCGAAGCTGTTCCCATTTTTTGCAGAGTGTTCCCAGCACTGCTGCTGTGGGATGAGACAGGAATCTTCCTGTCCCAGGCTGCCCTGGAAGGCACAGGTTTGACATTCCCAGTGAGTGTTTCTGGATGAAACCGTTTGAACACCAGAGGGAAGCCCACAGCCCCCTTTTTTTGGAAGGTGTGCAATCGAATAAACCAGATCCAATCCTCCTGCTTGTGCCCTCCAGGTGGGAATTCACGTTTTTTATGCAAACCATGTTCCAATTCCCCTCCTTTGCAGTTCCTTGAAACAAATCCTACTCTATGGATAATTTCTGGAAGATCTGCCCTGAAGCTGGATGGGAGGAAGGTCAAAGCCACCTCCATTGCAAAGCTCCAGCAGTGACCCCACAACAGGAACATCAGTGCCAGACAACTTCCAGCACCGGGAATTCTGAAGACCAGGTAAGAAAAACACATCCAAGAGAGTCTAAACAAGGATCAGCCCCGGGGCAATGGGGTGGCAGGGGACCAGGCAAGGTCCTTCCAGTCCTGTGTCCCTTTTTGGCCACAGGGAGCTGCCCAGGAAGGGGCTCTGCAGGTGCCCAGGTACCTTGGGCTTTTCACTGCCCTGCAGCCAAGAAAAGGAAAGGAAAAACAAATTTCTTGGTAACAGCTGTGTTTCCTTAACAAACAACTGTTCCCTTAAAACATCCAGGATGACGAGTTGACAGTAATGAAGTAACATCTGTCCAATCAGTGCACTTTTTGGCAGCTCTGGAGCCTCTGAGTGAATGTTCCCTAATGTTCACCAGACACTCGCAGCACCTGCTCTGCACCCCCAGCCTCTTAGGCTGCCTCCAAATGCAGAACAGATGTGAGGGCTGAGATAAAAAGCTTCCCTGAACGATCTATCAATCTAATAGCATTGATCAGACAAAACTATCCTGGAACATCACTTGTTTTGCTGCGGGCACCTTCCACCTTTCCTGGGCATCAACCCTGCTGTTAACCCTTGCAGGGGCGCCAGGTTGAGGCTCTCAGGACCTGGCAGGGTCCACAGTCCTGTTACTATTAGTCCTGTGGGCTATTACTATTAATAATAATAGTCCCCTTATTATAAATTAAGTCTTGTTAATAGTAGTCCTGCGAAGAATTATTATTATTATTGTTATTATTGATATTATTTTGTCCCTGGGAACACATTCTTAGGCCCGTGTAGTGACAGAACCAGCAGCCACTCTCCTTCCTCTGGCTTCGCAGCCGGGAGGGGTGAGAGAGCTTGGAAAAGCGAGGAGAAGCAGATCTGGCCCTGGCGTTAGGGAAGGAAAGCAGGAAAAGGAGGAAAAATCAGAAAAAGGAAGGAAAAGGAGGGGAAATCAGGAAAAGGAGGGGAAATCAGGAAAAGGAGGGGAAATCAGGAAAAGGATGGGAACGCGGCGCTGGCAGGGCCGGGAGCGGGGCCGAGCCGAGCCCGGCTGCACTGAGGGCCCGCGGCCACGGGAGGGCGCTCGGAGCCCGGGAAAGGCCGAGAGGGAACAGCGGGATGGGGAGGATTTGGGATGAAGGGGAGAATTTGGAATGGGGAGGATTTGGGATGAAGGGGAACAGTGGGATAAAGGGGAGAATTTGGAATGGGGAGGATTTGGGATGAAGGGGAACAGTGGGATGGGGAGGATTTGGAATGGGGAGGATTTGGGATAAAGGGGAACAGTGGGATGGGGAGGATTTGGGATGGGGAGGATTTGGGATAAAGGGGAACAGTGGGATGGGGAGGATTTGGGATAAAGGGGAACAGTGGGATGGGGAGGATTTGGAATGGGGAGGATTTGGGATAAAGGGGAACAGTGGGATGGGGAAGATTTGGGATAAAGGGGAACAGCGGGATGGGGAGGATTTGGGATGAAGGGGAACAGTGGGATGGGGAGGATTTGGGATGAAGGGGAACAGTGGGATGGGGAGGATTTGGAATGGGGAGGATTTGGGATAAAGGGGAACAGCGGGATGGGGAGGATTTGGGATGAAGGAGGGAACAGTGGGATGGGGAGGATTTGGGATGGGGAGGATTTGGGATGGGGAGGATTTGGGATGAAGGAGGGAACAGCGGGATAGGGAGGATTTGGGATGAAGGAGGGGATAGTGGCTCCTCTCTTCCTGCTCACAGTTCCTTGTACCAAACATAAGTTATTTAAACCTGGGCCACTTGTACAGATGAAATAAATTAATTGATAGGAAGTCAGGGCATTAATGGGCACACCTGTGGACATACTGTGCTATCTTTTGGAAGGAAATTTGATATCAAATTTAAATATCCTGCCTGAGATCTGGGGCAGGGATTGCCCTCGCTGGCTGGCAGCAGAGCATGGCACGCCCTGCCTCTCCCTCCTGCCATGATTCCAGCTACTCTGGGGACAAAAACCTGGATTTGTCGTCCCATTAACACAAAGCCAAGATGAATTAGCAGAGGTGGAAGGTGAAAGACTTGTCTGCAGGCTCGCCTGGAGTCAAATAGAGAGGTCTCAGCTCATTCTGCATGAAGTGCAGCCAACTGTAGCCTCAGCATCAAGGCTCAGGGCCATTGAGTTTATGTACATTGATTTCACACCCTCACTCATTTGCCTTCCCTCTCTGCAGTCCTTTCGTGCAGACAAATTTAAGGCCCAGCAGAGAAGGAACATCCTTAGCTGGAAAAATCAACTGTGGCAAATTTGCGATAAAAGTCAATCTTCCGTGCACCTTTGTTTTACTGGGTGTTGTAAGAGATTAGACATTTATTTTATCCAGCTGGATTTTCACCCTGGGCACGCTGAGTTTTTCCACAGAGTGGATCAAATGGGAGGGAAGTTGCTGTGCTTTGCTCTCCTGAAGCCCAGTCCCACCAGCTGCACTCCAGATCCCTGGAAATACAGATCCTCAGCAGAGGATGCTGGGCAGGGATTCCTGTATTTCTTTTTTAGGCTGGAAACTGGGAAACAGTTGGAATTGGAATAATTTTATTTTTAGGAAAATCAATTGGCCGTGCAGGCACCTTTAGCTGAAGTGGGGGATGTTGGTCCAATGTTACAGCAATGAAGGGAGAACCTTATCCCCCGTTTCTGGTGCTGTTCCCGGAGCTGTGGCCTCTTTTCTTTTTGATTTAGTTGATCTGGGTGTCCCTGGGGTTCTGCACAGCAAACATCAACTTGCTTACTCTTTCTTCCTGCCTTATGCTGCAACTTGAAACAAGTCATTGCCTTTAACCCAGGAAAAAATAAATCCTGTATTGTTTCCTGCATCCTCTCCAGTCCCCATTCTCTTTTCCCATTTCAGCAGACTTAATCCCATTTATAAACTTGGCAAATTTATACATCAGGGCACTCCAGACATCAACCCTGAGCTGGTTTTATTGGCAGCAGTGAGATTTTGGGCACGTTTGCAAGAAACATCTCTGAGCTGTGGGTCCAGAATTGGGTCCTGCTGGTGTGAGCTGGGCCCATCTTTAGGGAAAAGCCTGACCTATCCCAATTCTCCTGCAGGAGAGCCACGAGCCACCTCTTGGCTTTTTTTATCCCCCCGAAGGAGTGCAGCCCCAGCTGTGAGCTGGATGAGGTCTCTCCTTCCAGCCTTTGTTTGAATGGAGCAGCACTGCTCCCAGCTGCAGTGTTTGATCTTTTCCAGGACTGAGGAGATAAGAGCAGGATCCTCAGGGAGCTGGGAAATCCTCCCTGCTCTGCACACCGAGGTGAACACTCTGAGCAGGGACCCTCCAGGGAGGGGTTGCTTTTCTTACACTCCCATAAATCACAGCTCCAAGGCTGCTCTGCCAGAAGAGAGAAGCAGGGAAGGGTCAGGGGAGCAGTTTTTAACCCCGGATCACCTGGAGAGCTGGGAGTGTGCCCTGGAGTGGCAGATCTGGGGCTGTGTTGCCAGTGTGGGAGCTGGGCTGCTCTGCCCCGTTCCTTCATTTGTAATTGGCAATTAGGAGCAGAGCAGGTCAAGGAAAATATCTACAAAGTCATCACACCTTCCCCTGGAATAAATCTTCTCCCTTTCTAAGTAGAAAGGGAGAAGAAAGAGGAGGAAGAGGTGACTTAGGGGAGGAAGGATATCCTGGAGTAAGGAATGCCCAGGTTGGCACCACTGTGAGCCCCACAGAGAATTGTGGTGGAGCATCCTCCTCATTCACAACCATCAGCATTGGGGAAAACAGTGACCAAAACTCCTCCAGACATCATGGCCTTTGCTATACGTATCCCACAAAAATGTGCTTTTATCGTGGAATTACGGGGGAGCAAGGCTGTGGTTTTATCCCTGGCGTCTACACAAGGGATAAAAACCCCCTTATCTCTCATAGCCATAAATGGCTGCTTTGCTTAGGGCTTTGGGAACAGGGTGACCTGGTTAGGAGTGATTCATGCAGCCAGGGCAGCAGGAATTCCTCCTGAAAGGTGTCCTTCCCTCAATCTGCCTTTTGCTGTGTGAGTAACAGGGAACCTCAGCTCTCTGTTATTACTATGCCATCAGACCATATGCTCTCAGCCTCAGCCCATATGTATTTTTGAGAAGAACCACCTGTGAGTAATTCTGCCTCCTCAGAGGAGTGAGTAAAATCTGCTTCAGTGTGTGTGTGCGCTGTGCAGGGAAGGAGAACATCGGGGTTTGGGGGAATTTGTAGGAATTTCGCTGCCTTTGGGCTCTCCCTGCTGCAGTTGGGGGGTTACCTGGTCCGTGTGCCACCTCAGCCCTGCACAGAGCAGCCCTGAAGGAGAGGCTGTTGTTGTTTTTTCAGGGAATGGACGGTTCTGCTGTCTCAGGTTATTTGAACAGCCGCCCCGCTGGGATTTCAGCGCTGCCGGTGACTCAGCTCCGCTGCCAAGGACAAAGCACAGAGCCAGCGGGGATGCCAAGGGTGAGAGCCTGCCCTGCTCGGGGCTTGCCCCAGACAGGCAGAGCTGTGTGCCTGACCCTGGCCACCTCTGCTTTTAAAGGATTTCGGATGGACCGAGGCCCTTTGCAGAGCTCTCACCCACTGCAGCCCTAAAGGATATCCCAAAGACAGCTCTGACTCTCCTGTTTTCTGGGTTAAATATCCCAGCCTGAGCCGCTGGTGATGGACAGACCCGTTCAGAGGGGCAGCTGCCCTTTGGGAAGAAATTTCACCTTTTTGGTCTCAGGGAAGCCGAGGCGTTACAGCCACAGCGACCACGGGCCAGTGAAAGTCTGGAAGTAGCTATTGTTTGCAGATGCAGGAGAAAATGTTTGCTAAGCACGTAATGAATCAGTGTTTTAAGGGATTGAAACCACATGCCTGTGTGGCTGATGTGTGGATTTCTTCACGGTAAAATGTTAATGAAAAACTCTTGGGCAAGCCAGTTCCAGTAAGCCATATAGCCTGAGCCTGTGTGATGCTGGGAATGCAGGAGAGAGGAGCAGATTTAAAACCAAAAATGCTGTCAACACAACAGAGGAGTTGTTTCCCATTCCTTTCATGCCCTGCCTGTGCTCTCCTCATTCCCCTGGCACACAAGTGGCAAAGCCCAGGATAATTCCTGTCCCTTGCAGGGCACTGCAAGAGGGAAGTGTGTGCATGTGGAAAGCCGGCACCTTGGATCACTCCCCTCCGTCTGAGCGGCCTGGCTGGAACTCACAGAGGCTTTTCTCCCTAGCAGACGGAAAATATTCCTCAGTGGAGCCCCAGCATTTGACTGACACAACAATAATGTTCCCTCTAAGTGCGTGTGGCAGCCAGGTGAGGGAGGCTGTGCTGACATCGGCTCCTGGCCCTGGCTGGAGGCTTCGAAGCACACGATGCTTTCCAAGTGGGATTGCACCTGAAGATTTGCACCTTTTCCAGCCTGGAAGGAGCAGCCAGAACGGAATTGCCTTGCTGAGGCTGTGCTGCAGCCAGTGCCCAGGTATTTTCCAACACAGTGTGGTTTTGAGGGGTTAAAACTGCCCAGGAGTTACACCCCAGCTTTTATCAGGGCTGCAAATTTGGGTTCGGGAGGAGAACCAAGTTTTTGGGCAAGTTGTTGGATTTGGATGTATCCGGTCAGAGAAGCCACTCAGAAACATCAGCACCCCCAGATGTGCTCCTCTGCTCCCAGCACACAGTCCCAGTTTAAAGGGACACGGTGCTGGGAATGTCACAGGTTCTGTAGGGACAGCAGCATCACCAGCAGGCACCAAGCTCCCAGCCACCCACCAAATGCCAGTTTGGGCAGGAATAAGGCAAATTGCTGCTGCCCTGAGTCATCCAGGGCACTCAGCAAAATCATAGAATGGTTAAGTTTGAAAAAGACCTCCAAGATCACAAAGACCAACCGAGTTTTCAGAGTGTGTTTAACACCGAGTCTACTCAAGATTCAGTTAAGCACAATTGTTTATTTTAGTGCCTCAATGTGGCTCAGGCACCACATACAGTTGCTGTATGTGCCATTCCCTTTTAGCCTGCTTTCTTCTCTCTCATTTGGGCAGCAAATGCTTGCTCAACCCCATTCTGCTCCAGCTGCAAAGTTTCACTCCTGCTCTTAAGAGAAATTAAGAAGTTGTACATTGTGCAAACAGAGTGTGCCATGTGTGGGGTGAGAGTCTCATTCATTCGTTTAGAAGAAAGAAAGGGAAAAGCCAAAGAGCCCAGTGCAAGTAAGAAAACAGAAATTGGGAATTAAAATTTGAGTGAAGATCATTTCAGGCCCGCTGGGGTTATGCATCATGTGTCAGGGTCTGGAAGCTTTATCAGATCCTTTGCCTTTTGTACAGATAAAGGAAATATTTCCTTACAGAAGAACACCATAAAGTCTGGCACCAAAAGTCTATCTCGGCTTGGTGGCAAAAATACATTATGGGGGTTTGGTCCATAAATGTGATGAAAATCCATATTCCCAAGCAGAGAAGCTGTGCAAGGCAAAGTTTCCAGAGCAGACCTGACCTTTGTTTATGAATCATTTAAATCATACATTTAATGTAATGCAGAAGGATTAACCCACTACAGATTTTTGAAAGGAAGCTTTAGAAAGATCACTCTCATACATTGTGGGGTTTTTTTAGAGCAATGCCTCGATTTAATCTATGTGGAAGCTATTGTTTAAGCTGTTAAATTCCATAGGATTTCTCATAGGATTGAGGATGAGTGAGAGGTAGGCAGACAGCTGATGACCAACACTGACTATTCCAGCTGCTGTTTTCTCTTCAGGGCCTCTCTTTAGTGGGGGCAATCTTAAATGTCACGCCTTGACCAAGGAACAGAGATACTTCCAGGTCCCCTTTTTCTCCACCAGGGAGACCTTTAATTACAAACCCTGGGCATAGCAAGGGGGGTGCATCCCCCCATCCCTGCAGCCCCCGGGGGCTCTGCTCTGCTCCCTCCCTGCTCCCTGGCCAGCCTGTTTACAGCGGTCAGAGCGAAGGGAGGAGCGGGGTTTTGGCTTTAGGGCTCAGCACCAAAAATAAAACTGCCTGCTGAAAGCCAGGCAGAGCTGGGAACCTTGAGAAAGGCTCCCGCCCAAGCAGCCAG
Organism: Acridotheres tristis; assembly: GCA_037013685.1. Taxonomy (NCBI): domain Eukaryota; kingdom Metazoa; phylum Chordata; class Aves; order Passeriformes; family Sturnidae; genus Acridotheres; species Acridotheres tristis. The sequence continues at coordinate 1,740,410 of CM072897.1, read as the reverse complement.
ACGGGCTTCCTCGGGTGGAAAATTAGAGATGGGCACTGAGCAGGAGTGGGCGGAGGGGCGCTGGTGGAGGACTCACAGAAACCGAGGCTGCCCTGACACAGACACGTCCGGGGCTCCTGAGAGCACAGCCCTGCACTGCTGTAAGCACCAGCAGCGCCTGGGGGCTGCCCAAGCCCAGGCAGCCCAGGGGGAAGCCCTGCAGGCAGCAAGGGGAGCCACGGGCGTGCTTGTGGAGCTCCGTGCTGCTGGCTGGATAAATTGTCTGAGGGTGGGAGGCCCTGGAACAGGGTGACCAGAAAAGATGTGGCTGCCCCTGGATCCCTGGGAGTGTCCCAGGCCAGGCTGGACAGGCAGCCTGGGACAGTGGAAGGTGTGGAAAAGGATGAGCTTTAAGGTCCTTCCAACCCAAACCGTTCTGGGGTTGATCTCCCACAGCCTCAGGCAGTGCTGTGTGTAGCCCACCTAGGCCCAACCTCTTTCTTTCAAATCCCCTAGTGATGGTGACCCATATTGTTTTGATTTTGGCACCTGGCCTTGGCCACCTCTGCTTGGAAATGGTGCTCCAAGACCATTTTGTGTCAGCAGCTTTGCAGGTGGCACCAGGTGTGTGTCTCTGCTCAGATGTGTCCCCAGGATTGTGCCCCTCCATCTATCTCTTCTGATAGCCCAAGAAACACACACAGCTTTCGAAAGCCCACAGAGTGACTCTCCAAATTCATATTTGCAGAAAGACATTAATGTTTGCCTGTGGTGTCAGAACAAGATAAGTGTCTGTGCAATTAAGAAACAGCTGCTGCTGGCAGCTTGCCCCAACCAGTCTCAACAAGGAGCAAGACAGGTAGCCTGGTTTTATCAGACTCTGGGATCCCTTTCCAACCACCCCGGTGTGTTCCCAGCAAGACAATAAACCAGCATTTCTATTAACCTGTAGGAATGGCTCCTTGGTTTGGGGCCAAAACACAAGATTGAGTTGTTCTGAGACAGAATGCACTGCGGTGAGGACAGCTTGTTTCCCCAAACAACACCTGGCAGCAGGGATTCCAAACAATGCTGAAACCAGGCCAATCTAAAGATTTGCTGGAGCTGATAGTGATGCCAAACGAGGACAGGTGTGGCCCTATTTCCAAAATTGCCCACGGCCAGCGTTTCAAGAACTTGGCAGCACCTGGCTGGGACAGATTTTCTAAAGAGGACAGCACCCAAGATGTGGAGCCAGCATGAAAACCTGTCCCAGGATATCTAGCTGAGAAATACATACCCTGAGGCTGGCACAAATGTTTCCCCCACTGCAGCAGGAGCAAGAAGAACTCAGACCCTTCTGCAGCCCCTGGACACAGCCTGGCAGTGCTAACAACCTCTCTACTCCCAGCCAGAGGTGAGTGAGGAATCTCTTTGAGTTATCCTTGACTCAGCTTGTGATTTGACAGCAATTTCTGACATTTCTTGAAAAATACCTGTGCAATTCTTCTTTTATTTTTTTCTCTCTCCTTGTCTTTTCTCTTTTCTTTCACTCTTGATTTTTTCTGTAGTTGGCTTTAATTTCCAAAGGGTTATTGTGTTGTGGAACATTCCCAGATGGTGCTGGGAGCTGCACAGACACCTCTGTGTGTCCTGCTGTCCCTACCCAGGGCTCGGGCAGGGTGGCAGCTCCTCTGAGCCAGAGCAGGATGGCCTGAATGAAGAAATGCCTCCAAACCACCTCTGTCCAGCCTTGGGAGAGGTGGGAGTTGGATCCCAGCTCTTGCCATGGTTCATATTGGACTCAACCAAACCCAGACACCCATAAATTCTGGGAAAGTCTGGTTCTGAACTCTGTGGCTTGGACTCTTCTTTAATTACAGGTCACTGCTAAAGCTGGTTGGAAAATGTTAAATATATTCTCTGCAAAAATGGTTCTGCCGTTAAAATTTTTTCACAGATTTTTTGTTTCCTTGATTCTTGTAACTTTTTATTGAGGGCTCACATACATTGAGCTGTCAGTTTTTCCACTGAGCTTCCGTTTTTCCAACAGAAGAACAGATTAAGTGACAGAAAATCAAAACCGTCCTCGTGTGCATTTTTGTCCGAAAACTTGGAAAATTCCAACCAAAACAAAGAAGAACTTTAGCCAAGAGCCATTTTTGTCAATGGAGTGCTCTGTGAGAAGCCAAATTGAAACCAGCCCTGGGCACAAAGCTGAACTGGCTGCATCCACAAAGGGCTGTGGGAAGGAGTCACCCCAGCACTGGCTGCTCCCTAATCCTGTGCCCAGCGTGCTGTCCTTGCTGAGAAACCCCACAGTGCAGCTGGAGGGGCAGCAGGAACCCCAGAAGGGATGTCACTGTGTGGATGTGGCACTTGGGGACATGGCTCAGTGTCCCTTGACAGTGTTGGGGGAACAGTTGGACTCGATGGGCTTGGAGGGTTTTTCCAAGGTGGGTGATTTTGTGATTCTGTCGTGTTCTCTGCCAGCTCCTGCCAGCCTGTGCCCCTGGCACAGTGATATCTCCACTTCTTCCCTGTCCTCAGGGCTGGAGAAAGTGCAAGTGGTGCCCTGGCCAGGACAATGATCCAAAGGGACAGATGTTCCCGGGAAGTGAAGGGTGTGGAAGGAGGATTTCTGCAGCACGTCAGTGGAAAAAAAAAAATTTAAAAAAAACCAAAGCCAAGTGTCTTAAGCAATGGTGCTTCCTGCAGAGCCAAACAACAGTGAGGACAACCACCTTTGGGAATTGGTGATGTAGAAGAGCTCTTCTACAGGGGGAGGAAGTGAGGAAGTGGGAGGAAGCAAGTCAGCAAGACAGGCCAATGCTGCTGAGCTGCCTGGCCCATTGAAGTCTGCATTTTATTATTAGAATCCTTATTATATTTGTATTGTGGCAGCATCAAGTGGCCCCAACTGGAAGAGAGGCTCATTGTACAAGGCACTAAACAAACATGGAATAACAGGCACTCCCTTCCCCCTGGGATTTGCTGGCAGAGAAGACACACAGAGGACCACAGCGGACAGGAAACTGTCATTTAAGGGCATTCATTGTGAGTGTAACTGCTCGGGACACTCTCCCACCACGCTCATTCCCGTGGAGGACCTGATCCAAAACCTGGTGGAGTCAGTGGAAGCGTGGACACAACTCAAACCAACATTTATTTGTGCTCCCTCCCTGCCTGTCTGTCCCCACAGCTCCTCGCCACGCAACAGTTCTGGTTTCCAGTCAGCCCTGGCTGGGTGCAGATGCAGCCTAGAGACAGGAGGGACATGTTCACACTCCTCCTGGAGCTGGAAAATCTAATTTTAGGTTTGTCAGCCTTGGTTAAGTCCTTTTAAAGACTGACCCAGGAGGGAAAAGCCAACCGTGCAGCTGTGCAGAGGCCACGCACAAGGACCACGAGTCTCTGATTTCCCTGGCCTTCAGCTTTATGAACTGGGGATTACTGCAGCAGCCTTGGAAGGGAAACTTGAGATACATCCAAGGTTGACAGATCTCCCTGGATTAAGGTCACTTGCTTTAAAAATCAATTTTTTTTTTTCGACATATGTAAGTGGCTGGGAGTCACTGCGTGCATCTCCAAGGAAAGTGGGGCAGGAAAGCATATTCTCCAGGGACCCCAACCCTGAAAGACAGGCCTTGTGCTGCCAGATGTGTGATAAATAATAGTTCCAATTTACTCCATTTTTCATGCTCTTATTTTAGTTCAGCTGACTGGGAGCAGAAGTCCAGGCCTGGCAGATGATGAGCACTTTGAAATCCATTTGAAACAATGGGAGCTGCAGAGGGAACAGCTCCACAGTTTCAGTGGATGGTGCTTAAGGCAGGCAGCATTCTCTGCTTCCAAAATCTTACAGTGGCTCACAGCAGCACATTCCTTGCCTGCTCTTGGACTCACACAGATGATTGGATATTCCCAACACTCCTGCTGAGCCTGACAAAGTCTCTGCACAACCCAGGTGAAAAAAGTAAAATCTGGTGCTCCAACGCTGCTCCCTGTGCAACGAGTGGGAGTTTTGCCATTTGCCACGGGCAGGATCAAAGCTGTTGTTGATGGAGGTGGAACAGAGCTACTCCAATCTCAAGGAGAAGAATGAAATGTGCTGTATGAGCTCCAACGTGTGTCACTGAGGGGCCTTCAGTCCCATCCGTGTGTGGAACGTGTCCAGGGCTCCATTGCCCACTGGTGTCCCCAGAGGGGTGACACGAGAGCAGCAAACACAGCAGCTTGTGCCCAGGTTTGTGGCAGCTCTGAGAACAGGAAACTCTCTAGACAATTGTTCAGAGAGGTGTAGGCAGGGCACCATTTGTAGGCAGAGACTGAAAAGCAAGAAATCTTTTCCAGCCCGAAGTGACCCCAACCCTTTTTGTTGTGTGCAAGGTGTCTTACCTTGTCTCTCATCTTGACAATGCTTCTTTTTCAGAGAAATACTTATTTTGGCACTTGAGCATCAAAATCGAGCACTCAGTTCTCAAAAGTGGAAGTGCCACTGAGAAGGGAGGATGCTCCCTGAGTCTGAAGGTTCCTTGGCCCTGTGTTATTGTGTTATTCTTACTCTGGCTATGCAGAATTTTGCTCGTGGATCTCCTGTCTCTTCCCATGCACCAACTTGCTCAGTGAACCATTATTCACCCTCTTGTTCCTCCTGGTTGTGCAATGTGAGCCCCTGTGCCTCACTTCGTGCTCACTATTCAAATCCTGCTCTGAACACAGAATTATTCATTTCCTTGGGAGCGCTCTTCGGGCGCTGATGACAGGCAGTAGCAAATTTTATTCTTCACGTTCCCCTGTGAGGTGTGGGGGTGGCATTTGGGGGTTCCAGATGACATTTGAGGCAGAGAGAAACCGTGTTTCAGGCTATTCAGCAGCTCTGGGTTGGGATGTGTGAGCAAGCACACATCCCTTGCAGTGCTGCAGCTTCTTAAATCCCCACTGTCTTCAGATCCCCTCAGGAACTTGCAGAATGCATATTTAGTGATGATCTGGGAATCTTTTATCCATGTGACTTGCCTAATTCTGCTCAAAAATTCTGTGGCAGAGGCAAGGATTTTACAGACATTTTTTTCTAGGTCGGTTTTCAGCTGCATTAACTGCTTCTCTTTCTGATTTCCTCCTTAATTCACTACATGCTTCCCATCTCCTGCAGCAAATGGAGTGGGAGCTATCAGGTTATAGCTTCCATCACCTTTATTCACCCCTTAATAAGGTCTTGCCTGCATGCTGATAGAAAGTGAGGAGAAGACAAGGACGTGGCAATAAAATCTGTGATAAATGTTTTTGTGGGGCCACAGTAATTTGACAGACAGGTCATCAGGTCTGTGTCTTCTCTGGTTCCTTCCAGAATGGTTTCACTTGAATTAATCTAAATCAAAAGAGTAAATAAAGCCTCAAGGCAAACCAGACTATGGCAGGCCTTTGACACGAAATTTTCAGCTCAAGTGATGAAAGTTTGGCAAAGATTTCAGCGAGGCTTGGCATCGGGGCAGAGCTGCAGCCCCAACTCCGAGAGCCACGTTTGACTGCTGGCGTGACCTCACAGCGTTTTGCAACCAAAGAAAGTGAGATGAGACAGTGATATTAAAGGTATTAAATCATTAAAGATTGCAGAGGTAGGTAATCTTTAGTTCAAAGGCTGGTGGAGATGCTGGAGATAGGGCTGAGCACTGCATCCATCAGCTGGGACACAGCCATGCCTGGGGCTCTTGGCCTCTAACAGCACTGAGATTCCCCACGAGAAAGCTGGGCTGGGGCTCTGCAGCTCTCTCCTTTCATTTCTTCTGATGGATTTCTGGGTGTGGAAGTAGTTTATAACTAAAATGGAATCCCTCCCATGTAGCTTTTAAAAATAAACAGGCCTTAAAGGGAAAGCTCTGCTTTGGCAGAAGTGGGGCTGGCTTGAGTTGTGATACTGAAGTGAGGGGGTAGGGGAAAAAAAAGTGGAAAAAAAAGTGGAAAAACTCTGCCTTGAAAAAGGGGATGAGGGAAGAGGGTGTGTTGAACATGGGGGATGGAGTCATGGCAAGGGGAGCATTCCAGTAAAGTAGGAAATGCTCAAGAGATGCTGGTGATGTGCCTTGGCTGTGTGCACCTGCATGAACCAGGGAAAAGCTGGGACACAAAACTGGGCTGTGATCAGTGGGAAAAGGTTCTCCAGCTTCAGGATTTATCAATGGCTCTCTTGCTAATGAAAAATATTAATCACAGAGGTCTTTTATCCTGCAGATCCCAAAAAAAAATGGAATAACCCCTTCAAGGCTTTTCTGTGCTCCCCTCTGGATGGGCAAACACTGCTCGGTTCAGGTTTTGCTTTCAGCACAACTCTTCCCCCAGCACATCCTTTGGGACAGGTAGGATTAATATCCAACAGTTCCTTTTAATTGCTGGGCAATAGGCAAATTTTCACCACTGGATATATATATTGCTGTTAAACTTTTCCTCTAAAAGGTCTCCTGTTTAGAGAACAAAGTAACAGCCATGCCTTAATCTAATATATTTAAACATCGTGATAAAAGTCCTCTCTAGGGAATTTGACAACACACTATTCTACCAACGTTATAATGGATGGTTTTCTTCTTTTAAATGCCTTGCCATTAAAGTTTAACGAGCAATACTTACTTTCATTCTAAACTTATTTTTCTCCTTGACAGATTGGATACTTAGTTTGGATTTGTTAACATTGCTGGTCATAAAAATGTCTGCTTCAAAGAAATTGATAGATACTGTCCTTAGGAATTTGGGTTTTGATGCCTAATTTTATTTCCATAGCAAAGTAAGTTCATACTTTCTTTTTTGGAAAAAAAATGAAGTACTGTACAGAGCAAGCTGAGAACCTCATGCCCCTTTTTATTTGCCTGAAATTTCAGTTTATATCAACCACAATAGGTTGTGTAGCTCAGAAAAGTCCTCATTCAGGACTGGATTTTTTAACAATGAGGGGGCATTTGTGGAATTTTTGATGTAGATTTGGCTTTCTCTCTTCTAATCCTTTAAGGATATGTACCAAGAGTAACCAGAAACGAAATTGCAACAAAGGCTCACATCTTTACATCGGGGTTATTTATGGCATCACACATCTTAACCAACAGTTTGGTTCATGTCCTTCCTAGTGTTTCCAGTCCTGATGGTTTTACTTTCAATCTCACAATATTAGTATTTCTCTTTATTTTGCAGCTCCTTCCAAAAATTCTTGCCATAGATTTGGAAAGGGAAGGCTCACCTTGTGAATTCTCATGCTTCAAGACAACTACACATTTATTTTGAGCCTTAAACTGAAAGAAGCTGCAAAGAAGGGAGGATGAGCCTGACATGATTTTTCTTATATTCAATTTGTCCTTCCTCTGACATATTCACACTCTCTTAGAAGAGTCTCTGTGATCTTGACAAGCCTTGTGCTTCAGGAACAAACATGGGAGGAAAATCTCCTTGACCCCTTTAGTGCCTGAGAGTGTTGGTAAGAGTTACAGCAGAGAAACAAAGCCAGTGATTCAGACTTGCAAGAAATATTCACAGGGGGGGCAAAAATGCTGAGCAAGGACATTCAGAATTTCTTTATCATTTCCTTCCAACAGCTGCTGTCGTTACCCTCTGCTCCAGAGTTAAGCTGCAGCACCTACTGAGGAGCCTTTTCCTAGCTCAGACAAGGGCAGCAGGCAACACTTGGGATCTGAAGACACTGGCAAGGAAAAAAAGCAGCCCACAAATAGCCGGTAGAAAGCCCTACAACATCGCAGCAAACATTTCCTAATTTACTGCCATGCCAGAAGATGAGTCACCCCAGTGTTCCTGTTGCATAATCTTCCCCACAGCTCAGGAGAGTGAAACCAGAGAAGCAAAGGTCTCGCTGGGCTTTCAGTGACATTTATGTTTAGACTGAACTTTCAGTTAGGAAAGTGTGAGTTTTTCTCTGATGACAAAGGAGGGGGAACCGATAGAGTAAGGTGTTCTTTCGGAAATGATAAACTCCTGAGTGTACAGATCATCATCTCCCTAAGCCCCCAGCCAGACCACGGGCTCCTCTGCCCTTCCTGACTTCCAGACAGGTCTCCCCACGACACTGTGACCTGTTCAGCCTTGTCTGGTGTCCCTGGGGAGCACAGCTGGGCTCTGAGAGCTGCAAAACCCCTCCAGATGAAGCATGGCCATCCCTCAAGGCTTGTTTGGCACAGGGAGGGATCCTGGGGCTCCTCTGCCCTTCCTGACTTCCAGACAGGTCTCCCCACGACATTGTGACCTGTTCAGCCTTGTCTGGTGTCCCTGGGGAGCACAGTTAGGTCCTGAGAGCTGTAAAACCCCTCCAGACAGAGCATGGCCATCCCTCAAGGCTTGTGCAGCACAGGGAGGGATCCTGGGGCTCCCCAGACCTTCCTGACTTCCAGACAGGTCTCCCCATGACACTGTGACCTGTTCAGCATTGTCTGGTGTCCCTGGGGAGCACAGTTAGGTCCTGAGAGCTGTAAAACCCCTCCAGACAGAGCATGGCCATTCCTCAAGGCTTGTTTGGCACAGGGAAGGATCCTGGGGCTCCCCAGACTTTTCAGACCTTCCTGACTTCCAGACAGGTCTCCCCATGACACTGTGACCTGTTCAGCCTTGTCTGGTGTCCCTGGGGAGCTGTAAAGCCCCTCCAGACAGAGCATGGCCGTTCCTCAAGGCTTGTTTGGCACAGGGAAGGATCCTGGGGCTCCCCCAGACTTTTTGGTGGCAGCAGGAGGGCTGGAAACTCCCGGCACGGGTTTGCTCTGCCTCAGCATCATGCCCGTGGTAGATCCAACCTTTCCCAAAGCAGCAGGATCTCCCAGGCATGCAGGGAGCCCCAGGGAAATTCCACCTGGGAGAAGGGAGTCAGACAGGAGCAGGCAGCGAGGGTCACTGCTTCAGAGGCCCCGAGAGGTGTTACTCGTATACAACTGCGTATTTTAGGGTCTAATATACTTTTTATTCCTTAAAATCAAGTCAAGTGAATTAAGGAATGCTGCACATCCTCAGAAGAATGTCAGGCTGAGGGCTGCATTCCTGCTGGGCTGTGTTATCCTGGGTTAGTGCCTGGTGCCAGGCATTTTTCTGTGCTGATTTGGTGAATGTTGTTTCAGAGGAGCCCGAGTGAGCAGCACAGGAGTTCTCCACACCTCAGCAACTTTCTGCTCTCTGTTCCACCAGAGTGAACCAGGTTAGTTCCTCCTTCTGGGCACCATTACTACAGGCAATGTAATTTCTTCCCCTCTCTGATGAGAGTAGAAAAATTTCCTTTATTCAGCGAGACAAAAAAAACAAAAAAACAAGCACCAAGTATTCTGAGGGTGATGTTGTTTTTCTCAGCATTTCTGTGGGATTTCCAGTGCCATTTCATGTCCCCCTCCCTCCAGCTGATGACCTAAATGAGCTGCCAATGGCCAAAAACATTTATTGAGTATTTGTGTGGAAGAAATGCCCTTTTGGGAAAGGATTGGAGCCCTTGAGCACAGCCCGGGCTCTGCAGGTGCTGGCCCTGGTTCAGACAGAGCCAGCTCTTCCCTGCAGCAGGGAATTTCTCCCACTGGCTCCTGCCCCCTGCTCTGCCCTGAACCAGGTCTGGATGCTCCATCTGCATCCAAGCATGGATCAAATGGATCAAACAATCCACGGGCTTGGCCTCGAGGAGGAGAGCAGGAGATGCCCAGGTGACCAACAACATCTGCTGGAGAGAGCCACGGGTAATGCTGAAACTGAAGAGGCTTTGGGGTTTGAAAACAAGCTCAGTCCCCCGGGGAGCACAGAGGGCTCGGTGAAGTGAAGGTTCCTGGCGTTTTTCAGAGGAGACCACAAAGCCAAGAGGCAGCTGCCTGTGGGTGAGAGAGGCTGCCTGAGTCACCAGCGTGCCACCATGGCAGGGGAGCCAGGAGGGAAGCACAGCTTCATCCCTCCGAGCCAGGAGTAGGAGCACACGCCAGAAAGGGGAACAAAAACTCATCAAGTCGACCACAGCTGTGGTAGAGAAAGGGAGATGGGGTTTCACAGCCTCTCTGCTCTCACATGAGGGCTGCACAGCACAGGGAAGGAGGGCTGACCCCACACTGCTCCCAGCCTGGCATCCTTTCCCAGGGCTGGGGCACAGCCTTGCACGGTTCCCCCATGGAGCTGAATGCTTGTGGTGCTTGGATAAGGATGGGGATGGAGGGCTCTGCCAGCAGGCACAGGCATCGAGGCATGGCAGCCTCCTGTGTCCCTAAAGCCATTACTTTAAATAGAAAGTCATCCATGAGCAGAAAAAGAATAAACTGAGTGAATTGTGGAGGTACAGCCTGAACAGAGGGGGACACAGGGCCTGTGGTGGTGAATGTGATGCTGAGATCACTCTGATCTGCTCTGTCAGCTGCACGGTACAGCAAAAGGGAAATCATGAATATACATGGATTTAGGATGTACCTGAGAGGCCATAATTCCTACCATAAATGATTCCTGTCATGCTCTGTGCACTGCAGGTTTCATCTAAGGAGTGCAGTTCTCCATAAGCAGGATTGTGGCACAGCTCACTCACAGGTACAAAGTGGTTTGGAAATGATGGGGGTACCCACCCAAAAGGAAACTTCATCAATCATAAACATTCTGCATGAAAATACTCGTGGGGTTTTGGGAGGGCAGGAGGGAAATGTCTTGAGAGTTGTTGAGGGATTGATAATTTTCAGTGCTAAGCTTGAAGCAGGTGTTTGTGGCCAAGTTATTAAATGGTTTCTGATGGAAAGGCTGGCACCACCTTAACTGCAGCAGCAATGGCAGGGGCTGCTGAGACTCTGCTACTCAAAGCAGCTGGGGCTGCAGAAATGGGAAACAGCCTCTTGTTTGTTCCTCATTCTGAAGCAGGGAGGGTATATGTGCCTCCTGTGGCACAGCCCCTTCCTCTTGTATCCTCTAATCTGTAATCTTCAATATCCTGTTTTAACTGGAAGTTAAGATTTTAGCCTCATAAGGCTGCCTACACACTGGGAGGTTGAAACTGAAGCAGGGAATTGATGCACATCAAGTTCAAAGTCCTGCAAAGTAAATGCGTGTTCAAGTATTCACTCAAATCCATTCTGGATCACGAAAAAATAGTATAAAGATGATTCAGTGTTTTGATCAGCAAGGGCAGATCTAAACATACACTTAATTAATTCAAAATTTTTCTGCCCAAGGCCTGCTCCAAAAGTGTTACAAGATGTTCCTTTTTACAGAAGACCTTTTAGAGAATTCTCTGTGCAGAGTCTCATGTTATTCTATCTTAATTCATTACAGGCCAGACTTTGCCACTTCCATTAATGCAAAACCATCCCTTCACGTCGAGCTGAAAAGAGCTAAAAGCAAAAATCCGATTTAACCCTTGAAACAAGCAGAGTGTTTGGAAGGATCTGCTCCCAGAGAGGAGGCTGTGCCTGTGCCCTGTTTGATCTGTGCTGACTGGGGAGTGTTCAGGCCTGGGACAAGCATTGTTCACTGGAAATCAAATTGCACCCCGTCATAACAGTCTATTAACAGCCCTGAATTTCTGCAGAACTTCACCTCTTTGCTAGAAGATAACATTTCTCTTTCCTCCCAAGGATAAAATAGCTTCCTCTCTTGCAGCCCTGCATATAATGGTGCTATTGCTTGACAGGGATGTCAACTTCCCTTGACTATTAAGGAGAGGGGAAATGTCTTTGTTACACATTTCTGTTCTCCTTTCATCCTCTTCAGAGAGGCCCCCAGCTCAATCTAAACAAAATAAAGCCAGGGTATCAGTTAAAAACAAAACCATTTTGAAAACTCTTTGATCTCCCTGGCTTCCTGTTAAATATACAATCGACTTTTTCTCCACATCCTCGACCACTACAGATCTGATTTTCTCTGCAGTTTATATTGACTTTGGCACCACACAAAATTAACATATCATTGGCTATAAAAATCTCTTAAAGGCAAGGAAATCCAGCCCCTCCTCAGCTTCACCTTTGCCTTTCTGTGTTGTGTGCTTTTCAATCCTGCCACCCACCTTCCAGTTTGTGCACAGGGACCCTGAGGTTGGAGCCTGTCTCTTGTCAGGCTCCTGTTTGTGACTCCTGTCTGTCCCTCACCCTCTGTCCCCAGGTCAGCATCTGGAAAAACCCAGCATCTCTTTTCCTCTGTGTCTGCACATCTTTTTTTCCTCCTCCTGCTCCACCTGCACTCTTGGCTCTGTTGGCTTTGGTCTTCTCCTCCACCACGGTGCCTTTTTCCACTCCTGCCCTTGCCTTGCACCATCCTGTGGAGGGGGAAGAGCGCTGGGTGCCCTCCCCACATCCCACCACCTTCCCTGACTGCCCTCACGCTTCCCTTCCTCCTCCCCGTGCTGCTGGGTTAACACTCACACTCCATCTCCTGGAGCTCTTTTCTTAATGGTCCTGTGATCCTGTGTAGCTCAGCTGCATCTCAGCCCTGCCCTTCTCTCTCTGCTTTCAGAATTTCAGAATTTCAGCTTTTCCACTCTATTCATAAGGAATTTCTTCTCTCTCAACGGGCTTCATGCCTTTATTCTCACCCCATTGCCATTTGAACAATCCATTGCCTTTTTATTTTATTTTATTTTTTTATTTTTCCTTTGGGAGGGTGACAGTGGGTGGATGGGAATGGGACAGTTTGCTGTCAGTTTTCTGCTCCTTGAATTTATCTCAACTGCCCAGTGTTCATCAGTTTTGGTGTGCTAATGACTCAGACAACATTTATTAATGATTTAGGCTGAGGGAGGGAGTTCTATCTGATAGAGATGAATAGATTGTAAGGTATTTAGGTCTCACTGTATTCGTGCATAATGCATAATCTATGGAGTTCTACAAGTAGCAACAGGAAGTTTAATCCTCTGTACCGGCAAACTGGTGACTTGGTCTCTTCCAGCATTAATTACACTGAAGAAATACAAAACGTTGTAGCTTTCAGGACTAACTGCTCCATTAAGTGTAGCATTTTAAGCAAGAGAAATGTTTGCACACAATGGAAAGACACATAATGTTGCTCCATGCACAGATCAGATAAATTGTTCTGTAGTTTTAGTGACTGCAAAGACAAATGGCTCCGTCTCCCTCACTGTAGCTGCAACATCTGGGTGGCTGCTTTCACATTTCTCCCCTGACTCGAGGCCTCTCCACATCCCAAAAGCAGGGAAAGAACATTGTTTCACGTACCTCAGGTAGCCCCAAAATGGGCCAAGGCAGGAGGGGCTGGGAGGGTGTGATGGGTCTGAGTTCTGCCCTGACAGCACAGAAATAGGGATCGAGTTTGCACACACACCACGGCGAGATTTGCTGTCACAATAATGGATCTCATGGGGCTTTGAGCGGCTGATCAGAGAATTATTTCACAACTTGTTCCACTCCCCTTCTTGCTTCAGAGGTGTTTTTTTTTTAAAATGGAACCAATACTTCATAAAATAAAGGGCCCAGAATACCCAAATTGCTCTGTAGAAGAGTCCCTCAGGTTACCAAGTACCAACAGGAATCAGAGCAGACTGAACTCTCAGTTTCCATAAATCCACTCCAATCCTGCCTTGCACTGCAGCACCTTTGGGATCATCCTGCCTGGCAGAGCTCTCTACACCTCAGTAGCAATGGTCATTTTCAGGATTCTCCTTCCACCAAAGCCTCAGCTGATGAAGAAATTACTTTGATTTTGGGTGTTTTTCCCTGCTCACAGCACCCTCCCCCCTCTTCCCCAGCCCTCTTTCTACAGTGACCATGGAAATCTGGATGCTTCAGACCCAGGAGATCCTCAGGTCACAGCTCAGGAGCCTCTGAGGAAAACTCACAATTCTCAGAACTAAAAAAAGACCTAAAAACAAGCTGACTCATTTCAAACACGCCTCAATCTCCACCTCAGCAAGCCTGGTTAAGTTCTTAAGAAACAACCCAGAAAGCAATGCAAACCAGAAACCAGAAACCAGAGCTGCAGACATCCATCTTTGCAAATTTAGTTTCTAAGCTGGCTTCCTTTCTTTCAGGAATGGAGCAGCTCTTTGGGAAGTTCCTTTGGTTTGTCGTGCTGCATCTGGGCACGGGTGGCACAGCAGGTGAGGGAATCACTTCTCCTGAGGCAGCTTCACTAAAAGAAAGGTTTCTCCCTAGGGAGCAGAGCTGAGGTATGGACCTGTTCATTCACCTTTATCTAGCAGCACATTCCACACCCCATGAGTGGGTAGCACAATGAAATTTCTGCCTAAAGTGATCGTTGTTACTATTTTCTGTACTCTCTTGTTATAAAAATATCCTTACTTTCAGGAGTTTGCCTACAAAGGTCAAAGGTTCTGAGCTTACACCACAACAATTATGCAATATTGCAAGGGATACTGAAATATATATGTTATTTTGAAATATGAATGTGTATGAGAAATGAGGAATCAATGGATATTTAATAACTGGGATACAGCATTCTGCTTTTTTCAACCCAAGGACCTTCAAACTCTTCCCTAACCAGAGAAGCTGTGGCTGCCCCATCCCTGGAACTGTCCAAGGCCAGGTTGGAAATGGCCTGGAACAACCTGAGGTAGTAGAATGGGTTGAGCTTTAAGGTCCCTTCCAACCCAAACCATTCTGGGATTCTGGGATTCTTTACAAATCTTGATTTCCTGCCTGTGATGGGTTTTGTATCAGGCCCCCCAAAATAAAGAAGCTGGATCTCTTTTCCCAGCTCCCTCATTGCACTGGAGGCATAAATTACATTTTACTTTCTGCAAGTTGGGGACAAACAACAGACAGCTCTGGTGCCTTTGGGGTAGGTGGGGAAAAGAAGCGTGGCTGATTCTAAATAAAAGTTACTGTCAGATCAACCTTGATAACAGAGATAATGGCAGTGATCACATGGGAATAAAGACTCAGGCTTTGGTTTAATCATCCTTCCCTATCAGCTGCACTGATCCAGGTCTGCATGACTAAGTTAAATAAATGTTAGGTAACTGAAATTATCTCCTTGCTTTGCACTCCCCCCTCCAGTACCCACAGTTTGTTTCAGGGACTTTCAGATAGGTAAATCTAGATAGGACATCTGTGAGTGCAGATAACAAACAGAGGGCAGGGGTTTTGTCAAGAGGTATCTGAAGTTAAGCTATGAAAGAGATTTCCAAAGGCAAGAAATAGTCCTAAGGTCATAAAAATCACGTGTGCCTTTGAAAATTTCTATCAAGGCTGTACCCAGCTGCCTAAATTGGCTTCCATTCATTTCACAGGGTCTCTCTAAGTGCTGGAGCACGTGATTTCCAATTCTACTCCCAACAACCTGGGAGGGGAAAGACCACCAATATTGAAAAAAGGACTTTGATACATTACAGATAGCTTTGTAACTAGTGCTGTGACATTTTAATTTAAAAAGATCCCCAAAATCTCATCTCAAAAGCAATAGGAAGCCTCATGCAGGCAGCCCTGAGGTTTGGTTTGAAATCTTGATCCAGATTCAAGTTATGCTGGTTAGTTTATCTTAAAAGAAAGAATAAACACGTAAGATCCTAATGTGTTCCAATAAATCAGCATCCTTAATTTGGTCAGTATCTCAGGTAAATTAAAAATTAATAATTAATTGGACTTTCTTCACAGCTCTGGTTTCTTTTGCACTGTCCCCACCCCTCAGGAGTTCACTGTAAGCTCACACAGGTGATGTTCCTTAAATCCTTAACTCCCAAAAAGACAGAATTGCATCAGAACTTCCACTTTCACCTCAGCTCACCTGATCTCATCTCTTAGCTGGGCCAAGACAAAGTAGGAAACATGACCCCTTTGACACACAGCTGATGGAGGGAAATAACATTATTATTTTAATTTATTTGCTCGGTTTCAGACCCATTTGAACAGGTTTCACACAGGCATTTTCAGTTTTAGAATTGGTAATTCTGCCTTTAGCCCCACACCAAGCAGTGCTCTGTGTATTTAAACTGAATTTGATTTAAGTTTAGTTTTAATTCAGGGCAGCCTGCCCAGATTTCTTTCCCCTCTGCTGACAAACTTGGCAATGCTTTTACAGGGCCCTGAGAGTGTTTCAGCGTCTCTTGCAAAGAGCCTTCACACAAAGCACTTTATTTCTCCCCAGAACAAATAAATAAGGAGTAAACATCCCTCCTCTCACACACACGGAACATTTCCTTGTCATTCTCTTCCCATTTGTGCCATTTCTGCTGCCCAAGCAGGACTTCAGCTTTATGAAAACGTTATGAAAAGGCAGAGCTGCATTTTTGCAATAGTAAGGAACTCAAAAGGGAAAAATAAACCCGAAGTTTTTTGTGTGTTTACACGCACAGCTTGTGGACTCTCTCCAGTTCAGCTGTGTTTGAGGATCCCAACAGTAAAGGGACTGTGCTCTGTTCAAAATGCAGTGAAACCCCTGGAAGGGAAGAGCAGGCAGATTGTGGTGGTTTGATTTCCCCCCTTTTTTCATCTTGAAGAATGCACTTTCTTGGGTTACACATTAAACTGTCAGGAGGCAAAATCAACACCTGGGATTCTACACAGAGCTTGAAACGTTGCTCTACAGAGCATGGCCATGCAGAGCTTCTCCCATAAATCTTAGTTGTTTCCCTTATCTAACCAAGCTATGTATAAATATTAACATATTATTCATGGGCAAATAATTCCTCACCACTCCTTGCTGCTGCTGCTGCTGCTGCCTTAAAGAGGATTCTTGGTTTAAATGAGAGTGGCAGTCCCTTTATGAGGCCTTTGATGCACTTTAGGTTAAAAGAATTTAAAAAAAAAAAAAAAGAAAAGAGAGAAAGGGTAACTTGATTAAGTAAACCTCAAAAATGAAGAAGTGGCCTTTAACTGTTGGTTTTAACGTAGGGGAGCCACCACCACATAAAAACTACTGACTAAACTCAATAGTAATTGCAATTAGTCAACTCCCACTTGACTTGGGTGAGGTAGGGCTGGGATCCAAAGGATTTGCTCCCTGCTGTGTGCATGGATGGATGTTGTGAGCAGCCTCGAGCTCTGCCCAGGTCCAGCACAAGGCTTGGACCAAACCATGCCAGGCACAGAGTTTGAACCTGATCAGGATCTCCCTGCAGTGCTGGGGGGTCAGTTTGGCCAGGCTGGCTTCTGTTTTCCAAGACTGGTGGGATTGAGCCCTTCAATACAGGCGAATTTTTTCATTAAAATGTTCCTTGAGAATATCCCTTGTGCACAAGGAAAAGTGTGTTCCTCCAGAAGAGGATTCTTCCTGCAGAGGGCTGGACATGCCAGCAGTTGTGGACAAGAAGCCATTGCAAGTGGAATATGTGAAAACAGGAGCCTATTCATAAAAATAATGTATTTATATTTACTCCTTTAATGCCTTTGCTCAGGAGCTTTTTTAAAGTTCAGCTGGATAGAAAATGCCCCTTCAAAACCAAAGCAAAGACTTAAACAGATGTGCCCTGGCAAAGAAAAGGGTGCAGACACAGCAAGGAATTCAGAAAGGACAGACAGGCATACATGGACACGGGAAAGGAATCTCAAATAAATGTTTGTGGCTGGGAGCTGGAGTTTTTGTGTTACCTGTAATGAGTCTCTGGTTTTGAGGCCTGGCCTATTCCTCTCTTTTTCCCTGACTGCAGCTTTTGGTGCTTTTAGTACTACAAGAGACAGGGTGGAATTTCACCAGCACCAGCAACCAGAGGAGAGGGACACATCTCATGAGGAGGAGCGCTCCTAAAACTGAGAATTTAGATTTATTTCTTAGCCATACTTTAACCCCATGAAATTCCAGGTTGCCAGACTGGACAGGCCCATGTTTTTATGTATGTGCAGTCACACTGAGAGCAGCCTGACAGCAGCTCCTTGTATGCAAAGTCTGGGCAGTGCTGAGCTTGCAGGTGCTGCCTCCTCACACCCGGGTGTTGAAAATCCTCCTCTCCATCCCTCAGGATATCAGCACATCTCACTGGGTGGCCACCCGAGTGACAGTTTTATCTCCAGCTTAATTAAAAGCATATCAATTTCAGGCTATTAGCACATTTGGAAAGATTAGATCAGGCCTTATCCCAGTGACTGTGGTTCAGGAGAGGGCTCAGCCTCAGGAGGCTTTTGTGTCCCTGTGTGTCCCTTTCCTGTGCTCTGACAGCCATGCAGGAAAGATGCTGTGGTGTTCTCACCAAGATGTTTTATTTTCTCACATGAAACTCCACAACACAAAAAACTGTCCTCCAGTTGCCTTCTGTCTCACTTCTCACATTGGACACTTGTAAACCGTGCCAGGAGTTCCTATTTAAGGGCCTATTAAGATTTCAAAGCCAAGCCTCTGAAAATAGGAGGAAAAAGCAGAGCTGGGGCTCCCTGTGCACCTCTGAAGGTGTTAGTGAGGAGGGCAGAGCCCTGCCCAGCAGGATGAAGCAGAGCTGGGGTTCTCTGAAGGTGTTGGTGAGGAGGGCAGAGCCCTGCCCAGCAGGATGAAGCAGAGCTGGGGTTCCTCTGAAGGTGTTGGTGAGGAGGGCAGAGCCCTGCCCAGCAGGATGAAGCAGAGCTGGAGTTCCCTGTGCACCTCTGAAGGTGTTGGTGAGGAGGGCAGAGCCCTGCCCAGCAGGATGAAGCAGAGCTGGGGTTCCTCTGAAGGTGTTGGTGAGGAGGGCAGAGCCCTGCCCAGCAGGATGAAGCAGAGCTGGGGTTCCTCTGAAGGTGTTAGTGAGGAGGGCAGAGCCCTGCCCAGCAGGATGAAGCAGAGCTGGGGTTCTCTGAAGGTGTTGGTGAGGAGGGCAGAGCCTTGCCCAGCAGGATGAAGCAGAGCTGGGGTTCTCTGACGGTGTGGGGAGGGCAGAGCCCTGCCCAGCAGGATGAAGCAGCGCTGGGGTTCTCTGAAGGTGTTGGTGAGGAGGGCAGAGCCTTGCCCAGCAGGATGAAGCAGAGCTGGGGTTCTCTGAAGGTGTTGGTGAGGAGGGCAGAGCCCTGCCCAGCAGGATGAAGCAGAGCTGGGGTTTCTCTGAAGGTGTTGGTGAGGAGGGCAGAGCCTTGCCCAGCAGGATGGAGCAGAGCTGGGGTTCCTCTGAAGGTGTTTGTGAGGAGAGCTGAGTTCTGCCCAGCAGGATGAAGCAGAGCTGGAGTTCCCTGTGCACCTCTGAAGGTGTTGGTGAGGAGGGCAGAGCCCTGCCCAGCAGGATGAAGCAGAGCTGGGGTTCCTCTGAAGGTGTTGGTGAGGAGGGCAGAGCCCTGCCCAGCAGGATGAAGCAGAGCTGGGGTTCCTCTGAAGGTGTTGGTGAGGAGGGCAGAGCCCTGCCCAGCAGGATGAAGCAGAGCTGGGGTTCTCTGTGCACCTCTGAAGGTGTTGGTGAGGAGGGCAGAGCCCTGCCCAGCAGGATGTGCCATGCCACTGAAGCACAGCTCGGCCGCTTCCCCTGCAGCTGCGAGTGCCCCGAGCAGCCCCGACCCCAGGGGAGCAGCCAGGGCCCCCCAGCTCCCTGCACACCACAAACACCCCCTGAGCCCCAGCCTGCCTCACATCTCACTGTGACACACCAGGGAAAACTCACATTTCCTGGGAGATCGCTCACCTGCCCCAACCTCAACACCGCCCAAGACCCGTGCGGTTCATAAAGGAAATTACGAGGGAATCGTTCTTTTCACTGGATGATTTCAGTTCTGCTTCAGAGCAGCTCTGTGCCCCAGATGGGCCATGGGGGCCTGGGGAAGGCTACTCAGAAATGTAAGTGAGAAGCAGAGAGGTTTTGGAGTGCAGGAATGGCGTGTCCATGGCTCTCCAGAGAGGTCAGCTCCAGTTCAGGAGCGCCTACACAAATAGCTGCCAGGAATTGGGAGAGCGTTTTACAAGGATCACTCTGGACGTGCTGCTGCCTTGTATTTTTTCCTTAGGCAAGAGGTGCTGCCGTGGTAACAGAAAGGATTCTGGCTTAACTAGAAGTGGTTGTGTGATTTTTGCACCACTGAGCCTCTTGGAACACGCAGGTGAATTGGCTGGTGTGTATGTAGCATTAGGAATTTCCAACAAAACAACATTTTATTGCGTGTGCGTGTTTTCTCATCTGCAAAGAAGAATAGCTGTGGTACCCTGCAAGGATTTGACTGAGCTGTGGATTTCACAGAGCTGACATTAATGCTGAAGACATTAACTTAGAAAGGCCTCGCTTTTCTCGTGACTCACACCAGAAGTTGTTTTCCTGTAGGTTTGTTCTGATGATTAAGACAGGTTTGCTTGCATATAAATGCTGTTCTACACATACAGATATATATATACATTACCTTCACCAGGGAAAGCTCCCACACTTTCCCTTGTTTATGCACATTATATATGACATAGGTTCCAATTCAAATGTTACAGCCCTTATTTACAAGGTAAGCAATGAAGAAAACCCAATTTTAAACTCCTCATTTTCAGTGCTGCTCATCTCACCCTTCCTTGGACGAGTTGAGGCCGCCCCCCTGTCTGCTGTGAGCTCCCCAGCTTGTCCACCTGGCAATTCCCTTTCCACGTACAGGTAGGAAATTGCATTTAATATTTCTGCCAGTGAGGTAGAAATAGGGGCAGCACCTCAGAAGCTGCTTCTCAACCACTCCCTGATTTTCAAGCCAGCCACAGTGGCACGTTAGGAGCTGTTTGAGCAGGCACCAGGCTCCCTCAGAGCCCGAGCCCAGGCAGGGAACAGCATGCTCTGGCCACGCTGCCTCCATCCTGCCTGTCCCAGCTCGCCCTGTCTGCCCCAAAAATCCCTTCTTGCCACTCAAAGGATGTAAAGGCAACACGGAGCAAAGCACAGAACAATTCTTCGGGCTCTGAAGCCGTTAAAAATGTTTTTGATAAAGGTGCACAAATGCACAGCTTAGTTCCAGTGAACACCTTCTTGCTTCTCATGCTAATTTTGTATTGTTCCTGAAGCAGAGCCTGATTTTTCTCTTTGTGAAAGGAGAATTTTAATTCTGGTCCTACTCATTAATCATATCAAAACCCAAGGTGTGCAGATGTTATTTTTCAGTAATTTTAAGGCACTAGTGTATTAGTAAAAGGTTAAGAAATTCAAAATAGCTGTAAAGGGTTTGGGTTTTTTCTTGAAGTGTTTGGTTTCCTCATACCATTGCAGACTACATATATCTTTATTTCTCAGTAAAAGCAAACTGTGGCCTTGAACTTCTACAATTCTAAACACAAGCGAAAATAATGACTTTTTAAAAGTAAAGAACAAACTGTTCCACAAAAAATGAGCACAATCACAAAAAGAAGCATAAACTTCTGCCTCGTGGTGGCTTCCAAGACGTCAGACATTTTGTAAACCAGCAATCGGATCCAGACCACGCAGAATTGGGACAGTCCTGCTTTTCCTGTTAATTTTTCCACTATGAGAGTGTCCAAAACTCTCTGAAATAAAGGATTACTGTCTAGGGGTTCAGAAAGTCATATTTTCATAGAACAGTTCATTCTGACAGGTAACCCCAGCAAGCACACAAGCTGTTCCATTCAATGTCAGGGCCTTAAGCTTAAAAATGCATCCCACATCCCAAGCCCAAGTGTTTGTTTGTTTTCAGGAGTGTTTTCAGTGCTGCTGTGGCCCAGAGTTTAGATGAGTGGTTTAGCTGCCTACACCTCATTTAGAGGTTGTAAGCAAGTGAGACCCAGCTTGGTTTAGTGTTTAGGAAATTATCTACACCCCTTTTGCCACTAAATCACTGTACAAGCACGAGCAAACCGCTCAGCTCTTCCTCTCCTTCCCCTTATTCAAATGTAGCCAGGCCATGACTTGTGATATGACTGTGAGGAGTGAAGATCAGCCCATGAATATGGACAGAAAATTCTAGAAGCTCTGCTGAACCAAGGTCACAGCATGAATTCTGAGTGTAATGATGAGATTTGAGTATTATCAAAATCTTTCTAGATGAAAAAAGCGTGGAATGGTGCCCATGGTTTTCTATCCAACACAGCCAGAAAGAAATGTTGGTCCCCAGACGAGAAATCTGCTCTGATTTAGCCTGATGTAATATGGACTTAGCAGGTGTGAGGCAGGTCCTTCAGGCTTGCAAAATATGCTGGGCCAAGAATTGAGAAAATAGAAAAAAGATTATTTAACTTCGCCCCATCTCAAAATGTAGTAAGAACATCTCTGCATTTAAAAAAATGTATCTAACTTCCCCATCTGTGTTTCACTTGGTTCATATATTCAGCCCATTTTCTAAAGCTGTGAACAACAACTTTTAAATAGGAGTTCAGATCCCTAAGAAATCACAAACTATCAGAATCTTGGCCTTTTCAGAAAAAACATGAATATACAGCAAATCAACAGCACTAGCAAGTCAGTAATTGAGGCATCCTGTTTTTAGTGTAAATAGTATCAATAATTTTTTGCATTGCTTTAGAGGTATTGAGGAGATATTTTCTCACACAATGTTGGGATCATCTACAGGGGTTCCACATCTTTGTACTTCAGGCATCTCAACCGAAGCAGCCAAAAACTGGGTCAGGGCAACAGTCCAAAATTTTAGTGGTGAGCCTCCAAAATTCAAGACACTCAGGGAATGCATGTTGGGGGAATAATGCGAGAATGCTGAAGGAAAAAAAAAAAAATGAAGAGAGAAGGGCGTATTTAATTTGTATCCAATATTAATATTTCAAAAATTGGTACTGTCAGTTTGGAATAAAAGCCTGTGTTTGAAATGCCTGTGAAAGCCAAGGCAGTCTGATCCCATCGGATGCTGAGTTGCCACGAGGCAATCTGGATGGCTGGCTGCTCCAAATCCACAGGCACGGGGAATTTTGGGATGGAGCTTTCGAGGAGAGGAGTCTCCCCACTGGGTTACTGGGAACGCTGGAATATGAGAACGTGGGTTGGCAAGAACCCCCGTGTCTGGGAGCAGCCCCGCAGGCTTCCCAAATTCAGGCTCGCCATCGTCCCTTCTGATAGGATGGAGAAAACTGGGAGGCATATCTCAGCTTGAAAACTCAGAATTCATCTCAGCTTGAAAATTCGGAATTCGGGAGCCAGGTCCCACAAAATTTTCACCCTGTTGCTCCTGGGCAGCTGCTGCAGGGAGGTGAGAAGCAGCTGGAGTTGAGAAAAGGAACCAGCCTGGTTGGAGGCACCTGGTGACTGCAGGTGCCTCTGAGCCTCCTTGATCAGCACCGTTTTGGGGTAGTTTAACAGAGAACTGCTGCTTTGAGGAGTTAAAGTTTATAATTATATGGTTTTTTTAGGACCTGGGCTGCCTCTCGGCGTGCTTGAGACTGAGGAGTGTGACAACCCAGTCTGCCCAGTGATGGAAAGTTAGAAACTGGAAATGTACCTGGATGCCACCCTGAGTCAGCCCAAACCGAAGCATCTCTACAAAACACCTAGATGTGGACAAACTGCCGTCCTCTGACAAAAATATTCCGTCTGAGAATTTCTGACCAGCTCCGGCGGTAAACACCTCCAGGGTGTCGTTTTTGTCTGATACAGGGCAAAAATTATTCGGGTACCTGTTGCTCGGGGTGGAAAGATGAGGGAATGGAATAGTAAATTAAAGGGGTTGGAACAAAAAAGCAGCTGATTGTCTGAGCACGGCCGGCCAAGCCGTGTCCAGGTGTCCGTGTGGGAACGCACTTTTCCACGGACGAAATGCCCGTGGCAGGGGCTGCAGCCACGCTGTGTCCCCTTCCCTCACTGGGCGCGCTTTGCACTTGTGTGGCTTTACACTTTATTTTCCCCTCGGTGGGGTTTGTCCGGACACCTCTCCTTGCTCTGCTCCTTGGTTTTTCTCCCTTTTCTCCCCTCGCTGTGGGCCCCGCGCAGCGCGATCCCCCTGAGGGAGCCGGGGCCTCCGCGGGCGGCGATGGAGGCGCGGAGTTCCCGGCGGGCCGGCCGCCTCCCCGCCCTCCTTCCATCCTCCCTCCCTCCCTCGGCGGCGTGTTTGGGAGGGAAGGAGGGGGTGGAAGCCGGGCCGGGGCGGCCAGCAGGCAATTTGCATGAGAGACAGACTGGGAATGAGCTGGAGTGGGCGCCTCTCCGCGCACACAGAGCGGGGCAGCAGGGGGAGGAGGAGGGAGCTGCCGCCGCCGCCGCCGGGGAGAGGCGGCGAACTCCGGGCAAAGTTTGGAGCCGCGGGCCCGCGGCGCTGAGGCAGCGGCGGGGCGGGGAGCGGCCGGGCCGGGCAGGGCAGGGCCGGGCAGGGCCGCCCGGTGTGAGGCGGCGGAGCGAGCTCGGGGGGCGGCGGGCAGAGCTCGGAGCCGGCGGCGGGCGCTGCCGGCACAGCCAGCATGTCCTCCATCCTGCCCTTCACTCCTCCCATCGTCAAGCGGCTGCTGGGCTGGAAGAAAGGCGAGCAGAACGGGCAGGAGGAGAAATGGTGCGAGAAGGCGGTGAAGAGCCTGGTGAAGAAGCTGAAGAAGACGGGGCAGCTGGACGAGCTGGAGAAGGCGATCACCACGCAGAACATCAACACCAAGTGCATCACCATCCCCAGGTACCGGGGCCCTGCGGGGTGTGGGGGACCCCCAGGGACCTTCAGGGACCCCCGAGCTCCGGCACGGCCGGGACTGCGCTTGTTTTGCGTCCCGGCCCTGCCGCACTCCCGTGTGTGTCGGTCCTCTCTGCCTGCTCCTTGCCGAGCTCAGAAAAAAAAATCCCGTAGCTGGCTGCAGAATTGAATGACTCTCTAGTAACGAGAGAGAAAACGTAGTGGAGAAAATACGCCTCGAGCCGAGGTTGTAAAAAAGAAGAAAAGTTGGAAGCGCTGCGGATCAGTTGCACTCACTGAGGGTTCGCTCATTGTCAGAAGTTTCAGCGTGTTCTCAAGTGCTGCTGCGTTAAGATTTTCTTGTGATTAATGTGTCAGGAAAACGGTTTTGTTTGGGTTGTTTGGCTTCTTCCATATTACTCCTCTGAAGGGGTGGTTTAGAGCCCTGCTCTGCTGGTGTTTTCGGATTACTTTTTAAATCGGGAATGCAAATGGCAGGGCTGGAGGAGGTTGTTTGGAGTGCAGAAAAATCTCCACACATGTGAGGATGTATATAACTGAATTTTTCCTCCATTTTTTTGAATGAACATAGATTTTATTTTTAGTCCCCGTTCCGAGCTCGATCCTTAGGGCCATCATAAATCGTAAAAGACGTGTATAAAACTATCCCATCTAAGAATAATTTTCCAAGTAACTTTCAAATGGCTGCCCACAAGTGGTGTTTTATTGCTGCAGATTGTTGATTTCTGTGAGCTCAGCCAGATGACTGCTGGGTCTGTTCCTGATTGTTGTTTGGGAGTACTTTTTTTTTCTTTTTTCTTTTTTTTTTTTTTTTTTAAGCTAAGGCCAAAGTTCATCCCAAATATTTGAATGCTGCATAATTGTGTGCTTCTGCGTGAGAAGATATCTATGTGTGTGTGTGTATTCATGCTTCTCTCTGGCACAAACAAATGTATGCTTTCTTGGTTGTCAGAATGATTTAATATGCAGGAGCTGATACAAAGCAGCATCTGTTGCATGAAAAGTGAATCAAGTAGCTTAGAAATGTGGATGTTTGGAGCTCCTAAAATTTTCTTCCAACAACTGTAGTGTTTTTTTAAAAAAGAAAAATAAAGCCTCCTTATTTTTTTTTGGTGCTGAATGACTGTGGCTAAGATTTTGGCCACTAATGCAAATGAGAGCTCTCAGCCTTTGTTAGAGTTGCTCCGGCTTCTACTTGAAGTAGAAATCAAAACCTGTAGAGCCACCACAAAATATAAATGCCTTAAAAACTATATTTTTTCAAAATTCTTGGTAAGCAGCGTGCTTTCCACGTAGATAATTCCCTTTTTAAAACACTTCTCTGAAATATTTACCATTTCAAAAGAAGAAAATTGCTGGAGCAGCCCTGCTGCTGTGACTTGGGTATTGTGTCTGGCTGATGCTGACCCGTTAGGGAGCAGAGCATGAAGTCCAGGGGAACTTCTGTGACTCCTAACACGGTGGTTTAGATAAGGAAGGATTTGATATTTTATGATTTAAAGGAAGAAAAGAGTTGGGCCAAACACAGTGCTTTATTTAAAAAAAAAAAAAAAAAAGAAAAAAGTAAAGGTTGAAAATAAATAACAACACAAGCAGATATCACCAGTCATGAATATTCTCACCTTCAGAGATTGTCCTGGCTGTTCCTACTGAACGTCTGTTCCTCCTCTGTTAAAGAAAATCTGTGCGGAAATTAAAACATTTTATGTTAATTTATGACACAGAGCCTGGATCCTACAGATCTTAAACCTCGGTATGGGGGAGGATCAGCCTGTTCTGGTGGGAGCCCCTGATACCTTGGCATTAGTTTTCAAACACAACTTCATATGCGCTTTTCTTATTGCTTAGGAATGAGAGTGATTAGGTTTTCTGTGCTGAGATGTTAATATCTGTGTGCCAGAGGTTGGGGAATGGTGTGGGAACATGGAACAATCTCTCTCTGAAGTCAGTGCAGAGCTGCAGCTCTGACCAGGCCTTGTGACTTTAAGAGCTTTGCCTTTTCCTCTGGGCTGCACTGCTCGTCCTAATGTATCTGTGAATCTGATTACTGTGTCATCTGAAATTAGTGTTTGCAAGATGATTTTAGCGTGGTTTTAGTTTGCTGTTTGTGGTTTTTTTTTTTTCTTCCATTTAGTAATTTTTACGTGTGTCATTTTACTATTTACTCAAATAATATGTTGGGGAGGGGGGAAAGGGGGGAAAAGCATCATTAAGGATTAGCTCATGTTGTGCATTGTCTGTAATGCATCAGTAGACTGAATTACAGTGGAGCCATGCCAGTGATGACTCTGGCCCAGCAGGAGCAGGGTAAGTCCAAAATTAGCTATTGTATCCATGAGACCGAGCAAGTTTCACAAGGAAAAGGGCTCGAGCTTTGCAGAAACATTGCTCGTGGGAATGAGGGCTACACAGCAAATTCCTGGGCTGATCAGGTGGGATCGTTTGAAGAAAGGACAGGGAAAAAAAAGATGTGTTTTCTTGTAGGGCTAAGGAATTAGAATAACAAATGTATTCCTGCTGTCGTGTTTATCTGCTGGGATCTACATTCTATCTCGTGACAGATTAGTAAACAGGGATTTGTTTATTTGCTTGTGTATTTGCTCAGCGTGTATCACTTCTCCAAGTGCTCCGTTTCGAGGTGGTGTGACAGACACCCCAGGTTTTCTGTTGGGAGAACCTGTGGCAGGCAGCAAGAGGCTGGAGAAGCCTTCAGGGGTTTCGGTGTGACTCTCCTGGCAAGAAGCATTTTTCCTTCTTGTTTCTCATTTCCACCTGGAAAACTCTGTCTCAGACCATCTGATGGTTTCTCGTGGTGCACAGTTCGGCTCCTTTAGAGGATCTTCCTTCCCTCCTCCTCCTCTGGGCACGGCTGCCCAAGCCCATCCTGCCCCAGCAGGACCTTTCCTTAAACCTCTGTGCCCTGAGCTGGTGGCCTTTGGTGTCAGAGCTGACCTAGTGAGTCGTGGGTCCCCCTGGCAGAAAGGTTTTTTTTTCATCCTGTATTGGGTGATGAAGTTGGAAATACATGGAAATACATCCTTTCATTATCTTGAAAGCCCAGCTTTCAGGATGAGCATTTTTATCACTTTTCAGACCAACCTGAGGACAAGTGTGCCATTAACACCTACCTGACACAGCCAGCTGGATGTTTGTGGCCTCTCTGCTTTGCTCTGAGAGCAGGCAAAGTTCTGTTCCAGCTGCTTGCAAAACTTTTGAATTTTTGGTGGCCCTATTCTTTTCGGAGACCCAAAAAATGTAGCAAGAATGGCGCCGGTATCTGACATTCATACAAACCCGCAAAAATCTGAGTTTCTAACACTGTTCTGAGCAGGAGAGGCCGTTTTGTGCACCTGAGAAACCAGCAGCATTTGCCCTGAAGTGTGATGAGTGTTTAACTCAACTTTTTTAAGAGTCTGATGTGCAGAAAGCAGACCATGTGACAGGCACTCAGTAATTTCTAAAAGCTGTGCACTATCTATAGTCTTGCTTTATGAGATAGTAAATGCTTTGGTTCAAGAGCTTTAGTGGTGCTACACACACAAAGACATAAATCTCCTGACATTTTGTAATATATTTTCATATGCACATTTTTTCTTTTGAACTTATTACTATATTTATTTGTTTTGGTATCACCAGTGGTTTTAGGGGAGCCAGGATTCCTGTATGTAAAGAACACCTTCTTTTAAGTGGTGGGGTTTTATTTTAATTCAGAAAACAGTTTTGAAGAGATGTGGGTGTTATTTCTTGTAGAACTCATCTGATAAGGGTAGAATGTACCAATTGAAATGGAAACATGGCACATTTGCTTGTTAAAAGCCACTGAACAGGGTGTTCCTTAAATAATTTACATTTAGGTGGGGAAAAACAGCAATAATACACAAGGAACATAATGCACAAGGATAATAAAGAAGTAACATAAGTATTTCAGGAACATCTTGGGTGTGAGCACAGCTTCTGTTGTGTTGGGAGTTGACCACACAATATTTACAGGATTTGACCATGGTTTTAGCTTTGAGGTGATATCAGGAAAATAGGAAAACTGTGAGGATGTTAAGTGGCAGGGGCTGTCTACAAGACCCTGAAGGATGTTGTGGTTTGGCACCACGGTGTGATTTTGGGGTCACTGGACTTGGTCCCTGTGGGTCCCTTCCAGCTCAAGATATTCTCTTGCTTCCATGCTCTTCTTTTGGGACTGCTGCCCATGTGATTGCAGTAACAAGCAGAGAACCAGTCACAGTTTTATGTGTCCGTGTGCAAATCTATCTATTTTTCAATGCCGATTTCAAACTACCTTGTTTTCAGCTTTCTGAGTGCGAGGAGCTTTAATATTTCATGAACCTCGTCTGGGAGTGTCTGCAGGGGCATAACCCAGTCCCTGTGTGCAAACACCTCTGGCTGCCATCACCCTGCTCAGCTCCATCCTGCTGGGTTTTGTTTTTCCTGCTGCAAACCCGTGTCAGTGCCCTGTGTCCTGCCCGAGCTTTATGGGCAGGTTTTACAGCCCTGCCCCAACCTTTGTGCCCTCGTCAGCTGTGGCACCGAGGGCTGCTCCTCAGCCCAGCTCCGTGGGGCTGTGCAGGTCAGGCCTGAAGGTGAAGACTGAGCTTGGCACAGCTCCAGGAGTGTTTGGACAATTCTCTTGGGGCATGGTCTGTGCAGGGCCAGGAGCTGGACTCGGTGATCCTTGTGGGTCCTTTCCAGCTCAGCTTTTTCTTTATAATTCCATGACTTTGTGCCTGCACTCCTGCTTGTCCATCATGTCAACCCCTCCTTTATGGGCACAGATTTCTGCCCCTCCAACTTTTCCTCCCCACCCTTGCACTCGTTCCTGCCTCTTACATCAGCCTGGGTAATGTGTGTGTGGAGTTGTTGTATTCCACACGATGCCATTCCCAAAAAAACAAAGCACTGCTGTCAGGCTGGAGCAATAATGTTGGTACAACCAGTTGTGGAGCAGCTACACACTCGGTTATTGTGGCAGGGACAAGGACCTGGCAGGGGAGGGAGGTTGGGCAGGAGTTATGGTCCCTCCCCTCAAAAGAGTTGCTGCTGGAATAGCACAGCAGCCCTTTATTAAGATGTCTCCTCAGTTTTTCAATTTCTCACGCAGTCACTACAATTTTGCCAATATATGTATTTATTTTTTTTACCTGAGTTGTTCAGGCCAGTTCTCACTTTGCATTAAAACCAGTGATAAAACTCCTCCTGTCTTGAAAAACATCCAGAACGTTTATTCAGAACACCGAGGGGCTAAGAGGAAAAAATGGGTTTTACCATTTGTTCAGATTCTTTCAGATATTCATATCTGTGCCTTTCATTCTTCTGCCCTTTCTCAAGAGATTAAAGGAGTTAAAATAGCTTCTGAAGGGGCTCATGATGTTCTCATTATATTGTGTAGTGTTGAATCTGTGTGAAATAAAGTGTTTAAAATGGTTGCTTAACTTTCATAGTATTAGGAAAAGACCCCGAATATTGCAGTCATTTAAATATAATGAGAAATAAATGCAAAAAAGGATGAAATAAAGAAATACACACTGTATGGGATTACCACATCAGGGATCCAATTAAAACGAGTCCTTCTAATAAATATTGGTTTAATAATGTAAACTTGTGATTGCTATATTATTACACTAAAAATAAAATTAACAAGATTTAATGGACTGAGCAGCCATTAATTTTCACTTGTTAATTTATTAGGAACTTCTAATGCTGTTTGATGCACAGTAAAGCCATTATCCTGCATGAACTACTTGATGAAATAAATAGGGCCAACAAGTGCTTGAATTAAATTGAAATCAGTTTTTATTCCCAAATTATCTCTTTCTGTTGTTTGGGTTATTTTTTTATTACTGCTACGTTTTAGCTTTCCTCTACTGAGTGCAATTAAATTTTCAGGGATGGGATGCACTACTCCTCCAGCCAGGCTTATGAATAGTCCTAATTAACTTTTATCCTTGTCTGCCTTGATGTTTTTGTAAAAAAAACCAAAAAACTTTTCCAGCCCCGAGCTGCCCGTGCTGACGGGCAGAGAAGGGAGGGACAGGAGAGGGGAATGAAACCAGGGCAGAGGTTCTTGTCCACACCTTGCAGTTCCACGGGGTGACTCCACCAGGTGCAGCAGATATTTGCTAAATTCCTTTTGGGATTGGTGATAATTGGGCTCTTGGCACCGTAGCACAACTTTAATGTGTGGATTGTTGCAGTAATGCTGCTTTTAAAGGTGTTTTGAAGCTTTTCAGACCTGATCATCACTTGCTGGCATCTCTTTGTCCCCAGAGTGGTGGGACTTGCCCTTAGGGAAGTTTGATTACTCCAGGTGGCTCTGTAGAAACAATACAAAGCCAGAGCCCTTTTTTTTTTCTGTCTTAAAGACTCAGCTCCTCAGAGGACACAAATGTGAGTGGGAATAAACTATTCCTGCATAGCAATAGCAGCGCTGTTAAAAACCCAGCAAATAAACCCAAACCTTATCATCACAAGAGCCCACGCAGGTAAGAAATAACAACTCTGCTTTTTAAAGGGCCACCCAGGGATCATCTGAGCTCCAGCAGGAAATCTTTGTTAGCTAAGGAAACCGAAGATGTTGTAACTACACAGTTCCAGGTACCCGGATTTGTTCCTTCAGCAGCGAGGGAGGTTTTGGTGTGTGCTGCAGAGGCTCCTGAGAGAAGCAGCTGCTGCTGTTGTGGAAAATATGAATTCTGTCTCTCACTGCTGAGCCTCATGAACGTGCTTAAAGCTCCAGTGAAACCTTCCTGGGAGAAATGTAACCTGTGTGAGTCTGGGAAAGGTGAAGAGGTGATCCTGCTAAATTCTGTAGGTCACGAGAAATACCTTCACGGCTCGCTTGGGGTTCAGCACTGGGTTGTGAGAGCAAGGAGGGGACACATTTCAGGTGCTGCAGCTGTGCCCAAATTGTCCTGGAGCACCTGCACAGGTGGGCTGGGTGCCTGACCTGTGACAGGACCATGTGCTTTTCCAGCCCCCCCCAGGGATAGGGAAAACGAGGGGTGTGAATCCTGGAGAGAGGGGTTGCAGTGCGTGATGTGTCAGGAGATTGATCCTCTCCCTGGGATCCTTGCTTGGTTCTCAGGGTGAAAATAGTGGGTGAACCTTCCTTAGCTGACTTTGTAATTTGCAGTTGAGAATTTCGGTAAATTTTCCTTGCAGATTGCGTCATAGGAAAGGTCGGAGTTTCTCTCTGAAATGGTGACGTTCATTAACCATAACTCAATCTTTTTTTTAAAAAAGGAAGTCAAAACAGAAATTTCCTCCTTTGTGGTGAAGCTGCAGCCAGCAGCGGTTGAGTGATGGATGCTGACACTGACTGTCCTTTTTCACAACAAAAGAGGAGAAACTTTGTCCTTCCTGTTTTAGTTGCTTGAACATGAAAAGAAAAATTCACTTACTCTTTGCACATATAGAAACAGTTAAGGTTCACAAAAATATTGGGCTGAGAGGAAGACATCTGTGGCACGTGAGAGTGCCTCTGTTTCTGTGTTGAATGTGTGACTGTTGTTGCTTTATCTATTTAACAGCTGAAGAATTCTTTTTCCCCCAAATTTCCTTTCCCTGCATTAACTGGAATTTTAATGTTGCTGTGTAGGAAGACAAAGACCCAACTACAAAAACCTTGAATTTTGTTATTCTGAGGAAGACCAGATGTGAGGTTTTGTTTTCATAGGGGTATGAAATCTAAGGTTTCCATACATATGGAACTGTACAGAAAGGTCATTAATATTTGTTGAACAAATTGTTGTTCCCCTGGACTCAAGATGCAGAGCCAGCTTGTAGCACATGTGTAACAAACAGTATCTGAAAAATTCTATCAGTGTTTAAAAAAGCATTCAGTCTAAATGAAAGACTAATAAGCAGCTGGACGATTTTCCCACTCATTTTCTTTCTGTGTGGTTACATGGATTTTAATAAATTTACTTCCAATTTACAGGCACCTGAAAGGAGAGTCAGTCCAGCACAGGAAAGCAGTGAACTGAAAACAGGGGAGAGGTGTTTGTGAGTTGAATATTGTCCACTTTGCTCTTTTAAATTCAGGGATTTGGTGGCTTCTGTGGGTTTTTTGCAGGATTTGAAGCCTGCCCAGCAGAGCCTGTGAGACCTGGAGGCTCCAGCCCCAGGAAGACTGGACTTGTCAGGCCTGGGCTGGAAATCTGCCAGCAAGGCAGGCAGGGTTTAGCTGGCATTTTGATGAAAAGGATATGAAAAGGTTTTTCTTTGCAAAACATTTAATTTTCAGAGGAGTTCACTCATATTTCAATGAGGGTTTGCTGATGGGCACATTTGTAGCTGAGGTACCTCTGGACTGGGTGATCCTGGGCAGAAGGCAGCATTGGGCTGCTCTGTGTTTGTTTTTTACCTTTTTTTAATTATTTCAAGCAGCTTTCAAGCCAGTGGTGAAGCCCTTCTTCTTATGTGCCCCTCCTCTGCTCCACAGCTACACAAGCTCAGGAAGCAGAAATGTTTTTTAGATAAAACCCCCCACAATTACAGGCCTTGAACTCAGGAGAGCACAAGGTCGGCTAATGGCATCTGTCTCTGCTTTCCCAACAATCGGCAGCCTGTGGGATAAAAAGTCTGGAATAGTTCTTGATGTTGGCCTGGAACCTTCAAGGAAAATTCCAGTGGGCACTGGAGATGCAGGATTAGTGACCATGGAAGAATTGGGATGGGCAGACTTAGAGATGACTTGGCTAATCTTTCTCCATATCTGCTTCTTGGGCCTAAATTTACCTGAATTACTCAGTAGAAGCTTCACCATCAGTCAAATCTATCCTATTGGCCTGTTTCATGTCATTGTTTCCTGTTGAAATTTATCTTTCTTTGTAATCACCAGTTTTTACACAAGAATGGTAGAAAGTGCAAGCCAGAAGATGTGAAACCCCTGTGGTAGATTGAAACTTTACACAGCAAAATGGCAAATTTTAAAGAGCAGATAATCACTATTTATTGGAGCTGATACAACTTTCTGGCTGGTCTCCGTTGCCAGTAAAAAGTCTGCTGGCACTCTGCAAACCGAATTGAGCTTTGCTCTGAATTAGATGCCATAAATAACTCTTGTGTAGGTAGACAGCTGATTATTGAAGCTTTTCCCCGAGCCTGCTTTTGATTGTTTGGGAGAAATACAGGCTGAAAGTTCAGGTAGAGAATTGCAATTGCATCTTTGTTTTTTCCCAGTCATAACTGAATAAAGATTGTTTTTCAGTTGTGGATTGCTGCATAGTGAATCCACATTGTGGTTAGGGAAGACTGAAAATATCAGGGTTTGTTGCACACCACCGTGGAACTGTGAGCAAAACGTTGCACCCTGCTTGTACCTTAACTACCTCCCAAATGCAGTCCTTGCCTGTCAGGGAGGTTAATTACAGTTGGGAAAGCTCTTAAAATCCCAGGATTTTAAAAACCTCTTGCAAAGCCCCATTACCTTGCTGCTTCAAAAAGCTTTCTGCTGCTGCCCAGCATCTCGTTTGTACTAAGAAAGCAATTTTAATTTTTGTTGGAAACGCTCTTTGAAAATATGTAGGTGCTACGTCAGTGAGAATATGAGAATTCCACAGATGTTTAGTGGTAAACCTTGGCTGGGTTTGCCTAATATTTATCTATTCATCTCTGTAGCAGTGCCTCCTGTACACATGGAATATTTTGACTGGTTGATACACATCATACCACAGAGGTCTGCTCCTGAGCTCCAGCCTGAGCTCTGTTAGCACAAGTCCAGGGGAAACTCTATACATGTAGCCTCATGTTTTCAGTTAAGTAATATTCTATAGCCATATGTGAATTTAATGCCATTCAAACACAAGATGGTAAACGAAAGAAATGTGTGTCTGTTGCTGGTGGATTTTTACAACCATGACCTGCAGCAAAACCACTTGGAAAAATGTGATTTCTGTACCTATAGCTGTGTCTTCTACTGAATGTTTTGGCAGCCTCCGAGCGTTGAGCACTCACATCTATTTGCTTCAAAGCTCTTTTGCATCCGAGGACTTTGTGGGGAATTGTTCTGAAAGAGATGACTGAAAACTAATAGCTGGCCATCTGGCTGGAAACAACATTATTAATTAAACGTTCTCTTTTAAATAATTTACAAGTTAGAAATAAATGCTCTTTTCAAAGCTACTGAAGCAAGATGAATTTGAAGCCTTGCTGTGGGAAACAGGGTATTTAATGTATCTCTTCACTAAAATTAAGGATGGGGAAGTAACATCTGAGATCAGGGTTACTTAGATAAGCTGAGAGCAAAACAGCCTCTGGATTTTTTCCCTGTGTGTTTTACATGGTTACTTTCCTTGAAGGAGAACAATTAAGCTCCAATGCTGGCAGCTACTCCCATTTAAAAATAATAATAATAATAAATCTTTACTATACAATATTCATTGAGTCCTCTTAAAGAGCTTTTCATTATGTGCTTTTGAAGGGGGAGCATTTGCGGCCTCTCATTTTATACCAGACTTCTGATCTTAAATCCTTTATAGCAGAAGGATTTGAACTCTCTTTTGCTGATGGGGAGGGTGAAGTCCTGAGAACGGGGTTGATTTACCTGAGGCTAATGGGGGCAAAGGGCATTTTGGTGCAGACTTCCTGAGGCCTGCTGCAGTTTTCCATAGCCAGGATTGAAGTGGCATCTTCCTGTGCTCTGGATGGAAAACAGGAATCAGTTCAAAAGCTGCTCTCTCTTTGTTACACCAGTAATTTGTAACATGGGGGACTTGATATTCATAAAACTCATTTTCAGTTAAATAGAGGAAGAAGCCTTTAGCATTTTAGAATCGTGGACTTAGAAGAGTATGGATTGGAAGGGAACCTTCCAAGCTCATCTTGTCCAGCTCCCTGGATGTCCAGGGAAATCTTTTACTCCAGCCTCCCTTGGAACACTTCCACTGCTGGGGCATTCACAGCTTCTCTACACAAAAGAAATGAGAAAGTGCTGAGGATTCCCCTCAAGTGATGCTATTTCGTTTTATGTCCATATTTTCCAGACTTAGGATGAGCATGGATCCTTTCTGCCGTGATTTTTCAGTACCTTAAGGGTCCCAGCAATTCTTTTTGGAGTGGCTGAGTGACCCAAGAACCAGCTTTAATTCAGACCTGTCCGTGCTGCAGTTCCTGATGGCTGCACGTGGAAAATACCTGTATTAGGATATTGGAAGAACAGAGTAGCTGTTTGGATGGAGAGAAATTCATGAATGGAGCACCCTGAAATAGGATTGAAAGAATAGTTCCACGTAAACATCCCCTCTGTTTCATCCCTTTATTTCTCCATTTGTTCCCTGATGGGGTTTGTGGTGTAAAACAAAGTTGGTGCCAGATACAAATGAGCCCGTGGGGCCAGTGAAGGTTTTGGAAATGCTGGCCTGAAATGGGGTCCTGTGAGTGCCTGCTTTGCATGCCAGGCTCTGCTGGTTTGAAGGCCCTGTTGGGGAAGCTGCTTCTAAACAGGAATAAAAATAGCCATTGGAGTGTTCTGCTTTTAGAAAGAAAAAATAGCATTTATTGGATTATGATTGGCTGATGACTTTGAAGCTGGAGACAGTTTTATATTACAGAGCTTCTCACTCTGCTTTTTCTCTCAGTTCCTGTTCCCCCCCCCTCCCCTTTTCTTTTTCCTCTTTTCTTGCTTTCTATTTTTAGGATGGCATTTCAGAGTTTCTGCTCTACTGCCAGACCAGCAATTCCAGAAGAAAGAGGAAAGGTGGGAGGTAGAGCTAATGAGCACTGTTAGTAATTTGCCTTTTGAGTTTGTGTTCAAAGTTGATATGTTTCCAATTTGTCTGACAGTCAGTGAAAGATCTGTTTGTGCTTGAAGCCATTGATCATGCACATTTGACAAAATCTCTTCAGTAAAAAGAGAAGAGCAGGAAGTTTAGGACTGGAGAAAGGCCATTAAAAGTTTTAGGACAATTTTATATTTTCTTATAGGTGTGTGTATATATTTAGGGGCTTTTTAAAATATATATGTAAAAATTTGTATCCCATAGAATTACCTTCAAGTGGACCATGGTATTTAATTAATCATTCTATGGAGAAAAAAAAAGTAACTTAATTAAAAAGATGTTAATGGTCTATTACCATTGGAACAAAACACTTGTTTAATGTTACATATGCCCACATAAATAAAATAATGGGATAATGGTTTTGCAGTCAGCTCTAATGCTGATCAGAGTTGCTTTAAGGGCATAAAAGCAGGGAATTTTCAGGAATACCCTGGTGGGGGCTGGATGTGCCATTGCTCCACCCTCCTGGGAAGGGCCCTGCTGCTAAAAGTTGTTCCCTGAGCTGCAGCTGCCCAGAGGCTCTTGGCTCATTCTGTGTGTGTTTTTCTTTTTTTGTTTAGGGGTTGGGGTGAGTTGGGGTTTTTTTGGTTTTTTTTTTGTTTGTTTAAATATTATTTTTCTCCCTTGTGCCCGTGGCTGAGAACCTTGAACAACAGGGAAAGATGGTTATTGAGAGGACAAGGAAGGGAACAAAAATGTTCTTTGTTTTGAAAGCCAAGGGCATTATTCTGTGTGAATGTGTAAAACAATCCAGCCACTGGTTCTTGGGTCTGAAGCCTGAGTGGGGGGGTGATTTCTGTTATAATTTCAATAAGTCACATTTTTCACCTGTGTGAGTTTTGGGCCATCATTTTTACATGTAGAGAGCAGCTCTGAATTTACATCCCTGTGAGAGAGGAACTGGGGAAACACAGAAGACTTGGTCACACTTGTGCTTTAGGATCACCTCTTGATTTTACAAATCCTGTCACATTCAATTCTTAATTTTGCTTTGCAGTCCCTGTTCTACTCGGAGCTCTGAAGGATATTTTTTCCTAGGCCTGTTTGAGGGTTGAGTGTTGTCAAAAGGCTGAAAGTTGGTCCAGTGTAACTGCACATGTAATGTATTGCTATAAATTTAATAACCCGGGAATTATTTTTGGAAGACAAGGATTATTTCAAAGCACAGCTCATAACTTTCCTACCAGTGATTCAATAACTTATTTCTGGAGGTTAAAAATTGCATCTCACGTCGAGTTGGGGGCAGTGCCAGCTTGGAGGATATATTTTAATTTAATTTTAATTTTTTCCAGGGAGTGAGGGTGTTACTCCAAGGTACTTACCCTCTTTAGAATAAACATATTTTAGAATAAGCAGGAGACAAACAAGTCTTGTGCTTCTCAAAAGCTGATCCAGTTTGTCCCTGAGGAGTGCTGCCTAATCTGAAGCTGGCAGTCCTTTGGGAATTCAGTGTACAGCCTTGCCCATAGGATAACTTTTGTCCAGTTTAGTTTTTCTGGTGTTATCACCTGGCACAAAAGAGTGGAGGAGAGAGCCAGTCAAGTGTTTAAATTTTGTCTATATTTATATCTCCTGCAGTGGTTTTCAGGCCTGAAGAAGGAAACCAAGAGTGTGTGTGTGTGCTGTGCAGCAGCTCATGGGGTGAAACTGCTCCTGGGGTTGTCTTTTGGGAAGGTTTAAATGAAATTTTTCCCAGGCTGAAGAAGCCAAAGGCCACTGTGAGTGTGTGCAGTGGGCTGGCAGATGCAGCTTGGTGTAGCAAGGGGCATTGTGTTGGTGGAAGTTGAGATAACAATAACCCCTGCTTTTATTTGTCAATAATTTCTTATCTTTTGCTTTAAACCCAAATATTTTCTTCATATGCCAATAAATGGCAGAGTGAATTTGCACCAGGCATCTCTGGCTGTGCTGCTGAGTTGTTTGGAAGCCAAATTAATTGTAACAGAAACGACAGCTCAGAGTTGTCTGATTTCCACACACTTGTATACTGTCATATCTCTACATATTATGATAATGATTCATCAGTAACATAATTTTATTTCTGGTTTCCACTTCAATGAGTGTAGCTCCTGTTACCTACAAACCACTGCAGGAATGTTACTCACTGGTGAACCACTTGTCTTTGAAGAGTGTGACTGTGCTGAAGGGGTTTGTTTTCTCACATCCCACACCAGGCACTGGCAGTTTCCTGTCGCCATCGCTACCAGGGATTGTTCAATACAAATTTGTGCCTTCAGCAGCCAATGGGTTTGTGATGATTTCATGGTGAATAGGCACCTAAGCGCATGCCACTGCAAGCTGCCCATTTGGGGACTGTGCTGAAGGTGACAAGCGCTGAAGATGCAAACTCAGATGCCTTTTGATGTCCCCTTCAAAGCAAACATTAAATGCTGTTTATTGTGTGGGGTGAGCGGCCCATTAGTGGCCCTGTGCTTTAATGAAGAACTTGAGCTCTTGCATTCTCCTCAGTCTGGCACTTTTCCTGAGTGTTGAAAGCCTTTCTGTGCTGGGGCAAGGTGTTACAACAAAGTCAAATGTGGGTGCAAAACGGCCTGGGTGTAGCAGGGATTTGTGTGGAACGTGAGGAGCTGAGTGACCCTTGTGCAACCAATAAATGAAATCCTGCTCCATCTTCTTAAGGAGTCTGGCTCTGCAATTCGGGCATTGCTTGAACACAGATAAGATAATTAATTGAACAAGAGGCAACATTACCTGGCAGTTGCCTAATCTTCCACCCCGTGTGCAATAATCTGCGATGCAGATGTGTTGGACAGTGCAGATGTGAAATGCTCTAACTTTTGATGGCACTCTTTTAATTTACAGAAAATCAGCTGCAGCACTTCAGGTTTTGTCAGAGATGAGAATATTTCAGGACGTGGACGTGCAAATGTCAATGACAGGAATTATGCCTGGAGTGTACTGAAAGTACACTCCTTGAAATGTTTTTCCTTTAATTTACATCAAAAGAACCTTGTCTAATTTTAACATATTGTTGCCATCGGGTGGTGGTGTCCATATGCAGCTCCAATCAATGTAGCACTGCTTCCCTTGTGGTTTTGCCTTCACCGAAGCCACTCGTGAAATTATTTCAGCTAAAACCTCTCATTCCCTGGAATTTGGGCTCTTCCTCTGCAATACATAAAGTGATAGATCAGCACCTAATAAAAGTGGGATTATCTCTGAGCTGGAAATAAGTAGAAAGAGCCTACTGTGGAAATGACAGGGCTTGCTTGTCATTGCAGATTTAATAACAATACTTGTAGGAACTCCAGCAAGGTGAGGGTCTTCAGAGGGCTTTGTCACAAATTGCTTTTTGCTCCTTGCAAACTCTTTAGACTTTGGCTGTTCAAACTGTTCCAGTGTTGCAGTCATGCAAATATCACAAGCTGTTCAACTTGTTCATTTATTCTCTTGGAAAGGCAGAGAGAAAAAAAAAAAACAGCCTGGACTTGCACCCTGGAGGGAGCTGTGCAAAAAAGCCAGGCTAAGGGTTCTTTTGGGGGGGGAGAGCTGTGGAGTTTTCTGTTCTTTTGTTGATGATACTTTGCTTTCTGTCATTTCTTAGCAAATAATGAATAACAGTGATGCTGTGCTTCGAGACATGAAATCTGGAAGTGTTTATCCCAGTGTGTGTGTGTGTGTGTGAAGCAGAGTCATCAGCAGAGCCAAATTTCTCACGGGCTGGTCTGGTTTGTGCCCGGGGCAGGAGTTTGCAGCGATCTTGGTAATAAAGGTAATAAAAGCCTCCGGTATTTCTGCTTCCCAGGTTCCCTGTGCGTGGCAATCGCTGTCCCTTCTGGGATCAACACCTGTCTCGAATTTCCAGCACTAACAAAGGACTCTGCTCTATAAAACCCTCTGCTGTTTGTGTGTGCAGCACTTGGCTTTTCCACTCCAGGGCTGGAGGACACCCCAAAATTAAAGATAAAAGCCAAGTGAAGCCGTTGCTGCAGTAGGCCTATAACAAACTTTTAAAATCGTGAGGTTTTTCCTTCCTTCCCTTCGTGGTTTATTTTTGTCTTTCTTATTTTTTTTTTTTTTCTGTGGGGGCTGGGGCTGTGTGGTGAAGATTTAACTCTGAAATTTGGGGACGTTGCACTCGGTTGTTGGGGGATTTTTTTATCACCTTCCCCACCTTAAGAACTTTTTAAAAATTAAATATTTCTACAAACACAGTCCTGCAAACCTTCCCATGGTTCATGGGTTGCTGGATGAAGTTCCTTTGCCTTAGGATGAGTAATAATGGTCCCAGCACATTCACACGTGCTCCATGTCCTGCATATTCTGAAGAATTTTGCCAGATTGAGCCTCCTGTAAGTCAGTGGAAGTGATCACACGTTTAATTTAACCATGTCATTCCCTTCCTGCCATCTGCAGCTGCACTGCCTGAGCTCCTGTCACATCCCTGTGTTTCTGAGGGATGCTTTCCCTGCAGTAATATTGCTTCAATTTGGATTTTTCACTCTTCATAGCAGATCTGTTTAACAGCAGGGTTGCTGCTTCTTTGGACTCTAAAAAGATTTTGGACAGGATTGCTTATAAAGTGATTTTTCAGCTTGCAGTGACTGCAGTCTGCTTGCTAAACATCTATTTACTACTTTTCTTCGGGTTTTAAAGAAAGTGGAACATCAGATAATTAGTTTAACTCCTTGTTTCCAGTAATCACATCTCTCTGGGCCAGCAAATGTAAAAAAAAAAAAAAAAAAAAAAGGAGACTGAGGGAGGATGTGGCTTCATGTTACAGCACTGATTTTGCCTGGTGGTAGAACACCATTAAAAGGCATAATCCCATTTCTGGCTGTCTCTGAGTTTGCTGCAGTTCTGAGTCTCTCTTTTTATCTTTATGGCAACAAGACCACCCACTCTAATACCTTGTAAATGGTGCACTTTTAAATCAGAGCTTGTGGCTAGAGTTTTGACCTCTATTGAAATGAGTAACCTGGACAAGTGTGTTTTTCAGAAATGCATCCTGTCTTTATTTAAAGATACCAAGACAGAGATTCCACTACGCTGTTCTTTTTTTTTTTTTTTTTTAAACAGCTAATAATCTCCTCACATTAAAAAAAAAAAAAAAAGTTCCATATTATAGCTGTAATTGGCTCAGTGTCATTTTACAGCATTGCTTCATTTTACCTCTCTTGGCCAGACTGACAAATCCTGCATTATTCCCTTTTTCCCCTTCAATAAACATACTTCTTACCCTGCTGGGATTCAGACCTCACTCATCATTGTCTTAACAGAAACAATGGCTTGAAAACTCTCATCTCTTTTGTTTTAAAATGTTTTCTTTTGCCCTAAACTGTTTTTGTGGGTTTATTTTTACCAAGCTGCACACAACTGATTGCTTTACAGGAGTCTAAAAGCAGTATGTTTAGAAAATTACCTTTTATCAACCAAATTTCTCCTTTAACAAGGGAATTAAAGTAAATTTGAGAAGATTTA
This sequence comes from Acridotheres tristis, assembly GCA_037013685.1. Classification (NCBI taxonomy): domain Eukaryota; kingdom Metazoa; phylum Chordata; class Aves; order Passeriformes; family Sturnidae; genus Acridotheres; species Acridotheres tristis. The sequence goes on along the minus strand of CM072897.1, from coordinate 1,698,850 downwards.
AAGCTAGATTGCACCTTAATTCTGTGGGGCTCTTATCTTTTTCACTGGAGAGAAAATTTAACCCTGTGCCTGTAGAAATCTCCCACCAAAGGATGTTATTATATAAGGTGATGGTAAATTTTGTCTCATTATGGAGTTTTTTTTAATGTTTTGGGTTGTGTGCCCTTGTAGCTTGTGCTCCTTCAAAGGACTATTGTGAACCCAGCCCCAGGAGGGTAAAAATTGTGAAATCACATCCTGGTTGCAGATTTAGTCTAAATTAAAGCCTGGGATTTGCCTCATGTTGGAGAGGGAAGGGATGTGGGGATGTGGCTGACACTTCTGTGGAACCCAAACTTCCCAAATTCCTCTGCAGGGGCAGCCCAGGCACAACTCCAGAGATTTCCTTCTCCCCACCTGGAGAAGCCCTGGGATTATTTGTAGCATTTCTGATTCTGCCTAGAAATAATTTTGGAGAGTAAGAACTATTGAAGGAAGGTGAGGAAATTGCCCAGCAAAGTCTCTGATAAAGTTTCATTAAAAAAACCTCTCAGCCCTGAGGAGCAGAGCAGTGCTGGGTGATGAACCCGTGCTATGAAGCAAATCAAAGTTGGGATTTGAGTGTGATTCCCACAATTCTAGGAAAAAAAATCGAAATTTAACATCACCTATCTTCATTCTTATTTATCTTTGTTTTTGTTTAAGATCTAGCAGGATTTTACAGTTTCAGGAGAGGTGTGGGGAAAGACAGATATTACCAATCCTTCAAATATTTCTTTTATGGGTAAATTCAGGACAGAACAGTGTCTTGTTTCAAGCTGCACTTAGCATTTGTGCCCTGAGGGAAGAGCAGGGCTGCAGAGCATGAGGGCTTGCTTGGACAAGCTGCAATGAATGTTAAATAACTGCTTGGGAGCAGCTCGTGCTTTTAACTTAATAAATATACATTGTGGTAATGTTAGAGGAGACCTCAGGATTAGAATTATTTGAAATATGCTTTACAAGTGCTTAGCAAAGCAAAGCAGTTTGGAGTCTCAGTGAGGAGCACACGCTCCGAGGAGATGCAGGGAATTTTCCTTCATCTCATGTGGTTTAAAGCAGCAGAAGACATCTGCCTGTCCTTTGGCAGCCAGCAAGGGTGGAAAATATATTTAAATACATCTCATGACGGCAGAATGATCCTCAGGTGGAGTCCAGAGTTGCTGAACACCTTGAGCAGTAAATTCTGCTGAACTGAGATTGGTACCTTGAGCTTCTTGTGCCTGGAATGCTGCAGTTCCAGGGAATAATCAGAAATATTCCTTTTGACTGATTGATCAACTGATGCCCTTGGAAAGCTGAAAGGTCTGTGAGCACAAGGATGAGTTATTTAGCATTTACCTGAGTGGTTCTGAGGTCCAAAAGAAAATCCCTCTGCCTGTTATTTCAGGGTCCCACTGTTGTGAGTTTGCTTAGATAAGAAGGGCTCCTACTCACTCCGAGGTTGTTGCCATTCTGTGGAATCTTTTATTTACTTTATCCTTGCGTTTAATCTAGTGCAGAATGAGCTGTGACACTTTGGAGGCATAAAGGAGGTAAGATTATAAACTTGTTGTGGTGTAAATTGTCAGCAGGTGATTAATGCTGGGAGCTGTTTATTTATTGTGATTGTGTGGACAGTGGCCAGCACAGAGCTGCATTGTTCACCGTGCTGCAAACCCTGGAGGCAAAGCTTGGGGCTCTTCTCTTTCTGTTCAGGGTTTCTGAGACACAAACCTTGTGTAGATGTGGTGTTGGCAGGTTTGGAAAGCTCAGCCCCAGATTTTCGGGCTGCCTGGATGGTCTCACTGCGGGAATGGACTCCACAAAAATAATATTGAGAGCTGAGATGCCTCTCCAGGGTCAGAATTGTTCCCCTTGTGACACAATTGGACTTTCTGGACTTACCACAACCTGTAGCTTTGAGCAGGCAAAAAGAAATGTAGAAAACCTTCCAGCTCTGGCTAAACATCTTTTTTTTTTTGATAAATCTGGGGAAACCTGGAAGCTGTTTAAAATGGCAGGGTGATTAATTTCCACTTCATTTCTTCAGCTGGAGTCAATAGTTGGACAAGAGCTGCACCCTGGGAACCAAGCATTTAAATGCAGGCTGAGAAGAAAGGAGATTGCTCACATACCTTTTGGCTTGTTTCTGCTCAAAATAGCTCATACAAATGGAAATCGGTGCCCAACTTGCCCTCACTGGACCTGAAGTGGGCCCTGTTCTTTCTCTCAGCTTGGGGGGACTGTCACAGCCTGTCCCTAAATAAACCTGATGTGCATTTAATGATGTTTGATTTCTCTGGGGAAGTTTTAGGCTTGTCTTGTTCCTATTTGGAGTTGCTCAGTCAGAAATCACATCCAGGCTGTAATACATGGATAAAGGAAGCACATGAGCATTTTCTGAATCTCTGGATTTCCTGGGTGCTCACATGCAGCAGTTTGTGGTGTCTCCAGTTTTTTGTGGGAGCACATTCCCATTTTTCCTGTTCCTCCTCATGTGCAGCACACGAGCATTTTCTGAATCTCTGGATTTCCTGGGTGCTCACATGCAGCAGTTTGTGGCGTCTCCAGTTTTTTGTGGGAGCACATTCCCATTTTTCCTGTTCCTCCTCATGTGCAGCACAAGAGCATTTTCTGAATCTCTGGATTTCCTGGGTGCTCACATACAGCAGTTTGTGGTGTCTCCAGTTTTTTGAGGGAGCACATTCCCATTTTTCCCGTTCCTCCTCATGTGCAGCACACGAGCTGTTTCCTGTTGGCAGCAGGAGGGATGATTTCAAAGTGGTTTAAAAGCAGCTCTGCCATCACATTCCGGGGTAAAAACTCAGCCCAGCTCGCAGCTTCCCTCCTTCCCAGCCCTTCCTCAGATCTAAGCAGGGGATGGGATGGGATGGGATGCACCCGGCAGGAATTGTGGCCCATTCCCAGGGAAAGTGTGCCCGAGGCCGCATGAAAGGGAAGGAGGGAGGTGGGATGGGGCCACTTGGCTCAGGAGGAGCAGCCTGGGGTGAGCAGGACAATGCAGGAGTTCGCTTCCTCCTCCAGAAAATGGCCAGGCTCATCGTGTGCTCCAGCAAAATTTATGGGATACTCGGATGTACAGGTTTTTTTTGGGTTTTGAAAAGAAGGATCAGCTTGCAGAACTGTTAGATGTTGATGCCAGATGTATTTGGATGTGGTTTGCTTTGTTCTTAAACAATAGGCAGTTTTAAAGAAAGAGGAATATTCCTTGTGCCCATATGTCCCATTGTTTCCACCACGGGTAATCCTGGCTACAGGGCTCTGCATTATCATGCTGATTCTGCTGGCAGTGACTCATTGGATATTTGTCATGCAGTTTGCGGAATCTTTGATCTCTGCCCTTCTTTTCTGATCAAATCTGAGATCTGCATCCTGTGCTGGAGCTGGGACACATTTCTGAAGGAGGAAATTCCAGCACTGTACACCCAAGAGGTGCTGGGACTGGTAGGTGGGAGCAGTTAGTTCTCTTGCAGTTTTTCATGGTGCTGTGTTTTACCAGCAAAGGGAAATAACATGCAGATTAAAAAAAAATTTCTAACGGTAGACCAACAGCATGAATTTCAGAAATAATTTTCAGAAAACTCAGAAAGGAACAAAGAAATCTTCCTGGTGCCACTTGCTTTTAATGTAAGCTAAGCATCTCCTTTTTCCATGAGGGTGCATAAAATGTACTTTGAAAATGATAGGAAGCTATCAGGAACTCATTCACCTGAGGATCATTGAACTTTTTTTAAATCTTACTTGGAATTCTCAGGTCTTAAATTAACTTACCTAAGATATTTCAAGGAGTATCTTTGATTTCTCCCTGAAATCCAGGGCTGATGGCTGAAGATAGTGCAACACGATTTCCTGGCTGTGCAGACTAGGAGTGATGAAACCATAATTGGATTCAATATTTTCTTTTACCGTTGGGGACATGGATAACATTTATGTCTCTGAGTAGTTTTGTTTTTATCCGTGCTGGTTAAAGGTCCTGGGCTGGTGGCTGTGTCACAAAGGGCTGAATAGCAGATGGCAGCTGTGGAAGTGTAAATTAGCAGCAGGTGACAGTTCTGGAGAGCCACTCCTTGTGCTGGGCCCATTCTAGGGGTAAAATTGCTAGATACTCCATCAATACAGAATAAAACTTCTTGGAATCTTTCACTCACTTAACCCATCAGGAATTCTTTCTTCTGTCCATTTACACTTGGTCTGGGTGTTCTTTTATTCACCCAAATAACTTGTGGTGTGAGAGCTGGATTTTAATTTATATACAAAAATTTCTAGGCTTTACAGTAGCCAAAATTTGTATTTTTTTATTTTTTTGTCCTTCTTTTCTGTTCACACTCAGGTACACAAAGGTGAGGGGAGGAAGGAGAATGCATTTAAGGTTCCCATCTGAGGTGTCTGGGGCAATTTTGGTTCTCTCCAGCAATTTTTTACTGACTTGGGAGTGGTGGTGACAGGTTTTGCAAAAAGTAACATCCGGTGTCCTGGGCCAAGTGAGTCCTGAGTGTGAGTCAAAGTTTTTCAGGGAAATGGTGGATTTAGCAATACAGAATGATCATATTGGCTCAGCACCTTGGGTACCTGCTGATGTGTGAGGCATCACAGCAGCTTCCAGCCTTCCCAAAAAGATCTTGGCAAAGGTGGCAACAAAAAGAAAATCCACTCTCTGAGCCTTCGTATAGCACCAGCATAAGATGTTTGATTGCCTTCTACAGCAAAAAAAAAATTAAAATTTTTAACCTACTTTTAGTCAATTTCTAAAAAAGGCAATCACATTTTAAAATATCTTTAGTATTGGATTTCTTGCCTTTTTTTTTTTTTTTGCCCCAAAGAATCATTCAAGTCCAATCAAGTTAAGGCATAACATGAATGGAGTAGCACAGCAACCCCAATTAGGGTTTCCCCAGCCTAAAAAATAATTAAATGGATATGCAGAGAGTTTGGATGGTGATGACTCCATGACTGCTCCCTAGCATGGAAGTGTTACATTAACCCTGGATAAAAGCAAAATACAGAACTTAAAGTCAAGAGAGGTATCAGGTTTGCTGGTAAAGATCTTCAAATCCAGCTGCTGCTGCAAATCTGGAAATGACTTTTGTGTGCAGCAGAACTTCTCAGGTGTTCCCTTTTCACCTCTGGAAGTGTGCAGGGAAGGTGGAATGGGGAAAAATCAGCATTTCCAGCTCCTTTTTCAGCTCTAGAAGTGTGCAGGGAAGGAGGAATGGGGAAAAAATCAGCATTTCCAGGTCCATTTAGAGCTCTGGAAGTGTGCAGGGAAGGTGGAATGAGGAAAATCAGCATTTCCAGTTCCATTTCCAGCTCTGGAAGTGTGCAGGGAAGGTGGAATGGGGAAAATCAGCATTTCCAGCTCCATTTTCAGCTCTGGAATTGTGCAGGGAAGGTGGAATGGGGAAAAAATCAGCATTTCCAGCTCCATTTCCAGCTCTGGAAGCGTGCAGGGAAGGTGGAATGGGGAAAAAATCAGCATTTCCAGCTCCTTTTTCAGCTCTAGAAGTGTGCAGGGAAGGTGGAATGGGGAAAAAATCAGCATTTCCAGCTCCATTTCCAGCTCTGGAAGCGTGCAGGGAAGATGGAATGGGGAAAAAAATCAGCATTTCCAGCTCCTTTTTCAGCTCTAGAAGTGTGCAGGGAAGGTGTTGTGTGGAAAATCAGCATTTCCAGGACTCTGAGCTGAGGTTTTGGTTCCTGCTGGGCTCTCCTGGCTGGAGCAAGTGGAAGTTGAGAACTGACTCAACTTCATGGTAGGTAAAGAAGTGATTTCAAACACGAGCAATTTATCTGCATATTGGTGAGGATTTATTTGTGGCTGGATTTCATTGTTTGGAAATATTTGTGGTTTTACTCCAAGGGGAGTTCTGGAGGGGGGAACTGCCCCAAATTGCTTCTGCAGCTGCCAGAGGCTCCGTGAGCTTTCCCCTGTCTCCAGCCAGAGCTGCTGCTCATTTTTCAGGATTTTTGTCCCTTTTTTAGCCCTGAGAAGCTGCAGCTCAGAGCTCTTCTTATTTTCAGCCTTGCAGGGATGCACATCAGGGTCCCAGTCCTTTATATTTTCTTGCTTAGGGACACACACATAAATACATACATTTATTTTTAAAAACGTGTGGTATTTTTTTCCCTTTTTATTTAATTTTTCAATAAGAAAACGACATCAGGAGCATCTTTAAGCCACACTTAGCAAACAGTTCAGGTGAGCGCTGAGGTGTGACCTGAGCTGGCACTGCACTGAGGGAAGGTCTCTCCCAAACTTTAGGAGCAGCAAGAGAGGACTTAAAGAGCCTCCTGTTATTCAGTGCTCAGGAATGTATTTTTTTCCCCTTTTTACTTAATTTTTCTATAAGTAAAAGGCATCAGGAGCATCTTTAAGCTGAACTTAGCAAACAATTCAGGTAAACGCTGAGGTGTGACCTGAGCTGGCACTGCACTAAGGGAAGGTCTCTTCCGAACTTTAGGAGCAGCAAGAGAGGACTTAAAGAGCCTCCTGTTATTCAGTGCTCAGGAATGTAATTTTTTCCCTTTTTACTCAATTTTTCAATAAGAAAACGACATCAGGAGCATCTTTAATCTGCACTTCTCAAGCAGTCCAGGTGAACACTGAGGAGTGAGCCGAGCTGGCACTGCAGCATCCATTCTGCACGAAGGGAGGGAAGGGCTCTCCCAGGTTTTAGGAGAGCCTGGGCTCCAAGAGGCTCCTGTTATTCAGCGCTCAGGAATGCAGAGCCTTGCTCCAGCCGGGCTGTGGGCGGCTGTTTGGTTTGCGGTTCTTGCTGGGGGGTTGGTGATTTTTAAAAGCACTTGCTGAATTGGCATTTGGGTGAATAATGGGCTACTTTAGACACAAATGATAAATGTTAGTCACAGGAGAGCAAAAGAAGTTTCTTGTGTTGGTCATGGATTTGGAGTATCAAAAAAGGGAGGGGGGAAAGGGAAAAGAGAGAGCAAGCCCAGGGTTTTCAGTGCTTCAGAAAGTGCAAATTGAACAGAGCTGCATTTATGTTATGTGACATCTCTAAGCCTTTGGCTCTCTCGACTTAATGCCAGATATCTAATTTGGAAATATTTATTGTAACTGGCATATCTTTTAGAAGCCTGTCATCAAACTGTCCTTGCTAACTTGGTTCTGTTAAGTGACTGTTTTTTTTTTTTTTTTTCAGTGCTTCAGTCAGATGAATTTCTGCTTTCCTATGGCACATAGTGGCTGCTACAGAAAAGCTTCTAGGATCTTAGCTGGATTTATGCACTGGGTTATTTTTGGTTTGCTTTAGGTTGTTTTTTTTTCCTTTTTTTCAATCTGGAATCAAAGATCCTGCAAAATCAGATGCTTCAAGCTGCATTCCTAGAGTGCTAAAAGTGTCTCTGACAGAACACCTTGATATTTCTTTTTTCCCCAAGTGCTGAGGGCTCACCAGCCCCTCTCAGACTCGCACTCTGCTGACCTGATTTTTTCAGGTTACTTCAGTGCATTAATATGGAATGAGGATATAGAGTTCTACATGAAATAACAAAAGAGCAGGTTAGGCATAGAACCTGTTTTGAGGATGGAATTTTATTTTCCAGCTGCCTTTGGTTTTTAAACGCTTTATTTGCTTATTGTTGATTTGCTTTAAAAAGCAAAGCTCAGTGCTCCATGCCTGGCTGAGGTTCATCCCTGTGCTTGGGTCACTGAGATACTTCCTCTGCATCAAATATTTCTTGCTGTTCTCAACCAGGTGTCCAGAATTCTCAGCCTTAACTCGGTGTTAGATCCCAAAAGAAGCATCCTAGGGTGTAGAATCCAATAATAGGCTTTGGGAGGGAAAAAAAAAAAAATCCAAAATCCAAACTCCATCAGTGCAGCAGCTCCCAGAAGGGCACAGAAAGTTTTAGGGAGGGGGGTAGAGGTGATGTTGATGTGAAACAGATCCTTCCAAATCTTTGCTGGTCTGGTTGGTTCCTCTCTGCCCCAACAGTGAGAATTGTTTCAAACCGGGCTTGGCTTTGCTTCTTTGAAATGATGTGTCAAATACCGAGCCTGAGACCCAAATGGAAGCAATTCAGGGCACTCTGGATGAGGCTGAAGGAAAAAGGGAAATTGTTCAGGATGCTGTGGATGAAGCTGGACACCGAGTCCTTGCTCTGCTAAACATCCTGGCAAAAGTGGATTAGAGAAATCCCAATTCCACTGGAGGGAAAAGGATTCCTCCTCTTGACTTCCGTGCAGCAGCTACAGAGGGTCGTTGAGGCAAGTTTTTAATTAATTTTTGTTTGTGAGGGGGGAGAGGAATCCACAAATATTTCCCTGATTTCTGAGAGATGAAAAGGGGCTGCCTATCGCTTTTAACGTCAATGATGTTAATAATGCAAAGCCACAGAAAGGAAATTAAACTTTAAAAACCATGTTAAAATAACACCGAGAATTTGACTATGGCCCACAGAGGCAAGAAAGTTCAAAGGGAAGAGTGAACTTTATCTGACCCTGACGTGCCTAGGAATTGCAACACAATTTCTATGTAATATTATCCAATTTTTAGAGAGGCTTTAGCAGAACAGGAAGAGGAAGGTTACTGGCACCCTATTTCAAATTGAAGTTATTCCCTGTATAGTTTGTACAATGCTGGGAGAAAAAAAAAACCAACTTGAAAATCATCATTTTATGCATCCAAGCTCTGAAATAATTTAATATGTGCCTATTTAGATGATGCCTATCAGAAAAGTAAAAGTATCCTTAAACTTAGAGGTTTTCTGTTTGCTTTTTTTTTTTCCCCAGAGAAGGTATATGAGCAAAATATCTTTCCTGTGGAGGTTATTACTCTGTTGTTCCTCTAAACCTTTAGACTTTTAAGCCATAAATCACTTCACTGGGTACATGTTTCTTATTAAACACCATTAAACTTTCTACTCCATCTTCGTGGCAGGTGGTTTGATGGTTTTGTTTTCCGTATTCTTGTTGTGCTATCTTAGTTTTTGTGTGAGGATTTTCAGTGGGGTTTTTTTTTTTTTTGCTAGTTTGGAGTTTCATTACAGATGTTGATGTGTTCTGGCCCTGCGTTTGAAATACTGTCAAGAAATGCAGCATTTAACAAGCTGGGAAATTCTGGAATTAACGAGTGTTGCCTTTCTCACAGGTGCTACAGCTCTTGGCAGTTTTGGCTTCGGGAGGAGTTTTTAATCAGAGCTTTGAGTGTTTGTTTGTGTCCCGGCAGCCTGGGGGGAGATGTGTGCCAGCTGTTTTATTCCTCCCAGCACATGGAGCATTCTGCAAGGGGACACGAGCTCCCTGCCATCCCTGCAGTGTCACCCCAGTGTGATGAGATGGGGATGTTTGGACCCACCAGAGCAGCTTCTTCCCCTTCTCTTCCTCCTTGTGTTCCCCCCTGGGGCTGCAGCTCCATGCTGGGAACCTCCCTATTTCCTCTGCTCTGGCAAAAAAACCTCAACTTCCCTGTCACTCCTGCACGTCCCAGAGGTTTTTTTAAGCCATAAGATCCCTTCTGCTTTTGGTGGCTGCTGTCACTTCCAGTGTTGTTTTGGTTTTCCCAGAATTGATGAGGATATTCCTCACTAAATGGTTAAAAATCTTCCAGCCAAATCCTCCTCAGAGGAAGCTGTGCCTGCAGCCTGATGTGCTTGGCTGACCAGAAAACCCCAAAACCCCAGGGCAGCCCAGAAAAGGTGCAGAGGTGTTTGTGGCCTGGGCTGGAATTTGCACATGAGTAACTCAGGGTGTAAAAGTGAAGCTGCTCTGGACCCCTGAGGTCGGGGCTGGGTCATTTGGAGTCACTGACTCAGAAAGGAGGGAAATCCCCCTGTGGAGAGAACCTGGGCAGCCTCAGCTTTTGGCAGCCAGGTGCCTTTGGAGGTGTTGGATGGGGAATGTGCCCAGGTGGGTGGAAAGGATCTTGGGGAGAGTTTTCCCCTTGTCCTTCTGCTCTAACCTTGGCTCTGCACATCCACGAGCTCCTGGGTTTCAGTGGTGCCACTCAGAGGTTGCCCAAGGCCTGTGGTTTCACTCTGGCTGTGCTCCTCGTGTGTTTTCTGACTCCTTGGAGGGCAAATCGTGCTGTTTGTCAGCGGAGGGGGAAGGGGTTTTTTTTGGTGAAGTGTGAAGCTGCAACGTGGGCACTTCAATTTGGTTTTGTGTTTGCTTTCTTGGAGAAGCTCCAGTGGAGCTCTTCTCCTCTGAGTAACACTGGAGGCCTCCTGCACAGCCTGAGCACATGGAATTCCCACAAGAGACACTCCAAAAGAATTTTTTTTTTTTTTTTTTTAAATAGCAGCCAATTAATGAGAGACTGCTGCCGTAAAGACTCACGGCGTACTCATTGAAAATGTATTTGGTTCTGCCAAACCACATAGAATAGATGGGATAGAGACATGAACATTTGCAAGGGAGGAGTCAGTATTTCATTTTCCCAGTGACCTGGGAGAGACCCAGAGAGGGTGACTGGTCAAAGGCAATCTACAGAATTCACTGCTGGAGCAACATGGGAATGACGTGGAAGCCCTGGACTGTGAGAAGATTTTTTTAATGATTTTTTTTTTTTTTTTTAAAGTTATCATAAGCAAATCTATACACAGACATGACTGGTCTGATCCAAAGCCTGTGTGCATTTCCCAAACTCCTTCTGAGCTTTGGATCAAGTCCTAAGTCTGCAGAGAGGAGCAGGGGAGTTGTTTTTTGGGATTGTGTCTGTCCTGGGCTCTGGCTGATGCAGCAGGGGTGGCTGTGCTGGGAGAAGGATGTGAGCATTGCACATGTGAGCTACACACACTTCTCCAAGGTTTATGCAGGAGGGCTCTAACAACCAGGGGAAATATTAGACATGTGTGCTTTACAATAGAATATATGTAAGAAATGTTAATCTTCATGCTGTAAGTTATTATGAAGAATTTTCTGTCTTGCCATTGCCAGATATAAGATAAAGTTTATTATTATTTCTCGTTGCAGTTAGTTTCTCAAAGAACACACATGTGGCACAAGAGAAATGGGAGAGTTGCACTTTTGTTCTTGTCATCCTGCAGGTCTGTGAGTGTCCCTGTGCCTCAGTTTCCTTGCTTTGAAATGGAGCAAATCAAGCCCTGGGGCACTGAGACAAGTGAGTGAGAGTGTATCAGAAATGGACTTGTCTGATGAAATGGGAGCCAGAGAATTGCATAATTACATCTAAGATAAAACTTTTATTTCTCAGGTTATTGTGGGCATTAAGTTGTGTAATGGTGCAAGAAGGGAAAAATTGAATGCTCTTGAAAACCTTGTGTAGGATTTCAGCGTGGTGAGCAATGTTTCTTTTTGGGGACAGAGCAGGGGGCAGAGGCTGCATTGCAGCATCCCCAAACTGCAGAGAGGGCTGACCTAAAACCCAAACTGATTCCTAGAGTGCCTCAAGTAGGATTGATCTGGTGGAAAATCCCAAATAATGGGTCAGGGTGTGCCAGCAGGAGTGTTAGCAGTTGGAAAAGCATTGGATACCTTGCAGCTTGCTTGAGGATGATCAAGCAGGATTACTTTGAACTTCACTTTTTTTTTTTTTTTTTCCCCAAAAGAAATTAATCCCAATTGTTAGGAGGAAAGGAATCAAAATTTGTCTTGCCAAGAATCACGGGCAGATGAGGAGGAGGAAAAGAGCAGTGGGTAAATACGTTTATTGGTAAGGGATTTTTAAGGCAAAGAAGTAAATCCATGAGTTAAATTTTGGAGTCACGAGTATTTTTGAAATTTTCTTGGTGAAGTGTTTGGTCTCTCGGTGACTTCACTCAGATAATTTTGGTCAATTATTTTGTATTGCTCTGCCTCATGGGAGGGTATCCTCCCAGCACAGAGGCTCTTTTATCAGCCCGTGTCCCGATTTGCCACTAAATGTCGTGGGAGTTTCCCCAGAGCCATGTGATGTTTTGGCTGCACCTCTGCCAGTGCAGATCTGACACTTCAGATGGGATTTTTGTCGTGCACAGATGGGCAGGACCAGGCTGTGACAGCACCAGGAAAGGGTGAGAAAAGGAAAGCTCTGCTGGATCTGAGCAGCTCCTCCTGGTGCAGAAAGCAGGGACAGTGATCATTCCTTGCCCCAGCAAAACCCTTCTCCCTCTCTCAGCAGGTCAGGGCGGGCAGAAGGATCCTTAGGGAGCAGTTGGGATCTGCTCTGGAGCTCTGGGACTCACTGGAAAGAAGATTCCAGAATCCCACAGGGTTTGGAGGGACCTCTGGAGATGCTCCAGTCCAACTGCCCTGCTGAGCTGGTTCTGTGCTGCTCTGGCTTTTGGGCAGCTCCAACCTGCTTTAACAGTATAACCAAGCTTGGAAATGTCCCCAAAAAACTGAGTTTTACTCTAGAGTGTTGTGCCTTAGTGATGTTCTCCAAGGTAACTAAACAGCCTGTCAGTATAACTTTATATCACTTCTAAATGTTAATTAATTTATCACGGTGTAAAAGCCATCCTTAGTGATACTGCTGCAGCAACAGTAGGGCTTCTGGCAAAAAAAAAAAAAAAAAAAGGATCACAAGAAACACACTTTAATTCAATTTAATGGGGGGAGAGGAGTGTCCCAAAGCTCTGTATGGGATTTCTGCCAGTTTGAAACCCAGCCCTGTGCTCCCCTGCCCACCACAAATAACACAGAACCCAAATGTTCAATGGAGCTGGAGTTGGGTCGTGGTTAAGAGAGAAAGGCCTTGATTGCATAAACAGAACCAAAACACAAGGAACAATTGGTGGGAGAAAGAACAAGGAGAAAAGAAAAAAAAAAAAAAAAAAGTCTTTCTAAATCATTTAAATCGGTAACACCCCACATGAAGGAGAGCTTGTTCTTTGGGAATGTGGTCCCACGAGGAGTGGTGAGTACGTGCAGCCCACAATTTTGACAAGGTCAAACCACCAATTTTTTCACAAGATTTGTTCTCTGTTTGTTGTTCTGGGGGCTTGGGTTTGGTTTTTTGGCAAAGCAAGTTGCTCTTACTTTGTGACTTTGGGGCATGGTGACTGGAAATGTGCAATTTTTTTCATCAATGGAGAACATACACTTTGATATTTTTGGGATTATGCCACCCATAAGAGCCATTTAATTAAAAGTTGGACTCAGTGGTCCTTGTGGGTTCCTTCCAGCTTGGAATATTCTGTAACTGCTGCCTGCTGAGCCTTTAGTACCAGTTAAGCTCATAGTGACACTGACCTTCATTTATCACCCCTCATTCCCAGCCATCAGGATCACAAAATGCCATTTAAAAAGCAATTCTTGCTGTGAAGGAAACAAAGCAAGCCCAGCAATGGTTATTTAGAAGTGTGCTCTGTTTCTGCATCCTGCATGGGAGCTTTTTCCTGTGAAGGAATGTTTAATATCACGTGGAGAATAAAGAGAAGTGAGCTGGCAGAGCAGTGAGTGGGATCCTTTCACACCCTCTCAAGGTAGCTCAGATTAATTTTATTTACCTCATCTCCAAAACCCCTTACCCAGCACTGAGATTTGTCCTTTCTGTGCCATTTTATCGTTTATTTTAAGAAAGAGCCCATTGTGCCTCGAGCCTTCCTGTCCCTGCTCCTTTGTGCCTTTTTCCTGTTCCAGATGTTGTCCCACAGGGCTCCTCTGGAACTCGCTGCTCCCTTGGGGTTTTGTTGCTTTTTTTGGGGGGACAATTTGTGACAAGAGGCACAGGAAAGCTGCCTCTCCTTGTTCCTCAGCTTCTTCTCTGTACTGAAAAACCTGATTATTCTCCCAAAATTATCATCATCATCTACTTGAGAAATATTTCACTTTTTCTGAGTGGAGACTTGCAGAGCCCATTGCATTTTGTGCTGTTGGCAGAAGCCAAAACAGTGATTCCATGGGAATTTTTTCCAGTATGGACCCTGGTTAGTGCTGGGTTCTGGCAGGTGGATCCTGGACAGCCACACTGCTAAAATAAACACAATGCTGAAGGAAATCAGCCTGTGGTTAATTAGCAGCACAGAAAATGAATATGGATCAGTGTTCAGATGTTTGAATTGGAAGTTCTTGATGTAACTTTACAGCCTTGGATGCACTAGCATTTTTTTTCAAATCCTAAAGAACCATCAAAAAAAAAAGAAAAAAAGAGTATTTTAAAAGCTCTTTTGAAGGCAGCTTTCTGTATTAAACTGATTGAACCGAGGGGGCTGGTGATGTCATTTCCCACAAACTTACTGCAAAAAACTCTCCTATAAAAGCCTAATGTTAGGAAAACCACAGCAAAACGAGAGCAGCAAAGCCATGTGCCCAAGGAATAATAAATAATGCCATCAGAGGTGGAGCAGCAGCACTCTTGCACCACCCCTGGAAAAAATCCCAGGTGCCTTTTCCCTGGGGAGGTGTTTGAAAGCCTCCCATCCTCTTTTTGAAGCCTCTTGGTGCAGTGCTGACACTTGTCAGCACGGGTGTCTTGAGGATTCCTGTGATCCTGATGAGGAGAAAAAAAAAACAGAAAAAAAAAAACCCAGCCTGGTTGTAAAACAGCTTTTTGAAACAAAATGTTCCATCGAGAGCGAGCTGGCAGCACCATTGTGTGCTTTCTTTGAAATGTCTGCTGATTTAAAGGGAGGCATTTCTGATCTTTGCTGTATTTTTGTGGCTTCCCTTGGTGGGTTGTTTTTGTTTTTTTTTTTTTTTAAGGTTCTCCTTGAAGCAATGCTCGCTGTGCATTAACATCAGCCAGCAATGCCATTCTGGAGCTTTGTGCATATGGAAAATCCTGGGATTTTTCCTGTTGAAAAAGGAATCTCTGGGTGAAATGAATCAAGTTCGAAAAATAGATATATATATATATATATATATCACTAAATTTGCCCACACATGTTGTAAACATTCTGTGTCAAGTATAAGTCAAAGAGGTTTAACGTTGTGACAAAACAGAGCAAAATAATCTCAGAAAAGAAATAAAATTAATCCTTGTGTGTACCAAGCTCCACTGGCTATTCCCTCCCCAAAATACCAACCAGGCTGTTTTTTAGATAAGATGAACCTGATGCATTTTCTGCTGAATTTTGGGCAGAGTGCTCTGGGATTGCACTGGTGAAGCACAAACCCAGCTGGGCTTGGCCATTTTGGGCCAGGATTGCTTCAGGAGATGGACAATCAAATTAAATGTGTTGAAACAATAGACTAAATGCCCTGCTTGGGGCTTTGGGCAGTGCCCAGAGGCTCCCACAGAGCTCAAAATGTCTTTTTTTTTTTTTTTCCCCTTCCCATGGACTTTGTGCAATGATTTCCACCAGCAGGGCAGAAATCTCTGGATCCTCAGGAAACATCAGGAGCCTTTTGGATAAGGCAAAACCAGGAGGCTGCTGGCTGGGAAATCCCTTCTAGAGCAAAGCAGGCTGGAGTGGGGTTAACTCTGTGTCACCGGGTCCTTCACACAGGCTGGTGCAAATTCATCCTTTATTTTTAAGGAAAGGACATTTGGAGTTACCTTTTCCATCCAGTGAAAACTTTGGTTTTAGGTTTTTTTCAACTCTTCCAAGAAAGAAAATGAAATGTTGACTTTAAGCACCTCAGTTAAATACTCCCAAGCTGTGAAAGTGCACATTTAATAGGGGAAAGTTCTGTTTTTAATGCAGTAGTTTGCATTTATAGGAAAGATAAACCCAGTCTGAAGTAACATTTCTCTGAGCCTTTTTTTTTTGGTAGAATTTGATCAGTGGTTGAAGTTCCAGGAACACTTCAAAGCAGGCAGCTCTCATTGGCCATTTGCAAAATCAACCTCTGAGACTGAGGCTCTGGAAATGCATTTATTCATAGAATATGTCTTGCATTAGTCCTCAGTTGGCCAACAAAATTATCTAAGGCATGTCTGAGGCAGCTACTAAAAAGAAACTTAAAAGACATTACTGTTCTAGCGAAGATGATGCAATACACTCGAGCTATTATCAGTCTCCAAGTAAAATGAAATCCATTCAAATGAACTTGTTCTGAAGGGTTTTGATGAGTACAGAGCTTTAAAGAAAAGCTGCTTGGAGTGGAGGGCCCACCCTTGTTCATTTGTTGTGCCTGAAAGCTGAGGTGAAAGGAGGGTGCCTGTACCCACCCCTGAGCTGAGCCCAGCTTTGCATGGCGTGAAAAGGAAGTGACACATGATATTCCATGTTGGTTTTCCTCATCTCGCAGGCCAGGCAAACAACAGCGGAATTTTGCAGCAGGAAGCAAAATGCTAAATAAGTTGGCTTTTATTCAGATAGGCTTAGAGCAGAGTGGGGTGAATGTTCCCTTTAAATCAGAATTCATAGCTGTTGCCTTGAGGTACCTCAGACAGCACTGCCTGCTGGGGCTGAAATAAAATGTTATTTTTATTTGTTAAAACACTTCATTATCTGAGAGAACAGCAGTGTTTTAAGATTTCAAAGTCCCTTTCATCCTCACTGAGCACGGCCAAGCTCTGCCTCAATGCAGCAATTCTATGGAACAGTTCAACGAGTGGAGCTGATGCACAAAGTCCAGCAAATTCCCCCCCACATTCCAAGCACATTCCAAGTTTTCTGGAATGCCAAGGTTCCCCGGGCACCTCCCTTGGAGCTTGGCAGGCCCGCAGCAGGTGGGGATGGCAGGGCTGGGGAGCAGGTGGCTGCTGCTCCCACAGCCCTGTGACAAATGGCACCGAGCATTCCGGCTTGCTGGCCCCACAGCCCTCTGGGGAATGTCTCACGTCTCTCACAAAACAATTAAGAGCCCATTAGCAGGAAATGCTTTTGCCAAGGCAGCACCTGACACAGCCACTGGGTGCACCTTCACTTGTGAGGCAGGAATGAATGCAGCAGCCTTGGCCAGGGAAGGATTCCCCCATTGGGCAGCCTGGCCCTGCTCCAGCCCCTTCAGTTTTGTTTTATTTTATTTTATTTTATTTTATTTTATTTTATTTTATTTTATTTTATTTTATTTTATTTTATTTTATTTTATTTTATTTTATTTTATTTTATTTTATTTTATTTTCCTCTCCTCTCCTTCCCTTCCCTTCCCTTCCCTTCCCTTCCCTTCCCTTCCCTTCCCTTCCCTTCCCTTCCCTTCCCTTCCCTTCCCTTCCCTTCCCTTCCCTTCTTCCCTTCCCTTCCCCATTTAACTTAATTTCATTTTTATTCTTATCGTCAAGTGCTCGAAAAAACCCAATACCACCTTTTTTCTTTTTTTCGTTTTTTTTTCTTTTTTGCATGGTTTCCATATCAGTGCCTCTTGTAGCAATCCATGTTGCTTTTTTTGATTACTAAGTAGTAGCTGGCTGAGCAGCCAGAGCTTTTATAGCAGTGAAATCCTTCTGTGTGGGAGTTTGTGGCCCCTGTGGAAGTTTCAAAGGCAGAGACAATCTTATCTTCCTAAAAAATACGAGTAAATAATAAAAAGCAGATTTTAAAAGAATCCCCAAAGAGTCATGGTAATTTATCAAGGGTGATCAGCAGAGGAAAGCAGAAAGGGTTGGTGCTCTTTGCTTTGCTCATGCACACATTTCCCTTCCTGATGCCACTCTGATTTTCAGAAAAATGTATATTTTTAGTTCTTAGCATATATTTTCCCCTCTTTTCTTCCCCTGCCTGTAAAAAAAAATCCGTGTATTTCCCAGGATTTGCTCACCTGCACTTCAGCACTCATATTTTGAAAGTGAAATCTGATTAATTGCTGCAGGAAGAATGGGATGGGGATGTTTTTAATTTCTTTTCCCCGCAAAGCCGCTTCACACCCTGGTACACAGCTCCTGGGACAGCTGCTCCTTCCTGTTTGTCCGTCTCATTTACCTGCTCATCCTGCTGTAAATGGAAATTCCTGGGTCAGGGACTTTCTCTTCCCTGCTGCTTGTGTATTAGGGCTGATATTTGTTGGGGTTTAGCGGGGGATTAGTGGGTGCTGCCATCAAACAATCGGGCATCCTCAAGAGCCAGCGGTGTGAAGGGCTGGAATGGAATTTGCTGAATTCATTCCATGTGCAAATGAGCACACACAGGTTCAGCTGCAGAGCTCTCCTGGAAGGAAACCAACTTTTCAGGTTTGGGGAGCTGCTTTTGTTTGCTTTTCTGGGCACCCTCTTCCAGCTGAGAGCTTTCTGTAGCTCTGGGCACAGGGGAGGTTCTGAGCACAGATTAAACTGTCTGAATGCTCCTGGGTTTTACCCGAGGCTCATTCAGGGTTCTATTTTTTTTTTTTTTTTTTTTTTTTTTTTTGGGAACTGTTATGCATAACTGCATTCATGATTTCAAGTTTTGACATCTATTTTTGTGGTGTTAGAATTCCTGGAGTGTTTCCAGTATCCTTGCACAGCAGGGACCTGCCACTTGTATTTACAGAAAAGCCTTGAGAGCAAAGGGGACAATTCTGATAAGGATAAAACACTTAAAAAGCACCTGAAGATTTTGAGAACTTGGGTTTAATTACCAAATCCAGCTAAGCTTTATGTGCCAGAACAAGAAATTCATCTCACTTTGCTCTGTTGGAGAACTGTGTCCCCAGAGCCTCACTTTTTTCAATCTAGTGTGGCTTTTACCATTCCCACATTTATTTTAAACAAAATATTTTCCCCTTCAAGCCCAAATATTGCAAATAGGAGCAAGGAATGTAGAATATGATGTATTCCAGTTACCTGGGGCACTCATGTTTTATCTTTGATTTGTGCTGAGAGAAAGGAGATACCAACAGCCCATCCCTGGCAGGGAGGAGGAGGAGGAGGAGAAGTATTTTCAGAATTACAACCCTGTGGTGAATCAGCACATCCCCCGGCTGGGTTTCCTGCTGTGGGCAGGGTGTGGTGCAGCTCTGGGTGCAGGGATGGGACCCCAAAGTGCCCCTTCCTCACCTCTCCCAACTCCTGAGACATCCCAGCCACGCTCCCAGCAGAGCTTCCCACCACTGTTCCCAAAAACAGCGGGATTTGTGGGGTGAGGAGCACGGGGGATCTGGGATGGAGGAGAACAGGGGATTTGGGATGGAGGAGCACAGGGATTTGGGATGGGGAGCACAGGGCTGTGGGATGGAGGAGCACGGGGGATCTGGGATGGAGGAGAACAAGGATCTGGGATGGAGGAGAACAAGGATCTGGGATGGAGGAGAACAGGGGATCTGGGATGGAGGAGAACAGGGGATCTGGGATGGAGGAGCACAGGGCTGTGGGATGGAGGAGCACAGGGCTGTGGGATGGAGGAGCACAGGGATCTGGGATGGAGGAGCACAGGGATCTGGGATGGAGGAGCACAGGGATCTGGGATGGAGGAGCACAGGGATCTGGGATGGAGGAGCACAGGGGATCTGGGATGGAGGAGCACAGGGCTGTGGGATGGAGGAGCACAGGGCTGTGGGATGGAGGCTGCAGTTGGTCACAAACCACTGTCCTACTTTTTGGTATGGGTGGCCTGATTTGTACAATGGTGCCAGTTCTCATCGGGCTGTTTACAGAGCACAGGCAGGATGTGTGCTGGGCTGTCACTCTGCATTATCTGCTCCTGCTGTATTTTTAGGCTCTTGCTTCTATGACAAAATATTCAGTGACAGTATATTTGCCCACAAGCCTTTGAAGGTCTGTTTTTGCCTCATGGAAGAGCTCCCATTGTTTGGGATTCAGCCAGCCTTTAAGCAGCAGTGCTGTGTGTTTTACATGTCATCTCCATAATGTTTCTAGAAACAAACTTTGGGTTGCTTTCAGTAAAGCCTCAGAAAGGTTGAGTTTGTGGCAGGCTGGCTGCTGCTCAGTCCTCGGTGCCAAACAAGTTGTGGGGAATGTTGTGAAAGCTGTGGGGAGGGTGTGTGGTGCTGGTAATTCCAATAAATAGAGCAGCCTGTGGAGGAGCTGCTGCCTCACAAGGGAGCCCAGATCCATGCAGGGGGATCCCAGAGATGCTCAGGTCAGGCAGCAGAACAGGAGAGCAGATTGTTGCTGCAAGTGCTGCAGCTGAAATGTGAGAAAGTCGTGCTCTAAGGAGCAGGACTGAGACTTCTGGTGTGAAATCCTGGGCCAGGACTGTGGAACTTTCCACCAGCACTGAGAGCTAATTCCCCAAGCTCAGCATATTCAAAGCCTGAATTCAAAACTCATCTTTTCCATGAGTATTTTTTTTTTTTTCTCACAAACTCACAATGGATAAAAATAAAATCTTAAGAACTAATCCAGTTAAGCTTTTTCTTGCCGGCTGAGAAGAAAGGGAGGCAGGAGGAACAATGAGCACTTTGTTTCTCTTTTGCAATATCTGGTCTGTGGTCAGATACAAGAGAGGTAAAGGGGTCACAATAACCACAGATCATTTGGAGCTGGATGTGCTGCATTACAGGTCTGGGTGGGACATTTTGGAGGGGCTAGAACCAGCACAAAGCCGTGTGGGCAAGTTGACTTAAAAGACTGAAGAAGACAAATCTTCTTTTCCAGGCTCTTCTATAAATCAATTACCATTTGTTCCTTATTAATAATTTAGCTGCCAAGAACGTGCTTATTGCTTTAAAAGAGGGGGAGAAATGCAGACTGTCCCTGTACTGAGGAGCTGGCAGGCTCAAAGATGCAAGGCAGTACTCCTGGGAATATCCAGGGAAAACTGTAACCATGGGCTGTATTAATTACTTCAATAATTTTGCACTATCTGCTCCCTTTTTGTCAGCTTGCATCGTGGTGATCCTGGTTGGTGCTCTCAGTTTAATCAGCCTTCCCAAGGAAACGAGCTGGTGAAGGATCATCCTTCCATCTCTTCAGGGCTGGAAGGAATTTCTGCAGCCCTGTAATGGCTGAAAGCTGCCAAAAACAGGGACAGGGACCCAGGTGGGAGGGGAGGAAAAGGCAGAGGGAAGCACGTGAGGGATGTCCAGTCTGGACATGGAGTTTGGGAGAAGCTGCTGTTGGTATGAGCTCTCAAGTGTGTTATAAAAGAGGGCTGGAGTGCCTTGAGGACAAGGTTTTGAACTTAATACCTGTGAGAAGATAGGGGACAGTGTGAGAGAGGAGGGTGATTGATGGGTCACAGTGATAATTTTAGCAGCTCTGTTTTCTGATGGGTTGGAGGAACAAGATATTTATCTGCTGTGCCAGAGAGGAGGAAGAGATTAGCTGGGATGACACAAGGACAGGCAAGTTGTTTTGATTGCTGAAAGGAAAAAGAAGGGGTAGGTCTTCACTTGCTTCAGAGCTTTGGATTTTTGGGGTTTTTTTGCTTTGACTTCTGCATAAGAAAAGGTATCAAACAGAAAAAGGCTGCTGGGGTGGTCTGGAGCAGTGGTTCTGGATGGTGAGTAGTTTCTAGAGTAAGGTTTGATGCAGCAAGTCCGTGCCAGGATGGGGCTGAACCTCGGGTTCAGCTTTGCCATTCCCCCAGCAGCAAGGAGAGACACAATGCAAGTGAGGTGCAGAATCAGAGAATAACAGAAAAGTTTTGGGTGGAAGGGACCTTAAATCTCACCCCAATACCACCCCTGCCATGGGCAGGGACCTTCCACCATCCCAGGCTGCTCCAAGCCCTGCCCAGCCTGGCCTTGGGCACTGCCAGGGATCCAGGGACAGCCACAGCTTCTCTGGGCACCCTGTGCCAGGGCCTGCCCACCCTCACAGGCAGGAATTCCTTCCTTATGTTGAATCCAAATCTCCCCTCTGCCAGTTTAACCCGTTAAGGCACGGCACAGAACTTGAGTTGAGGTGCTCAGGGATGTTGGGAGGCAGAGCATGGAGCTGGCAGAGCTCTCCTCGAGGGGAGAGCCCCTGGCACAGCCCTTGGCATGGATTTGAGGGCTGGTTTGGGATCAGCTGGCACACTGAACACTGCAGTGCCCTTCCCCTGGCAGCAGGTTCATCTGGGAGAAGGATGAAGGATGTCGTCTGCAGGCTTGGAGGTTTGGGAATGGGATAAGGAGGAAGGTGGAGAGGGGTTGGACTTGTTTAATGTCTCATTGAGAGGGGGAGTTGGATCCTGTTACAAACAGAGCAGACTCTCAGTAAATAGAGGCTGAGTGCTGTGAGGGGGAGGCTGCTTGGTCATTGCCTCTGTGTATTTTAGAGCAATCACATTTGTTTCACGGAGTTGTTTTTTTGAGGATGGAGTGGGTGTGTGGACCAAAGGCTTAGTCACGAGGGGAGGGGAAAGAAAACTGTCTTGACTTGTGAAGTCAAATATTTGTGACTTATCCCATTGTTTCCCTATCTTTGTTTAGTTTCAGTCCATGCTCACATGCTGTAGGAGGGAGCAGTGCTGCTCTGTCTGTGTTTGCCCATTACTCCTTTCTGTAGCTTCCAGGTATTCCCAGAGGATTCCTGCTTTTTTCCACCCTGTGCTGTGTCCCTCACTCTCCTGCCCTGGACAGTATTTAGGGAAGGTGTAGGTAGTGAGACATCTCCCATCAACACAACCTGGAGGGTGCTTAAAACCATGTGGATGATTCAGTGGAAATCCCTCTGTTCTCTGAGTCACCAGGCACCCAGCAAGTGAATTTTGTGCTCCAGAGGAGACAGAAAAAGGCCATAATTGAGAGTTACCCCTCTGTGCCTCATTGTGTTGGTTTAGAGGAGCTGGGTGGTGCTCCCGGGTCTCCTGTCTGCATTTCATCTGCAGAGTGATTATGGCTTGCTCGGAACTTCCCCCACAACTTTGGTTTGGAGCAAGCAGTGGTGGTGTCATGGTGACATCACAGTGCTGGGATGGTGGTGGTGGTGTCATGGTGACATCACAGTGCTGGGATGTTGTTGTGGGTCTCATGGTGACATCACAGTGCTGGGATGTTGGTGTTGGTGTCATGGTGACATCACAGTGCTGGGATGTTGGTGTTGGTGTCATGGTGACATCAGAGTGCTGGGATGGTGGTGGTGGTGTCATGGTGACATCACAGTGCTGGGATGGTGGTGGTGGTGTCATGGTGACATCACAGTGCTGGGATGGTGGTGTCATGGTGACATCACAGTGCTGGAATGTTGGTGTTGGTGTCATGGTGACATCACAGTGCTGGGATGGTGGTGGTGGTGTCATGGTGACATCACAGTGCTGGGATGGTGGTGTAGGTCTCATGGTGACATCACAGTGCTGGGATGGTGGTGTCATGGTGACATCACAGTGCTGGGATGGTGGTGGTGGTGTCATGGTGACATCACAGTGCTGGGATGGTGGTGGTGGTGTCATGGTGACATCACAGTGCTGGGATGTTGTTGTGGGTCTCATGGTGACATCACAGTGCTGGGATGTTGATATTGGCTGTCACACAGAGTTTTGGTGTCCCTCTCATCCTGGCTGCACCACAGAGATGAACAGATCTATTTGTGCACTTGTAGAATGCTGCAAACCCTGAAGGATTTGAAAGAGCTGGCAATTGTTTTGTGCTCTCTGGATTCCCACTCAGGGCACAGCAGAGGGGGTTGGGCTCCTGCTTCAGGACAGGTGGGATCTCTCCTGTGGCTTCCAAGAATTTCCAGCCTTTATGTGGCATTATTGCCCAGGAAAGGTGTGAGGCCTGTGTGGGGGCAGGGAGGAGGAGAGCATTCCCAAAAAGCATTCCCTGCCCCTTTGGAAAGTGCCAGAACCACACACAGAGCCCAGCCCACCTCCTGAGTGCCTGGCACCAGCCAGGAGGGGCCAGAAAGGAAATTAGGAAGAAAAACACGCCTTGTTTCTGGAATTCTGCTGGCCATCACCCATCATTTGCCTGGCTGTGTCACTGTCCCCCCTGGAGCAGCTGCCAGAGACACCAGGTGCTTGTCCTCCCTGTGTCACCTTGGCCTTGCAGTGCTTGACAGAGGACCGTGTGAGGTCGATGAAAATCAAAAGCAGCTTTAAAATGTGCTCTGCTTTTTTTTCGAGTACAAACTAATATTTACCTGTGGCTCTGCTTCCCTCCTCGTTCCCTCTCCTTGGCAAACTTCAGATCTGGTTCAAGCTCAATGTTTAAGCATTTATCCAGTGAGGTTCCCAGGACGTGAATATCAAATATTCTTTGGAGTGAGGAGGGAGGGAGGGAGGGAAGGGGGAGCTGACAACAGGAAAGGAATCTGAAATGGCTCTCTGTTCCTTAAATGTGAGTTTGGATGCAGTTGATATTTTCAGCTGTTCGTAATGGACACCTCATGGAAAACTTTTGAAAAACATCTCATTTGGGAACAGTTCTGTGCCCTGTGGTGGTTGAAAGGTGACCTGTTTTCATGCTGGGGTTTTTTTTTTTTTTTTCTGGACTGTTCTTTAATCACTTCTTGCGTCAAGATTTTATTGCTACTGACATTTACATGAAAATAAGATATTTATGTTGATTTCAACCACTTGCTTTTTCCTGCTGCATTTTCTGTCACCCCAGCTGGATTTCCAGGGAGGAATAGCAATGACCAAACCCTCACAGGAACACAAACACACACACACTCTGGAGATCCTGTTTGGGTGATAAGAGTGACTTAGCGTGATCCTGGTGCTTTGGAGAGCTCTTATTCATGGAGCTGCTCTCCCACACATCCTGCATTAGTCAGAGCTCTTTGGAATTAGACATCCTCACTCCTGGAGCACCAGGGCAGGGAAGAGTAAAGGAGAGAGGGAAATGGTGCATCCAGACAGAGCAACACCCTGAAAAAATCACATTTTTGGTGAGCAGAGAATTCCTTGTGTCTTGCAGCATGGGGAAGATAAGATATTCTTCCCTTTCCTTTTCTCAAAGTTTTTCAGTTTTTTTTTTTTTAAACATAATCTGTAATTTAGGGAGGCAGAATTTGGCTTCCATGAATAAGATAATTATGTTGGCTGGAGGGGGTGGCAGAGGGAGTGACTTCTGCTGCAGCCTGAAAACAACCCTTGCCCCTGCTCTGGAGAGTCACAGGAAGAAAGGAAACTTTCAGGTGGGCCCCATACACAGCTTCCTTTTTGCTGCTCAGAGTTTGAGGTGGGGGAAAAAAAAAATATATTTCAGCTGAAATTTTTACCACCTCTCTGGTCCAAAGAACTTTTTTTTGTTATTGTACAGAACCATCCCCCAAATCAGAATAATAACCCCAAAAGCAGCAGCACCTCCTGTCTGCCCTGAGCCTCCTGAGAGGTGTTGTAAAAGCTGATTATGAGAAAGAGAAGTTTACAAAGTGCTTCCTCCAAACACACCCGGGCTCTGATTTCACTGGTATTTACAGAGAGAAGAGACTGTAAAATATTAACTGGTGTGAGCCTTTAATGAGCCATTTCATCTGAAATCTGCAGTGCTCCCTGGAGACATCCTGCTCTTTTGGGGCTGCATTTCTCCTGCATCACTTGTGACTCACGAGCTCAGAATTGTAAAATTAACTAAAATTAATAAAATCATAACGTAAAAATAATATCAAATTAATTAAAAGCCTTCTTCCAGTCCCCTTTTCACCTTAGCACACACCTTTGTGTTAATAAGTCCTGGTGGAAAAACTCCTGGTGGAAACTCCAGGGTTTGTTTGGGTCGTTCTGTGTCATCAGGATTAGGGGGGAAAGCCTGTGGGAATCTGCACATGGGAAATGATTCACCCACAACTGATTCACTGCCATGCTGGAGCTGGGAAAGCTCCTTTGGAATGGAGAGGTGGAGAAATAATTCTTTGGGAAAAAGGGGAGAGGCTGATAAAGGAACCCAGAAAGTTTGGGGTTTTTTTTTGTAACCAACTGGGTTTTATTTAAAGGGAGACCAAATCCCCTCATGTGAGCACGTGTGGGATGGATCCCAAAGGACATCCCTGAGGAGGGGCTGGAGGAAGTTTTGTGGGACCAGCTCCCCTTGTTTGTGGTGTGCTGTTAATTGCTACTGGTTGTGCAAATAATTACATATTTGAGTGGCTGCTAACCCAGCTTGAAAAGCAATGGAACACAGAGCCAGTGGCATGGAGGGAAAAAGGCCTCTGTAATTCCAGCAGAGCATTGATCTCTGCCTTCAGCTGCTTTTGAAAATGGGAGATGGGAACTCTGGAAAATTTCATCCTGGATCTCATTATCCATGCGGGGGAGGTCCAAACACAGATGGGCAAACCTGGAAATAGCTGCTTTTCAAATTACAGGAAAAGCAGCAACATTTTCACTGTATAATAAAGAAAATAACAGCAACGAACCTCGAGTAGCCTCAAACTATTCCAAACAAGATAATTGGAGGCTGGAGCACAATGTATTTTTAGCTATATCTGCTATAAAGTAAACATGTTCTTTGTCCAGGACCACCAGAAATGTTTCCATAAGAAATGTTGGCTTTGTCCCAACTTGATAGAATGCACAAACATTTGTGTGAGGAGCCAGTTCTGACTCTGGTATTTATATGAAGGTTCTGTTGAAGGCACTGGGAATTGTATTTATTGTGAAGGGGAGGCCCAAGGTTTTAAAAATGTCATTTTTCCACACTCCCTCTGATAATGCCTTTTGTTTTTGTTAGCACACACGTATTTGGGGCAGCAGTTCTTGGTGTGAGGCTTCTGTCCAAACACTGTGCAGCACAAGTTTCTTTCTCCTTTCTTTCCTGGGTCCTCTTGCTCTGGTTTATCTGGGTTATATCAACAGCTGATGCTGATTTGCAGAACTCTCTCTCGATTTCAGTGAAAATAGGAACATTTTTTTTTCCCTACAGCATCAAGAAGATGCACATAGAAACTAGATCTTAAATGTAAATCAGTGTTAAGTACCGTGGAGGCTGACAGAATAACTGAGTTTTACAGCAGCTTTTTTTTGGCCTTTTTTCTTCCTTTTGTGCTCCAATAATCCAGTCTTCCTTGAAATGCTTTTGTTTTGGATGCACTCAGGGTTATGGAAGATAATCTGAATTTCCTTGGCATTTCCATCCATCCCTTTTGTGCTGATGAAAGTGCCCTGCCCATCCAAGCACACGGATGCCTGGAATCCCCTGGGAAGGGGGGAAGTTGCTGCTTTGCTTGGATGAAAATGTGTTGGGTTTTTGGATTTCAGCTTTGGAGTTAAATGTGAGATTCTGGGAAGAAATGACGAGCTCTGATAAATGGCTTTTCAAAAAGACACGTTCAGAAATCTCTCCTGTGTCCACTCCCTGCACCCTTAAGGCTCAAGCACAAATAAATTTCCATGAGTCTGACACAGATTTGAGCCAATCAACTTTGCTGAAATAAATAAAGGACCAGGTCTGCTCAGAAAAACTGGGTTTCACAATTAGAGGTACCAGGAATGCAACACCTTCAAAAAAAAAAACAAAAAAAACCAGCCTCAAATTCCATTTCTCCCCCTCATTTTCTGTAGAGAAAAGGCAGAAATATCGGAGTGTATGTTAGGAAGTTTGGAAGTGGGTTTATGATTAAGCCTTAATTAAACATTAGGATATATTCTGTCCTTTCTGGGCTAGGAGGGTGTGTGTTCTTGGGTGTCTGGAGGATTTTATTTGTTTGCTGTGCTCCTGGCTATCAGGAAAAGGAGGAGCTGAAAGAAATGGAGGGGCATAAAATTACAAAATGGCTAAAAATAGAGGAGAGGGAGCTGGATTTGGTAGCCACCAACCAATAACCCTGTAGCTGGGGCAGAAACAGAAGGGGTGTAAATAACAGAGATCAGTAAAAAATACAGGAGAAAAAACAGTTGATGATATATGAGAAAATGAGCTGTTTCCACAGCTTTAAAGAAATCGGAATTAAACTGAGAGTGGAAAGGGCTCTGTGGATCCAGGAGCAGCAGAGGGTGAGAGAGGCAACAATGGGCAGAGAGTTTATGGTAAACCAATAAAATGTACTTATGTCTGAATGTGAAATTAGACTCTGAAAAATACGGTCTCAAGGCACCTGCTAAAGAGCTTACTGGAATCTTAATAAATGACTCATGCTGTCATAATCTGATCCTGACATCAACTCCCAGGGCTGGAGAGGGGGGGGAAGGGGAGGCTGCAAAGACTGGGATGGAAAAAGGCAGGTAAAAACCAATTTCCACCGGAGATATTGAGAATTTTGCTGTTAGCAGCTCCTTTGCAAACTGAGGCTTGAGCAGAGGAATTCTGCAGCACCAGAAGAAAACGTGAATTTCTCTTTACCTTTAAAACCTTTACCTGCTGCTGTGGGTTGTTTTGT
Source organism: Acridotheres tristis (assembly GCA_037013685.1). Classification (NCBI taxonomy): domain Eukaryota; kingdom Metazoa; phylum Chordata; class Aves; order Passeriformes; family Sturnidae; genus Acridotheres; species Acridotheres tristis. The sequence continues at coordinate 1,670,915 of CM072897.1, read as the reverse complement.
AAAGGATGTGTGGTTTCCTCCCAAATCCTAAAGAGGATTTTGGTGGGAAGAAAAAAAGCAGATGAGAGAGGGAGCAGCACAAAATAGGGGTGATCATTGCCAGTAGTGAGGGACAGATTCATTCTTCTCTCCCACCCTTGGCTCTGCCACAAACTTCTCTTTTTGCTTGGGGAAAATCCTTTAACTCCATTCATCTCAAGGTTGTCAAAACTTTCCCTTTCTACGGAGAGATGTTGATAAATTACCCATTTATTAATTATTTTACTCTTTTATACATTTTAAACGGGAGTGTTAATTATTAGTTTCCTTTCTGGCAGTGCATTGCAAACCTCAGCTTGACACAGGGAATTTCTATTTCCAGACCTTGAATGACAGCACTGTTAAAAGCGCCCCAGAAATTGGAAAATTTCTGAGCAAACTGAGGGGAAAGAGATGGCAAAGGATCAGCTTTGGACTTACAAATGTGCTGTGTGGGTCAATTTTTTTTTTTTTTTTTTTTTTTTTAATTCCCTTTCGTTGATTTGGCTGCTGTTGAGGGAAAGTTGAGATTTTTATCCAACTGCTCAGTGAAGCCCTGTGGATATTACAGAGCTCTGCACACAAATGCCAGATTTTGCTACAAGAATAAATGCTAATTTTCCTTCTGTAGCCCAGATGCAGGGCCTGTAAGGAACTACTTACCATGTTTTGTGTTCAGGAGAAAATCACAGCCTGTGGCCACAGTTCTTGGTGAGTTTTTGAGCAACTGGCAACTTATTAGTCATGGGTTTACAAACCAGCTCCTGCTCGTGGTTTTTAAAATGAATAATTTCATTTTTTTTCTTCCTGATGGTTTTTCTTTTTTTCCTTCTCCCTTTTTGAACATGTTGGTGTTACTGGATATTTGAGTTTTTCAGGCATTTTGCTCTTTTGCAAGATTAGTGACAGGGATATAAAACTGATGGGGAAGGGATTGGATCTCTAATGGAGTAAATCTGAATTTTTCCAACCTTGATTGCTTAGGTCGCTTTCCTTAATTTGCACTCCTGGTTTTTGCACCCCTGATTTCAGCTTTGCTTTTAAAGCAGGAGAATTGGTGCAAGGAAGAGTTTCAGTATCCATTTAAAGATAGCTGTAAAAATGCTCAAAGAGGAACAAATAAAATAACCAAAACCATTCAGAACGTGGGGTGGGTTTTTTGTGTTTCGCAATCCAGGATCTTACAAATTAAATACGGTTTAAAAAAAGCAACCACAAAACAAACCCAACAGAAAAACCCCAACAAAAACAAACCCCAAACAAGCAGGAAAAAAAAAAAAAACCTCCAATCAGGCCTGGAAATCAAATTCAGGTTGTGCAATGTTCTCCTGTTTAATTCAGACGGATTGTTTAAAAATAAAGCTTCGATGTTTCTGTCATTTTTTTTTTTTTCCCTCCCCTCTCTGGTTTTGCCATTAAAGCCTCACCATTGCCCTTTGCTCTCTGAGCAGAATTTGGCTTTGGAGAGGCAGCTTGGTGTGGTAAATATCCCTAGGAAATGGCTTTAAAGGATGGATCCATCCTAAAGGTGGTTTTGGGTTCTCAAGGACTTCACGCAGTGTAGGAATATTTGGATGACAAAAGAGCTGCTTTTTTAGAGAACAACTCAGTACTAAAATTTGGGCAAAAAAAAGAGAAGAAATTGGTAATTTCAAAAGAAATGCTGTTGAATAATATGGAATAATAAATGTATGGAGGCAGTTGTACAGGGAGAGCCCAGCTGGTTCAAGGAAAGGTAAAAGGGAGGAACAATTCAGCATCCCAGGGGAGATTTGGGATTAATTTTCATGAAGTCTAATGCACGTGCTGAGCTCTTGGATGGTTTGGGATCAGCCTGTGCTTCAGAGCAGGACCAGGAGAAGGTTTGTGTGCCCTGGAGTTTATTATGGGATGGCTCTGCCCATGGGACACATGCTGGGGTCAGCCCTGGGCTGCCCTGAGCAGAGCAGGGTTGGCTCCTCTCAGCTCCTGTCCCGTCCCACCAGGAGTTTGTTCCTTGGCAGAAAATATTCCTCGAGGGCTGAGGAAAATGCTCCAGGAGTTTTGGGGCAGGAGGAAGTGGAGCTGCCCTTGTTCTCAGTTTTGTCCCAAGTCCCTCAATGTGGGGCCTGAGGTGAGATTTCCCAACCAGAAAAACCCAATGAAACCCCCAGGGCTTTGGGGGAAAATCATTGCTTTTACCTTATCTCTTATAGAGGGGAGAGGGGGAGGATGCTGGACTTGAAAATAAACCAGATGGCTCTGTCATTGTAAAAAAAGTCTCTTTTTAGATAAGAGTGCAGAGAATTCCAGCTCTTTGTGTGCTGTGGGCACAGCCTGGGGTGATGGCAGGAGGAGCCCTTTGGGAATTTTGTTGTTGGGGAATGTAGGGAGAGCCCCATCCTTGGAAATAACCCCAAAGTCAAACACATTTGGTGTTAATGCCCCACCTCAGCTGCTCAAGCCAAATCCTCGATGTCCACGTGCTGGTGGAGACTGGGAGGAGCAGGAATAACATTTCCCACATTCAGAGAAAATGTTCTCTCTGAGTCTTCTTTTTTCTCTTTTTTTCTCTCTTGGATGCAGGATATGCTGCCAAGCAGGCAAAGGTAGGGGAATGGAGAAGCATTCCTGGTTTATTCCTTGTCCCATCTCTTTTTGCTAAACTCAGTGAATATTTTTATATGTATTTTTTTTTAACATTTTTCCAACTTGATTAGTTTTTGAGGTCACATCACTCCAGTCTTGGCTCCAATGAAATCAACACCAAAATTCCCAATTTCTCCAGAAGCTCAGAATATCCCTTGGGGATATTCCCCAATTTTGGCTGGAATCAGTTGTGTTTTGCCTTCCCTGTTGTTGTAGCAGTGTTTGCAAAGGTGTGTGTGGTACCAAGCTCTGCCAGAGGAACTTTTGGGAAAACTCTTTTAGGGCAGCCAAGATGAGCCCAACCTCTTTGGAATAATTGTTTGTGTGTTTTGCTTTGGGCTCGCTTTGTTTTTTCTAACTCGGCTGCCAACACAAAGAACCAAGGGGGAATAATTCCGAGTAAAATTTCAATTTTCTTTCTTTTTTTTTCTCTCCTTGACAAATTAAAAAAGAGAAATATTTCATTTCACCAAAGCCCTGAAATGTTTCATTTGGGCCATTAGGAAAAGAGAAGGAAATGAAGGGTTAGACTTCAAAGAAAGTGCCTGGGAGCAGCTCCCCTTCATCCAGGATGGAGGAGAACCTGCTCCAGATTTTTCCTCTGCTGGAGAGGAGTTGAAAACTTTTGTCCTGCTTCCCAGGAAGCTTTGCTGGGAAGAGGCTGTTCTGGGGTGAGGATGGGACTGGGTGAAAAATGAGCTGGAGGGTAGATGTAAAAATAAAAATAAGCAGTGCTATAAAAACTCTCTTTATTTGCTTTCAAGCTGCAGCTTGGAAAATGAACTGGGTTGTTTGTAAGGCTCCTGAACTTTATATAGACATAGTAGATAAATTTACATAAAAGGTATCTATATTGGCTTTATCCCAGTGAAAATTCATCTATCTGTGTTTACATTTGAAGATGTAACACCTTTCCAAGCACAGCAGAGATGTTTGAGAGCTGAGCAAACCCTGCTTGTTTAGGCCACCTTAGTGTTTAAGGAGTACCACTGAATTGTTGTGTTTTTACTGGCTGTAGTTTCTGTCTCTGCCTCCTGATCAACCATAAAATAGTAAAGAGAAAACTGAAAATCCAGATATCCAAAAGTAAATTCAGAGCAGAGCTGTTGTATGGAACAAATATTATTTGTTGTGGATGCTTCATCCAGTGCTGAAAGGAGAACTGGAGAAGGATTTGGGGCAAGGGATGGAGGGACAGGACACAAGGAATGGCTTCAGACTAAAAGAAGGTGGGATTAGATGGGAAATTGGGCAGGAATTGTTCCCTGGGAGGGTGGGCAGGGCTGGGCTGGAATTCCCAGAGCAGCCGTGGCTGTCCCTGGATCCCTGGCAGTGCCCAAGGCCAGCCTGGACAGGGCTGGGAGCAGCCTGGGACGGTGGGAGGTGTCCCTGCCATGGCAGGGAGCGGAAAAGGACGGGCTCCAAAGTCCTTCCAACCCAAACCAGGCTGGAATATATAAAATCATTCCATGACTTCACTGCTTTTGGAGTTAAATCCTTGCCCTGAAGTCGAGCAGCAACCTGCTGGCAGCGCCGAGCGCCGGTGACAGTACCGGGGCTCGGTGACCGTGCCAGGACAGAGCCACCCCTGTGTCCCCGCCGTGATTCCAGGCTCCCCACCCGTGCCTGTGTCCCTGTGCAGGTCCCTGGATGGGAGGCTGCAGGTGTCCCACAGGAAGGGCCTCCCGCACGTCATTTACTGCCGGCTGTGGCGCTGGCCCGACCTGCACAGCCACCACGAGCTGCGCGCCATGGAGATGTGCGAGTTCGCCTTCAACATGAAGAAGGACGAAGTGTGTGTCAACCCCTACCACTACCAGAGAGTGGAGACCCCAGGTACGGCCACAGCCCTGCCCTGCCCTGCCATTCTGAGAGAATTCCCAGGAAATCCCTGCCCTCCCCAGCCCCTCCTGCATCTCTGAGAGCATTCCCAGGAGATCTCTGCCCTCCCCAGCCTGTCCTACAATTCTGAGAGAATTCCCAGGAGATCTCCGCCCTCCCCAGCCCTTCCTGCATCTCTGAGAGCATTCCCAGGAGATCTCTGCCCTCCCCAGCCTGTCCTACAATTCTGAGAGAATTCCCAGGAGATTCCTGCCCTCCCCAGCCTGTCCTGAAATTCTGAGAGAATTCCCAGGAGATCCCTGCCCTCCCCAGCCTCTCCTGCAATTCTGACAGAATTCCCAGGAGATCCCTGCCCTCCCCAGCCTGTCCTGCAATTCTGAGAGAATTCCCAGGAGATCCCTGCCCTGCTCAGCCTGTCCTGCCATTCTGAGAGCATTCCCAGGAGATTCCTGCCCTCCCCAGCCTGTCCTGCAATTCTGAGAGCATTCCCAGGAGATTCCTGCCCTCCCCAGCCTCTCCTGGTCTCTGAGGGCATTCCCAGGAGATTCCTGCCCTCCCCAGCCTGTCCTACAATTCTGACAGAATTCCCAGGAGATCCCTGCCCTGCTCAGCCTGTCCTGCCATTCTGACAGAATTCCCAGGAGATCCCTGCCCTCCCCAGCCTGTCCTACAACTCTGAGAGAATTCCCAGGAGATCCCTGCCCTGCTCAGCCCCTCCTGCAATTCTGACAGAATTCCCAGGAGATCCCTGCCCTCCCCAGCCTGTCCTGCAATTCTGAGAGAATTCCCAGGAGATCCCTGCCCTCCCCAGCCTGTCCTGCAATTCTGACAGAATTCCCAGGAGATCCCTGCCCTCCCCAGCCTGCCCTGCATCTCTGAGAGCATTCCCAGGAAATCTCTGCCCTCCCCAGCCTGTCCTGCCATTCTGAGAGCATTCCCAGGAGATCCCTGCCCTGCTCAGCCCCTCCTGCAATTCTGACAGAATTCCCAGGAGATCCCTGCCCTCCCCAGCCTGTCCTGCAATTCTGAGAGAATTCCCAGGAGATCCCTGCCCTCCCCAGCCTGTCCTACAATTCTGAGAGAATTCCCAGGAGATCCCTGCCCTCCCCAGCCTGTCCTGCAATTCTGACAGAATTCCCAGGAGATCTCTGCCCTCCCCAACCTCTCCTGCATCTCCGAGGGCATTCCCAGGAAATCTCTGCCCTCCCCAGCCCCTCCTGCAATTCTGACAGAATTCCCAGGAAATCCCTGCCCTCCCCAGCCCCTCCTGCATCTCTGAGGGCATTCCCAGGAAATCTCTGCCCTCCCCAGCCTCTCCTGGTCTCTGAGGGCGTTCCCAGGCACAGTGGGTCTATTATTGGTGATAATCCCTTACTGTATAAAGTAGAATAATTTATGAACCTGCATTCAGGGGGAAAACAGAATTGGGAATCAATGAAATCCAAGTGAGCAGGTTCCAGCTTCCCAGAGTGGCATCGTGTGCACTTAACTCACAGAAGGAACCATGGGCAGAGCTCTGTGCCTGCCTCACTGCTGTGCTTAAATGAAGGATTAAGTGTTGAGCTGGGCCTAAGAACAGCTCCCAGCTTCCTGTTCTGGAGTCTCCTCCTGCCTGTGGAAGAGGCTTTGATGTGGAGCTGCAGCATGTCAGCACACATCTGCAGAGCCAGGCAGGATGTTTATGCTAATCCCACCTGCCTGCTCCATCCTATGGGAAACTCATTCCTTGGGAATCGTGGGGTGCAGCATCTCTTAAATGGAGTTTCAAGCAGAGCTGAAAGGGGGCAGAGAGACCAGATGTGCTCAGATAAGCTCTAACCATTCCCAGCTGGGAATAAACAACAACCTCACCTGCTGCTCTTATTCCAGAGGCCAACATCAAATCCTGAGCCTTAACAAGCCTTCTTTGGATTTCATGCCTTTAAAGCTGTTACTCCACACTGGTTTCTCCTCGTTTTCTGCTGTTTCACTGACTTTATTTGGAAGCTGTTGCCTGTTTTCCCTCCTCAGTGCTGCCCCCGGTGCTGGTGCCTCGGCACGCAGAGATTCCAGCAGAATTCCCTCCCCTGGATGATTACAGCCACTCCATCCCCGAGAACACTAACTTCCCTGCAGGTATCGAGCCCCAGAGCAACTACATTCCAGGTACCTTGTGTCTTCCATACAGGGAGGGGTGAGAAAACACAGGGAATCCTGCCTGGGGGATCCCAGACTGGGAATCTTCCTTTCCATCCTTCCTCTGGAGCTAGAGAGTGCAGAAATAGCTGGAAATTCTAAATGTGGGCACTCAACAGGGCTGTTCGTGGCTCTGTTTTGTTGGTTTTAAACTCATCTCTTCATTCAGTGCTACGACCTCAGTTTATTGTGAAATCTAAACTGGATGTTCCCTTACCAGGTTGAGATTTGAATGAAATTCAGCCATTTTGAGTAAAACTCTCCAAATTTCTGATGGAGTTGAGCTCTTCTATTTATGTATCTCTTTTACAAGCAATTTACACCTTATTTGCATGGAAAAGTTATGCAGCTGCACTGCAGGAGAGGAGAAATATGTGGACAGAAAATTGCCTCCATGGCTTAAAGTTTCATGGGACTGAAAATCCGGATTTTTTTGTTTTCCCCCCCCCTCCTCTGTTATTCACAAATATGGATATCACCCTGGCTGTGCTGGCTCCTCCCTCCAGCAGCTCGAGAAAGAAAAGTAATAAAAAAGATTTTGAGCTCCCTGTGCATGACAAAATGAATGTTTTTGGTGCCTAAAATCCAGATTTTCAGTTGCACTGACAGTGTGATGATTTTGTGCCTCCAGAGACCCCTCCTCCAGGCTATTTGAGTGAGGATGGAGAAACCAGTGACCATCAGATGAACCCCAGCATGGATGCAGGTGAGTCACCTTTGGGCTTTTCATTTTGTGGCTGTATCCTAAAGGAAGTTGAATGTCCAGGTTTTCTCTCATTGCCACAAAAAGAAGTAGCCAGGTTTGTAATGAGGGTACCTAATTTATGTTCAAATAATCGATATATTATGTTCAGATAGACTATATTAATTCAGTTCAGATGTCATGGACTTTCCTCATTGTAGGAAAAAAAAAATAAAGGGACCAGCTCAGAACAGTGTGAAAGGAAAAGTAAAAATGGGCTGCATCACTTGTCTGCATCCATGGGACATCCAAGTGCAGATATTGAAAATATAGGCCCAGAATTTGTGGCAAATTTCCATGACTGAGGATAAAATTCTGACAGCTTTTTGGTCAGATCTGTGTAACCTGACCAATACTCCCTTGTCCCAAACCCAGCAGGATTTGGGATATAAAGTGTTATGGTTTTAATTTTATTTTGTCTGGCAGTGTACACCCAAGCTCTTTAATGCCCAGCTAACTGGGTTGGTCAGGATGGTACCTGGAAGTAAAATAACCAAGTGCTGCTCAGTTTGGAAAAGAAATGGGTTAAACTTCAGTGAATTCCCAGTGAAGGGGCAGCAAGTTGATATTTGTGTAAGGAGTAATGAACATGTCAGAAATGAGACTGCAGTGAGCTGGGGGCTGTCCCTCCAACAAGCCTGGGCAGCACTGCAGATCCTGTGAATGTTTTTCCTGGTGCAGATTCCATAGCAATAATTATCCCTTCTTGATTTTCAGGTTCTCCAAACTTATCACCAAACCCCATGTCTCCAGCACACAACAATTTGGGTAAGCACATGATCCTGGGAGCTGGGTGTAATTACAGCCAAGAGGGTGACATTTGAATGATGCTGTTGAGGTTGTGCACTTTTTTCAATATTCCAATGGTTTTAAAACTGCCAGAGGGCAGCTTTGGATTGGATGTGAGCAGGGAATTGTTCCCTGGGATGGTGGGGAGGGGCTGGGGTGGAATTCCCAGAGAAGCTGTGGCTGCCCCTGGATCCCTGGAAGTGTCCAAGGCCAGGCTGGAACACCCTGGGATAGTGGAAGATGTCCCTGGCCATGGCAGGAGGTGGAACTGGGTGGGATTTAAGGTCCCTTTTAATCCAACCCTGCCTGGAATTCTGTGATTCTGTGAGACTGTGCATGGTCTGAGCAGAGAGAAGTAGAGGAGATTGGTTGGAGAGTCCAAATGAGCAGGGAATGTGCAGGAATGTCAGTGAATGGAGAGGCCATGGAAGCATTCCTGGAGCACCAGAGGTGTTGGTGAGTGGGGGAGATGCACAAAGCACAGATGCAGGGCAGGGTGGTTGTGGCTCACACAGCTGCTTTTCCTCCCCCCAACTCAGGTTCCTCTGCAGTCTGGAGTTGTTACTCTGCAGTCTGGGATTGTTACTCTGCAGTCTGGAGTTGTTACTCTGCAGTCTGGAGTTGTTACTCTGCAGTCTGGGGTTGTTACTCTGCAGTCTGGGGTTGTTACTCTGCAGGCTGGGATTGTTACTCTGCAGTCTGGGATTGTTACTCTGCAGTCTAGGATTGTTACTCTGTAATCTGGAGTTGTTACTCTGTAATCTGGAGTTGTTACTCTGTAATCTGGAATTATTTCACCCCCCCAGCTCCATCCTGGGCACAGGGAGCCCATTCCAGCCCCCAGGGCTGTGCCAGACCATGGCTGGCACTGTGTCATTCCACTCGTGTGACAGCAAACAGGGGAGCCCTGAGGAGCAGGGACAGCAGCTGAACCCCTGGGACACCACGAGAGCTTTTGTGGCTCTCTCTGCACCTCTGTTCTCTCAAAAGTTCCACCCTTTATTTTCATTCTGATCTCCACTACTTTGGAATTGCTCTGCCACAAAAATCCCTCCCAGCTCTGCCTGGCTGCAGGTTCAGCTCCCCAACTGCTCCTTAAGGCAGCAGACAGAGCCCACTTGAGACTGCTCTGGAAGAGCCATGGCCATAAAGTTTACATATGCTTTTTATCCTGGCACACAGGACTTGGACACTGCTCCAAAATTTGTCAGTCATTGGCTGACTTGTGGATATCTTGGGGCTGTTGAACAGAGGGTTTCTTTTTTTTTTTTCCTCCCTACTTTTTAAAAATATTGCCATGGTGACACAAAACTTTTATTTCTTTAAGTGCTACAGCCCAAGAAGAGAATGCATGACTGAGACATTTTAATTTCGTTTTTCCCAGTGTGCTGCCTGGGAGCTGATGAGATTTTTCTTGCAAATTTTTCCTTTTTTTTTTTTTTTCCAACCTAAAAATAAAAAGCCAATTCCATGTAACAAACTCAACCTGGCAAGTGGCATCTGCCTTACACGAGGCAGAAAGGAGTTCCTAGGAAACAGACCCCCCATATCCTTCCTCACTGGTTGTTGGCACATCAGATGTCTCAGGTGCTGTCTGGGGACAAAAAAAAAAAAGGAGCAGGTGAAGCTGGTAAAGCACAAGGAATCTCTTTGTAGTCTGAAGAGCAGACAGCAGAGAAGCAGTTTAATTTACCAGCGTTAAAAAATGCCTTTGAATTCTTGCAAACCGTATTTGTTGCTCTCAGGCAGGAGCTTCCACAAATGAAGAACTTCTTGTGTTGCTTTTAATTTTATTGTAAATTTTTGCCTTTGAGGAAGCTACGAAATAATAAATGAAAGAGCAGCTGAGCCACACTTAGAAGTGTCCAAGGGCAAAATTGTCATCACATGAGTGTTGTAAATGTCGTATCTGCAGCAAGGAGCTGCTCTCAGGGAAATGAGACCTTCAGCCTGATGGCCACAGCGCAGGCAGGGGCTCTCTGCTCTCTCCACTTGGAGCTGTTGGTGGCTGCTGACCTGCAGCACTCCTGTAACTCCTGGAAAAGCAGAATTCCACTGTCAAGGGCTGGGCTTTGCTCTGCAGGAGCCTAATGAGGCTTCCTCTGTGGATTTGTGGAGAAAATGGAACAGAAATCCAAACCCCACAGCAGTGTGTGCAAGGAGGGAGTTGCTCAGCTCTCGAGCAGAGGGGGGGGCATTTCCAGCTTTGCCGTGAAGAAAACGCTGTCCCAGGATTGCTTTGTTTATTTGAGCAGAGCTGCCTGAAGCTTTTCAGACAGTTCACTTTGTGTAAACTGAACTTTGGACTGAAATCCCGTGGCCATATTCCAGGGAGTTCCAGAGGCAATAAAGCAGCACAAGGCAAACCAGGTGTGACACCAGGGCCAGGGCAGGTTTTCCATGTCAGGCTGGAACGTGGGATGGAAGAGCTCAGGGAATTTCATCTTTCCATTCCCAGGCACAAAAGCGTTGCAAAGTAACATATTGGGATTTTTTTTTTTTTTTATTTTTTAAAATTCTCCTTTCAGTTTGTGTGTTGGAGTTGGAAGTGTTTGAGTTTTGGTTCCAAATTACAGTTGTCAAGTTTTCAGTTGTCAAACATAAGCTTTAAGTGGAAGTCACAGATATCCAAGGATCTCTTCCCTATTGCTGAAACACGAAGTGAGGGAAATACTGGGAACAGAATGGAAGGAGAGTTGCCAGCATTCTGTGGGCATTGGGAATGAAGTCAGGGAGTTGAGGCTGGCTGAGGAGCAGCCCTGTGGTCACACACACATTGTTGTTCCGAGGGGGCCGTCCCTTGGAGCACAGGAAATCCATTGTCAGGGATTGCTCCACAGAAGGGCTTGACGCAGGAGCTGTCAGAGGGATGAGCACATGGCCCAGGGCCACATCCACGTCCCTCTGTCCCTCTGTCCCTCTGTCCCAGGGCACAGCCAGCCCTTCCCTGGCTGCAGAGGGAAGGCAGCACTCACCTCTCTGCATCTCCTCCTTTCCCAGGAGGGATTTGGGGTTGGTAGAGCTGAAATCATCTCTCAGCGAGTTCTGAGCCACGTTGTGATCAAAAACATTCCCTGGAATGAGGGTAACAACTTCCCTCGTGCTCAGAGAGGGGGAGCAGAGCAGGCTGCAGAGTTTTCCCAGGACTTGGATCTGGCAGGGAGGATGCAGGACTGGGAGCATCCCAGGGCCCAGGGGACACTTCTGACAGCGAAGCTGTTCTGAGTCAAGGCTGAAATTGTGCAGAGATGAATCAGGCAGGATTTGCCTGGGTTTCATGTATCCTGTTTTATTGATTGGGTACCCCCACAGGGTTCTCTGGCTTTAGCAGAGCTGCATTCTCTTCCTTTCCCCCAAACACTGAAGCCATAAATTGAAAATGAGTATTTAGGACAACTCTAACACAAGAGGGAACTTGCCCATCCCACAGCAGCTTAAACTGAAGTTTAAAACTACAAATCACGGGAGAAAGCAGCACCATTAAAAACTTGGTTGCAGTTTTTAGAGACAAGCTTTTCCTCAAACCACGATTTGTTGGTTTATGTCTTTCCTCAAGCTGCAGATAAGCCAGAAATCAAATTTCTCTACATCCTTCAGTGAGGAATCCACAGTTCCCTTGAGCCCCAGCCAGGTGGAGGTGGTTTCTGAAGGAAAGGACCACAAAACCATGGAGAGGTTTCAGTGTTTTTATAACTTGAATAGCACCAACCTGAGGATTTTACTTAAGGATCAACACAGGTTGATTTTTCTGGAGCTGAGCAGCCTTGTGATTAGAAAAGCACTTGCTGTGGAGTAAGAGCCCAGTCATGTGGAACTGATCTGTTTTCTTTGGTGGGTGGACTCCCCTTGGGAGGCTTTGGGCAGAGCTGGTGTTTGCTGGGGCCACAGAGCCCAGAGCAGTGCTGAGGTGGCCACAGCTGAAATGAGGCTGGAAAAACTTGCCAAATGTGCCATGCAGGAGAAAAAGGCAGGGACAGTAAATTTGTGTCACCCCTGGATGTGTGAAATAATCTATCAAGAGAGGGGCTTGCTTTGAGCTGTAAAATTCAAATGTGAGGAAGTGGCAGGTAAAAGAAGCTGGGAATGGGTATAAGCTCCAAATTCCATGGATTTTGAAACCTGCTGAGGATTAGAGTTCCCCAGATGCACTTGTATTCAAATTCCTTATTTGCTGTCAGCAAAGCTTGCAACAAAGCAGAAACCAAAGCGACTTTCCTGATTATTGGCTGCTTTGGGAACTCTTCCAGCAGTGGAGAGGAAGCCAATGTGTCTTTTGGCTGCTCCAACCTGTGCCTGAAGGTTATGGAGTAACAGGTACAGTGAGAAATGGCTCCCAAACCCCTGCAGAGACCCTGGTCAGTGTGAGAGGACGCTGGGGTGATAAAAACGTGTCTTGGATCTTTTTGGAGTTGATCTCTTAAGCCCCACATTCTCCTAAGCCCTGCAGGAGCAACAGATGGGAAAGCCTATGGAAAAAGCTGGGTTTTGCTGCTTGGTGTTAAGTCCTTGGCCAGATGGGAGCTCTTCTGTTCTGTCTTTAAGCACCATTTGAATGGGGATGAAGTGATAAATTTTGGGGAGGGCTGGAGGGAATTCTTCTCCTGCACTGGACGTGGGGAACAGCATTCAGGAATTGGCTGGGTGTGCTTTGCACGTGCCCTGCTCGGCTCTCAGCAGGGCTGGGCACCTCCTTGTGCTGCATTTCCAGGAAATTTCACTTGAGCCTTGCTCTGCTGGAGTCTCCTGGGCTTCAGTGGGAGCAGGGAAATCATTCAGGGCTGTTTGAGTGCCCACCCTGCCTTCCTGAGGCTGCCTCTGCTCCTCAGCTTCAGCCCCTTGGCTTCAGTCCACGAGGCAAACCAGGACCCCAGGGGAGGAGCTGAGCCTTCACCTGCTGGGAAAATGGATTTTCCTGGGATGGTTTGAGATCCAGTGCACTGGGAGAAAGTTTTTAAATCGCTTTGATGCCTGTGTTAAAGGCAGTTTGGGGCATATTTCAGACTTCACTGGTTTCACCAGTGCCAGAGAGGTCACAGCAGGGTGAGTGAGAAGGAAAGTTGGATTTTCTGGTTGGAAGTGCACAGATTTGGGGTGCAGCACGCCTGCAGCTTTGTGCTTCATTCTTTCCAGGATTTTCTGCTCCTTCCTTTTGTCTCTTTAGGGAACTGGCTACCTACAAGTGATCCCACATTTCACAGTAAAGCTGAGTTTATTTATTTAGTTTCCCCCAAGTGTGAGGCTGCTCAGTGACACCTCACTTGCTACGTGAGTAATGCCTTTGACTATTTGTGACTGCTCCACGTGCCAGAGGCTCCAGGGGTGATGTCACCTCCTTGCTGTGATCCATTAAAATGCAACTTGGGTCGAAGTGAGCCTGAGGAATGAAGCAGCACAATATTCCAAATATTCCAAACCAGCCGGGTCGTTGTTTATTTTCCATCCCCCTTTTTTTTTTTTTTTTTTTCCCCCCACCTTGCTGTGGCTGATTTGGCTTTGCTTTGGTGCAGACCTGCAGCCCGTGACTTACTGCGAGCCAGCCTTCTGGTGCTCCATATCCTACTACGAGCTCAACCAGAGGGTGGGGGAGACTTTCCACGCCTCGCAGCCCTCCATGACCGTGGATGGTTTCACTGACCCCTCCAACTCGGAGCGTTTCTGCCTGGGTTTGCTGTCCAACGTCAACAGGAACGCGGCCGTGGAGCTGACGAGGCGGCACATCGGTAACTCTGCTGCTCCCGCCCTGGGCAAGGGGATAAAAACCACCCAAAACCCCTCCAAAAAACCTCTCAATCAGCAGGTTTGGGACCCCTGGGTGGGAATATGTGTGGGTTCTAGGCTGATGTGCCATGCAGAAACGCTAATTGTGTTTTGTCACGTAATCGTGATACAGAAATGCATGCCATAGAATTTAAACCGTTTCACACTCTGTGTGTCTGGAGGGATGTCAGGGATAATTTTGTGTGTTCTTTTTCCCTCCTGCACTTTTTTATTTTCTGACTGACCTTTTATAAATGAGTTCCTCGATTGTCATCTCAATTTTCACTTTTCCAGCCAATTTGTTTTCAGTTCATCAAAAATGAACCTGATTTTTGTCCTAATTTTGCTCCCCTTTCCTGAGCAATAGGAGAATCCTCCCTCTTGCTCAGGAGGATCTTTCCTCACTTGTTTTGAAGATTATTATACTCCAATCCCCAAAACCCACCAAGATTCAGAAATCAGATTTTAAATGCAGCAGACTCCTTCTGCTCCATGGAAGGATGAAAGCAACAAATTCAAACAGGAATGTGAGAACACATCAAATGTTTATTTGAGCAACAAAATTTATTCTGCAACCTTGTTCATTTATTAACTGAGATTTTAATGATTTGTGCAAACACCTATGGGCAATGTATGTCCTTGTACACAAAGTCATCTCCAGCAAAAAAAAAAGGCAAGGATTTGGAAGTGCTGTGGAATTTAATTCTAAATCATTGAGTAAATCCTAAACAGTTGTGTCCAGCTGGGATAACTTCCAGAAGAAATGATGATTTTCATGTGTTAACTGATAGAAATGATGACTTTCATGTGTTAACTGATAGAACATCCACATGGAAAATTTCCCAGTGTGCTGTGTTTGGAGGGAGCAGGTTTGGAAGGAGCAGGTTTGGAAGGGACAATTCCAGCTGGAATTGCTGCTCGTTTCTCCCTCAGCTCACCTGCCCATGGAGCAGTTTGTTGGAATGTCCAGTGGGACAGAGTTTCCATCACTGGTAGCTGAGCTGCTGCTTTAGAGCTGGCTCAGGGATGGATCCATCCCTGCCCCTGGGGCACTTGCCCAGGTGTTTTCCCCTGAGGGATCTCTCCCAACCCTTGTGTCAGATTTTCCCAGTGTTTTTCTTCCCTGAGGGATTTATCCCAAACCCCGGGTCATTTTTCACCCCTGAGGGATCTCTCCCGCCCCCTGTACCAGTTTTCCCCATGAGGGATCCATCCCATTCCTGTTACCGCTTTTCCTCACTGTTTCCTCATTGTTTCCCCGCTCTTTTCCCCACTGTTTTCCCCGCTGTCCCCACTTTTTTCCCCGTTGTTTCCCCGTTGTTTCCCCGCTGGTTTTCCCCGCTCTTTCTTTGCTGTTTCCCCGCTGGTTTTCCCCACTGTTTTCCCCGCTGTCCCCACTGTTTTCCCCGCTCTTTCCCCACTGTTTCCCCCACTGTTTCCCCCTTCTTTCCCCGCTCTTTCCCCACTGTTTCCCCGCTGTTCCCCCGCTCTTTCCCCGCCGTTCCCCCTCCTCTGTCCCCGCTCTTTCCCCCACTGTTCCCCCGCTCTTTCCCTGCTCTTTCCCCGCTGCTGTTCCCGCTGTTCCCCCGCTCTTTCCCCGCTGTTGTTCCCGTTGTTTCCCCGCTGTTCCCCCGCTGTTCCCCCGCTCTTTCCCTGCTCTTTCCCCGCTGTTGTTCCCGTTGTTTCCCCGTTGTTTCCCCGTTGTTTCCCCGTTGTTTCCCCGTTGTTTCCCCGCTCTTTCCCCGCTCTTTCCCCGTTGTTTCCCCGCTCTTTCCCCGTTGTTTCCCCGTTGTTCCCCCGCTGTTCCCCCGCTGTTCCCCCGCTCTTTCCCCGCTCTTTCCCCGCTCTTTCCCCGCTCTTTCCCCGTTGTTTCCCCGTTGTTTCCCCGCCGTTCCCCCCGCTGTGTCCCCGCCGCTGTCCCCGCTGTCCCCGTGTCGCAGGCCGCGGTGTCAGGCTCTATTACATCGGCGGGGAGGTGTTCGCCGAGTGCCTCAGCGACAGCGCCATCTTCGTGCAGTCCCCGAACTGCAACCAGCGCTACGGCTGGCACCCCGCCACCGTCTGCAAGATCCCGCCAGGTACGGGGACACACCGGGACACGGGGACACCGGGACACCGGGACACGGGGACACCGGGACACGGGGACACCGGGAGAGAGACACGGGGACGGGGACATGGGGACAGTGACATGGGGACAGTGACACGGGGACAGCAGCACGGGGAGAGTGACATGGGGACAGTGACATGGGGACAGTGACATGGGGAGAGTGACACGGGGATGGTGACACAGGGACCGTGACATTGGGACAGTGACATGGGGATGACGACACAAGGATAGTGACATGGGGACAGTGACATTGGGACAGCAACACAGGGATGGTGACACGGGGACAGTGGCACGGGGACGGTGACACAGGGATGGTGACACAGGGACAGTGACACGGGGACAGTGACATGGGGACAGTGACATGGGGACAGTGACACAGGGATGGTGATACAGGGATGGTGACACGGGGACAGTGACACGGGGACAGTGACATGGGGACAGTGACACAGGGATGGTGATACAGGGATGGTGATACAGGGATGGTGATACAGGGATGGTGACACGGGGACAGTGACATGGGGACAGTGACATGGGGACAGTGACACAGGGATGGTGATACAGGGTTGGTGATACAGGGATGGTGACACGGGGACAGTGACATGGGGCAGCTCCGGGTGGCTGTGGGCAAATCCAGCTTCTAGAAGATGATACAATGGCCTGGGTTGGTGTCGTGTTTTTATCTCCTTTTTTCTGCCACAGTCAGGATTAAACGCTCTAGAGATGCCATTTCGTGTTTGGACTCGGGTGTGTTTTAATTCTTATCTCTGTTACAGTGACTTCTTCAGCACTGCTAGCTAACAAGTTAAAATGGAGATTTATCTCTCTCTCTACAAAGCCCTTTAAGGGTAAACTGTCCACCTAAATTATTTTTACTTTTAACCCAATAACCAACCACCCGTGGCCCACAATGCAGATTTTTCCAATCAAACAAAATCACCTAGAGCCATGAAGGAGAAGGTAAAGAAGAAGGACTAGCCCTCTTCCCTAAAACCTCCATCTTACTTTATATATTTTACTATATCCTAAACCCCCAAATTCTAAGCTTCCCACCGTGTGATATTGCACACTTCTATTCAAACTACACACACCCATGATCCCAGTTCTGTCATTCAATTTTGGAAGCCTTCTCCTCATCCTGAGGTCAAAAGCTGTGTTCTCCTGGGGGTCAGTGCCTGTCAGCACAGAAATCTGAAATTCTCAGTGACCAGGATTCCAACAGGTTTGAACATCCCCTTCCACACCTTCATTCTGCTCCAGGGATGGGGAGCCCACAAATTCTCTGGAAAATGTATTTTATTCTTTTAGCAGCCACTTGATAATTCCAGCAGGGCATTTTTTATAGCATAAGGGATGGAGGTGCTGCTGTGGAGGCTGCAATAGTTGCACTATGTTCATCCAACACAACAGAATCTAAGCACAGCTTAAAGCAGAATCTGTTTTATCAGTCCTTTGTTGTATTGTAATTATCTCATTGACACGTTGATAATTTTGTTTGTGCTTCTAAGTAATGGTAAGAAATTTCTCTTTAATTTAGCTTCACCCCTAATATATTTAAATTGTTCTCTTTTTTCTGGTCTCTGGTAAAATCCCCTCCCTCCTGTGTGTGAATTAGTTTGTTCTAAAGAAATCACATTTGCAGAGACCTCATTGTTCTGGTTACAGTCTGAAGTTTTTGCTGAAAGATTACAAGATAATTTATTTCATCTAGCTGGGAAGAAAAGGCTTTTTTTGTTAGATAAATGCAAAAGGCTGCTAAGAGAAGAGATGTTGTTTGAAATGGAATTTGGTTATTTAGCTAAGCTTACACAAACTGACTTTTTTACAGTTAAAAGCCTGTGTACATTTAAAAACTGAACTTCTTTGTTTAGAAATATTTGAATTCTTTTCTTTTGAGAGGAGATCCATACGCTCCAAGCTCTGGCTCATCCTAATGGGTTTCCTTTCTCAGATGCAGCTGCCAGTGCTGCAAATTATGACTTAATTCTCCACCACATCACAGGAGTCCACCCTGGCTGGAGTCAACATCTGCAGACATGAAAAGCCCACATTTCCGCTGGGGACCCAGCTCAGGCAGTTTTTGGATACCAGCTCTCCCCACTTCTGCCACAGCCTTTGGCTGCCTCTCCTTCAAATCCTTGCTGCGTTTGATGCAGTTTCTTCATGGCCTTGCTGGCAGGATCGAGTCATTCCCACTCTTCCCCATGGAAAGATGTGATCCCGAGGTCTGGGATCCAGCACTGGGATCCTCCTGCCCTTTATTCCTCCTTCCCTGAGCTCAGCCTGGCCCTGACACTTCCACCCTTCAAACTTCCCTTCAAACTCCCTGAGTCTGCAGCCCCTGGGCTCTTCCCTGATTCCAGAAGTGGGCAGTGCTTCCTGCAGGGCTGTGGTCACCCTTTGCTCCACACCAGAGGAGTCCAGCCCAGGAGAGGAGGCTCACAAGTGATTTTTAGCAAAACGCAATTCATCCCACTCCGAATGTTGTTTTTCAGCCTTGGCCCGAGTGTAATCCCAAATGAGCCTTAGCTGAGTGCCTGGTTTCAGAGTTTAACTTGTTTATGATTATCTGGGAGAAAGCAAACGTAGCAACACTTTTAAAAAGAGGGGCATTTATTTATTTATCTAAACTATGAAGGATGTTATTGTATTTCGCCTTTTCCCTCTAAGAACAGTTGAATAAATTGTTCTCAGTTGTTTAGCTGGGGCAAAATATCAGGGGAAAAACTTCAGTTTTAAAAGGAAAGTGTTTGGCACGTGACAGTGGAGCTGGAGAGGATTTTAGCAGGAGCAGCCCTGCCACCAGCCCAGGCTGCCTCTTTAACCCTCAGAGCTGCTTCTGGTGTGTCAGAGCGGTTTCACTTCAGGATTTCCCTGTTCTGTGACAGACTCTGTGCCAGTCCAGCACCAGGGAGCTCCTGGGTTTGTCCTGTGTATTCCTCCCCTCCAGGCCTGTCCAGCACCAGGGAGCTCCTGGTTTTAGCTTTTACTCCCTCCGGGCCCTGCAGGGATCTCTGCTGTGGAGTATTCAGTCATAGTCAGGCTCTAAATTGCAATAGGAAGGGAATAGTGTCCAGGAGAGAGAGGAAGGTTCTACAGGAGGATCTCAAGCCTGGTCTCTCCAGTCACAATCTGCTGGGGGGCTCCAGCATTCAGAATTCTCTCCTTCTCCCTGTGAAAATGTGGCAGCCTGCAGTTCCTGTCTCTGGGCTCTGAGGACATGGGAGAGCAGCCTGCAGTTCCTCTGCAAAAACCAGAGTTCTCAGTGCCACCAAGCCAATGCCTTGTCCTTGTCCTTTCCCACAGGCTGTAACCTGAAGATTTTTAACAACCAGGAGTTTGCTGCCCTGCTGGCCCAGTCGGTGAACCAGGGCTTCGAGGCCGTGTACCAGCTGACCCGCATGTGCACCATCCGCATGAGCTTCGTCAAGGGCTGGGGCGCCGAGTACAGGTGGGCACCAGCAGGGTCTGCTCCTGCTCCTCTAGGGTCTGTTCCTGCAGGGTCTGCTCCTGTTCCTGCAGGGTCTGCTCCTGTAGGGTCTGCTCCTGTTCCTGCAGGGTCTGTTCCTGCAGGGTCTGCTTCTGTTCCTGCAGGGTCTGCTCCTGTTCCTGCAGGGTCTGCTCCTGTTCCTGCAGGGTCTGTTCCTGTAGGGTCTGCTCCTGTAGGGTCTGCTCCTGTTCCTGCAGGGTCTGCTCCTGTTCCTGTAGGGTCTGCTCCTGCTCCTGCAGGGTCTGCTCCTGTTCCTGCAGGGTCTGCTCCTGTTCCTGCAGGGTCTGTTCCTGTAGGGTCTGCTTCTGTTCCTGCAGGGTCTGTTCCTGCAGGGTCTGCTCCTCTAGGGTCTGCTCCTGCTCCTGTAGGGTCTGCTCCTGCTCCTGCAGGGTCTGCTCGTCTAGGGTCTGCTCCTGTTCCTGTAGGGTCTGCTCCTGTAGGGTCTGCTCCTGCAGGGTCTGCTCCTCTAGGGTCTGCTCCTGTTCCTGTAGGGTCTGCTCCTGTTCCTGCAGGGTCTGCTCCTCTAGGGTCTGCTCCTCTAGGGTCTGATTCTGTAGGGTCTGCTCCTGTTCCTACAGGGTCTGCTCCTGTAGGCTCTGCTCCTGTAGGGTCTGTTCCTGCTCCTGTAGAGTCTGCTCCTGTGGGGTCTGCTCCTCTGGGTTCTGCTCCTGTTCCTACAGAGTCTGCTCCTGCAGGCTCTGCTCCTGTAGGGTCTGCTCCTGTAGGGTCTGCTCCTGCTTCTGTTCCTGTTCCTGCTCCTGCTCCTGCAGGCTCTGCTCCAGCTGGGAGAACCCTGCAGAGGTCCCCCCCTTTAGAAAGGGGAATCAGCCCAGTGTGTGTTCAGGAACATGGAATGGGTTGGGGATCCAGCAGGGCTCTGCTCCTGCCACCCTCAGCCCATCTGGGAGAGCCCTGCTGAGGTGTCAGTGCTGTTTGAAAAAGGGGAATCAGCCCCGTGTGTGTTCAGGAACACAGGTGAGTTGTGGCCCTTGGGAATGGGTTGGTCTGGTCTCTCTGTGGGACACACCTGAAGGCCACGTGTGGGAAGAACCAAGAGCTTTACCTGGAGCACTCAGATAAATCCACCTGATGTATGTAGGAAATGTGACATTTTTTCCTTTAAATTAGATGTGTATTGGATAGTTTGAGTGTCTTAAGACGGAGCTTCTATCAAGACAGGGTTATAGAATCCTGGAATGGTTTGGGTTGGAAAGGACCTTAAAGCCCATCCAGTGCCACCCCTGCCATGGACAGGGACACCTCCCACTGTCCCAGGCTGCCCCTCCTGGCCTTGGGCACTGCCAGGGATCCAGGGACAGCCACAGCTGCTCTGGGCACCCTGTGCCAGCCCTGCCCACCCTCATTCCTTCCCAATATTCCATCTACCCCTGTCAGTGGGAAGCCATTCCCTGTGTCCTGTCCCTCCATTCCTTGTGGAAGTACAGTGTGAGAGTGAGTGCTTCCCATGCCTTGGATTTAATGCTTGTTTCATCAGGGACTAATGGGATTAAACTAAAAGCAGATTGGCTTGAAAATTTTCTATTTTAAAAGAAACATGAGAGTTGCTGCAAAATTATAGTTAAATATTATAGTTAAAATTTTAATTAAATCTCTTAATCCTTGCCATAGGGCAAGTGGGAGAATGTGGGAGCAGCAGGATCACTGTTTTTCCCAGTGAATACTGAGGCTAAAATGGAGATGCAGGAGGTCTGCTGTGTGGGATGGATGATGTGGTTACTCTGACCCCACAGGGACACGGGAGATGCTGTGGGAGCAGAGGATTCCATGGTTCTGCTCTGTCACCCCACTGAGCAAACATCCAAGGCAGAGCAATCAGGGATGGATGGCACAGGCAGGGGAAATGAAATTCAGTGGTAAATGGGTGTTGTTGGCTGAGAGGGAAAGCTGGGGAGGATTTCAGCCCAGGGTGATGTGGCAATATCTGACTGTGCACCCTTTAGAGCCATGGCCTCACTCAGAGCTCTGTGGGGCTGCTGCCATTCCAGGGCTGTGCAGGGCAGGACAGGGCAGGACAGGGCAGGACAGGGCAGGACAGGACAGAGCAGGGCAGGACAGGGCAGGACAGGACAGGACAGGACAGAGCAGGACAGGGCAGGACAGGGCAGGACAGGACAGGGCAGGACAGGGCAGGACAGGACAGGGCAGGACAGGACAGGGAGATACCTCAGGACCAGCTGGAGCCCAGGCCCTGCACGCTGCTCTGCCACTCTCTTCATTTCTCCAGATGTTTGGAGTCCATTTTGTTTTGAAATCGTCCTGAGCTGGGGCCAGAGCAGCTCGGGGCTGGCTCCCAGCCAGGCCCTGATGAGCTGCAGACGAGCCTGACTTCCACAAAGTCCGGGATCCCCGAGGGGCTCTCACCGGAGCTGCTCTGCCCATCCTGCCCTTCCTTCTGCTCCACACATGGAGATGTTGCTGTGGGAGCATCCAGAGAGCCCTTCCCTGATTGCTGCCTCACCTTTGGGCAGTCTGGATGGGGGTTTAGGGCTCCTCTGTGCCAGGGATTTGGTGCAGGGAAGGGGGAGAAGCCAAATCCATGAGCAGCCTGGGATGGGGTGGGAGCTCGGGGCAGCCCCCCAAGCACAGGGTCCCCTTTTCACCCCTGGTTTGTCCCTGGGTCCCACAGATTTCAGGTTTTCCCTCCCACCACCAGGTTCCAAGGACAGCTCCTGTGGAAATGGGGGTGTAAAGCAAGGCTGTTTCCAGGCTGTTCCTCCTGCCTTGTAATCTCCCTCCTCCACAGCAGCTGTCCCTGCCTGGAGCCAGACCTCGGCCATGCCTCAGCCATGTCTTCGTCTCCCTTTCCTCCTTTTCCTCCCCATCTCTTTGTGCTTTCCCATCTGGAGATCCCTGTGGGGTCTCAGGGAGAGTGGCAGAGGAGGGGAACAGGGATTTGTGCAGGGGAAGGTCAGAGCAGCTCTGGCCCAGCAGGGCCCATGGGTGCAGGAAGGAGTTATGGGGTGAGCTCTTCCCAGCACTTCCACATTCTAAAACCCAAGGGTGCAATAAAAAGTGAATATCCTTGTCTTGTGCATAGGGAAGCTGAACACACTTGGTGAACACAGACCTTGCTGTCTAACTAGGAAAGGTCTGCAAGGGAAAAATGGATTTTGCAGAGACACCTTCCTGTCCCTTCAGGGAATCAGCTGCCTGTTCCCAGGAATCTGAGCAGCAAAGAGCAATGTGCTCCTGTGGGATCATGACAAATCTGAAGGGACAAGGTGGGTTTTTATAAGAAATCAGCAGAGCAGGCCAGAGGCTGCCCCAGAGGAGAGACATTCCTGTGGGCAGGAGGGTTGTGTGAGCAGCGAGGCACGCTCGGGAGCTGGGCAGTCTCGGACATTGGTGACTCCTGTGGCTCACACGGCTGTTGTGTGCTCTGTTCCCTGGCAGGAGGCAGACTGTGACCAGCACTCCCTGCTGGATTGAGCTGCACCTCAACGGGCCCCTGCAGTGGCTGGACAAGGTCCTCACACAGATGGGCTCCCCCAGCATCCGCTGCTCCAGCGTCTCCTAAGGAAACTCCTCCTGGGGGCCCCTGGGGCAACAAAGACTCTGGAACACCCTTAGCAAAGGCATAGTAAACAACTCCCCAGTTACTCAAGCAATGAGAAAAAAAAATCTGCTTTGAAAACAAAAAAGAAGTGGGTTTTCTTTGTTTTGTTGTTGTTTTTAAATACCCGTTTAAGCCACTTCCACTGAAACTGTCGGCACTTTGGTCAGGATGCTCTGGGGCTGCAGTTGGAATTTGGAGCAGGAGTTGGTGAGGATGAAGAGCTGGACTTGTTTCAGTGGAGAGCAGGCAGTGCCAGCCTGGCCCTGGGCTGTGTGAGTGCACAGGAGCCATCCCAGCTCCAAGGAAACCTCCCCTTCCCTCACACAACTCCGGGCTCCTGCAGCATCCCAGGAACAGCAGAGCCCATGGAACTCCAGGATGGGAACAGCAGAGCCCGTGGAACTCCAGGATGGGAACAGCAGAGCCCATGGAACTCCAGGATGGGAACAGCAGAGCCTGTGGAACTCCAGGATGGGAACAGCAGAGCCCGTGGAACTCCAGGATGGGAACAGCAGAGCCCAGAGGACTCCAGGATGGGAACAGCAGAGCCCGTGGAACTCCAGGATGGGAACAGCAGAGCCCATGGAACTCCAGGATGGGAACAGCAGAGCCCAGGGGACTCCAGGATGGGAACAGCAGAGCCCGTGGAACTCCAGGATGGCTCCTGGGATGGCTCCTGCTCATTCCTTCACCACCCAGCTGATCCACACTGCACTGCAGCAGCACGGGGGAAGGAGGCTTCTCAAACACACAAAAGAATTCATTCCCCCAGGAGTGTTCCCAAAAGGAGGGAATTTCCCACGCTGGACTTCCAGCAAGGGGGCAGAGCTTTGCCTGGTGCCTGAGGGATGATGTCCCCATGGATCAGCCTGGATTCAGGAGCAAAGGGCCCAGTTTGAGGCTCTGGTGCTGTTGCTGCAGTGATTTTGGACTGGAGCTGCTCCCAGAGGGATGATTGTCCCGTGGGGAGCCGTGCCTGGAGCAGTTCAGGCTCTGTTCTCTGCACTCTCTGGGCTGGCTCTGCCCAGTCCCTGCCTGTCCCGTGCCCAGGGATGGAATGTGCAGGCCTGGCTGTGGAGCAGCCCTGCAGGGGATCCTGTGCAGCAGCCAGGACATCTGAGACACAGCCAAGCCTC
This sequence comes from Acridotheres tristis, assembly GCA_037013685.1. Classification (NCBI taxonomy): domain Eukaryota; kingdom Metazoa; phylum Chordata; class Aves; order Passeriformes; family Sturnidae; genus Acridotheres; species Acridotheres tristis. The sequence goes on along the minus strand of CM072897.1, from coordinate 1,646,657 downwards.
TGTGTGAAACTTGTTCCAGCTGATGAAAATGCTCTAAGATGTGTTTTTGCCTGGAGAAATCGGCAGAGTGTGTATTTACTTGTATTATAAAATGTTCCTTTTAAACATACATGCTCCAGACTGTTTAATATTTTTTATCCCTGCAGCAACTGTCGTGGCAAACAGATTCCACAACTGGAAAAAAACCCTTAGCACTTGTTTTTATGGTTCATATTTGCCAAATAAGTCTCATAACTTTGTCAGTGCTGTCCAATTATCTGTTTCTTTATATCTGCAGTGAATATCTTATGCATTTGTGCCAAAATATTAGAGGGGGAGGGAGAAAGTGATAATCAGTTTCCTATGGAAATCTTTTTTTTTTTTCTCTTGTTTTTTTTTTAATCTATGAAAGACAAACCAGCTGGATGTGGCTGTGGGAAGGACTGACTGGGAAGGACTTGAGGATGGTTTTGATAAAGCTTTAGACCTGCAAACCTCTGTGGGAGTGCCCTGATCCACTGGGGGAACTGATTGGATCAAACACCCACCAGGAATTTCCATGCACCTCCTTTTCCAGCTGCTCGTTCCTCTGACACCTCTGCCAGCCTCTCCTGGTTTGCCAGGCCCCAGCACTCCTGGAGCTGAGGGGAGCAGATGCCACCAGAACAGATCCAGAGGCCACTGCAGCTGCTTGGAATGCAGAGCAAGGGATGGTGTGGGGAGTTTTCCTTCCAGAAATAAGGAATTGCCTTGTTTGAAATCTGAAATGCAAATGTTTGGGAAGAATCTGAGTGGTGGATGCTCCTGGAATATCCTCTGCCTGAGTCTGGACTGTTCTGTGCAGGGTGTTTGTTTTGTGAAATTTTACAACGTGTCTGATCTGAGTTCCTCCTCTGACTGCAGATCTGTGTAAAATAAGATTTTTTAGTGCCATTTACAGAGCAGGTCTGTTGTCACCATGGATTGGTTCAGCATTGGTTCAAATACAGGTTTCTAACATAGCTGCAAAGAAAAATCTATCCAGAATTTTGTAGAAATATTTCACTTTTGGCTGTTTAAATGAGAGGGGAAAACTCTACTCTGTAAAATGGCCCTGGGCTTCCTCCATGAGTGTCTTACTTGCTTATTTTGGTGACAAATGTTGTTGTTGTCCTCATAATCACAAAGGAAATTGGACTCTGGTGCCTCCTGCATGAACCATAAAAATGACATCTGAAATTCCAGAGGCAGGTGATGGTGTGAGCAGGAGCCCAGCCTGGTCCAGAGGCCACGAGTGGGAAGAAATCCCAACTTTAATATGAAATTTGCCCAGAGTCCAACCTGGATTTCCACTGGGAACTAGAGTACAGCTCCTTGCTAAAGGATAATTAATTGCTGACCGTTATTAATTGAGGCCTTTTGAAACCCAGGATTCAGATGATGCATAAAAACTTTGGTTAATCTCCCCTCATCATCCCTTAAGTAAAATGACTTCCAGTGGAAAATGTGAGCTGGCCCAGCAGTGCAGTGAGATAAAGGGGAGATTATCTCCACTCCAGCATTAATTTCCTCTCTCCCCTTTGTTTGCTGCTCACTGATGCATAAAAGCTCTGTGGGTTCTGGAGTCACCTTGGGAAGACCCTGGACCAGGGAGGGGCTGGGGCTGGGCTGGGCTGAGCCCAGGGATGTTGTGCCCACCGTGCCCTGAGTGCTCTCAGCTGCAGCTGGGAGTGAATTCTGTTCCTGTGGCCACCAAGGACAGGGAGCAGGGACTGGGATTGCTGGAGCAGCAGGGCCCTGAGGGCACAGGAGCCTTTGTCTCATTTCTCCTAGAACTTGGTTAAAGCAGCTTTGGTGTGGAGCTCAGAGGGATGGCAGCAGACGTGCCCTGGCTCAGATTGCAGCTCCAGGCTGGAATATTCTCTCATTTCATGGCAGGCTGGGCTCCTTTCACCAGGATTTCACCCGGTTTTGTTCCTCCAGAGCCAGTAGCAGGAGCTTTGACTCCTCCCTTGGTGTGGCAGAGGACACCCAGTGCTTTCCCAGGCTGTGCTGATCTGTTTATTGTTAATGCATTGAACCGCAGGTTGTATTTTGTGTTAAGCTTGTCTTAGGAGTAATCCAGTGCTGTCCATTTGATTTAATCTCCAGCAATCAGTGTGCACATGCACAAAGATGGAGAAATCCCACCAAAAGGCATTTCCCTGGAGCTCTGGCTGCCAGGAAAAGGCTGAGGGAGGCCCTGAGTTATTCCCAGTTTCCTCCCCCTTGGGTGAGCACAGCTGCACCTGCGGGATCCTCCGTGGGCTGAGGGATGTTCAGGACTCATCTCGAGCAGCAAGCGCTGACCCCTGTGCCTTGAGCTGCTTCCCAAGTGGAGCAGCAGGAAGAGGCCAGCCCAGGGAAGGACTCCAGCCACATCACAGCACCCAGGAGCCCTCCCGGTTCTCTGGGGCACTGCAGAGGCAGGAGGGCGGAATTTCGTGGCTGGGCTAAGCTGGGATGAGAACCAGGCCCGAGCAGTGTGGTTGAGAAGTTCGATGTTTGTTACTATGTACCTGCTTTTGTATTTTATGTGTCTTTCTCCAATATTCAGATGAATCCAATATTTAATTTTTAGCAGAAGGAGTAGTTAAGGACTCAGAGTATTAAACCTTCCATCTGCTCCTTGCTGAGGAGTTTGTGATGTGAGAGCAGAGCTGAGCACAAAGTCCCACGAGCCCTCGGGAGCCAGGCCAGGGTCCCAGATGAGCCCTTTGTGCTCCTTGGGGCTTGATGAAGCTTGAAACACCAAAACCTATTCCTCCAGAGCTGCCTGGGTCATCTTCTGTCCCTTCTAGAACTGCCTGGGTCATCTTCTGCCCCTCCAGAACTCGTTGGTTCCTCTTTGCTCCTTCCAGCCGAGGTGGGTTCCTCTCCTGGCTGCAGCCCTGCAGTCTGTGCTGGGACACCCAGCTCTGTCCTTGTGTGCTGGGACACCCAGCTCTGTCCTTGTGTGCTGGGACACCCAGCTCTGTCCCTGCAGGACCCACAGGAGCTGTTTGTGTGTGCTGGGACACCCAGCTCTGTCCCTGCAGGACCCACAGGAGCTGTTTGTGTGTGCTGGGTTTGCAGTTCCTCTCTCCCCTGGTTGTCCATCCCTGCCCAGCTGTGCCTCCTCCTGCTTTCCCCTGCATTTGTTACTCCAGGCCTGTCCCATGTACACCCTCCCCTTTCCATGTGAAACTGTTAAGGTCTGTTTTTGACATTTTAATAAACTTTGATTTGAAAACTGAGGCTCGTGAGCAAATCAGGCTGTAGGAGGAATGGATTTAAGGGCACAGATTGACAGTTTGGGGCGTTGCCATGGCAGGTCATTGAATGAAGGTCCTTCCCAGTAAAGCACACACGAGCTCAGTGACAGGTAAGACCCTCGTTCTGTTTACAGCTGGGACAGTTCTGTTCAAGAATTTGAAGCCAAATATATTAAAAATAATTGTAAAATTGCATTTAGTTCTTTTATCTAATGGGACTCACGGGTGAGCAGAAGGGGAGTTGTGTGCTCCAAGGATTTACTGTCCAGTGGCTGGAGAAGTCAGGCACAGCTGAGCATTCCCGTGTTCAAACTGCCCCTGGAATCCCACCATAGGGCTGGGAACTGGGGAGCTCTTACCAGCCCAGGGGATTGGGGAGCTGTTACCAGCTCAGGGGATGGGGGAGCTCTGTTACCAGCTCAGGGGATTGGGGAGCTGTTACAGCTCAAGGGATTGGGGAGCTCTGTTATCAGTTCAGGGGACTGGGGAGCTGTTATCAGCTCAGGGGATTGGGGAGCTCTGTTACCAGCTCAGGGGATTGGGGAACTGTTACCAGCCCAGGGGATTGGGGACCTCTGTTACCAGCTCAGGGGATTGGGGAGCTGTTACCAGCCCAGGGGACTGGGGAGCTGTTACCAGCTCAGGGGATTGGGGAGCTGTTACCAGCTCAGGGGACTGGGGAGCTGTTACCAGCCCAGGGGATTGGGGAGCTGTTACCAGCCTAGGGGACTGGGGAGCTGTTACCAGCTCAGGGGACTGGGGAGCTGTTATCAGCCTAGGGGAGTGGGGAGCTGTTACCAGCCCAGGGGATTGGGGAGCTGTTACCAGCCCAGGGGACTGGGGAGCTGTTCTCAGAGCATTCGCTGCTCAGCCTGTCCCGCCATGAGCAGACCCCGAATTCCTGCGATGTCCCAGCCGCGCTGCGGACACGAGTCCAGCCAGTAAATCCTGGAGAAAAACCTTCAGGAACAGAGATCCCCCCTCCCTGAGGAGCCGTCCCACGGCTGCGCTGCTCCTGGTGGGAAAGTTCTCCTGGTGGGAAAGTTCTCCTGGTGGGAAAGTTTTCCTGGTGGGAAAGTTCTCCTGGTGGAAGAGTTTTCCTGGTGGAATTTTCCTGGTGAGCCCCCGGGCTGGAATTGCGGCTGTCAGTCCGTGCCGAGCCGCGCTCTCTGCAGGGACGAGGGCTGGGCTGGGCTGGGCTGGGCTGGGCTGGGCTGGGCAGGTGCCATCCCAGGGGACAGTGACAAATCCTGGCATTGCAGGCGCTCTCAGGAGGAGCCAAGGCACACCGCGATCCGCGCTCTGAACTCCTCACGGCCCCCTGAGGGTTTCACTGGAATTCTCTGCTCTTGGGTTGTTTTTCCTGACAGGATTTACGAGAACACTTTTTCCACTCGGGTTTCCAGCCATGTGGTAATGAAGGGTCTCGTCCAGGCTTCGTGCTGGGCTTGCCAGAACTCGAGCAGGCTGCAGGGCAGAGCTGGGGGCTCTGCTGGTTGTCACCTGCATCCAGTGTCCCAATCCCACTGGAATCGGCCATGGGAGAGATTCAAAATCTCAAAGCCTCAGCCAAAATGAAGAGGGAGCTGCCACTGCCTGGAATGTGGCTCAGGCCAAAGCTGGGTGATGGGGCTGGGGCAGTGGCAGCGAAGTTTTGCCATCCCTGAGCTTCAGCTGCAGCCTGGCCTGGCCAGGAACACTGGGAATGACAGCCCAGGACTGGGAATGGCAGCCCAGGACTGGGAATGACAGCCCAGGACTGGGAATGGCAGCCCAGGACTGGGAATCCAGCCCAGGACTGGGAATGGCAGCCCAGGACTGGGAATGACAGCCCAGGACTGGGAATGGCAACCCAGGACTGGGAATCCAGCCCAGGACTGGGAATGCTCCAGCAGCTCTGAACTGGAGCTCCCACCTGGGACAAGGATGTCAGACCTGGAGCTGTCCCAGCCCTTTAAGGGCACTTCCAACCCAAACCACTCTGGGATTCTGGAAACCAACTGGGAATTCTTTTGTTGCTGCTACACAAAGAGAAACCGAGTGACAGACACAGCTTTGCTTTGCCACTAATGCCCCTTTTATTCATTTCTGTAACTTCTTCTTTTGTAAAGAAATTCTGTAGCCAAAACCAAAGGGTCTCTTCAGAAAAACCCCAAACAATCCACAAAAAAATTAACCACCAGCAAAGTAAAGCCACAACACAACAACCTCAAAGGATCATTAAATTATTTCCCAGTGTCTCCAGCCACACTTCCTGCCTCCATGATTTATGCCCCTAGAAACAAGACCCATATTTACAATAAATCATGATAGAAAGAGTTCAGAGTATGGGAGCTGCTGCTACCTCATAAAAAGGCAGCAAAGCACTGGATTTAAATTTATATGATCTAATTAAATTTAAACTAGTTAAATTTAAGAAGTCACATCTCTATCACATGTCTAATGGGTTTACAAAGTGTCCCAATCTGTTGTTTTCTTCACTGCCTCCACTCTATTCCCTTGGCACTTTGGCCATTTGTCACCATTGCACAACAAAGATTTTGAAAGGGCAGAGAGAATCTTCAACTACATGAAGCCAACATGGGAACCATTCCCTGCTTGGAATGAGGCACCTTTAGGTGTGTGCTCCATTCCCTGTGCTGGGAGGATGATGTGGAGAATGGGAGAAGGCAGAGTCCCACAAGGCCCAGCAAGTTTCCCTGGCAGGTGTTTCCTTGGATGTCTCTGTATTCCAGAATTTTTTCCCAAACCACGTGTTTCACCGTGGGGGAGCTCCTGCTCAGGCTTCAGCTGAGGAACAATTCCCAAAGTGCCAGTCAGGCTTCAGTTCTTGTCCTTGCATGCTGCAGTTGGGACCCAGGAAATGATTCCCAGCATTCCAAGAAATGATTTACATTCACCTGTGCTTCATCATGAAAAAGGGAATTCAAGGAGCACTGTGCAAGTGCCTGCAGAATGTAAAGCCATCCAATAATTGATAGAAACCCATTTCCTGAGACTTGGGAATTCAGGGGACATTGGAGAAGTTAATATTGAAATTCCTAACTGAGGGTGCTTAACAGGGTGGATTTTCAGATGGATAAGGAAAAGTTCTTGGGGCCAGACTCTTCCATATGGGAATCTGTTGGATCCTCTTCCCACTGATCCATTGCCTGTGCCTGCAGCAGAGGAGGAGCCAGGGTGGCATCTTCCCTGGCTCCTCTCCTTCCTGCCGTGTCTGGAATTCCAGAGGCTCTGTGCTGGTGTGGAAGTGATGTGGCCTCGATCCAGGAAAAGGGAATTCCTCCTGAGCCCCGTGCCTGAGGGACACACAGGAGCACGGAGGGGTTTGGGATCCCAGCTGGGAATTGAGGACAGAGCTCCCCAGGGCAGCTCTGTGCATTCTGCCAGGCCTTGCAGGAGGTTTGGGCAGGGAATTCCACCCTGGAGCAGCAGCAGCAGCAGCAGCAATCTGGCTTTTCATCCCAAATTCAGTTTCTAAGGGGAATCCAGGAGTGTGGACAACACCTGACATTGCAGGGAAGGCCCTCATCCTTGCACAGGCAAAATCCAAAGAGAATCCATGCCCTTGGAATGGCTTTGGCACTTGGCAGCTCCCAGGCCTGGCACAGCATCCCCCACAGGGCACAGCTCAGGAATTTCCTCCTCATGGACCCTCCAAATCCGGGCAGCTCCAACTGGGGAAAGCTCCATAAAACCACCCCAGAGAAGAGCCCTAGAGCTGAAAAATGGAGTTTGGAATTCAGGAATCACTTCCCAAAGCCCCAGCCCTGTGTGCAGAGAGAACTGGGAGCACATTTGTTTATTTAAACCCCAGAGAGGAAATCATAAAAATGTTCATTTGAAAAATGTAAACTCATCACTATTTCCTTGAACCACACACGTGTCACCTTCCAAAGCCCCCTGAGAGAGGAGAAAGGACGGTCAGACACAGCCTCTGGAGCCAGGAGATGTTGTGGAATGTGGAACATGGGGAATGCTGTCACCAAGGGAAGCAGCTACAGCTAAATGGGGTTTTTGGCAATGAACACTAATTCAGGGAAGGATCATTCCTTTAGGATTGCTCTGGCACTCCCAGCTCCAGAGGAATTCAGTTTTCTTCATCCGAGGAGAGACCTTCAATCTCATCCCTGTCTCCTCCAATGGCCATCCAGAAGGCTTTGGCCACCTACAATGGCAGAAAAGATGGGAAAGGGAGAAAATTCCCATCAAGTGACTGAAGATTTGACACTTCCCATCCAAAGAGTAGAAACTGAGCAGCAGCTGAATCTGGCAGCCAGGTCTGTAAGGGCCACACATCCTCTCTGAGGCTAAGGAATTTCAGCAACACAGAGGCAATGATTCAGGTCATGGGAGGCACCTGTGATACAAAACCTGTGCTGTTTAAGGCAGCATTACATTTTCCAGGAGATCCAGACTTTTCCATTGACTTGTGGAAGCTGGCAAACACCCCCAGTGACTGCAGGGCTTTCAGCTCAGAATTCAGAAAGGGCAAAGTCTTTTTTTTTTATGGCACTGGGGTGGAATGAGATATCTTTAGGGTCCTTCCAACCCAAAGCATTCCAAGATTTTATGCTTTTCTGATATTTCAAACTTTCAGGTTATGCAATTTTTGGGAGATACCTGGCAAGTCTTCCCTAGGACTGTGTGGTTTGTTCTCACTACTCTTAATCCAGGAACTCTCCAGGAGCAGGAACTGTGGCTTGGAAAGAAAAAAACCCCTCATTTTATTGATTTCCACCCCAATTCCCAACACTCACCTTCTCTGCGTGCAGCTTCCTCTGCTCGTGAGGCAGCGTGGCAGCTTTGTCTGTGGGGAACCAGAGCATTTGGGATGAGAAGCTCAGGAGTGAGCAGGGACAGAAACACCTCCTGTACCTGGGTTTGGGAATTTCAGAAACACCTCCTGTGCCTGGATTTGGGGACTCCAGAAACACCTCCTGTGCCTGGGTTTGGGAATTCCAGAAACACCTCCTGTGCCTGGATTTGGGGACTCCAGAAACACCTCCTGTGCCTGGGTTTGGGGACTCCAGAAACACCTCCTGTGCCTGGGTTTGGGGACTCCAGAAACACCTCCTGTGCCTGGGTTTGGGGACTCCAGAAACACCTCCTGTGCCTGGGTTTGGGAATTCCACAAACACCTCCTGTGCCTGGGTTTGGGAATTCCACAAACACCTCCTGTGCCTGGGTTTGGGAACTCCAGGAGCACCTCCTGCACCTGGGTTTGGGAATTCCACAAACACCTCCTGTGCCTGGATAACACCTCCTGTGCCTGGGTTTGGGAACTCCAGAAACACCTCCTGTGCCTGGGTTTGGGAATTCCAGAAACACCTCCTGTGCCTGGGTTTGGGAATTCCAGAAACACCTCCTGTGCCTGGGTTTGGGAATTCCAGAAACACCTCCTGTGCCTGGGTTTGGGAATTCCAGAAACACCTCCTGTGCCTGGGTTTGGGAATTCCAGGAGCACCTCCTGCACCTGGGTTTGGGGATTCCCAGAGCAACATCTGCTGCTTTCAAGAGCATTATCAAGATGAAGGGCAAATGTATCAAAAGAGCAGCTACTTCTGAAGGACTTGAGGCAGGAGAACAGGAATTTCACAGTTCCCCTGTGAGCCCCTGGAGGAGGTGCCAGAGCTCAGGTCCAGCTCTCCTGGTGGGTTACCTTTCATTTCTTTCAGCTTTGAGAAGAGCCTTTCGAAGTTCTCCAGGTCCCCATCCCTCGTGGTCAGGCTGGCCAGCTCCTGGATGTCCATTTCCAGCATGGGATCTGAAATACAGCTTGGCTGAAGAGAAAGGATTCTGGCTCTCAGCAGAAAACAAATATTTTAACAGCTGCAAATCCCATTTGCAAATTCCAGTGTCATACAAGAGAAAGAAATATTTAATTTACTGATTGCTCAGACAGACAAATCATGGCATTGTTACAGTGGTGATTAATTGGAAGAAATCCTTCCCTGGGAGGGTGGGCAGGCCCTGGCACAGGGTGCCCAGAGAAGCTGGAAGTGTCCAAGGCCAGGTTGGATGGGGCTGGGAGCAGCCTGGGATAGTGGAAGGTGTCCCTGCCCATGGAAGGGGTGGGACTGGATGAGCTTTAAGGTCCCTTCTAACCCAAAATATTCCAGATTCCCTGATTGTATGTGAGCTCATCCAGTATTTAAGATTTCTTGCTGATCCCAGAAACAGGCACAGAGTGAACCAAAGAGTGCTGAGAGCACAGCAAACCTTCAGCTCTCCCACACAGCTGCTAAGGGAGTCCCACCTCCTGCAATGCTGCCATGATTTGAGGATTCTCTTGGCTCTGCAGTGCCAGGGGCTCTGTCCCTGCCAGGTGTGGAGCTCACCTGCAGCACTGTCAGCCTCCAGGCTGTTTGTGCCAGCTCCATCCTCTCCTCCATCTGACTGGGATTCTTCCCTGTCTCCTGGGGATGGGTTGGACTGTCAGGAAACAAAGATATTTCAGTATCCAGTAATGCATGAAAAAAACATCAGCAGCAAATCAGGTGCTTCCTGCTTTTCCTTTATCTCAAAACCTGTGCCATGAAAAGCCACTTCTGCAACACTGGAAACTGGTGCTGCATGAAGGGATTCCAGGATGGATTTGTTGGGTTTTTTTTTTCAATTAACACCATGAAATGACAGGTTTTGTTTTGCCCAAAAAGGGATAATTTGGATATAATCGAACCCATCTTGAATGGAGCTTTTAGTGCTCTTTCCTTTGGCTCTGTGGCACAGTGGGGAGGTCCCAGCCACCCCCCCATGGATGCAGGGAGGGCCTGAGCAGAGCAGGAAGCAGGAATTTCTGGAATTATTGTTTACTTCTGTCTCCAGGGTCTCTTCACAGCCACGGCTCCTGTTTGCTCCTGCCAAGGTGCTGAGGAGACCAAAGCCTTGGGTCCTGTCTGCAAACAAAGCAAAAAGTGCAAAATTACTGCAAGTACTGGCACTGGCCAGGTGAGAGAGGGAGAATTTCACAGCACCATGGAAAACTGTGCCAGTGCACTTGAAAATAGATTTTGAGCAGAAATTTCACATCATCTCTAAGCTCTAAACTGTGTTTGCAATGTTTGCTGCTAAATGTGCCCTCAGGGAAGAGATGTGTGAGCCACAGGAGATGTGGCATCTTTTCAAAGCTGGTTGGAAGCCTCTGCTCTGTTAGGATCTGAGCTGGGAAATTCCAAACGAGGCAGCTGGAAAATGCAGCAGCAGAATTTGCTGCTCCTGGTGCCCAGGTTTCACCTCCATGGGAAGCAGCACTGAGCAAGACAATAATGGCAAAGAAAATTGTTAAATATCTAATTCAGAATTCCTGGGTGGATTCATCCATCAAATCCAGGGTTTCTTCTCACTTCAAGGTGCCCTGGGCTCTCCTCACTGCTGGTCTGGGGTGTAGCTCAATGCTGGTTTAAAACTCAAACTAAAAAGTGATTTCAAACCTAAACAGTCAGCTGAGATAATAAATGTGGTGCAGTATTTTTAATTTAAACTGGCTGTATTTTTAAACCTGTTTTATATAAAAGTATGTGCATAATGGGTGACATGATGAGGTGTTTTCTTACTGTCAGGTTTTTCTAAGTCAGTTTACTACTCAATACAAACTGGCCTTGCATTGAGTAGTAAATATTTGCAGTTACACAAGACACTCAGGAGATTTTTCTGCAAACTTTTGTATTTTAGTCAACTAAAACTGAAATAATGTGAACTTATTGTACCAGAAATAGCCAGGAAACAATGACTTCTGCCAGAAGAAAGATTTAATATTACTTTTTAAAAGAAGTATGTTCTAAATTATTACTCTCATGACTAAGCTCTAGACTCAACAGTTGAGGTGATGTCATTTGGATGCTCTGTCCAAATTTCCTTGCCATTTCTCATTTTGAGGGGTTGGATGTGTAACTGAGCTCACATCAACACATCTCCATGAGAATTCCTGAGCCCCCATTCCCTGTTCCTGAGGCTGATCTCTTCTGCCCCATCCCTGGCAGGTATTTGGGGCCCCTGGCTCTGCTTTATCCCCTTTTTCTGATTCAACAGATCCCTGGCCAAAGGGGTGGGAAGAAGTCAAGCAGTGGAGCTGAAGGAATTCCCTGGAAAATGTTCAGCTGCCCGTGGAGCCCATCAGGTCAACGAACAGGAAATGCAGGATAAAAGTTTGGGGTTTGCATCCCAAAACAAAGCAGCTTCCCCAGGTTTCATGGGGCTGAGCAGAGAGCTGCCTTTGGGGAAGCTGTGAAGATGGACATGGAGCCAATTTCTGAGTCATCCCAAGCAAGGCTGGACACTGCAGTGCAGAATGTCCTGGAGACAGAACATTCCCACACTGGCAGAGGAGGGGATGCAGTGATCTCATCATGGACCTCCTTCCTAACTGGGATTAGAGTTTGTCCTGTGCAGAAAAATGGCAGTGGCTCCATATTCCCTCCTCCCAACACTACAGAACCTCAGCCAGAATTATTACAAATGTCATTCCTTTCTGGAAAACCTGGAATGTGCAGCAGGGATCTCTGAACAGCAGCAATTTGTCCCTGGATCCGTGGTTAGGGAGGAGGCAGACACAGCATTTGGTTGCAGGCACACCCTTGAAAAACCCTTCCTATAAACTCCTTTTATTGGATGTAAAAGTTATTTCAACTCCTGGGTGCAATTCAGGAAGTGGGTGATGCCTTACACAGTGTTCTGAAGGCTGCAAAGCCAAAAATTAGCTCATCCCACTTATTGGAGGAGCCAGTGGCTACGATGGAGCCCAGAGCAGCTGTGGCTGTCCCTGCACCCCTGCAAGTGTCCCAGGCCAGGCTGGACACTGGGGATGGGAACAGCCTGGGACAGTGGGAGGTGTCCCTGCACCCCTGCAAGTGTCCCAGGCCAGGCTGGACACTGGGGATGGGAACAGCCTGGGACAGTGGGAGGTGTCCCTGCACCCCTGCAAGTGTCCCAGGCCAGGCTGGACACTGGGGATGGGAACAGCCTGGGACAGTGGGAGGTGTCCCTGCACCCCTGCAAGTGTCCCAGGCCAGGCTGGACACTGGGGCTGGGAACAGCCTGGGACAGTGGGAGGTGTCTCTGCAGGGGTGCAATGGGATGGGATGTGGGGTCCCTGCCCACCCAAACCATTCCAGATTCCATGAGCCCGTGCTCTGTGTAGTTTCACAGGAATCACTCGTGATTCTCTGAACATGGATTCAGCATTTCCAGACTCCTGTTTCATAGCCAAGTGTTTTCCACTGCCTTTACCTGTTATTCCTCCTGTCTCCAGCTGACACATAGTGATCCTTACACATAAAATTGGAATTAACACATCAAAAATCACAATTTGTTCAAATGGCCTCCCTAAATCAGGTTAATTGGCTGTGATCATTCACCAGGCTCATTCCTGGCCCCACCTGAGGTAGCAGCTTCACCTGGGATCACTCAAGCTGGGATTTAAGCAGGAAAGAAGCCCAGCAGCCTCTTCCAGAGGGCTGGAAATGCTTTCTCTTCTTGCCACAGAGGCTCTTCCAGGAACAGAAGAGGTAACAGCAGTTTAATACCTCTGTGGGGAGGGAAATGTGTTACCTGGAGAACTCATCATGTTCTCCTGCACAAGAAAACTTCCAGAGACTGAAGGGAGCTCCAAGGCCTGGAGAACCAACTTTACAGCAGCCCCAGAAAGGATTTGTTCCTGGGAGACTCCCAGGTAAGACTGTTTGGCTTTGAGTAGAGATAATGCTGCTCTATTTACTCACAAGCACGTGGGATTGCTTACTTGGTGTCAACTTGTTTCTAACTCAACTGTGTTCCATTTAATAATTCTTTTGATGGATTTCTGTGAGAACAATGCATTTAATGGTGAAAGAAAAAAAATCCGAATATTTTAATTAATAGGTGTGTGAAAAAACCTGCAGCTTGAGAAAAAATTGTGTTGGAGCTTAATGTGATGAAATAATATGGGTCTGATGTTTGTGCTTGAAAAAAAAGTTATTCCTGCTCTGTCTGTTAATTTAAATTATCATGAAAACAGGGTTTTGAATTAAGGCTACACCTTGCAGTGCTACAAGTATTTGCTATTACACATTTACTACTGGAACTCTGTGATAACTTTCCCTGCATGGTTTTCAAGGAGGCAGGAACTGCAGGTCATTCAGTGGAAAAGCTAAAGGTGGATTTACATGGCAGCCAGTTTGTAGGATCTGGAGGAAGCTGAAAACAAAAGAAGTGTTACAGGTTGTAAAAAGTTTTATTTTAAGCAAAATGAGCTCAATGATTTCCTTTTGAAGGCACAGTCAGGCTGTAACACCTTCCAAATATAGCTCACTTCCTGAGGGGCTTGTGGTGGTGCAGCAGTGCTGTGTGGGGCTGTGGAGAGAGAAAATCTGGATTTTTTCAAGGAGTCTGACCTTTACAGAACACACCAGTGATGTGCAGGAATTTCCCCCTGTGAAGAACTGAGCATGTGACTAAATTCTGCTGTTCTGTAAGGTGGCATCTGCCAAATACAGGAAATATGTTGTTAAAAATCCATTTTTAGCACAAGTGAGATAAGCTGACACCATCTGCCAAGGTCACCTGGTTCTCTGCAATGGTTGCACTGAATCAGAGCCCACCTTCACCTCAATTCTGATGGGGAATGAGAAATCCTCAAAAAGCTGCATTAAAAAATGGAGTTGAATAATTCTCATCCTGGTTTTCCTGAGTCCCAGCAAGCAGACATAGAAATGAACAGCAGCCTCTCAGTGCTTTAAATCATTCCACAGTTAGTTGTTGTAGGAAGGGAGAAGCCACAGCAGGGAGCAGAGAGGTGTTGGAAGGTTGGTGGTGGGATGAGGCTTTATGAATAAAAAATTTCAGGCCAAGCACTCCTTAAAAGTTTCATTTTCTTACATTTTCTGCAGCAGTTTGTGTGATTAGAAAGGTAATTAAGGGTTTTCAAGTAAATTGAAGGATTTACACCTGCAACCACAGAATTTCCTTTTCTGATGAGTCTAGGCTAAAGTGATTTTTCCAAAATTCTAATTCCACCTGATAATCAGCTTTCTCAGAAAATCATCTGGTTGCCCATTTTTTGCATTGTTGTCAAAAAAATTCTGTGGTTTCTGTACTCAAGTGGGGTTTTCTGCAGCAAAAACAGTCCTTAAATGTTTGACACAGCTCCTTTGCCAAATCTCATCTCTGCACTTACTATTCTCATCCCTAGCCCAAAAATTAAAAAAACAAAACAAATGTGGACTTGAACCTTTACTTGTAAGCTGAATCATGTATCAAGCTGATAATTACAACCTATTTCCTATTAGAGTTTGGTGGAACAAATTTGGGAGTTTTCATTGCAACCTGCAGAATTAATGGAATATTTAACTCAAATTTTATAGAGTGCAAGTTAAAGCAGAGAGGGAACAGGAGGAAGTTTTACACAGAAATCCTTTCCTGTGATGGTGGTGAGGCCCTGGCACAGAGAAATTGTGGCTGGAAGTGTCCAAGGCCAGGTTGGATGAGGATAAGCTGAGCTTTAAGGTCCCTCCCAAGCCAAAGCAGCCCAGGATTCTGTGCTAAATCTCACCCACTGCCTGTGAGTGCATCAGGACACCAAGGCAGGAGGAAAGCAATGCCTGAGCCCTCCTGTTCCCTGGGAAAGGTCCCAGGGTGTCCCAGCTGTGTCTGTGCTGATCCAGCTGCTCAATTTTAATTCCTGATAACCCTCAGGGCCACCTACCACCCTTCATGACCACGTTGGACCAGACGTTGGCGTTGAGGGCCTGCACAATGCGCTTCACTCCCGTGGACTCGGGGAAATCATCTGCACAAAAACACAGACAGGAACTGTGAAAACTCCCAAAAAGTAACTGTGAAATCTCCCCAAGAGTAACTGTGAAAACTCCCAAAAAGTAATTGTAAAAGCCCCCTAAGAGTGACTGTGAAAACTCCCAAAAAGTAATTGTAAAAGCCCCCTAAGAGTGACTGTGAAAACTCCCAAAAAGTAATTGTAAAAGGCCCCCAAGAGTGACTGTGAAAACTCCCAAAAAGTAATTGTAAAAGGCCCCCAAGAGTAACTGTGAAATCTCCCCAAGAGTGACTGAAAATTCCTAAGAGTAACTGTGAAATCTCCCAAAAAGTAATTGTGAAATCTCCCCAAGAGTAACTGTGAAAACTCCCAAAGAGTAATTGTAAAAACTCCTATCCTAAAGAGTAACTCTAAAAACTCCCAAGAGTAACTGTAAAAACTCCTAAAAGTAACTGTAAAAAATCCTAAAAGTAACTGCAAAAAAATCCTAAAAGTAACTGCAAAAAAATCCTAAAAGTAACTGCAAAAAAATCCTAAAAGTAACTGCAAAAAAATCCTAAAAGTAACTGCAAAAAAATCCTAAAAGTAACTGCAAAAAAATCCTAAAAGTAACTGCAAAAAAATCCTAAAAGTAACTGCAAAAAAATCCTAAAAGTAACTGCAAAAAAATCCTAAAAGTAACTGCAAAAAATCCTAAACTCTGAACACCATGGCATGCCTCCAGAGATGAAGGCCTGGCCTATCTTCTCACAATCATTAGAAATTCTGCTCCTGGTACCAAACACAGATTTTTCACCTTTGATTCATGGAGGCCATGAAAATGAAAATTAATGCCTTGCTTCTTGGGCTGAGCTTTAAGGGATAATGAACAGTATTTTGCAGGTATCTAAATTCTTTTTGTTAAATAGTTAGTAGGAGGCATGCATTAAGTAATATCTGAGTAAATTTTATAGTAACAGACAAGGAACTTGAATCTTTTACCTCAAAATCTCTTACAATGCTGTATAGCATAGAAATTTATTAGAAAATGGATATTAGAATTACTTTTTTTTCTGGTACAAAGTAAAGAACTCGAGACAACCATTTTAAAAGGATGTAAAAATGGAAATATTGAATGCTGTCCCCATAATATCTATCTCTGAAAATTCCAGTAATCCTGGCAATTATAGGAACTTGAAAGCCCAGGGAAAGCATTATTCAGATTTTAATTTATGTACTGAATAGATCTGACACTGCTTTGGACCAAGTCAGTTTTCCCATTTCCTCAGTTTAGTCAACTTCCCATGTTTGTGCAGGTTGACAAAAGGAAAAAAACCCCCAAACAATCCTTTGGATACAAAAATGTGATTGTTCAGAAATCAAACTCCAGTGACTCAGGGACACGTGCAGTAGTTGAAACTGTCTTTAGAATTGAATTGAAATCAGATTTTTTTGCCCTTTGTGATTCTGCTGTTTGGTTTGATATTAGAGTCATCATCAAGAGTCTCAGTTTAGAGCTCCTGTCCTGACTGGGCAAACAACTGATAATGAGTCAAAACAAAAGTTGCAGCTTATTTTAAGAAGAGCTGCCTGAAATGTCAGAATTTCGAGCAGAGATTGGCCCAGTGTGTTTACAGCATCTGTTGTGCTTTTTGTAACTCACCCAGAATGTTTGGGGGGTAAATAAGTTACTCAGTGGAACACAGTTCCTCCTCTGCATGAGTCACAGTGAATCAACTTACCAGATTAAACAGTAAGGAAAGAACATGTATCCCAATATTCCAAAAATTAACATCCTGGGTTGTTATTATTCCTGTTAGTTAAATGGTAAAGAGCTTGTTTTTTACAACAATTATTTAATAGAAAAATAACTTAAGGTAACTATTTTTAAAGCACTTAGTATTTGTTTGGTCTAAGGAGTGTTCACTTCTGATTTTCCCAGTTTCTGGGAATCAAATCTGTGAATCTCCCTCCTTGACTTAAAAAAAAAAAAAAAAAAAAAAGAACCATTTTTAAAGGCATGGTGGGGAGAGAGGGAGACTTCTCAGCTACTCAAGATCCAATTTTAGTAGGCCTTCCAAGGGGGAAAGGGGGTGGGATGTGTTCTAGGTGAGTATTTTATAGTGAATTATTTTTGGTGACTGCAATGTGCTTGGAGACCCTAAAGCAAAGCAAATGTTAGTGACTAATTCCTCTCCAGCCTGCAAATGCACTCAGTTTTCTCATTTGATTCCAGAGAGGTAAGGTGTAAATGCTCTCTCTCAAGTGAGGAGATAAGGCTGATGCTGATAAGGCTCTCAGGAAATGCACAGTCACTTTTCAAGAGTGGAACATCACACTTCTGACTCTTCTTTCTGGGTTTTTTTATTTTTTTTTCAAGTTATAAATGTTGGGCAGCCAGTGATTCTGAAACTGGTTTATTTCCTGTGTAACAGCTTGTGTTGCTCTGAAATGTTTTTAACAACCTGCCATTTTCAGCCTATCGTGGCACTGTTTGTACCAAGACAGTATGAAGTAGGTTTTTAAGTCTTTTTAAAACCAGAATTTTTTCTGCCTTCATGCAGAAAAATGTTTCTTCAGATCGATTTTCCAAGTGGAATAGAAACTTCAGATGTATCAATACAGTCCAAGGGCAGTGCCAGAAAAAAGGAGCAGATATTATTTTTACGTAGGTGCTGCATAAACAGCAGCTGGATTTGGGAGGGGACAAATGGAATTTCTCAGAGGAAATAACCTCCTCCTCATCCTGACCTTTTAGAGCTGACACTAAGCCCCACCAACTGGGAGCATTCCGTGCTGTAATCATGTGGCACATCAACAATTGCAAGGGGCATGACTTTATTTAGAAGATATTTTGGGGCACAGTTTCATTCTGGAAATGGCAAGAGAAGCAGCACACCTACCATCTTCATCAGGCAGCTCCTCAGGGCTGAGCTCTACCAGCTCAAAGCCATGCTTGATGCACCATTCTTGAGCTTTCTGTCTGTTTACACCTAAATTGGGAGACAAAAATGGGTATTAAAGGTGCAGATTTGAGGCGAGTGTCAGAAGGTTTAGCAGGATATTTAGCTGTGGTTTATTCCCTCAAAGTTGTTTGCTTGTTCTGGAGTGTATGGGAAAGTGTAGAGCAGCTGGTATGGATCCTCCATTCACTTGGATTCCACAAATAAACTCCTCCTTGGAATTGAGGGATAGAATCAAATGGTTTTGCTGAGGGTACAGTGGGAATGAAGCCTTCTGTTAACTCTGGGTTTGACACTGAATTAAGCTGCAGGGACACATCTGCACCTCCCAGCTTGCTGCTGTCCAGGAGCACAGCAAAGGTGTGTGTCAAAGAAATGGAATTCAGCAAGCAAGTCCTCCCCATTTTTCAGCAGGAATGCCTTCCAGTCCCCCTGCAGTGGCAGGACACAGAGGTGACTGAGCAACCTCCTAAAATTCTGATTCAGTTTTAAGCACGTCCCACTGAAGGATTGAGCTCCTGCTCCCCAGAGTCACCTGGCTGGGCTCTATCAGCTGCCCAGACTGAGGAGCAATTGGTGATGGAATTGGAAAGTCAATTCTCATGTGAGGATGGGAGCTCTTTGTGTCCCCTACCATTCTCAGACACTCTGTCACAAACCAGGATCATCACTTCTGGCAGCCACTCTTCTGTCAGGGGAAGCCATTCAGAGACACCCTCCAGTCCAGTTTTCTACAGGGGAAAAGAAAAGTATTCTTTGGAATAAATCCTACAGTACTTTAGTTTTTAATAGTATTAGAATTGAATTCTATAAAGAAGTAGGGGTTTTTTTTTGTCTCAGCCTTTCTGGTTTCTGCTAAACCACTTTTTACTGCTGCTGGTTTAGCAGAAACAATTTTGGGTAAAATGCACTGAATTTAATATTTAGCTCCCTAAATTCTGTCTGTCCTAAAGGAGCCTTTAAGAAGCAGCATCAGCCAGGAATAAAGCTGGAGATGATGAGCTGGATTTACCACGGTGGCATAATGACTCCTGAAAAGCCCTCTTGCAGCAGGAGGAGAGCAGTAAGAAACAAACTGCTGCTGTGTTAGTAGGGAAATGTAATATTTAGTATTTAATATTGAGCTTCTGCCAATGAATAGAACAGCCTGAAGGGGATGGAAGGAGGATCTGATTTCTGGTTCTGTGATAAGGCAGCTACATGAGACAGAAAGCAGGAGAAGGAAGCAGAGGAACCTTACTGTTGTGCTGTCAAAGTACACCACAAATGCCTGCACAGCCTCAGCAATCTCTCCAGTCACGTGGAATGTGTTTGGGACCACACAGAGGTGGATATCTGCAGAATAATATTTGTTATCTATCGTCCAGGGGTAGAAATTCACTCTTCCACTTGTTATTGCACCCACAGTAAGGTCATCTTTTCCTGTGATACCTGCAGGAGACAAAATGGATGAGGAGGAGGGTAAAACCAGTACCAAGAAAATAATTTGTCTACAAAAGTGCCAATGCAGATCCATCTTTACTATAATAAACCAGTATATAACTGAGATCTTTAAAAATTCAACTCAATTTGTTACTCTGTCCCAGATTTTATTGCTTAGCTTTCAAAAGAGTTTATTTCCTAGTTTTCAATATAAAATGTGGCCCAGAAGCTGCAGAAAGCCTTTTGTTTTCCTGGAAATGTTTTTTTCAAGTATTAAGCTTGAACTTAGTACCTGTAAACAGGATGGATGGTGAGAAAACCTAAACTTCATTCCAACCCTTGCATGCTCATTGAGATGTAAAGATCTGTTTAACTGTGACCAAAACCTGAAGGTAACTAATGAGAAAATAAACCCAGCTCCTACAATTCAGTTGTAATTCCCATTAAATTCCATGTAGGAGCTCAACCATTAAAATCCAGTGCTGTGCCCTTCAAGGTAGGAACCTCACCAGGAACACTCCTGGAGCTGAATTGGAGCATCCCATTATTCCTTGGGGGAAAGGCCAGGATATCTTGTTTAGGCTGGATGAAATCGTGGCCGTTTTGGAACACAGGCCAATTATTTATAAAATGGACTGAGTCATCCAGAATTGCCTTGGGCAGCACAAGAGTTAAAGAATCAAGTACATGGCTTTTCAAGGATTTGTGTTTTAAGGTACTGAGAGGAGAGTTCCTGGAGCTGCTGGAACAGGCTGTTCCCCAAATAGTCTGGAGATGAATTTGAATTTATCTGTATCTTATTAGTAAAAAGACAGGAAAACCTCCCTGCCAAGGCTGCAGTGATTTTTACAACTGAACTGCAAAGCTGAGAAATAGATCTGGTGAATGAGCACAGGGCACAGGCAGCTGTAAACCAGGATTATTTGCAGCCCTGAGGAGGAGATGGAATCTGAGGGAGAAATGTGACCTTGGAAACAGAAACCTGTAGCCATTTCTATTTGAGAGGATGAAACAGGAGTCTCCTCTCTGGGTTTCTTAAAATAAGAAATGCCACATCTAAATGATTTTTCCAGGTTCAAGTTTTATTTTATTTTGGATAGCAATTATTTTTCAGAGTTAATTGGTTTTTAATCAGATAATATTCCATGCTAAAATTACCCAGCTCACTTTGGAGCTGGGGGACAAAGATCCTGAGTCACCACCAAACCAACCTGGATTCTGAGCTTTGTCTTCTCAGAGGTTTTGTTTTGATTATGGAATAAATGTGCCTTTATCAGTGTTCTGACAGTTCAAAATAAGTAACTAAATTAAAATCAGTCTGAGCTAACAGAATTACAGGTCCATGTCACAAGAAGCTACGAATAAAAGGGTCCTCAGAAATTACTGAAACCCAGAAAATGTGCAGTTGCTTTGTAAGGGATATTTTTTCAGAAGAGTTCCTGGACAAATTTAGGTCTCAATTCTCTGCTAGAATGAGGCCATGTCCTATTTCCTATTACCTGCCACTTGTTCCTGGATTTTAAGGGGTTTTCTTTCATCCCATTGTGCTGTTAATTACCCATCCTTCAAGCCGAGATTTTGCCGATTTTCTGTGAAATTTCTCCCCCAGTATAAATGGATGTTGCCCACTGAACTCAAAGGGTTTCAGGAACTTGGTGAAAGGATTCAGACTTGTCGGTGTCTCAGGCCGTGGGGTTGTAAGAAATCACTGCACAACATTCCTGATCACTCCCGGCAGGAAACTGAGCAGCTTGTCAGGAGTTCCCTCCCAAAAAAAAGTCACTTGGAACAATTCGATTTTGGTCTTTAGAGCAAACAAGGAGAGACTACAAAAGAAATATACACTGCAAGTCAAACTGAGTTCTCATTTGATGCAGGAATTGGTTTGAAGGGTTGTATTTTATCACACACCAGCATTCTAGAAATTTCTTTCCTAGACAGCGTGGATTTTAATGAAAGCAGGAAATTCAGCTAGAATAATCAGGTATTATTGATCAGAATCAACTCCTAGGAAATTAATATGGCAAAAGGAGGTGGCTTGTCCAGCTGAGCTCCTAGGAGTGAGTTCTGAGTGAGTTTTTAATATGTCATGAGGAAAAGGTTTCATTACTTCCAGGCATTCTGTCACTAGCTCCTTCACTCATAAGAATTTTTATCATTTTTATAAATTTTAATAAGCAGACAATAGTTATGACCAGTATTTTTGGAAATTGTTTTCAGCTGTTTACAAAAATCTTCGCTCATTTTACTGACTTAAATATCAACTTTTAATTTTGTCTTTTATCATACAGACAAGATAAATTAAGTAATGATTTTGAACACAAGAGAGGACATGGCAATATTATAAAATCTCACATCCCTTCCCATTTTTAATGCTGAATCTTACTGAGTCTTCTGAAAGTGCAAATACTTTTGAAAAAGGGGAGCTGAAGACCAGAAAAAACTTTTCTGAAAAGCTCAATAATCAGAGAGGAAGGTGTAGCTCTCTTGCAGTAATCTCCCTGCACTTCTAGCACATTGTGTGTCTAATAATAATTTTTTTTAATTATTACAACTTCTTTTTGAAGTTTTTTTTCCCAAAGAGATTTAGGTATTGACCAATCTTAGCAGTGTTTTTCAGATTGAATTAATGTTTTAAGAACATAATGCCCTAAATTCACCCAAATCCTCAGAGTTGTCAGGTACACTGAGTAGTTCCCACATTCTGGGCCTTGAGAGCCACCTGGTGGAATAAACCATTAAAAATACTCCTGAAATTACACCAAGGAGTAAAGAGAACCCAAATACACTGAGGTGGAGGAGGGGAGTGGTAAAAATCCAAAAAGAAAAGGAAGAACAATCACATCAGACAGTAAAAAAACTGCACCAGTCTCACTTGCTGTTTTGTGATAAATATATCACAATAATAACAGGCAGATCTATGTTAAGCACTTTAAATAGTTTTGTTTTGCCACAGTGTGCCATGAATTAAAGCATTCAGAGCACCCTGGAAAAACCTGGACAAATATAAAAATTTATCTAGCAAATGTAGCATCACTGCTTCTCACCCTCAAGCCATTTTCCATTTAACAGGAGGAAAACCCAGGAAAAAAAGTCTTGGAATTGGCCTGGGAAGTTCTGACATCCCACCAAACCCTTCCCACTGCTGCCCCAGCCCTGCCAGGGTGTCCTCGAGTGCTTTACAATCTGATTGCATTTCATTTCTTACACAAAGCAGGGACTTAAAACGCTTGTGGTATTTATTTTGACATATTATTTTATTTCTTTCAGGGGGATTTTAAGGTAACCCAGTCAGAGGACACACAGACAGGACTCCAATTTTGGTACTGGTCTCAGCTTCCACTGCTCCATTTCAAAGTGAGTACTAGTTTAAAAAACTGAGTTTAAATTTTAAGACTTTCTCGGATTAAACAGCTTTTAGCTCACCTACCTTTTCTACCTGTTTCATTTCACTAGGCAATATAATCAAAATGGAAACCTAGAGGAACCTTGAATAATTCCTTCCAATTTGCTTATACCTTCCCCAAAAATATACTGATAATAGTAATATTTTTTTGGTGTGGAATTTTTAAATAATTCAGTGTCATGCAGCTGCTTTGACAGAGCAGCCTTTGACTGCAGATCTTGTACTGTTATTTTTGGTTCAAAACGTGCTTTAATGAGGGAGGGAGGCTCCCTTTAATGAGGGAGCCAATTCCTCACCAAGCCCTGTGCTTGGTGAGGGGTCCTAAGTAAGAATTGCTCAGAAAGAGATAAAAACAAATCCAGGAAAGAGATGAGGGAGTTAAGTTCTACATCTCAGTGTGCACAGAAAACTGTTCATGAATTTCCTAAAAGCCAGGGCTGTCCTAACATGGGGGAAGCCACCAAGATCTGAACAGCTTCTCCCTGGAATCCTCAGATTTTAAAACTACCCAGAATGACACCGTGCTTTCCTCTACTATCAGATCTTATTCTCGTGTTCTCCTTTTGAGCTATAAAAATGGCACCTGGTTCCCAGGAAAACCACTTCCTACTCAATGAATTCTGTGTAGTCGGTATGAAGTGTAATCTGCAATTCTACCAGCTACAGAATAGACAGAATTTTTAGAATTTTTCCCTTGTAGTCCTTCCGCATTGAGAAACGGGTGAATTATTTCCTTAAAGCACTAAAGGAGGCTCCTGACACCCTTTGCAAGGGATCGGGGGCAGCGTGGCTGCCCTGAGGGGAGAACTGCGACCTTGACGGGAAAAATGAGAAACCTGAGGGGAAAACTGAAACCTTGAGGGGAAAACCGAGACCGTGAAGGGATTGCAGCGACCGAGAGGGGAAAATTGAGACCGTGAGGGGATTGCAGCGACCCTGAGAGGGAAATTGGGATCGTGAGGGGACGGCGACGACCCTGAGAGGGAAAATTGGGATCGTGAGGGGACGGCGACGACCCTGAGAGGGAAAATTGGGATCGTGAGGGGACGGCGACGACCCTGAGAAGGAAATTGGGACTGTGACGGGATGGCGGCGACCCTGAGGGGAGAACTGAGATAATGACGGGATGGCAGCGACCCTGAGGGGAGAACTGAGATAATGAGAGGATGGCAGCGACCCTGAGGGGAAACTGAGATAATGAGGGGATGGCAGCGACCCTGAATGGAAAGCTGAGATCGTGAGGGGATGGCACCGACCCTGAGGGGAGAACTGGGATTCTGAGGGGAAAACAGCCCCCCTGAGGGCCGGGGCTGGAGGGAGCAGCTGCCAGCCCGAGTCCCGCGGGGACGAGCAGGCCGCGGCCCCTGGTTCCGCCCGCCTGGGCGCCGCGGCGGCCCCGACTCACGTTTGACGAGCTCCTCGGGCGCGAAGCCCGCGGCACAGCTGGTGAGCAGCGCCAGCGGCCGCGCTGCCGCCGCCATGGCGCCCGCGCCGCGCCCCTTCCGCCGCGCCGCTACCACCGCCCGCGGAGGGGAGGGGGGGCAGCCGGGGGAGGAGCCGGGAGGGACCGGGCGGAGCCCTTCTGGATTGTCTGTTCCCCCCCCCTCCGCGGCGGGGCGGATGGTGCGGCCCGGCCGGCGCGTCCCGTTGCCGGGTGAGGCGGTGCCGCCATGGCCGGAGCGGGGCCGGAGCGGGCGGGTGGGTTCGGACAGCGCCGGTACCGGCACCTCCGTCCCCGAACCGGCCCTTCCTGCCCCGGCAGAGCAGCCGGGGCACCCCGGGTTATCCCTCAGCACCCCGGGTTATCCCTCAGCGCCCCGGCTGATCTCTTGGCCGAGGCGCGGTGCTGCTGAGGGACCGGGGGGTGCGCGGGGGTTCGGCCCTGTCTGAGGGGCTGGTGCGTGTGGGAGCAGGGCCGGGGCTGTGAATATTGCGAGTTTTGACACCTTGGAGGTGTTTAATTAACGCAAATCCACGGTTTTGACGTGGGCTGGTGTGTCCTCACAGGTTGCCTGGTGTTTTGTGTCTCTTATGAAGGCTCTTGAGATCCCTGCCCTGTGAAACCACCCGTGCCCTGCGTGTGAGATTTGTGAGGAAACATCGTTCCTTAAACGGAGAATCTCGGTCCTGAAGTTTATTGTCACTGCTTTGTGAGGTTTGTTTTAAAACGGAGTTTTTCCAGCTTTTCTACCATCAATGACTTTAAATCTTGGGCTTTATGTTCTTATTTATAGTAGTATAGCAGTATGGGAAGTCGCATTGATTTTTTTCCCCTGTATTTAGGAATAATTTAATTCGAATTAAATCCTACCTAACCCCGTGGAGTTTGGTTACAGGTATGATTTTTGTCCTAACTTGCTTTTTAGATTCAAGAAGACCTTCAGAAGCTTAAAATGGAAAAAAACAACTTGAAAGGAAATGCAGAAGCCGTGGATATTTGTGACCTTAGAAAAGCAACTGGAAGGACTGAACTTGGGCTGCGAGTAAGTAAAATAGAGCAGATCCAGAAAATAATTCAGTTTTTAAAGTCTCTGTTAATAATTCACTTGGGCCACTCATTTGTTGTCTTACAAGATCCATTTCCAATCAGCAACTGATGAGAATTCTCAGACATTACAGTTCAGAATGATAGTTCCCTTTTTTGGGCCATCAGAATTAATTGATCTTGTGCCTGTCACCCAAAATTAGATTTTTAATCCAGCAGAGGAACAAAGTTTATCAACTTTTCAGTCGAGCAAAGACCTGGATTGCTTAATGAACTGAATTAAATAAAATTAATATCTTTGTAATAGGCTAAACATAATTTTTTCCCCTCTAACAGAAACACGCTGAAAATTATTTAAATGTTATAAATGGCCAAGACTTAACTCTTTCTTCAGCTGGTAATAAAGAAGTGAATTCCAAAGAGCCCCCGAAGTGGTAAGTGAATGTTTTATTGCAGCAAGACACAAAAACTGAGGTGACATAATCATCTCACAAAGCACATGGGAGTACTGACCTAGAAAAAGTTACTTCAGTCATTTCCTAATTTGATTTTAAGTTAAAAAAAAAAAAATAGAAATGTAAATGCAATTCTAAGTGGCTCCAGCAGTGCTCTGCTAATTCCTGTGATTTTACTTTTGCTAAATGCAAGTTTAAATTTAAAAAAAAGTCATTTGGATTGAACTGGATGGAAGCAGAGTGGCTTTAACAGGTAAAAATCCAAGCAGATTTCAGAAACCTCACTGCCTGTTTCTCTCCCAAGCAGGAATTTTCCTTTTGGTGCCTGTGAGAAGCAGCTGGTTCTGCCACCACTCGAGCCTGTGACTGTGCAGAGGTGCAGCAGCTCAGCCCCACAGGTGTGCCAGGGCTCTCAGGTGTGAAATCACACCCTGATTCTTCTGCAGGGGCCACGTTCAAGGGGCTGTCTGGTGTCTTGTGCATCCCATAATGCTCTGACTGCCCATGGATTCAGGGTTGGAGAACAGCCCAGGACTGAAAGTGTTAAAAAAATCCTCAGCAGAAAAGGAGCAGCTGGGACAGGAACCTTTCCCCCCAGCCCAGGATAACTTTTAAATTGAGAAAGATTCCAGCATCATCCATGCAGGTGTGGAATTGGCACTTCCCACTCATCCAAAACCACTTTCCTCAGGTGCTTTTTTAGCAAGAAATTTTAATTCTTTTTATCAGTAAATTAACAATTCTTGTTATCTTACGTGGCACTTTTCCCCCCCTGCATTGATCATTTCCCTGAGTGAGGAGTTTGCATTGGGAATCATCTCCTGTTTTAATTGAAAGGTGCTCAATTCCCCCCAATTTTATTTATTTTTTTTAATAGCACCAGCAATTTCCTCCCTGCATAACGGTGTGTTATGGTAATAAAATAAATACCACAAAAGCACTGATGAGGTGAAAATTGAACTTTCTGTCTCTGTGCAGCCATGTGGGTAAAGGAGTAATTGGCTTGGATAATAACTTGTGTTCTTACAACCCCAAATCTAAATGAGCATCTCATTGATACATCTCCTTGTAATTACCATCAAAAGAAGAGAGAATATACAGTGCAGATAAATAAATGACAGCATTTTAGTGCTTTCACAAAATAACACAGTTGTTCAATACTTCAAGCACACATCTAGTGATTTTTGAGCTTTTTATGGCATTTTTTATTTGTAAAAACTGGGATTTTCCTGGATTTTTTTTTTTTTTACATTTATACAATAGAATGCTCACCAAAATATTTTCAGCTTCAGAAATTTATGCTGTAATAAAAACATAGAGCATCCCTCTGGGTTTTATAGGTATTTCTTATAACAAGAAGAAACATGTGAAGTCTTTTTCTATCCCTTGGGATTTAATCATCATGATTTTTTATTAGCAGAATAGTCAAACTCATTCTATGCAGATCACAGAGTGCATTAAGAACTATGTTTTAATTCTGATTACTATCAGGGTTTTTTAATTCCTCATTTACTAATAATCAAGTGCTGTGCCTGCATTGAGAATGGAATTAATTGAACAAAGTCTGAAAAAAGTGTCAATTTGGATAAATATTCAAATCCTTACCAAGTTTTCCATCTGAACAAAGGCACTTTGTTGTTTGCCCAGTTCTGTGTGGAGTCAAATAATATCAATTTTTATCATCATTTTGCAAATTTACAACATCTTTACTGTTTCTGCCTCTAAACACTTCAGGCCCAGTGCAGTTATTTTAAGATTATCCCTGTTGTGTATTTCAGCAGCAGGTGGAAATGGATTTTAAAATTATGCTTCACTCAGAGAACATGGATAATAAAGCTGGTTTAAAACACCCCAATGAGGAGACCAGGCTGCCACTTATAACAAAGAAAAAATCTGCTCCTGTAAGTAACTTTTATTATTTTATGGGTTTATTATATGCATTGCTTTGCACTATTGCAGTTAATATTTATCAGTCCTAAATAAAATATTTACATGAAAGTAATTTCCTCACGATTTCCTGCTTTTTGACATGAGTGTTTAAAGATCAAAACATTTTGAGTGGTAAAAGAAAAGAAAACCTGGGGAAAAGAAATCTGAAATGTAACAGGTTTATATCCCAAGATTCCAATCCAGGAAAAATATGAATATACATGGGATGTGCATGGTCAGTAATGTCAGGAAAATCAGGCAGAGGAGATAAACTGGAGCTTGGGGACTTCTGGATGTGACCCAAAGATGCAGGAAGAATTAAAAGCCCATTCTTCTTTCTGCTCTGGGAATGTTCCAATTAAACGAGATGAAGTTTTGATTTTTTCCAAATTTCCCTCCTGCAAATTTCGGTTCTGCTGCCAATTCTGCAATTGTTCTGCAGCAGTTGAATGTAAAGATGATATTTTTAGCAAAGAATGCTTTCACAAAAAAAAAAAAGAAAAAAAAAAAAGAAGAGTAGGCACAGCCATGGCTCCAAAAAATCAATTATGTTCACAAATTTAGCACAGCACTGTGGTCCAATGTTCTCACATGGGGATGCTCTTCTACAATTTAATTTATGTGACAGAAGCATCCTGCAGCAAGCCCAGTGCTTTAGGAGACATTCTGGGGTGTTTGGTTTTAAACAACACCAAGAGAAATCTGTGAATGGCACAGTTGTGAGCTGCCACTTATAAAAAATGATTTTTTTTGGAAAAGCTGTTGCCCAGACTAAGAGGTGATTTGTCTAACCCTGTGATAATAGAGTTAATTAGAAAAAAGCATCATGGCTAATAGCTTTTTAGAACCACTCTAAAACACTCACAGAGAGGAATATTATCCGACTGCAGAGAGCCATGTGTTTTACCACTCTCCCTGAAACGTGCACTGAGCACAGAAAACTTAAATTACAAGCATTTAATGTGAATTACTCAGGCTTCCAGATCCATATTTACAGTTGCTGAGCAGCTTAAAAACCGAGCAGGTATTTCCTCTCTAATTTATTCTTTTCTAAGTTTCCCCAATCTTAGGGCACAATGTGTGGTTTGGGGATGTTCTGCCTTTGCTGCCTGTAAAATATTTACAGTTAATATTTGCAAAATCCACTGCTGAGACGTGTTAGTTGTTCAAGGTGCTGTCTGCCAGCACTTAAAGGAGGGAATTTTATATGATTATACTATATGATATTATTAGGGGTAAAGCCAATGAATCTGCGTGCGGTTTCAGGTGTGAAATGAGATTAATTTGGATAAAATTGAAGATTCAATTTTACTCGGGGGCTCGGCGGGCGGGCGGCAGGGGGCGCTGTCCGTACGCTCACGTCCCTCAGGTGTCCGCGGGGTCAACGAGCGGCTCCCCCCCCAAAAAAAAAATTTAAAAAAATCAACCCCCACCCAATTAAATTCAAAACTAATTGCGTCGTTCAGGCCTATTCCACGAGCTTTCAACGAGGGCTGAGCGGGTTTGGAAACGCGGTGAGGTTAAAAAGTCGAGGTTGGAGGTGACCCCGGGGGTCAAGCACAAATCTACCCGGGCTTTTTATTGTCCTGCCGTTCCAGGAGTTGGAAAAATTCTTCGTCAGGATTTCATTGTTTCGCCAAAAATGATGTCTTTTCTTGTTCTTTTGGTATTATGAAGTTGCTGATGCTGGATTTTATCATAGAAACTAAGAATAATTAACTGTTGCCCTTTTGGACCTTTTTGGGTTTAATAATAATGCTTCATCCTCTGCTAAGTTCAGTAGTTATTTGAAAATGAGGGCTGTTAATTCTGTTTGAAACACACACAGGGGCATCACTTTCTTTTGCAGCCTGTATCTGGATAAGAGATGAAAAAGGATGAGTGGATAATTATTAAATATGTATACTTCCCATGGAGTATCCAGCCAAAGGAACAGTAATCTGAACTGCAGCAAAAATAATTCTGATGCACTGCTGCAATGGAGGAAAGATTCACAGCCCTGCTTTCTTTTTTCCTAGGGCTGCTGTTGTGTTATAGAATTATACTGGTACTTCTAGGTCCTTGTTTTCTTATAAATGTATATTATACTGTAAACTTAGGAACCTTTTCATTTATTCATGAGGTAGAATTTAATATGGTGATGATTTCTAGCCTTTATGAGTTGCATCTTATCTAGTGGGGCTCTAATGGTGATGGCAGTGATTCTGGGGCTTTTTTTTAACCTCACTTGTTTGAGCACAACCATTCTAATAATATCTTCAATTATTCTTTCTTTATTCAGCATTTGCATGTTGCTCATCATTAACGCTTATCCTTGAAAGTGTATTTATTTTCAAAATTATAAAGCAAAGCAGGGAAATGCTTTTAAATTTCAAGTGATTGGGAGAAGTTGTAGAAGAAAACCAGGTCTTTTGGTGCCCCAAACCTGGCTGTGTTTTAAACCCAGGCACGTGGCTCTAATTACAGCCAAAGCAGGATTTGGCAGGATGAGACTTCAACAAATTGATGTCACACTACAGTAAATCAAAAGAAACTCCTTGTGTTGATATTACTGTGTGTAATCATAATAAACAGCACGGTGATTGAATCAAATCTTCCTGTCAGTAAAAATAAAAAGGAAATAATTGGTGAGAGAGAGTGAAGTTAACAGATGAGTGCAGTCAGCATCCTCTCAAACCTGGAAATGGGAATGTGAAGGTCACCCCCATCTCTTCTGACAAAAGCAGAACGCTTTGTTGGTAAACAAATTAATCTTTTGAAAGGTCACCATTTGTTTGAAGTTTTTATCCAGTTCTTGTCATCTGCAATTGGAGATGGAGTGTCATTTTTTTTTTTTTTTTTTTTTTTTAATTTTTTTTTTTGCAAGGCAGGGGTGCAGCCAGAGCCGTTTGTGTGTGCATCTCAGCGTTCCCTGACCAAAAAACTCGGTGCCTGATTGGGATGCCATGGGCTGCTGCTCTGCAGCTGCCTCTGGACAGCGAGGGATGCTCATCCCTGAATTCCAAACGATTGATCCTACAAAATCGTGCCTGCTGAAAGCTGGCCCCGTGCCCACCACCAAAACATCTTGTGGTTCAAGGCAGCAATTATTTCCCTCAGTCCCTTCTGTGCTGCTGCTGCTGCTGCCTCAAAGAGCAGATGTGGGATTCACCCAAGTTCTCCCTCTATTCTCTTTCACACCTGTTAGGGTGGAGCTGGATTTCTATTAGATTTCCATTCGACAGCAGTAGGTCAGCAAAGGGGTAAAGCTTCATTTTTTAATTTTTTTTTTCCAAATATTGGGGAAATGGACAGCTCAGAGCCATCTCTGGTTACTTTAAGGGCTTAGAGAAGGTAAGAATAACACAAGATCTGGTGTTAAAGATGCAATTCCATGTTTTTCCCATTAAACTTGCCTCTCCAGGCCCTTTCCTGAACATACTGAAAAATGACCTTAGTTCCATTGATTTTATTTTGCTGTTGCTTCTTCTCCCCCTTTATGGGGGGAAGTGCTGTGTCCATCAAATCCTGACAGGAACTTCTTAACAACAAATATGACAGCTTGGAGAAGATGGATGGAGTGATAAATTTATCTGTTATATCCCTTTTTTTTCCCATCACTATCAAACCCTCGGATTTCCTGATATTTATTTACCAAATCTCATCTTTCTATTCCTGGTTTGATACACAATACTCATCTTTTTTTTTTCTGTATTTAATTCCAGTCTCTGTTTTTTTTTTACTGAAGGAAAAAATACTTACAAAGATATTTACCAAAAAAAAACCAACCAACAACAACAACAAAAAAAAAGATGTTCTAGTTAAATATTGCTAGGTAAAAAGAAAACAAATAGAGAACTAATCAGAAAAATCCCTGTGGTGTTCCAACAAGTGCCCTATTTAAAATGAAGCAAAAAGGAAAAAATAAAGTGGGAGAGGTTTATCCACAAGAGAAAAACGCTTTAGAAAGGGTAATGGAATTGTTTTTCTTGTGTCCCAGGTTAATTACACTCAGAAGCACTCGAAATGAAAAAATAGTTTTTTAGCACACTCCAAGCATATTTTAAGGCAAGTCAGCCTTGGTCTGCCCTGCAATTTAAGAGCTCCCTTCCAGCCCTGCAAAAACTGAATTTTCCAAGTTCTCATGGTGAAGCATTGATGTTAAAAATAAACCTTTCTCTTGTATTACTCAATATTATTTTTGGAGGTCTTACCATAATCGTGTTGGCTTCGTTGTAATGACAATATCTCCCAAAATGGAAGCAGTTGGGCACTTTTTCTTTGTTATCTCCCTGAATTCTTCAGGAGGGAGCCAGTGCAGAATGAGGTGCTGGAAGAGGCCTGGAAAGGTGCAGAAATTGGGTGGAATTTTTGTGGATCACCTCTGGGTTTCCACTGTGTTGCCTGTGCTGCTGCACGATGGCACTGGGCAGTGTAAATGAGAGATTAATTTACATTTCTGTTGCATCAATCCTTGTTTGAACGTCATGGACTTGCTAGAAATTAAAGGGTACAGGAAAAAATGAATTAAATATCTATCTCCAATTTAAAAAAACACAAAACCAAACAAGCCTCCGGGCTGCTTTTGAACTCACACACTCCACCTGAACTGCTTTTCCTTGTAGCTCATTACGTCTCTATGAGCACAATGAAAATAAATGTATTTTATGTGCTGCTTATCATAACAAAACCTCATAACTGGGATTTAAATTGGGCTAAAACTGACCAGGAGTAAAATCAGTGCTGCTTTACTGTTACACCAGCAGCAATCTGGAAAAGGAATCACTGTTTAATTCAATTTCTTAGCTTTGAGATATTTTTATTGTGGCCTCACCAAACTGCTGGGGCTAAGGGTGAGCAGGAAAATGTGGTTTATAGAGGTTTATAATTTCCTTTTCTCAGTATCAAGCCACTTAGGTGGCAGCTGGCATGAAGTTAACCTTTGTTCCATGGTTATTGCTATTTTCTTGGAACACCCAGGACATGGAGATTCATGCACCTCCATCCCTTCCAACAGAAAATGCTCCATAATGGCCACAACTAAACTGAGGGCTGGGATTTCTCTGAAAGGTTCTTTATTATGATAAAAAAATACAGATTTTTTTTTTCTCTCTCATCTCTTGTGGGCAGTGTTGTTAGACAAATTGGGAGGAAAGGTTAAAATAGTTAATTTTGATCTGGTTTGCCTCTTGAGAGTTCCTTCTCCCTTTCTAGAAAGTTGCTGGGTGCTGTTATTCAATAATTAGGACACAACAGTGCTCCAAAATCCAGTCATGGCCTGGATTGTACTAAAAGCTTGATAATCCCTCATTAAAAGCTAATAGTTTCAAGTATTTCTTTTTCCTTCTGGTTCCTTGCCTGTGTATGCATTTGATATTTTTAACACTGTTCTGTCAAGAAACACTGTATTTACATTACTCTCCTAACAACTGAGCAAACTTCCTGAGATTCCTTCATTAAATAGTACACAAGACATCAATTAAATTTAATTAACTTCATTTTAAATTACTGAAGGAACAACAGTAGACAAATACTGGAGCATGTTCACAAGTAATAAAAGGAATGGTGCACTGTTAAATCTTAATGAAACAGTCAGAGCAGAGATGATATTGATTATTTATTGCTGCAGGAGCAGAGGAGTGTCTGTAAATCCCAATTTCCCTGTGCTAAAGGAGGTTCTGGCTGTCCCCAGATGTGCAGCCAGAGGTCAGGGAAAGGTGCCACAGTCCCCAAGCCTTGGGCTTTGCCTGCCTTTCACTCCCTGGCAGAAGACATCCCCAAAGGTGAGACCCTGCTTGCAGCAGCAGAATTGAATTCCCTGCCACCTCCAGGAATTCCAGGAATTGTGATTTCAGTTTTGCAAAGGGTGCAGGGATGAATTTTAGGGGTCTAGAACATCATCCTGAGCCACTCCTTGGAGCTCCCAGGGTTCAGCTGCTGCAAGGAAAAACCTTGTGTGTGGTTCTTGTAGAAATACCAGTCAAACCATCACGATTAACAGCTGGTTATTAATCTTTCAATCCTAACTAGGTTTGGACTGGTTCAGCAATCAGTTTGTAGTGATAATTATGTTATTATATTGTGCTTTGCCAGAGTTGATTCTCATCTATTCTGCATGTTAAGTTGCATTGTACAAGCATATCATTATAGATACACAAACGTTTCAGAATTAGCACTGGTGCAATATCTTGCACGGATTTGTCAATTTTTATAGGCACAGCTCACCTTCCTTCGAGGTGAAATATTGACCACTGAAAGACAGCAATCTTTCAATTAAAGGAAACTGCTGCTTTTGTAGTGCTGAGGTAGAACTTGGGTCTGCCTTTGCTTCATTCTTTCTTTGTTTATTGCCAAGAATTCCTTCTCATTCCTAGCTGGAATTGTTCACGAGTGTCACCTTCTTGTAGGTGCCCCGAGCCTCAGTGGCCAAAGGCTCATCCTTGCAGCAGCAGAGAGAGCTCTGCCAGCCCCTCCTGCTGTGTCCAGAGCAGCAGCCAGTCCTCAATTCCCCAGGCAGCACAAGGAACAGGCTGTAGGTGAGTACAAAACATTGATTCCAACCTTCACTGCATCTCCAGCTTCACTCTCAGCTTTTATGTGCCAAGGAAAGAGCTCTGTGGTGAGCGCTCACCAAATTGTGCAGGGCATAAAGAACAGGAAAATCCTGTCTTGCAGCTGAGATTTCTTCTTCCTTTGCTTCATTTCTGGGATCCTTCTGGGTTCTTAGCTCATTTCAAATTTTAAGCTCTGCCCAGTGTTAAGGCAGTGGTGCTCTAAGTCATGACCAACACCAGCTGATCAGGCCTCCATTTGCCACGGGATTAAATAAATAACTGATAATAAATAAATGAAACCTGCAATCCGTGTTTTATTTGCTCAGGAGAGATCAGTAGCAGGCTGGACCATGAGAACACCAACAGCATCACCTTCCCAAAGCCAAAGGCAGCAATTTATGGCACACATTCCTCTGGGAAAGGGAACATTGCACCACTCCCATCCAGCAATTCCATGGTTTCAACAAGGAAATCAAAGGCAGAGTGGAGGTGTCCAGCTCAGCAGTTGGAATCTGAGGTGCACATTCCCTCTCAGACACAGGTATTTGATGGAATGAATCAACCAGTGTGGATAATGAGGTTTTTATTTGTGTTTTTAATACTGTCTTCACCAGAGCTGCTTTAGGAAGTGACTGTAAATCACAGGAGGGTTTGAACCACATCTAGTGAATAGTAAATATTGAAATAAGGTAACAGATACTTTGTGTATTCCCAATTTCTGCTCTTTCAAGTCTTCTGCCTAAATTTTGTCTGGGTTTGTTTGGTTTTTATTTTTCACAGAATCTTATAAAATTCATTTCGAAAGGATGTTAGGAGGTTATCCAGACCTCCAGGCAGAATTACCTGTACCTGGAATATTGCAGAC
Organism: Acridotheres tristis; assembly: GCA_037013685.1. Classification (NCBI taxonomy): domain Eukaryota; kingdom Metazoa; phylum Chordata; class Aves; order Passeriformes; family Sturnidae; genus Acridotheres; species Acridotheres tristis. The sequence continues at coordinate 1,611,620 of CM072897.1, read as the reverse complement.
AGCTGTTTTTCTAACCTGTTCTGAAAACTTTGGGTGATAGCAACCCCACAGCCTCCCTGGGCCATCTGTTCCAGTGCTTAACTAACTGTCTTCACGGTTATAAAAGAGCTTTTAGAATGTTTCATCTCCATTTCCCTCACTGCAGTTAAGCAAATGTGGTGTTTCCCTTTATATTTACAGAAAACTCTGGGGGACTTTGACCTTGACTGCTCAGTGCCTGCTCTTTGTTCTTCCCACAGAAAAGGGACATTTCTTTCTTTTATGGATAATTATTGTGTGCTGTGACAAACTCTCTGGAGTTTGTACTTCATTTTTCCAGGTGACTTTTGTGCCACTGAGGAGGTGTGAAAATGACAGAGAAAATAAATTTGAGCAACGGAGATCATGGAATGGTTTGGGGTGGAAGGGACCTGAAAGCTCAGGGACACCTTCCACTATCCCAGGCTGCTCCAGGCCCTGCCCAGCCTGGCCTTGGCACTTCCAGGATCCAGGGGCAGCCCCAGCTTCCCTGGGAGCTGTGCCAGGGCCTGCCCACCCTCCCAGGGAACAATTCCTTCCCCATCCCTGCCCTCTGGGAAGCCATTCCCTGTGTCCTTTCACTCCAGAGCCTCGTAATCCCCTCTCTCCATCTGTCTTACTATCAATGAGATGTTGAAATTAATGATAATTACCTCAAAATAGAGGCCCTCAGAATGAAGATCAGAGCTAAGGAGCTGCTGGCTGAAGTTGCCAGGAATTAGGGGGTGCTGGAATGTTTCTATTCCAAGCTTTATCCCATTTTTATGGTAGGATGTTTCCCATTCTCCTGGGAAAGGTGGAGGCAGTCTCAGTGGAGGAGCAATTACTTTCTGCTTTTAATCCAATGAATCGGTGTTTAATTTTTGTATTGGTAAATCAAGCATTCCTTGGTGCAATTGATTTTTTTTTTTTTTAATTGCTCATAGTTTTGCATGACCTTGGAGGTTTTTGTGTGGCAGTGGTTTGATGGTAGAGCTGGGCAGCCTTTGTGGCTCTGATGAGCAGAAGCAGCATCAGTGTTCCTCAGATGCACAAACCCCCACGGTGAAATCACAAAGAATAACAAAAAAAGTGCATTTTGACCCTTCATTTACAGGCTTTTCTCTTCCTTCAGCTCCCACAAACAGCTCAGCCCTTCCAGGATCCCTGCTTGGACTGGGGCGTTGCTGTTCACCAGAAAGCTCCAGGTTTCCTGCCACTCCAGCACCACCATCATTCCTCTTGGGGGAGCACCGGCAGGATTTTGCAACCCACACAAAAACTCCTCGAAGGCCACACCGTCCCCTCGGCCACCCTCGAGAGCCAAAAATCAGCACGAATCGCGTGGGAGTGCGATTTCAAAGTGATGAAGAAGCAGCGAGGTGTGGCAAAGCTCCTGAAAGGAGCTGGCCGGAGGTGCAGAGGCCGGGGGGGCGGCGCAGGGGCTGCTGCACACCCCCAGGGGCTGCAGCGGTGGGCAGCAGCTGTGATCTGCTCTGCCTGGCACTCCTGGAGTCACCTGGCACGGCTGAGGAATGCCCTGAGGGAAACACGACACACACACCTGGAGAATTTCCACAGCAGGGCCAAGGTGTGTGCTGTTACCAGCTGTTACTGCAGTGCTGCTTTTCTCCACATCTCCTGCTTCAGTGATTGCAAGAAGCTGGTGCCATTTTTTTTTTTTTTTTTTTTTTACCCCCCCCTCCCTCTCTTTTAAACCATCCACTTGTCCAAGGATCATATTTCATCCTTCATCAGCAATTCAGCCTTTTGTGGCTGCAAAATCTGTCGCAGTGTTTCTGGTGAAAATGTCCCTTCTCTTTGGCTTCAGTGGTTCTGTCAGAAAATCAATGTTTTAACTGCATTACCTTAGTTCCTTATATATACCTTGTGGCACTTAATTTGCTGCAAAAAAAAAAAAATCCCTTTCTTGTCTACATTCCTGTCACCACTTTGTCAGAAAGTATTTAAGTTTGCAGACAGCCTCTTAATTAGTGCTCACAATTTCATTTATGTTTGCTTTCTTTTTTTTTTTCATTCATATTCTGTTAATTAAGTGAGCAGCCTCTAATCTTCCCCTGCCAGTAGCTTCATGTAGCCACCTAATTAAATTAATTGGGGAAGATGTTTTAAGTATGTAATTAAATCAATTAATATAATTTATGCCTGGCTTAACTGTACAGTGGAAAAAACAGCTGAAGTTTGACTAGATGAATCCACTACAGCTTCCTGTCACTGATCAATGCTCTTCTTGATTTTTAGCATCTGGCAGCCAACTGGAATCGCATCAGGACCTCCAGGAGGACTATTATCCATATCCCATCATTAGGTATAACACTTTTGCCTGCAAATCTATCAGCAACCTCTATTACCCACCACATTATGACTCCTTGATTGAGTTCAAGGAAGGCCCCTTGTTTTATTCAAATTGGTCTCGGCAGGAAAATGTTCTCGACATGATGAGAGTAATAACACGGGGCCCTCGCTCGAAACGCCGTTTAATTTGGGGATTAAGCAAATAAAGTCATTATGTGGGGGCCTCTATTCAGTGGAGAGGTGATTTGCTGTAATTTGCTTTCATCTGTATGAAATGAACTAAAAAGTTGTGTCTTTTTTTTTTCCTTTTTTCCTTCTTTTTCTTTCCCCCCCCCCCCACCCCTCTCTGAAACAACAGATGATGTTTGCAGTCTCCCTTTTTTTTTTTTTTTTTTTTTTTTTTTTTAAATGAGAGGAGAATCCAGGCCCAGTGCACCTCGGTGCTGGTACAGCAATATAAAGGAGGATATTGGTTGTACACTGATTTTAATCAAATGTGCAGTCAAAATGATAAGCTACATTCTCTGAAATTATTTAGTTCTAATTACGAGCAGATGGGATGCTTTATTTGCACCTAGGGCGCCTGAGCAAAAGGAAATGCTGTGTGAACAAGAATAATTAAGAAGTTGAATAGTGGTTTGGTTTTTTTTTTTTTTTTTGTTGTTGTTGTGCTTAAATAATCCGCAGTTTCATGTTAATTAGCACTAATGTAATTATTTAATTACATGTATGAATTGGGGGAACCCAAAAGCTGGTCTGTGCCACGTCAATGGTAAAGTGGAGGTGTTGAGAAATGAAGAGGGTGATTTCTTGGGAATTTCCAGGATGAACTGATCATGTCCTAAACCATGAAATCCTTGTCAAAAGGCTCGTAACTGGATTTATAATTTGTGTTTACACAGCAAATTAATTGACCTGAGAGCTTCAGGATTTTGTCAAGTGAATTGGTTAAGACCTGAATTAATGAAGATGGTAAATAAGTTTTAAAGTGGGAGTTTTGCAGCTCAGATAACCCTTTATTCCCTGAGCCTGCTGACTTTGTGTGTTGGACATAAAAATACATTTCATCAACAATTCCTTTCAGTTACACCTGTCCTAAAATCTTGTGAGCATCCCAGGTTAAAACATGACTAAATCCTATTTTAAACCAGCGTCATTTAAAAAGAATTTAGACATTCTAATGTAGGAGGAGAGCATTTAGGCAGGAAAAAAAAAAAAAGCAATTATTAATTAGGTGTGTGAATTCAAAAGTCAGCAGAGTTGTTGAACACCAGATGTTTTCAAAGTCGTGTTAAAAATAATCCTCAGTATAATCAAAACAGGCTGACATCCCAAATTAATCATTCTGTCCCTGTTCTTCTGCTGGATTTGGGAATTTCTAGAAGTTTTCAGAAATGATTTTAACCTCTTCAGTAAATGGGAAAACTCCAGGGAAATTCCACTTTATTCAACATTTCAGTGGGAGCCCAGGCTCTGATTCTGTAACAGGATTTACACAGCCCTGTGCTGTAAATACAGGAATTTGGAGATGGAGGAAGAAAAAAATTGAGTTGAGAAATATAATTTCAGTGCAGGTGGTTTTTTGGTTTTTTTTTAGACAATTAAAAAACCTATTTAAGTAGATTAAAATATTAAAAAAAAATAGAAATGATTCCCTTTAAAAGAGGGATTTGAAAGTGTTGTTTGGAAAAGTTATTCCTGCTTGTTTTTATTAAATGTAGATATATCTGGATCTTTCCAGTATTCCACAGGGATTTTACATGGATTAAATCATGATAAGTTTATTGAAATGTAATGGAAAGATTTGGAGGTTTTTCTTCTTTTCAAATGTTAAGATTTAGACTGATTTTGAGAAACAGCAACAAAAAATTATTAACGCTGAGCAATTTTGTTTTGATCTGATTTTTAAGAGCAGCTGATATTTAAAATTTTAAAAGGTGAAAACATAAAATCCCAACGCTAAAAACCTTTAAAATCTAACAATACAAATTTGGTATGTTTAATTCTTCTGCCTCCTGCACATTGGGTATTTTAAAATTGAGAATTATTGAAGTAGACTCGGAGGAAGGTGGAAAATTTAAACAACAAATATTTGGCTTAATCAAAAAGAACTAAATATGCAAAATGCCAGCTGATTTCAGCAATATTTTTATTTTTTTACTGCCTTTTGCAACCATAAAAAGATTTTTAAGCTACAAAACCTGAGCAAGATGAACAAGAAGACACCAAAGTTTGATGACACTGGGTGATTTCTCTGTTCACTTTTGTAAATCAGAAATAAAACCTGAATTTCTCTGCTCAGGGTCCTTGATTTCAGCATTTGGGACAAATCAGAGGCTGATTTTTCTTCCCTTGCAGGTGAAATTCGAGAAATGGTGATAAAGCCAGGAAAGTGAATTTCTCATTTCACAAAAGTTTCAGATTCTTGTCAAGTTTCTGGAAATAATCCAAGAGAAGGGATAGTGAAGGAGCAAATGCTTCCATTTATTTCACCCAACCCAAAACTTGGAATTTTTAGCATAACTAAAAAAAAAAAAAAAAATAGATTGCAGTGTTTAAGGATTGTTGGCAGGCAGAGTGAGGAGAGATGAATTTGAACTTTTCAATCAGATTTTCTGCCACAAATGTGTGTCTTAAAGAGAGAGAACAATTCACTTTTCATTTATGGAATAAAGATTTCTTTATTTTTTGGGGTATTAATTTCTCTGAGCTGTGCCTGGGGTGCACAAGTTGAGGGATCCCAACTCCTTTTCCTCCCTGCCCCATGGATTTTGTGTCCTGTCCCCTCTCTTTTCTCCTTTTCTCCAGGGAACTTTTGAGGATTTTTGTTTTTTATTTTTTTTTTTTTTTTTTTTTTTTTTTTGTTGGGAGAAGCCACTTGGAGATGAGCAGAATTTATTAAGGAAATCTCAATTAAAAAGGATGTCAGGTCATGGTGGCTGAGGTTAAAAAGGAGATGAATGAATTTTTTCTCTTATTTTAGCATTTCTGTGCCTCTCCCTGCACTTTGGAGTCATTAATTCAAAAATCCAATCCCATTCCCAAATGTTCCACATCCCAAATTTCAGGCACCATTTGGAATTTTTTTACCCAGACTGGAAAGTGGATCAGGAAGTTGAACTTGATGGCCTTGCAGGCTGTGATCACAATATATATTGAATTTATTCAGCTTGAGTTTGGGTTGAAACTGGAAGAAAAGGAATTTTTAACCCTTTAATCAACTTTATCAGGAGGAATTTGGTTCATCCTGTCCAGTGGGAGGATTCACCAGCACTGAATATTCCTCATTAAATCTAATGGGGTCATGCCAGGGGAAGTTAATATTTTTGTCACTTAATTTATTTTATTAACCTCCCTGTGAAAAGTACAGTGCTGACATGGATCTGCAGGGCCAGAGCAAAATGCAAATTTTAACTCATTTCGTTGCCACTTTGTTATTCTTTTCAAATAATTCCCGGTTTTCCAAGTGATATTTCCATGTTGTTTTTTTGGTCCAATTTTTTTTTTAAACCCGATGTTTTCAAGAGGATAATTCAGAGTAAGGAAATCAGCTGCATTTAAATGGATTAAAAAATAATAGGCAGCATTTTTAGTGCCTTCAAATTGGGGTGAGAGAACCAAACGAAGCCTTGAGACTAAAGTTTAAATACTCTTTTTTTTTTTTTTTTAATTACTCTAGCTTAATATCAGAGGAGTAAAAAAAAAAAAAATAAATAAATAAAATCAATATATTTTACTCAGATGAGTTCTCCAAGTGCCTGGTACCACTGTGCTGACTGCAAGATGTAAATATGGTAAGAAATGACCAAAAATTCGAGTGATAATTTAAATTTCTCTCTATTTCCTCATGCTCTGAGTGCAATTGGCACGGCACCTTAGAATGCTGATCACTTGGAATAATTACCTTTGTAATTAGCCTCCAATACCCATTTTGCTGTTTTCTACATGAAAGCCCTGAAACACTGAGCACATTGGAGCCAAATTCAGTTTTCCTCGAGTTTTCCTGATGATTTTCCACGTGCATGGAAATGGGAGGATGTCCTTGATCAGCCAAGTTTTTATATTGAATATTCAGATTAATCCTGCTGCAATCAACCTTGATTATCACAGCCAGGCTGTTTGCACAGACACCACAATTTTCCAATGACGTTCATTTGAAAATTACAGGCTCGAAAAAAAATTAAAGAGTTACAGTGTTGCTGTGGTTTCCTGCAGTGGTTTATTTTATTTTTTTTTTTATTTTTAATTTTTTGGGGTTTTTTTGGTTTTTTTCTGAATGTGACCATGGAATTGTGACCTGCAAAAAGAGAATCCAGGGTTGTCACTCACCTTTCCTCTGCAACAAAGTGAGCAGGTAGCACTGAGACATCTCCTTAATGAAGTGCTTTTGGTGCCTTTTATCTGTGTGAAGGACAAAATTACCAAGATTCTTGCTTCGTGATGGTGTCATTTATTTCTTTTTTTTAATTTTTTTTTTTTTTTTTCTCCCCAGTGTTTTATTAAAAAAAAAAAAAAAAAAAAATATCCAGCAACATGAAAGGCTCTCAACAAAATGGTCTGAGTGGTTCAATTAGAAAAATCTGTAGGGCTGGAACATTCGGGTCTGTATTTAAAATGACAGAAAAACACGAAGTTACATCAGCAATAAAAGTAAATTCAGAAAAATGCTGCAATGAGAGCTGTGAAATTCGAAATAATGAGATTTTTGTAGCTTTTTTGCATCCAAAAATCTGATTTTTTTTTTTTTTTCCCCCCCCTCCCCCAAATCTGTCCCGGGTGTTTTTTGCCTGCAGTTTGAAGGGGAGTTTTTCTTTATTTTCCAGGATATTCCCAAGAAATCCGTGAGCACATCCCTGACCTTGGTGTCCAGCAGAACCTGCAGCTGGGGAGGCTCTGTGACATCCTGGGTATGTGAGAACCTCCTGCTTTGTCACATCCCCCCAGCTGGGAATGAAAAATAAACAACACAAACACTTCATTTTTTAAAAATTCTTATTTTTTATTATATATTGAATATAGTAAATATATTGAATATACTAAATATATTAAATATATTGAATATATTCAATATATTAAACATTTTAAATATATTGAATGTATTAAATATATTAAATATTTTCAATATATTGGATATATTAAACATATTAAATGTATTGAATATAGTAAATATATTAAATATATTGAATATATTAAATATATTCAATATATTGGATATATTAAACATATTAAATGTATTGAATATAGTAAATATGTTAAATATATTGAATATATTAAATATATTAAGCATTTTAAATATATTGAATATATTAAATATATTAAATATATTCTATATACTGGATATATTAAACATATTAAATATATTGAATATATTGAATATATTGAACATATTAAACATTTAAAATATTGAATATATTAAACATATTAACTATATTAACTCTATTAACTATATTAAATATATTGAGTACATTAAATATATTTAATATACTATATATATTAAACATATTAACTGTATTAACTATTTAAACTATATTAAATATATTGAATATATTCAATATATTTAACATTTAAAATATATTGACTATATTAAACATATTAACTATATTAACTATTTTTAAACTATATTAAATATATTGAGTACATTAAATATATTTAATATACTAAATATATTAAACATATTAACTATATTAACTATTTTAACTATATTAAGTATATTGAATATATTCAATATATTTAATATAGTAATTATATTAAATCGATTGAATCTATTAAACATATTAATTATATTAAATCTATGAAATCTATGAAATTAAATTCTATTAAATGTATATATTAAATACAGAGCACAGAGAAGCTGGGAAGGAATTGTGCCATTCCCTGACCATGTTATCCATTAAAAAAAAAAAATAAAATAAAAAAAATTAAAATTCCTGCTGCTTCCTTGGACCTGTGTGCTGAGGTGGAGCACCACAAAACCTTCAAAATCAGGGAGCTCCTGGCAAATTAAATTAAATTAAATCAAAATTTTTCAAGCAAATGAGGCAAAAGGCATCTATTTAATTTTTTGGTTTTTTTTTTTTCCTGACAAGCTTCTTTTAAGCAAAGCAGGGAATGGTTTTATTTAGCAGTGAATCATTTCATTGGCTCCCTGCAATGACATTTTTTTTACACGATTCCTGTTTATTGCAGGATCATGATTATTTTATAAATGCCATTTAGTAAGTTTGGAAGAAAAATATGTTAGATCCAGAAATTTACAGTTGCCTGAAATAATAATGGAATTGCTTTTCTATATTATCTAAGCACTAATATTGGGGGGGTTTTCCACTGTTTTTTGTACTGTTTTATTTTTTTTTGCATTTTTCAACCTGGTTTTTTTTTTTTTTTTGGCTTTTAAATAATAGAAACTTAAAGGGACAAACTCACACAGTGAACAGACTTTTTTTTTTCCTTATGTCTGAACATGAAAATCGGTTCTGCTGTAAAAACACACCACGAGGAAAATACAAACTAATGAAATATTAATTAAATTATGAACTAGATCAGCTTCTTTACCTGTGCCTGGCAGAGGAGCACTGATATTTTCCATTTTGCTTTGATTTTTTTTATTTTTTTTTTTAGAAAAGCAGAGGATTTCCAGTGAGTTAAGCTGTCCCTGGAGCCTCACTGGTGTCCTAAAGAGATTTTCTGATTTTTTCTCTCTTTACAGGGCAGTAAAATGTGCTGCAGCTTTTTATTCCCCCAAATTCACTTGTCATTTTTTTTCTTTTTTTTTTTTTTTTTTTGAATGGTGCTGAACTCTTCTATGAGTTATTTTTGCAAAGTTATCTGGCAAATAATTATATAAAGATTCTGCTTGTGGTCTCTGTGGCACTTTAATGCCTCAGGTGAGTTCTTACCTCACTTTTTTTTTTTAATGTGAATTATTTCCCTGCAGCTCTGACTAAACAAAAATCGAGCAATGGAGATCAAATTCTTCCTTCCCAACATTTGGCTCAGGGATTCTTTACTCTTTATTCTTTATCATTCCATGGAATTGCAGTTATCCCTGGCACAAGAAATAAAACAATCAAAGTCTTCCCACTTAATTTGGATCAAAAAAATCTCAGCGTGCTCTTTGATGCTTCAAGGCCCATTAATTCATTAACTCATCTCTTAATATTTTAGCAGAACAAAGTGATTAAAATGTTCCAAAGCTGCCTGTATTACAGATTGTTCTTCTGTTTGGACACATCCCTTGATCCCGAGTTGTTTTCCTGCAGGAAAATCAGATTTCCAGCAGGAAAATCAGATTTCCACCGTGGCTGCCCTGCCCAGCAATGGTTATTCATGATCCCCCACCGTGAGCTTTTGTGGGGGGACAGCCCATGGAAAATCCAGGCAGCGTAGAAAATTGCAATTTCCTCAGCTTTCTCAACTGAATGGCTCGCTTTTATCATTTGCTGCCATTAATGGGATAGATTTTTTTTTTTTTTTAAAGCATTTTCGATTCTCGTTGATGTTAATGGGAGTGGGAGCTCCCAAATTCCCCCCCCCCCCCCGCACCACTTCCCAAATGCTGCCCCCCAAAATGTTGTGTACATTGAATCCCAGGGAGCTGCTGACCTGTCTGCAGAGAAACAGCAAAAAAAAAAAACCCAAAAAAACCCCTAAGATTTGGGAACTAAACCTCATTATTTATTCCCAGTAAATGGTTTTTTGGGGTTTTTTTTTGGGGTTTTTTTGGGTTTTTTTTTTTTTTTTGGTGGGTTTTTTGGTGGGGTTTTTTTTTTGTTTGTTTGTTTGGGGTTTTTTTGTTTGTTTGTTCGTTTTTAATTCATTTTTGTTAGTTCATTCTGTTTTTGAGCAGAGGGTGGGGGGGAAAGGCTGGCATTGCTGCTGGGAATGTTGTACCTTTCTCCCAGCAGTGCCACCCCCCTCCCTTCCCCTTTTGTTTCAGATGCCAACGTGGACGTCATCTACATCTGCCCCCTTGCTCTGAGTGAGGAGTTACTGCAATATTACAATAAACTCCTGGGTCTGCAGGCAGCTGTTAAATCTGGGAACCCTGAGGACATGGCTGACCTGCAGGACAGGTTCAAAATTCTCACCCCTGAAGCTATAAACAGCTTCCCTGTGAGTTTGTCTTTCTAATTACTACAGCTTGAGGGATGCAGTAAAATTAAATTGGAAATTTTATAACTTGCAACGCTCTGGTTCACATCAGTGAAATATTATTGCAAGTTTAAGGGATTTACTGATTAGGCTACTAGTTAGAGCATTGGAAATAAATATCCTGGTTTAGCTTTATGGACTTGCTTGAGATAGTCCTAGATTGGCTATTTGTGGGTTCTTGTCCCTTCTGACTCTGTGCTTGGGACTGGCAACTTGATAGATTTATATCTCTGAGCAAATCATAGCAATAAACCATTCTTATTATTCCAAATTTTAGCCCTGGCTAGCCCAGCATTCAATCATTCCTGTGTTTGCAGGATTCCAGTGCAGAGCTCCTTAAAGAACGAGGCTTAAACAAAGTTAGGTCATAATAATACATAAATGTTAGCTCCAATCATATAAAAGTGATAGTTCCAGAATAATAATTAATGATAGAGGGAATATTAGTTCCAAACCTGGCAGGTCAGGTTTAAATCCACGTGCTAAAACATGTTCTAATTAATGTACAGTATTTCTGAAAATTGCAGTGCAGTGGGGACTTTTCACAGTGAATAATAGTTTTATATTCTAAATATTAAACCTACAGTGTCTTGGCTGAGATTTGATTTGGATCCAACTCTGTGGCACATTTAGGGGCTTTGCTTGAAGCCCTGCTGCTGCTGCTTTTGCTATTTTTGTCTTTTTTAATTGCACTTTGACAAGGTTTGTTTTTTTTTTCTCTGGATGCTGGGTTATTTTTCCAACAGTAACTCCCAGCTATGAGTGTATTAATGCCAAAATCTCTCAGGAGAATGGGAAATACCAGATTTTAGGTCGAGGTAACCCATGGCTCTTTAGTGCCATGCATCTGTAAATGTGCAAAATCTACCTTGTTTTCATTAAACACGTGTTCTTTATGATTAATAATTCATCATTTTATTAGTAAGATAATAATTTTATTAATAGATCATCTGTGTGCTGAGAACTGCTCCTGGCCTCAGTGACAATTCGGGCTGTGCAAGGGTTTGAGCTTTATAGGTTCTTTTAAAGGGTCTTTCTTGTGGTTTATTGAATAAAAAGCTTTTATTGCACCTAATGGATCAAAATTTATTCCCAATCAATGAGAGTGTGGCTCAAAGGCCACTTCAGAGGGCTCCTTTTAGCAATTCCAGAAGCACCAATCAGCCTTGCACGTTTTCCCAGCTATTCATAGCTGGAACCTGGAGGGGAGGAGGGAGAAGGTTTGGAAAAGGCAGAGCTGCCCCTGATCCTGCACTTGGGGTGTTCCCAGCTGGAGGCAGCTTTGGATCTCCTGGTGATCCCAATGCCAAGGTCGGATCTGGGATCTTGGGAAACTCAAAACCAACCCAAAAATCAACAGGTTTGAGAGTTTGGGTTGATCCCATCTTCCCCCTGTTCCTGCTGGAATCTCTCAGTTCTGCTTTTCTCCCACACTTCCATGTCTCCTGGCAGCTCTAGCACTCCCAAAAAGCAGAACTGAAGCAGCTTTTACAGCCTGACCTCTTTAATGAACTATAAAATCCCCTCTTGGAGGGACACAAAGCCCAGCTCCTCCCTCCAGCCCCTCTCAGGCTGGGAATTGTTCCTGTTCCATCCAGAACTCTGGAATGTGAGAGCAGGGCTCAGCTGAAGGGAATCCACGGATCACCATTTTCATTGCCTTGCCTTTCAATCTGATATAAGGGCTCCAGGTATCTTGTTTGTTCTTCTTTTCATCCTTCAACTTCTGTAATTCTCTTTTTTTTTTTTTTTTTTTCTGCTGGAACTTTGGAGTGTGTCCCATTCCTGCTGTCCTTGCAGGGTGACCAGCTCCTTTACAGAGAGATTTGGGCATTTTTTTTTTTTTTTTGGAGCTGTGTTTGGTGGGAGAAATGCCATGGCATCGATAGAAAGGGGGATTCCTTGTGTTCTTTTCCAGCCTCATCTTCCTTATCCAAGCAAGGAAATCAGGATTTCTGCTTCAGTCCCTGGCAATGAACATCCAGGATTTGGAAGGAAAAAAATATTCTGTTTTCTTCAGTGCTGGAAATTCCTGGCAAATCCAGGGTTTACATTATCCTGAAAATTATAGGGATGCTTTCCTGAGGCCTAAACGAGATGAAATCTCAATAGGAAGATGATTTTCTTCTTCTTGGGATTATGATTTGTTCATGATAATTTATTACAGTGGATTTCTCCATCCCTCAGTAGATTTTTGGGGAAAATAATTGGAATATATGCAGGCCATGCATGGGATATGTCGTTTAAAACATTTTGGAGGTTTCACCTGCCATGAGTGATATTCTTAATTGAAATTCAGAGTTTACAGGATGTCATGAGCTGCTTATTCAGCAATGGGGAATTCCTTCCAAAAAGTTGGAACCCTTGTATTTTAAGCAAAAAAAAAAAAAGATTAAAAACCTGCTCCCCTCTCCTTCAGTGGTCCTTTAATCAGCCATCAGAGCTCCTGTGCAATGGAAATATGCATCCCCAGTAATTTAATGTAAGCACCACAGGCTTTTGTAAATCAAAGTGCTTTATTCTCAGAGAATCCCTTCGAATACCACTGAACTGTATGTGAAATACATTCCCTGCTATAGGGAGGGGGGGGGGGAATCTTCATTTTTTTTATTGATTTTTAGGAGCTCTGGAGTTAAACCATGCCAGGAGTGTTGCTGAGATGAATCACTATTATCCAAAGGCCACCAGCCTCAGTGCAGACTGACAGAAGGATAATTCCACATGGATCAAATAAATACAGATGTGCAGTAATTAGTTCTATTCCCAATGAGGCCATTTCCAACCCACTAAAGATGTGCACGATTATGGAGCCTCACCCCAACAGCTTTTATCAATTTAAACTGCTAAACTACAGGATTAGGTCATAACCCAACCTGCTATTAATAATGTATTTATGGTGGGCAACATTAGGAATTAGGAGGAAATAATAAAAATAAAACAACAAAAAAAAACACTTTTCATAAAAAGAAATATTTTCTTTTTCCAGGAGCATCACATGTGCCTGGCCACCCTGCTCAGGTACAGCCCCAGGACAATGCAGAGGCTGCAGGCCCTGCTCCAGGGCAGGGATGCCTACATGGTTGGGGGAGTTCCCCACGTGGATGATTTGGCTGTGGCTGATGAGCTCCAGGTGCCCTTTTTGGGCTCAGAGCCAGCAGTGGCTCAGCTCTACAGCACCAAGTCTGGCAGCAAGAGAATCTTTGCCAGTGCTGGGGTGCCAACCCCTCCTGGAGAGTGGGACATCCACAGCAGGGAGCAGGTGAGCTGATGGGATGGGCATTTGTGTCATTCCAATAATTCCATTGATGAGACCTCAGTTTTATATTGTAGATATAAAACCTACAGTGACTTGACTGAGATTTGGGTTTTATCAAACTTTGTGGCACATTTAAGGGCTTTGCTTGAAGCCCTGTTGTTCTTTTTGCTATTTTTTTTTCTTTTTTAACTGAACTTGGACAGTCACAGCACGGAGCAGGTGAGCTGATGGGATGGGCATTTGTGTCATTCCAATAATTCCATTGATGAGACCTCAATTTTATATTGTAGATATAAAACCTACAGTGACTTGGCTGAGATTTGGGTTTTATCAAACTTTGTGGTACATTTAAGGGCTTTGCTTGAAGCCCTGTTGTTCTTTTTGCTATTTTTTTTTCATTTTTAACTGAACTTGGACAGTCACAACAAGGAGCAGGTGAGCTGATGGGGTGACAGTTTGTGTCATTCCAATAATTCCATTGATGAGACCTCAATTTTATATTGTGGATATAAAACCTACAGTGACTTCACTGAGATTTGGGTTTTATCAAACTTTGTGGCACATTTAAGGGCTTTGCTCGAAGCCCTGTTGTTCTTTTTGCTATTTTTTTTCATTTTTAACTGAACTTTGACAGTCATAACAAAGGAGCAGGTGAGCTGAAGGGATGAGAGTTTCTGTCATTCCAATAATTCCATTGATGAGACCTCAGTTTTATATTGTAGATATAAAACCTACAGTGACTTGGCTGAGATTTGGGTTTTATCAAACTTTGTGGTACATTTAAGGGCTTTGCTTGAAGCTCTGTTGCTGGTTTTCCCATTTATTTCTTTTTTAACTGAACTTGGACAGTCACAGCAGGGAGCAGGTGAGCTGATGGGGTGACAGTTTGTGTCATTCCAATAATTCCATTGATGAGACCCTCAATTTTATATTGTAGATATAAAACCTACAGTGACTTTGCTAAGATTTGTTTTTTATCAAACTTTGTGACACATTTAGAGGCTTTGCTCGAAGCCTTGCTGTTCTTTTTCCCATTTATTTCTTTTTTCAATGAACTTTAACAGTCACAGCAGGGAGCAGGTGAGCTGATGGGGTGAGAGTTTGTGTCATTCCAATAATTCCATTGATGAGACCTCAATTTTATACTGTAGATATAAAACCTACAGTGACTTGACTGAGATTTGGTTTTTGTCAAACTTTGTGGTACTTTTAAGGGCTTTGCTCGAAGCCCTGTTGTTCTTTTTGCTATTTTTTTTTCTTTTTTAACTGAACTTGGACAGTCACAGCAGGGAGCAGGTGAGCTGATGGGATGGGCATTTGTGTCATTCCAATAATTCCATTGATGAGACCCTCAATTTTATATTGTAGATATAAAACCTACAGTGACTTGGCTGAGATTTGGGTTTTATCAAACTTTGTGGTACATTTAAGGGCTTTGCTTGAAGCTCTGTTGCTGGTTTTCCCATTTATTTCTTTTTTAACTGAACTTGGACAGTCACAACAAGGAGCAGGTGAGCTGATGGGATGGATGTTTGTCATTCCAATAACTCCATTGATGAGACCCTCATCAATGAATAACATTTTTATATTGTAAATATTAAACCTACAGTGACTTGGCTAAGATTTGTTTTTTTATCAAACTTTGTGGCACATTTAAGGGCTTTGCTCGAAGCCTTGCTGTTCTTTTTCCCATTTATTTCTTTTTTCAATGAACTTTAACAGTCACAGCAGGGAGCAGGTGAGCTGATGGGATGGGCATTTGTGTCATTTTAATAATTCCATTGATTAGAACCTCATCAATGAATAACATTTTTATATTGTAAATACTAAACCTACAGTTTATTGCCTGAAATTCGATTTTTATCAAGCTTTGTGGTACATTTAGGGGCTTTGCTCGAAGCCCTGTTGCTGGTTTTCCCATTTATTTCTTTTTTAACTGAACTTGGACAGTCACAGCAAGGAGCAGGTGAGCTGATGGGGATGGGAGTTTCTGTCATTCCAATAATTCCATTGATGAGACCCTCAGTTTTATATTATAAATATTAAACCTGCATTTTATTGCCTGAGATTTGATTTTTATCAAGCTTTGTGGCACATTTAAGGGCTTTGCTCGAAGCCCTGTTGTTCTTTTTGCTATTTTTTTTTCATTTTTAACTGAAGTTTGACAGTCACAACAAAGGAGCAGGTGAGCTGAAGGGATGAGAGTTTGTGTCATTCCAATAATTCCATTGATGAGACCTCAGTTTTATATTGTAGATATAAAACCTACAGTGACTTGACTGAGATTTGGGTTTTATCAAACTTTGTGGTACATTTAAGGGCTTTGCTTGAAGCTCTGTTGTTCTTTTTCCCATTTATTTCTTTTTTAACTGAACTTGGACAGTCACAACAAGGAGCAGGTGAGCTGAAGGGATGGATGTTTGTCATTCCAATAACTCCATTGATGAGACCCTCATCAATGAATAACATTTTTATATTGTAAATATTAAACCTACAGTGACTTGGCTGAGATTTGTTTTTTATCAAACTTTGTGGCACATTTAAGGGCTTTGCTCAAAGCCTTGCTGTTCTTTTTCCTATTTATTTCTTTTTTTCAATGAACTTTAACAGTCACAGCAGGGAGCAGGTGAGCTGATGGGATGGGCATTTGTGTAATTCCAGTAATTCCATTGATAAGACCCTCAGTTTTATATTATAAATATTAAACCTACTGTTTATTGCCTGAAATTTGATTTTTATCAAGCTTTGTGACACATTTAGAGGCTTTGCTCAAAGCCTTGCTGTTCTTTTTCCCATTTATTTCTTTTTTAACTGAACTTTGACAGTCACAGCAGGTTTTTTTTTTGGATGTTGGGTTATTTTTCCAAGAGTAACTCCCAAACCCTCATTGATTTGATCAAGTCTTGGGTGAGGTTGGGTCCTTTTTTTGGCTCAGTTAAATGCAGTTTGTGCCCAAGGCAGGAAGGATCACAATTACCTTGGGATTCTTCATGGGTTTGAGGATATTTAAGGGTTTGGTCCAAAATTTGAGACATCTTGTGCTGCTTCCCCATGAAATGAATCCATTTTAGCAGTGACTGAAGATGCACATTTTGCAAAAACCTTTGTTTTAAGGGGCAGAAATCTCAATCTAAATTAAATTTAAATCTCCAGTCCTGCTCCAGCTGAGGTTCACTGAGCATCTTTGCAGTTTTACCTTGTCCCCTGCTCAGTGTGGGCTGAATTCATCTCTCTTGTTGCCATGACCTGGAGGAAAAGAACAAAACCCCACTGAACTAAAATCACAATTGTCATCATTTTCATGTTCATTTTGCAGCCAGTTCCTCACTATTGTATTCTTTAAGCTGATTTTGTAATTTGCAGTGAGCTAAGCATTTATTTTTTAAAAAAAAAAACACCACATTTTTATGGTGGTGTTACTTCTCATTCAGGAAAATGATCATTGCTGAGGTTTTTTTTTTGTAGGTGCTTCTGCTTCTACAAGAGCCTTTTCACATTGCTTTG
The DNA here is from genome assembly GCA_037013685.1 of Acridotheres tristis. NCBI lineage: Eukaryota > Metazoa > Chordata > Aves > Passeriformes > Sturnidae > Acridotheres > Acridotheres tristis. The sequence goes on along the minus strand of CM072897.1, from coordinate 1,594,396 downwards.
GTTTTTATTAATCACCTTTAGCACTGAACAATTTAAGCTACACAAATCCATTGCAACTTCTGCAGTAGATGAAATAAATATATGATCAATGACCTGCAAAACAGCTCTTTGATTTATTTGATTCATGTAAATTATTTAACAATACTCCCGGTTCATCCCACAGGGTTATGGAATTTCTCCTTCTGTTGTTTGGCTTGTATGAAATATTGACATTTTAGGTTAAATAATCAAAGTGAGGTGACACCATGGTAAAGCACAATTCAATTTTCACTTAAAGATAGCACATAATTCTTTGTGATTGGTACAGTCCTTACAGGATTATTGATCCTTTTCATTACTGTAGGGGGAGCCCTCAAGAAAAACACATTTATGTGCTTCTCAAAAGCCACAAATGGAACACATGTAATTGTATTTTAGGTCAATCTTGAAAAAAAAAAAAAAAAAAAAAAGAAACAAGAATCCCTCAAATTACTCTGTAAAATGTAGAAGAACTCCAGCCAATGCAACAAGATCTGAGAATACTTTTTTTTTTTTTTTTTTTTTTTTTTTTTAGCAGGTTCAAAGTCATTTGCAGTTTCTTAGAAGCTAATTGCATCCTGCAGCAGCTGGGCAAAAGGCATTTGAAAGCCATTTAAATCTGTGTACATACACAAATAAATAATTAGCATTTTTTTAGAAAGGCAGCCTGGTACCTCCTCGGTGCATTTATAACCATGGAATTCACTCTCCTGTAGGGAAATTTCCCAGCTGTTGGGGGCTGGTGTTACCCTGGCACATTTCTGTAAATGGTCCGTGTTTATGGAGCAGTTCTGGTGATCCAAAACATCAGATAAAAACAAAAATTAAAAAAAAATTAAAAAATAAAAATAAAAAAACAACACCTAGGCAGGCAAATTCCTCCGTGCAGAAAATAAGGATGGAGGCTTCAAAGGTTGTTTTCAATCCATACCTAAACAGCACCAACAGCTCTGAGAAAATAAAATCATTTTTAGAAAAAAATAAAACCTCAAAAAAAAAAAAAAAAAAAAAAAAAAAACCCAAACAAAAAAAACAAACCCAAAACCATCTGAGCAGGCAAATTCCTCCGTGCAGAAAATAAGGATGGAGGCTTCAAAGGTGGCTTCAATCCATACCTAAACAGCACCAACAGCTCTGAGAAAATAAAATCACTTTTAGAAAAAATAAAACCTCAAAAAAAACCCCCAAAAAACCCTAAAAATACAAACCCAAAACCACCTGGGCAGGCAAATTCCTCTCTGCAGAAAACAGGGATGAAGGCCATGGAATCTTCAAAGGTTTTTTTTTTCAATCCATACCCAAAGATCACAAACAGCTCTGAGAAAATGAAATGTTTAGAAATATATAATATCATATAATATGATATTATATAATGTAATATGATATGATATAATATTATATAATATGATATAATATGATATGATATAATATAATGTAATATAATGTAATAATATATACAATATATAATATATAGTAGAATAGAATAATATAATATAATGTAATGTAATATAATGTAATAATATATACAATATATGATATATAATATATAATTGAATAGAATAATATAATATAATGTAATATAATGTAATAATATATATAATATATAATATATAATATATAATATATAATATATAATATATAATATATAATATATAATATATAATAGAATAGAATAATATAATACAATGTAATGTAATATAATATAATGTAATAATAGATACAATATATAATATATAATAGAACAGAATAATATAATATAATGTAATGTAATATAATATAACGTAATAATATATACAATATATAATATAATATAATACAATATATAATGTAATATAATATAATGTAATAATATATACGATATACAATATAATATAATGTAATAATATATATAGTATAATATAATATAATGTGATAATATATAAATATATAATATAATATAATAATATATACAATATATTATATAATATATAATTATATATTATATATATAACATAATACATAATAATAATAATATACCTATTATATGTATGTGCGTGTGTGTCTATATATATATGTATGTGTGTGTGTATATATATATATATATAAAATAATTAGAAAAAATAACTGTCAAGCCCAAATATTCGGGAGCTCTGGGGAGTCTGTTGGCGATGTGGCAGTGCAGGGATTTCGTGTCGCTGTCCCGCAGCTGCTGCGCGCCCTGAGCCGCCTGGTCCTGGACAACCCGCGGGTGCAGCGCTGGCTCTTCAAGGTGGACGGGGAGAGGGGAGGGGACGGCACCGCCTTCTGTGACGTCATTTCCCACCTGGAATGTTACACCTGCGTCCAGGGACACGGCCCCGGCCTGGGCAGCGCTCGGGTGAGTGACAAAGGGACAAAGTCCTGTCTTTGTTGGCTTGGCTTGTCAATGTTCCCTGAGGTTCCTCCTGCTTGTAAATCCCTTCTCCTCAATCCTTCCTCAGTTCTTTCCTTCTCCTTAATCCCTTCTCCTCAGTCATTCCTCAGTTCTTTCCTTCTCCTCAATCATTCCTCAATTCTTTCCTTCTCCTGAATCCTTCCTCAATTCTTTCCTTCTCCTCAATCCCTTCTCCTGAATCATTCCTCAATTCTTTCCTTTTCCTGAATCATTCCTCAGTTCTTTCATTTTCCTAAATTCCTTCTCCTGAATCATTCCTCAGTTCTTTCCTTTCCCTAAATTCCTTCTCCTGAATCCTTCCTCAATTCTTTCCTTCTCCTGAATCCTTCCTCAATTCTTTCCTTCTCCTGAATCCTTCCTCAATTCTTTCCTTCTCCTGAATCCTTCCTCAATTCTTTCCTTCTCCTGAATCATTCCTCAGTTCTTTCATTTTCCTAAATTCCTTCTCCTGAATCATTCCTCAGTTCTTTCATTTTCCTAAATTCCTTCTCCTGAATCATTCCTCAGTTCTTTCCTTTCCCTAAATTCCTTCTCCTGAATCATTCCTCAGTTCTTTCATTTTCCTAAATTCCTTCTCCTGAATCCTTCCTCAATTCTTTCCTTCTCCTGAATCATTCCTTAGTTCTTTCATTTTCCTAAATTCCTTCTCCTGAATCATTCCTCAGTTCTTTCCTTCTCCTAAATCATTCCTCAATTCTTTCCTTCTCCTCAATCCCTTCTCCTGAATCATTCCTCAGTTCTTTCACTTTCCTCAATTCCTTCTCCTGAATCATTCCTCTCCCTAAATTCCTTCTCCTGAATCATTCCTCAGTTCTTTCCTTCTCCTCAATTCTTCCTAAATTCCTTTTCCTAAATTCCTTCTCCTAAATCCTTCCTCAATTCTTTCCTTTTCCTAAATTTCTTCTCCTAAATTTCTTCTCCTCAACTCTTTCCTTCTCCTCAATTCCTTCTCCTAAATCCTTCCTAAATTCTTTCCTTCTCAATTCCTTCTCCTCAATTCCTTCTACTAAATCCTTCCTAAATTCTTTCCTTCTCCTCAATTCCTTCCTAAATCTCCTCCCCCAGCCTTCATTTGAAGGTAAATATTGATATCACAGCCCACAAAGCAATAGGCAGCAGTAATTCAAATAAAACAGGCAAATATTCCAAAATAATTCCAGTTGTGGAATGAGGTGTGTAGTGACACTTCCTGTGCAATAATGGGCAGCTTTTATCCACTTTTTGTAGAAATTTTGTTCTTTTTGTTCTAGCTGAAGCGAGGACGTACAAAGGAAAGTTTATAGGCAGCACAGCCTAATCTCTACATGGAAATTTGGATTTATTGAAACAGAGATTACTAATCTGAAATCATACCAACTGATTGCTTTTTCACTGGTTTTTCTATGGATTCTTTTTCCTGCATGTTTTGCCTCCCTAATAACTTTTAAACCTGTGTGAGACAACACTTGAGGTGATCATTAAACTGCTGTAATTTTCATTACCGGGGGTGTTTAGCTAAGGAGAGCCACCTATAAAAATCTAACATTAGAGCATGAAGTCAGGCACTCCTGGATTCCTAAGAATCCCCAGGATTGAGAGGCTGGAAGATGATCCATTTGAACTGCAGAAAAATCCATCTGGAACCACACTTCATTATTGTGGCATTCCAAGAACTATTTGTAGTTTAAATATTCATTGGTATTTAAATGTGTTAATTTCAATAAGCATTTGATATTTCTGTCTATCTTGCCAAATTCATTCCTAATGTAATGGTTTTAAAGCCAGAAGGAATGTATCCAGAAAAATGGTTTAATTTACATAAACTACTCGTTATAGCTCCTCTGATTTTTTTTTAATTCAATCAAAATGGGTATGAAATTTGGGGCTGATTGAATTATATTGTATATTGAAATTTCAAATTGGGCTGATTACAGTTCTGCTGCATTTGACGGATACAAAATAATTCCCCCATTATAAAGCACAGCTCCTGATCGAAAGCTGAAGGGATCATTTCTCAGTCAGGCAGGAAGAAGCAGAGCCCTGAAAATCCACCCCCAGTGGGACACAAAAAGCTCAGGATGTGGCCAGGTGCTGCTCCCAGCACCTGAGGACAGAATCAGGAGTCACCAGCTCCAGTTCTTTGCTGGATATCAGTGACATCCTCTGTTCCTTTGCCTTTTAAATTCTTTTCCCAAGCGTTTCTGCACAAAGGACTCAGTGAGCCCTGATTTCCTTTGGTTTTCCTTTTTACTCCACTTACCTCCAGCCTGGATTCAACCATAAAATAACCCTTAAATATAAACACAAGCTGGAAGTTGGGGAATTAGCATGGAATAATGAATTTGATCTCATTTCCCAGAGCCAGCAGACAAATCCAGGCCGGTACCGAGCAGGTTTTGGCCAAGTGTTGTCCAGAGAATCTCTGGGTTCCTTATCCCAAGGCCAGGCTGGACACCGGGGTTTGGAGCACCCTGGGATGCTGCAAAGTGTCCCTGCCATGGCAGGGGGGGAATGGGATGATCCTGAAAACCCCTTCCCAATCCAAACCTTTCTGGCATTCCCAAAACGAGCGCCTGGCTGCTGTCGTGAACACCTTGTGAGCATTTTGTTGCAATCGCCCTGCCTTCTGCATTTACCCTCTTTGGAAAAAGAGGAATCTCAGCCTCCCCCGGGCCTCAGCACTGAGAGCAGAGGATTAAAACGCTCCTTTGTCAGGGAGCACCATTGTAGTGGTGCACATTTAAACATCAAAGCAGGAGTTTGTGCTTTAATGTCCTGCTGCAGAGTGGGGACCTGGCTCCTTTGATAATGAAGATGTCGTGTGTGTCACGGCACACACGCAAACGGATGCTGGCAGGTTATTAGGAAATTCAGCTTCTTGATGAAAGACTCTCCTGCAGGCTAGGAGCACACTGAAAAGCCTCTCCATTCTGGTGGAATTATTAGAAATGAGACTACATGACTGTAAGCACTAAATTATGGTAATACTTACAAATGGCATCATTTGCATAGCAGTTTAAGACACGCCACCCAGATTTTCCTCGGTGGCGTGGAGCAGGCAACAGATTAAAAATAATGGACTTGGGGAGTCTGAACTGTGTAAAAATCTATTCCAGCTACAAATGAGGCTGATTTTAGATTCCTCAGTGCAAACACAACATTGGGGCAGACCCAAATGCACGACAGGATTATGGATGGATTTCACCTTGTTAACTTAATGCAGCCTCTGAGTTATCTGAACAATTAATTTGCAACTGCAGGAAGGGTTGGATTCATAAACTGCAAAATGTCTCCAAGTCCATCAGCCTCCTGTGCAGTGCTCAAGGAGAGAAATTTCATCCTGAGGCCCAGAATCCAATGGCTCGATATCCAGAGAGCTGCTGCACATTGTGGGGTCGTTGGTGGAGACATTTTCCAGTGTGGAAAAGATCATCAGGGTCTGGCCTTTTAATTGTGCACAAGATAGTGAATAAATCCTGAGCCTCCCTGTCAGATTGATTGCATCTTGTAGGGTGCATGATGATTGTAGGGACCGAATAAATTCATTTTTTACATCTGCAGGTACTAATTCAAGCTTCAGTCAGTCCGTGCATAGCACAGAAAGTTTTGCTGCTGTAAGAAGAAGTGAGTAATTTTTTTGGAATATCTAGATAAAGATATCCATAATCCTTGTTGATAACGGTGTAGCTGGGCATCTCACTCCTGCTCAAAGTCAGCAGCTCAGATTCTGGAAAATCTCAACCAGACTTTTATGAACCCTTGCTGGGAGGCTCGAAATTCATGGGGAATTCTCATTATTGCTGCCACAATCCCTGGCTTAGAGGGACTTGTTGGAGGTTGGGAGAGCATCCAAAGAATGGATGTGGATATTCATATTTTCCTTAAACTCTCAAAACTCTTCCCTTTTAGGGCAAAGAGAACATCACCTTCCTGTTGGCAATGCCTTTTTTGTTCTTTTAACAATTCCCTTTTATACAAACTGCAGGATCCCATCCTCTTGTATAGCTATGGAATTGTAGTAAATCACGAGATTAAATTACTACTGAAATTAATTTTAGAATTCTCTTTTATTACCGTTTGACTTAATTAACCACCAGGACCGACAACATGATGTGAGTTTATCTAGCAGCAAGTCTGGAAATGACAAAGATCAGGCTGGAGACAAAAAAAAAAAAAAAAAAGGGATAAACAAGAGCTGAAAATCCAGGAATAGAACAAGACACAGGAAAAAAAGCAGCAAATACTCCCTGAATAAGCCCTTAAAACTGGTGATAGCTACACAACCATTTCAAAACTCTCTATTAAATATCTGTCACAGGGGAAAAAAAAAAGGATTTAATGCACTTGTGCAGCCCCTGCTAGAAAAATGTTTGTGTTTTACTCCTCCAGTTGAGGAGTCCGAGGATTTCGTGTCTGTTTCTTTTCCTTTCAGGCTATAATTCAGTTAATTTTTTACAATGAGGAAATCAGAATCTTTTCAAAAGGTGACAAATCTGGACGACTTTTGGTCTGAATAACCTAAAACAAGATTTGGATGCCGTTTGCAGGATTTTGCATTATTGCAAAATATTGCTGTTGGCAAAATAAGAATGTAAAACGCTGGATGTTCCTTTCAATGAACCTTTTTTTTTTTTTTTTTTTTTGGTCAGCTTTTCAAAGTGCTGTACTGAGTAAGAGATGAATTTTGGGATGAGCTGGGAATCAGGAATAGTGGGGAGCAGATTGTGTCGTGCTTGGAGGAATTCCATGCACTGCAGCACACCTGGAGTTCCCACCTCTCGTTCCTTTCACCGAGTTCAGCAATTCAGAGTAGGGTGTGCTTGCAAACAGGATCAGGATTAAAACCAATCCATCAAAAATGTAATTTCAGAAACCTGCCACTGCCAGCACCCTCCTTTCTGACCTCCTTTGAACACGGCACAGCTTCCTAACACTGCTTTTTTCCCGGTTTTTTTGTTGTTTTTTTTTTTTATTAATTGATCCCGGTGTAACACCTCGAGCCCACCGAGGGGGTTTTTAAGGAGCCACGTGGAATTGCAGGTGTGGTATTTTTCCAACCTGAAGAGGGCCAGAAACTCTGACACATCCCCAGAAAAACGCATCGCCAACGTTTTAGCGTTTCTTTTAATTGATACCGTGTTTCATAGGCAAAGAAAAGGAGCCCAAAGATTTCCGGAGGAAATCGATGCTGGGAAAGGAGCAGCGCTGGAAGTTTCTTAGCGTGAGCAGAAAAATTCTTCCAAATAATCGAAATACTCCTCGAACGTGCAAACAACCCTTAGTTTATTAAGATCATCTGCATGTGACGAGCAAATCTGAGGCGAAATAAAACAGAATTATGTCCCTGGGCTTGGTGAAACCCAGACTCTCATCCCTGAACCACAAGCAGGGGCTCTGCAAGCTGTTGGGCTGTGTGTCCTATTGATTTAATATGCTCCTAATCAGTACATAAAGCTATAGGCCTGCAGTGTTAATTTTTCATATGCTTACAAAGTACCCTTTGATTTTCTGTCACGCGTTAATTACAGCGTTTTGCCATTAAATAGGAAGCTTTGTGTAAACTAATTACTAGGTAATCATTGTCTACCGCCAGCGTGCTGTTCCTACCTTTTATTTTATTCGAAAAATGCACAGATCTCGCAGTCTGGAACCACTATACCTTCCAGCCATTAGCTCTCACTAATTCATAGCATTATTGTGCTAAGATTGTAGGAGTTGTAATTGTTGTGGTATCAGTGCTGTTAATTACCGGAGTAAACAGTTGAAATGGTGCCAAGGTCTATTGTACAAGGCAGAGGAAAAGGAGGTTTAAATGTTACTTCCACCATCTGGGGACCGGAGGAGAGGCAAATGCTAGAAAACAGCAGTGAGGCAATATCAGAACTTGAGCTCCAGGGTTTGAGGCCATATGGATGCAGAATATTTTGAATCAATTGAATTTAAGTGCCAGTTTGGAGCAATAACAGTGGGGAAGGAGAGGATAAAGCAAGAGCACTAAAGAAATCTGAAATGCCTTAATGTTGGTGCAGCCAATAAAATGCCTGCTTGGATTATTTTAAAAATGTTTGTTTTGCTGAAATCCAAAAAGTAACACATAGGCAAACTCTGGGAATAAAAGGAGTTTAAGTGTGTGTTGTTTGTGAAAAACAATGCAGGTTCTGTCTGACAATTCCTGTGGCATTACAGCAATTTCCATAAAATTCCTGGGAAGTGATTGTGGGTTTTTCTATACAAGATTTTTTTTTTTTTTTTCCTTTCTGAAACCACGTTTTTGGCATGCATTAGAATATTTTTGTTTGGAGATGCAGAGCAGAAAGGAGAGCAAGTCACGGAAGTGCAGTAAATTTATAGAGATGGAAATGGAGAAAACTCAGTTAATTGGGAGAATACTTTTCATCTGAGGGCATCGGAATTGTTTGTGCACTTGCAGAAATCTCTCTAAAAGATAAGAAAATGCACTTGCAGGAATCTCACTGAAATACAGGAAAATGCTTTCAAATTTTTCTGATCTCATTCTATGTGAGAATTAACATCCCAATGTCCTGAGCTTACAAATGCTGCCTTTGAAATAAATACAGGATTATTGTTTCCAAGAGAGATTTTTGAAGATCGTGACAATTCTCTTTTCTTTGCTCTTTGAAGGAAGATGTGGGGAACCTTGAACGTGCAGGATGCACCTTGCAAAAGACACAATTTGGAATATTGATCTGGCTTAGAAAGCAAACTAACAAATAAAATAATCCTACTCTTAAATTAACATTAATTCAGTGGATAAAGAAGCAGAATTCTTTGAGGAGTTCACAGCACTTTACAGATCCTTTTTTTTTTTTTTTCTGGCTGATTTTTGGCAGGCACAGATTTGATCTTTTTGATTTCCCTGCGTAGATTTTGTTTTCTGAGCAGGGATCTGGCAGCAGATTGCTGCTGCCAGCTTCGGAGCGTTTGCAGCAAATAGGAAGGATCTCTCTCTTCCTAAACAATCCTGGTTTATTTATTTTTTATTGGTCTGTTAGCAGATGTTGAAGTAGTTCAGGGCACGATGTAAACATGTGCTTTTCAATGGATGGTAAATAGGAAAGTGCACAATGAAAGGAGCAGTTGGGAGAGGGGGGTTTGGTGCCAGGGCACAGGGGGTTTTGTGGTTTTTTTGGGTTTTTTTTTTGTGTGTGTGCGTGGAGTTGAGTTTAGAATTAAAAGAAGTGCTTGACGTTTGTGTTCTGAGACCCTCAGCGTGCGGGAGCGCCGGAGAAACCGCGGGCCCCATGTGGCGTTGGAAAAAAAAAAATTAAAAAAAAAAAAAAATTAAAAAAAAAAAAAAGGAGCAGCACTTGAAGGGTTTGGAGGTTTGAAAAGGAGCTCAAGCTCCTTGTTCTGGGAGCCCGGGAAGGGTTTGTGTGTGGGGTTTATTGAAGCGTGGCAGATGTGCCTGAGCCCCACAAAAAAAAAAAAAAAAAAAACCAAAAAACAAAAAAAAAACCAACAAAAAAAACCCCTTTGAGCGAGGCCAATCCCGGCCCCGGAGCCAGGATGAGCCCAGGGAGAAGCGCAGGATCGTGGGCTCCGTGTTCGGCATCCCCCTCTCCACGGCACGCAGCTGAAATGGCCCATTAGCTACCAGGGAAAATTGTCTTCGCTCCTTGCAGCAGATGGAGCAAATATTTTACAAAGCAATTTTACATAGGAAAAACATTTGTGTGAGGCGGTAATGAAGGCTGTTTGCCATGATGGGACCTGAGCTCTCTGAACGTGCTTCTCCAGCTCTGGGCAAGGCAAAATTGGCACTTCTTTTAATTTTAAAATTTGCAGTTAACAGTGAAAAGCCGGGGCTTTAAATCAAGTGGCAAACTTTAAGTAGATAGAGGGTGCTCGGTGCAGTTGCTTCCAAAGCCATTCCCTGTTTGTTTTTTTTTTTTTTTTAGCTCTGCTCACTGTGGTACTTTGTGCTTCTGGCCAGGGTGGACTTATCTGAACGAGGAAAAAAAAAAAGTGTCCAACCAGTTGAATTGGTAAAAATAGGAAATAATGGCAGTTATTTGGGCAGCACTCACTTTGGCTCCTTCCACGGTTGCTGGTGTCAGGGAGAACATCACAACGAGCTGGCCTGGAGCAATTCCCATGCAGGCTGGAATAAGTTATCCCAGCTCCACTGATCACAAGGGAAAGGATGGACTTGTAAATGGTAGCAATTGTCACTGTGCCACCCAAATGGCAGAAATGGCCACAGCTCCGTTGAGTGCAGCAGAGTTGTGGCATTTTTGTGTTGAGCTCTCTGCTGCTTTTATTCCTCTCTGGCCCCTCTCAGCTTTACTAATTTGGAGTTCTTTTCTTCACTCTCTTTGCTTGCAAGGTCTAAATAATTTCCTTTCCGTCTGATTTTTAGCTAAAAAGCCCTGGGTCTTATGCATCTTGCTCTGCCTCCTTCTTTCCCCAGATCTTTCTTCCTATTTCTTCTTCCTGTTTATTTCTTTCTCTTCTCAACAGGCTTTTCTTTGCTGGCTGATCTGTCTCCAGCAGATTTTCTACCACTGCCTTCAACATCTGCCACGCTTGCTCCTAATTTCTTGTTGCAACTGCCTAAGAAAACCTTTGAAAATTCATCTCGCAGAAGGGTGAGAAATTATTTCTTATTTAGTGGGGGAAAAAAAAGCTGTAATTTTTTTTCTTTTTTGTGCTTCTTCGTTGTTAGTAAAGGGTGCAAAACCAATTGGGAGAGATGTAAAGATTTCTACATGATATGAACAATATTTGGCCTGCTCATTTTTCCTGCTCCTAAGAAACATCAGCTGCAAGATTTGAACAAATGCTCCCTGTTTCTGTCGAGCCTGTGATCCTGGATTGTTTGGGGCCACATCAAGAAATAAACCATTGGTTGGCTCTGCTGGAGATAGTGCCCAATTTAAATGAAATTAGCCAGCTGAGCACTGATCCTTTTAAAAGGTTTGACTTCATGACTGAATGTTGGATCCAGGCTTGAATTTGCCTACTAAAACTCCCTATAATCAGGATTATTGCCTTTTTGTAGAGCTGCTCAGTTGCAAAAAAAAAAAAAAAAAAAAAAAATCAAACTCCAACCAGAATTCCAGGTGCTGATCCTTGCAGGGTGACTCCTTTCTGTGAACACTCTGTTGTTTGTTCAAGGCTTTGGAGCTCAAGGGAAGTGTGTCAGATTTTCTTGTGAATTGATTATTTCTTTAAAATCCTGCTTTGTTTCTGTTCCAGCCAGGTTTGGTGTTCACATCCTTCACACTCACCAGTGCTGGGGCTGCCCCTGGATCCCTGGAATTGTCCAGGTTGGAACCTGGGATAGTGGAAAGTTGTCCCTGCCCATGGAATGGGATGGGATTTCAATTCCTTCCCCAGCCAAACCGCTCCAGGATTCTGTGATTTATTTTCCTGAAGCAGCCACGCCTCAGATGTGCAAGAGGAACTTTGAAAAGGCAGAGAAAAAAAAGTCCCGTGGAAGTTCTGCCTGATTTTACAGCCGGGTTAGGGAGTTGTTTTTTTTTTTTCCACAGCCACGTGTGATCCTGCAGCTCTGAGTGAGAGCCAGCTCAGAATTGTTGCACTGCAAAGTTGTGTCCCAGTTTAATTGTTACACAAATTGGGCACAGCACTCCCAAGTGCCTCCACATCCAGCAGAAATTCCTGGTTGGGTTTTTTTGTTTTTTTTTTTTTCCCCCCCTTGTGATTTATCAAAATCTTCCAGGCAGCCACTGCCCACCCCTTGCTTTGTTTGCTTTTCTATTTCTCAATATATTTTCTATTCTCAATACCCCAAGTCAGCAGGTCTCAGGGATGAGCTGGGAGTGACAGATGCTGAGAACTGATTTGTGGGGCAGCAATTCCAGCACATCCATCACGCCTCTCATCCTCTCTCCAAAGCCACAGGAATTTTCATGAGCCACCTCAGCCTGTGCCTTGTTGGCTCAGCAATAATTCAGCACAAATACAAACCCACACAAGGCCAGTGGATATTTATTTGCTCACAGCTCTGCTGTTCCAGTCAGCTGAGCCATCCAAAACCAAAATTCCTCCTTCAAATCCTGAGCAAATGAGCAGGGTAAAGGCCTGAGCCTGGGTGAATTCTGGGCTTGGATCTCACATTTCTTCTGCTCCTTTGTTTTTGAGTAAATTCTGGGCTTGGATCTCACATTTCTTCTGCTCCTTTGTTTTTGAGTAAATTCTGGGCTTGGATCTCATGTTCTATTGCTCCCTTGTTTTTGGGTTAATTCTGGGCTTGGATCTCACATTTTTTGTGCTCCTTTGTTTTTGGGTTAATTGTGAGTTTGGATCTCACATTTCTTCTGCTCCTTTGTTTTTGGGTTAATTGTGAGTTTGGATCTCACATTTTTTGTGCCCCTTTGTTTTTGGGTTAATTGTGAGTTTGGATCTCACATTTCTTCTGCTCCTTTGTTTTTGGGTTAATTGTGAGTTTGGATCTCACATTTTTTGTGCCCCTTTGTTTTTAGGTTAATTCAGAGCTTGGATCTCATGTTTTATGTGCTCCTTTGTTTTTGAGTAAATTCTGGGCTTGGATCTCATGGTTTTTGTGCTCCCTTGTTTTTGGGTTAATTGTGAGTTTGGATATCATGGTTTTTCTGCTCCTTTGTTTTTGAGTAAATTGTGATCTTGGATCTCACATTTTTTGTGCCCCTTTGGTTTTGGGTTAATTGTGAGTTTGGATCTCACATTTTTTGTGCCCCTTTGGTTTTGGGTTAATTGTGAGTTTGGATCTCACATTTTTTGTGCCCCTTTGTTTTTTGAGTAAATTCTGGGCTTGGATCTCACATTTTTTGTGCTCCTTTGTTTTTGGGTTAATTGTGAGTTTGGATCTCACCTTTTTTGTGCCCCTTTGTTTTTGGGTTAATTGCGAGTTTGGATCTCACATTTCTTCTGCTCCTTTGTTTTTGGGTTAATTGTGAGTTTGGATCTCACATTTTTTGTGCCCCTTTGTTTTTAGGTTAATTGTGAGTTTGGATCTCACCTTTTTTGTGCCCCTTTGGTTTTGGGTTAATTGTGAGTTTGGATCTCACATTTTTTGTGCCCCTTTGTTTTTGGGTTAATTGTGAGTTTGGATCTCACCTTTTTTCTGCTCCTTTGTTTTTGGGTTAATTGTGAGTTTGGATCTCACCTTTTTTGTGCTCCTTTGTTTTTGGGTTAATTGGGAGTTTGGATCTCACATTTTTTCTGCTCCTTTGTTTTTGGGTTAATTCTGGACTTGGATCTCACATTTTTTGTGCCCCTTTGTTTTTGGGTAAATTCAGAGCTTGGATCTCACATTTTTTCTGCTCCTTTGTTTTTGCCATGAGGTCGTGCTGCTTAGTGTATTGATCTACTGACTAAAACCATTTTTAACCCCTTTTTTTGTGATATTTTTGAGGTCAAGAACAGCCTTTTCTCCTTATTCTGTGATAGGAGCCCACATATCCCATATCAGCATCACCATCTAAGCACCTCAATATTTTAATTATATTTTCCCCCTCAATTCCATGTGGGGCAGGGACACCAATCGTCCCCATTCCTGGAAAATCCCTTTGCTGAAATCTCAGGGTGGCTGCAGGCAGGACCAGGCTTTATCCAGCTCTCCTGCATGCAGGGTTAACCCCAAATTCCCCAATTTTCCAGAGAAGCTGTGGCTGCCCCATCCCTGGCAGTGTCCAGGGTTGGAGGGGGTTTGGAGCAGCCTGGGAGGGTGGCAGGGGTGGAACTGGATGGGATTTAATTTCCCTTCCCACCCAAACCACGCAGTGATTGTGATCATTGCTCCATCCTCCTCCTTCTGGTAGGCAAATCACAGTGAAGTCGTTTGGAATTTGCATTTTTGGTTACTTTACATCACGTGCTCCGTGACAAAAACCCATCTCTACAAACTCACTGCTCCGGAAAAACAGCTTTTTTTTTTTTTTTTTTTTTATTTGCTCTTCTTTATTTGCTATTTTTTCCTCTGCTATCCTTTATTTGCTATCAGCTGTCAACCATAAGGTTTCCTCATGTTCCTCCAGAGCCTGAGATGAAGTGATTGTGGCCGAGGACATTGCAGGATCAGAGCAGGGCTGGTCATTATGGGGTGCTGAGGAGAGGGGATGGAAAAGAGAGGAAAGAGCCCCAGGGGAGCAGGGGGAGGCTCATGAAGCAGCAAGAAAAGGAGCCCGAAGCAATCCAGTCAGGGTCCTTGCACTTTATATGCTCCTGCTCTTCTGGGACTTTGGGGAGCAGTAAAAGCAGAGCAGTTACTTGCTGTATTTAATGGGGCTGGGCTGTGTGTGTGTGTGATAATAAAGAATTTAAAACTAGGAAAGGAAAAAAAAGCTGCTTTAGCTGTGGAGTGACTAATCAAATTCCACCAAAGACGCAGGCACTTGGGAGTTTGTTACAGATATTTTACACATTTAAAAAGGATATCTCCTGCTTTAGAAATGCTTTTGCTTGATTATTCCTATTTTTTTTTTTTTTTCCTAACTAAAGGGTATTTGGGTTGATAGAAGAGCTTAAGCACAGAACCAATAAAACTATTGCTGGCATATGTGACTATTTCAATATGCTGCTTCAAAATACAAGCAATGTACAAGTTATTGACTGCTGCTATTGATCCCAAAGCAGTTACCAAGTACTTGGCATTTTCAGATGCCAGATCCAATTATTGATATAAATTATAATGCAAGAGATGCTGTGCTGAGGGAGGGACTGGCTTTCAGGGAAGGACAGTCTGCAGGAGGAGGGAAGAAGAGCAAGCAGAAGAATTAAAAAAGGCTTCCTGACTGTGGGTAAACAGTAACCACATTTTTTTTTTCCTTTTTTTCTTTTTTTTTTTTTTTTTTTGCCTGTTGGAGGCCTGGTTTTTAATCACCCCACAAGCAGTTTTCATTTCTGTAGTAAAATTGCTTGTGGTTCTATTTAATTTGTTTCTGCAGGAGCTAGCTTTGGTGAAGATCTCCCAGGAGCTGCCGGGCCTTTTAGCACAGCACGTACAGCCAGTCAATGAGAAACGATTCCCTACATGGGAAAAATTCCTCCAAACATTTCTTACTCAAGGTAAATAAGACTGCAAAGTCGCTGGGAAGTGTTAGGAGGAGTAATTATGCCATATTGTCTGCCATATTCTTGTTAGTCTTGGGCCCATTTAAATATTTATCTCCTTTTATTTCTCCATTATGCTTCAAATGTTCATTTACCAATGAATTATAGGCCACTGTTCTATCATTCGTTTGTCCTGTGCAAGCTTTTAATCCATATTAATCCTGGATTCTGAATCCACAAGCAGCAGCTCCTTCATCCTTGGGTGCTGCACCAAAGGCTGTCACATTTGGGGAAAGGTTTTAGGGAATTCCAGCACGTGAGGTAAATGTGAGAATATTTAATGCATGGATTTCTTTGTGGAAGAGACAAGGATGAATCAAAGCCTCGAAGGTATTTTTCTTTTTAACTGATGCCACTTAACACATCTAATACTAATTTTATTCCACAGCAGTTTATCCCAACAAATTGGCTTATGGCATTATATGCAATGAAAAGGCAAATCCGGAATGCCAAGCAGTTCTCCTGGTGATTTTGCTGTGGAAAACCATGCTGGAAGTTGTTATTTCCGTGCCAAATTCCTCTTGTGGGTGAATGGCACAGGCAGACTTTTATCTAAAACCATTACATGGATGGGAGTCTCCAAGATGAGCTCCCAGCAGGAGTTCCCATCCCCCCCAGATCCCCCCATTGCATTTCCCAGCTGTTCTGGGGCTGCTGTGGAGCTGCATTCACTCCTCTTTTCCCAGTCAGCTCTGGGATTTATCCCACACTGAGAAGTCACTCATTCAACTCCTTTCTCCTCCAAGAGATGGGAGAAGGATTCCAAGGAGGAATCAAGGAGGATTCTGCCTCTGCTGCCCCCCCAGACTGAGAAGTCACTCATTCAACTCCTTTCTCCTCCAAGAGATTGGAGAAGGATTCCAAGGAGGATTCTGCCTCTGCTGCCCCCCCAGATTGAAAAGTCACTCATTCAACTCCTTTCTCCTCCAAGAGACTGGAGAAGGATTCCAAGGAGGATTCTGCCTCTGCTGCTCCCCCTTGCCCTGCTCCATTTGCAGGATCTCCAATCCCCCCTGCAGCTCCATCCTGTGCCCTCCCAAGGGGGGATTGGATTCCGAGGGAATTCCTTTCCAATTCCAGGTGGAGTGATCGAAGCCTTCCCGTCCTCGGGCAGCGTCACCAACGTGACAGTGGATCTGCTGATCGAGCCCACGGGGGAGGTGACCCTGGTGGCATCTGGGGATCAGCTCCACGCCGAGGGGCCCCTCAGATCTTCTGGCACCACCATCCCACAGCGTTCCGTGGATCCAGAGCTTCTCCAAGCCCTGTGCTTGAAAATCGGGGAGGCCTGTAAATCCAAAGGGGTGCTCGGCTACTTCTCCGTGGATTTTGTGGCTTTCACCCATCCCCAAACGAGGGAGCAGCAGGTTTGTGACCTCACCTGTCCCCCCGAGACTGACAAATTCCAACTTCCCCGTGGAACCCCCCCCAAAAAAAAATATCGGGGGAAAGCTTTGCCCTTTGAACAAACCATTCCCAAACTCTGGGGCGGGTGAGCTGAGGAAAGCCCGTGGATATTCTAACAGCATCAAATATAAACCTGATGCATCTCCTTGTTTTTCACTCTCCTGACATTGTTTTCTGCTGGAATCTTCACTGAGGACCTCAGAGTTTAGGATGTGTTTGACTGGAAAAGGGAACATCCCTGGATTTTGAGGCTGTGGGGGAACTTGGAGGTTTTTGGTAACTGACAGCACTGCAGGGTGGCCGTGCTGAACCAGAGAATCACAATCATCATGGAATGGTTTGGGTAGGAAGAGAACTTTAAAAATAATTTCATTCCAACCCCTCATTCTAACACCTTCCACTATTCCAGGTTTATCCAAGCCCCATCCAGCCTGGCCTTGGACATTCCCAGGGATCCAGGGGCAGCCCCAGCTTCTCTGGGCACCCTGTGCCAGGGCCTGCCCACCCTCCCAGAATTTGTGAGCTCTGGCATTCAGATCCCACTTATATTTGACTCCCACAATGGATGTACACAGGCTTTGCAGTCAGAACTCTGGATGAGCCGTGTTGGACAAGTTCCGTGGAAATTTGCTTTAAAAATATTTAGGGGTGACATTCTCACCCATGGAAATGCAGGAATGCCTCCTGGATTATTAAGGTTGTGACATTTCCTGGCACAAACAAGGACACATTAAATCATTCATTGATTCTTGTGGCTTCTCAGAATTCCTGTCTGCTCCATCTTGGTTTTCTTCCCTTGTTCCCAGCTGATTTTTTTACCTTAACATTTCCTCTGTTTATCAGCATGTACCACAACTTTAACATTATTTAAGCGCAGGTTTTTAAATTTAACTGGATGTGGAGGCAATTAATGAGGCCATCTGTCTTGGGAGAGAGAGAGAGAGATCACACAAAGGCTTGTGTTCCTGAAAGCACCATTTTTTTGGCAAACAAGAAATCCATTTGCTCACTTATTTCACGAGTGTCCACTTGAATGCAGTAGGTGGGAGGCTCAGCTGCATTTCCTGGAAGTGCAGGATACTCAGGAATTCTTTCCAAGTGTGTTTTTTACAGAAAATAATGATCTTTGCAGCACTAGGAGCAAAGGATGGATGAGGAACAATGTGTGCTGTCACACAGCTCGGTGGGAGCACGGAGAGAGATCCAAAGGGGCAGGGAAAGCTGGGGCTCCACCAAAAAATTCCCTTTTTGCCTCGGGAATCTCTTTCCATCTCAGTTCCAGGCACCTGTGCCTTGATGCTGAGGGGGAGGGAGATGGGAGAGGCTGTTTGCTGTTTTCAGTGTCTCGGGGAAGAAGTGGAGAAGCATAATTTGGAGTGAATCATTTGTGATTCCCACTTTTTTTTTTTTCCACGATGATCATTCCAAGCAAAGCCTCGGCCCCTCCGAGTGAAAAATCCTGGTGTTGACTGTTGGGAGATGCACCCAAATAAATCCTCTGGGTCGAGTGGGAATCTTTAAACACTTCAGCTTCCTTCCAGAAGAATTTGGAGAAGCAGGATCCTAAACCACCTTTCCCATGGCTTTTGCTCAGCCCCAGCCTTTCCCAGCAGGATCAACTGCTGGGGTTGGACAATTCCCACAGCGTCCCAAATTCTCTCCAGACAGAGCAGAACACATTTTTTTTAATGTTCAATTTCCCAACGAGGGCCACGCTGTTGTCACCAACCATCTCCCAACCCCCGTATCCAGCAGGACAGAGGCCTAAAATGGAATTTTTTTGGGGGGCGATTCCCAGCCCATGCCAGCAGCAGCCACGAGATGGCAGCTGGAGGAGGGAGCCTGCAGCACCGCCCGAATCAATCCTCGGCCAGAGAGGGTTTAAAAGTCATAAAAAAACCACTCACTCTCTTCCCAACAGCCCCAGCTGCATTAATATTTTACTAATTGGCATTTTTACGGTATCACTCAAGCACTTCTTTAAAAAAAAAAAAAAAAAAAAGAGCATGGGTGCTCTTTGCAATAATGCAGCCATGGATACCAGCTGCAGATTGAACAGTTAAAGCAGACAGAGCCGAGCTGTAATTTAGTAACTCTTTAAGAATTTATGTTTCTTTCCCTTCTCAAGTTTACATTCTGAAGCCGAAGCGTTTTTATGGAAGCTGTAAAGAATTGCAGCATAATTGTGACTTTATTCACTGGAGATGTCTTCACCACAAAGTGCCAGCTCTGGAGCTGCGTGTGCCAAAGGAGGCTCCCCTGGAAGTCAATATTTCCTTGGCTAAACAGCCAGCAAGTCTTGCAGGAATGTATTTCTAACTCTGGGGGGGATTCTGGAGGTTCCTAATCTGTTCTCTGCTTAGCTTGAACCTAAATCTATCTAAAATCTTAACTGCTGCCTCTACCTCCTACCCTTTGAAAATCAAATATCAGTTCTAGGCTGTTCTGTTTCAGTTTCGATTCTGAAGAGAAATTCTGGAAATGTCCACGTTTCAGGTGAAAACTCCTTGTGTTCTGCCAATCTTCCATGCAATCCTGTCAGGATTTGACATGTGCCCTGTTCGTGTTAGAAAATGGGGATGGGCTCAATAATGATGTTTGTTCATCTGTAGGATTTTATCATTCTTTATTTAAACTTTGCACAGGTCATCTCCTAAGAGCTCCTGATTTACTGGAGATGATTCATCAGGTCAGATCCCTTATCCAGGCCCTGTGCTCTCCCAGCTCTGGAGCAGCACAAAGGGGATTTAAAGGGCATTTTGGTGTTTCCATGGCAAAAGGGAATCCCCTGCTAGGATAAAGCTGGAAAATCTTGTGCCATCTGATCCTCCTTCCTTTCTCCCCCACCTTAGGGATGTTCTGGGACACATCCAGGGCAGGAGGGGGGGACATGGCCACAATCAAAGTGTTCTCAGAGAGGCCCTGAGCCAGGAAAACCATCCTTGGGGGTGATCCCAGCTGGCACCGAGGAGTGACCATTTGGCTGCTCTGAGTTCCAACAGGGGTGCTTCAGCCCCGGGCTCAGGGATGAAAGGAGAGGAGCTGGACATGTGGCTTCCAGCCATGTTTGCCTTCCTCCTCCTCCTCCTCCTCCTCCTCCTCCTCCTCCTCCTCCTCCTCCTCCTCCTCCTCCTCCCCTCAGCTTGCATTGGAAAGTGCGAAATTTTAAATATAAATTTTATAAATGGTATGAATAGAAATTTGAAGGGAAAAATTACAATGACTTCACCTAAGGAGAACATGAAGTTTAAGGAGGTTTTTGGAGCTCTCTGCTGCAGTTACAGCAGGGGAGGGGATTCACCCCTTCCTTCATCCCCCCCTCTAGATCCAAACTCTTCCATTTGTGGATTTCAACAGATAAAACCATACCCAAAAACTCCTTTTAATCCCCTCTGGAAGCAAACAGAAACTCCTTCAACCAATATTTGTTCAATCTCGTGATTCCCAGCACGAAAAGTCGCTGTGCTAAAATCTTTTTTTTCTCTTCTTCCCTGCTCTCCCAGCCCCTTCCTTGGGCAAGGGGGATCCAGGAGAGTTCCTGCCCTTCCCAGAGCAGCCCCTGGGCAGGTGCCAGCGGGCACTGGAGCCAGGCTGGCATGCTGGGCCTTTGTTGAGGTGATTTGAAATGGATCACACGAGTAATTAATGGGTTTTTCTCCCCATCTGACACTCAGACAATGGCACTTGCACGTGTGGTAATTGTAGGCACTGACCAGGTGGGATTTGGGGAGTAACTCGTGCTCATTGTAGGGTTTGTGTGAATCCCTGGGAGGGTGCAATGAATTTATCCACTGCTGATGGCTGCTGAGCTTTGCCAGGTTGCTTTTTTCATGTTTTATCTGCTGGTAAATCCTCAGCCCATTTCCCTGCATTTTGCTCTGGGACTCACTTCAGTCTCAGGGATGCTTTTGCTTGACCTTTTTTATGGTCGCCCTTCAGTGCAGCTTTTTGCCTCCTGCAGCTCTGTCTGTGCTCAGCAAAGCTTCCAGGTGTGGATTTTGAGGTCAGGTCTAATATCAGGGTCTGGATTAAGAGCAAACATTTCACTTGGAGCCAGTGAAGAGCCCTCAGATATCCGAGATTTTCAGTCCCTCGTGCAGCTTTGCCACTTTTTATCTGAGGGCAGAGTTTGAATTGAGAGTGTAAAACCCAGCTCAGACAAGATCTGGGACATATTGACACAGATTTGTGGATAATATTTATCAAAATTAATGGAACACTACCACAATATGAATAGTTTATAATTATTATTTGGCTCATTGGAAGGGTTAGCACATGCTGGAAAAGGAGAAATGGACAGCAAAGTCCTTCCTGTCTCGCAGAAGTGATGATAAACAAGAAATTATTGAAGAAAATTAAGTAGCATAATTGGGGAACCTTCCCCTATTACTAAGTAAAGGCAGCCATTAGCATCCAATTTGCATTTTAGACCGTGCAGCAGGAAATATTTAAGTTGACAAATAGGATCTTTAATACAGCAACAGATACTTGGCAGTTAGATATTAACAACTGTTACTGGGGTGATTTATTCCCCATTATCCAAAGGGCATTACTGTGTGCATATGATTCTGAAATTAACTCCAGTTTTCCAAGAGGCCTTGGCTGCCTGACCCCTTAATATCCTCCTAATGAGTCCATTTAGCATGGCAGGGCTGAGGGGAGCTGTTCAGTGGCAGGTTTGTTTTAAGGGGTGCTCTGTAGGGCAGACCTGGGTGTGTGGGAGCATTGCTCATGGCAGGGGAGGCACAGGCATCTCTTAATTGGCAAAAAACTCCTGGGAAAAGCAGGTTCTGGTTGTTGGGGTGGAGGAGCCTTGCAGGAGCAATCCATGGTGCTTCCCTCAGCCTCCTGAGTCCTCCCTGGGAGGTTTTTTTCCTGCAGTTACACAGGAGTTCTGCCTGTTCCTGCTTGGAAGTGGTTTGTGGAATCCCCAGAATCCCAGAATCCCTCCCTGCTCCTGCTTGGTTTGTGGAATCCCAGAATCCCAGAATGGTTTGGGTGGGAAGGGACCTTAAAGCTCATCCCATCCCTCTCCCTGCCATGGGCAGGGACAGTTTCCACCATGCCAGGATGCTCCAAACCCTGTCTGGGACACTTCCAGGGATCCAGGGGCAGCCACAGCTGCTCTGTGCCAGGGCCTGCCCACCCTCCCAGGCAGCAATTCCTTCCTCACATCCTCATCACTGCCAGCCCTGCCCCAGCACCAGGAAGCCAAAAGCAGGAATGCCAAAACAGGACAAAAAACGCCAGAGATGTTCCTTCACAATTGCTGATTTTTACTCTTCTTGTTGTTCTTTTTCATTTCTTTGAATGCCTCTCTTTGTTTTAATTAGGTGTGGGCAACAGACCTTGACCTTTGCTACAGTGACCAGCTGGCCCTGACCCAGCTCCTGTTGTACATGACAGATGGAAACCTGGATTGTGGCTCCTGCCCCCTGCAAGGACCTCTGGGGACAGAGGGAAGCAAAAGGGTCCAGCACGAGGGGACAAAACCTGTAAGCAGTGGTGTGGTCCCAAAAATAATCATCCATGGAACCACCAGTTCATCTGTTCTAGAGCAGCTGAGTGTGCTCCCTTCAGGCTTTAAACTGCTGCTTTTGGGGTTTTTTAGGTTCATAAAGTCATGGGATTGCAGCACAGTTAAGAGTTCAAGTGGAACTGTCCCATCCCTGGCAGTGCCCAGCTTGGAGGATGCCAGCCTGGGATGGTGGGAGGTGTCCCTGCCCGTGGCAGGGACAGGGATGGGATGAGCTTTAAGGTCCTTTCCAACCCAAACCTTCTGGGATTCTATAAAATGGGAAGAACAGCCTTTAGAAAAGTCACCCTAAGAAATGTGTGTGTGTGTGTGTGTGTACATCCACACGTGGGTAAAAACCAATTTGCCATATTTTGACAGAAGATTCACAGCTCCCCTTTTTTTTTTTTTTTTCCATCCAGACAGGAGGGAATGTATCACCATTCCAAAAATGTCACGGGGCTGTAATTTAGAGGTTAACGAGCTCTTGATCCATTGTTCTCGTCAAGCAACCACTTTTAGTTGGAGAGAAGTAAATTAGATCTGATTAGTCCCAGTAGTCCAAGTTTTAGAAAGGAAAAGTAATCAAGTAGCAACTTTTTTTTTTTTTTTAATTAAAATTCTGTCAGAATTAACATAAATTGTCGTTATATGCTTTATTTTTAATTCTTCCTGTATTTCTTGAGATTTTTATCTCTTGAAGAGTTAACTACAAGACTGCAGTCTCCCAGGAAAAGAGCAAAAGAAACAAACCAAAGAGACAAATGTTTTTACTGCACATGATCTGTAATGAATGATTAAGTAAAACACTTTGTGTAAAATTATGATGTTAATAATGATTCTGTCCCTTTTAATTTATTAGATATTCTCCATGCTGGTAGGGTTGATTTTGATAAAACTGAGCAGCCCCGGAGTTTGTGCGAGGATTTTATTTTTAGAACTCCCCTTCTTTGAAAGAACAAATTTCCTAGATGCTGCTGGCTCCTGTAATTATGTACAAAACCAATCACTCATTATAGTTAGGATACATTATCTTCTAGACAGATGAGGCTAAATAAGCAACACATTAATAATTCATCCTGCAGTTCATTATGCATGTGTATGCATGCTTTGTAGCTGAAATAAGCACCTCATCAACCTGATGCCAACCCTTAAACAATAGTTCTGTGTTATTGCAGCCACATTCAAGTTTACGCTTGTTAAACTGCTGCTTGGATTATTTTATCAAGCATTCATTTATTTGTGGTCCCCTACTGCAGAGAAACAGATTTTGGAAGCTCCTTGGTTTTTTTTTAAGTTAATGACTTGAGCAATGGGTGTTATTAATTCTGGGAATATTATAAACGTGATTAATTTTCAGGCGGGGATGTATTAGATCGGGATTTCAGCTATGTCAACTGAAATGAGTCGATGTCAAAACAAATATCATTTTAGGGAAAATACTGTAAATTGCAGGCTTTGATGTGCAGTGTCCCTGCTCTCAGGGAACAGTCCAGAATTAAAAAAAAAAGCACCAGGGAAGGCCTGGTTTAGAAGAGCTCTGCTCAGAGCTCCTCAAAGCAACATCTCTGTTCTTCTGAGCACTGCTGAGGACTTAAACTTGATGTAGCACCGAAGGGGGGAGAGAAAGGGCAGGGTCGGGTGGGATTTTGGGAATTAATTCCTCCCTGGGAGGGTGGGCAGGCCCTGGCACAGGGTGCCCAGAGCCCCTGGATCCCTGGGAATGTCCGAGGCCAGGCTTGGCCAGTGAGCCCTGCAAATGTGGAAATAGCAAATTGTGGTTCACAGAGAGCAGTTCTGTGAATTTGTCACGCAGGGGTTTATGGAATTGTTTGTGTCCTGCAGAGCCCGTGAGGAACAGGAATTCCTGCAAGTGGAGGCTGCTCCACACTGAGTTCACGGGCAAAAAGCCATTTCCAGAATCCCAGAATCCCAGCCTGGTTTGGGTGGGAGCTTTAAACTCATCCCATCCCAGCCCTGCCATGACAGGGACACCTCCCACTGTCCCAATGTCCAACCTGGCCTGGGACACTCCAGGGATCCAGGGGCAGCTCCAGCAAATCTGGGAATTCCATCCCAGATCTCGCCACCCTCAGAGGGAACAATTCCAGCCCAACACCCACCTAAGCCCACCCTCCATGAGTCTGAAGCCGTTTGTCCTGTCCCTGCACACCCCGTGCAGAGTCAGTGATTTATTTACCATTCAGATGTTGGGCTCTGATGGAAATGGATGTGGAAAAATGAGGAATTCTGTGTTATTCCTGCAGCCCTCCCCAAGCAGCCCCCTGTGTGCCGTGGCCAGCAGCCAGCTGAGGCATTCCAGCCTCTCAGGGATCTCCTACAACCTCCTCCTGCACACCTGTAAAACTCGTGGGGTTGGATTTGACCTGCAGGTATGAAAGGGGGGGGAAAGATGAGAAAATGGGATTTTGTGTGTGAATTCGAACGTGGTAAAAAGCAGTTCTAAAATGAGAAGAGTGGGATTCCGGGTCTAGCAATGTAAAATCATAAATCAGGGAATTGTTAAGGTTGACAAAAACTTTTAAGAGCATCCAACCCATCAACCCACCACCCCCATGTTCACCACTAAGCCAAGACCTCAAGTGCCACAGACTCCTGCTTTTCTTTCAGTTTAAATGTGTGTAAGACTTTTAGGGATTAACCTGCTTCTTGATAAAAATAACTAATAACTAATAATAATAAGGAGAGAATTTTTTAAGATTCTTTTGACCACCTCTTACTGCTTTGAAACCCAAATATTTGCTGTGGAATAGACTCTGCTGTATTTATTGTACTCTCTACAATAAGTTAAGAGTAATAATCTGTTTAAACTGAACAATCACTCCTTACACACAATTTCAAACCAGCTCTCCTTAGTTTGGCTGTGTACTTAGTGTAACACATTTCTTACAATTACCACTGTCTTAGGAATAAATTAAGCAATTTTGTCTTAATTAACAGGAAAAACAGGGAACAGTTTTTGTGTTGTATGAAGACCAGAAGCGACACAGCCTGGGAATGGTGTAAGTGGGAACTGTCCCTAACCAGGGTGACAAAGGGCTGGGGACACTGGGACACAGACTGGGAATGGTGTAAGTGGGAACTGTCCCTAACCCAGGGTGACAAAGGGCTGGGACACTGGGACACAGACTGGGAATGGTGTGAGGATTGTCCCTAACCCAGGGTGACACAGGGCTGGGGACACTGGGACACAGATTGGGAATGGTGTGAGGATTGTCCCTAACCCAGGGTGACACAGAGCTGGGGACACAGATTGGGAATGGTGTAAGTGGGAACTGTCCCTAACCCAGGGTGACACAGAGCTGGGGACACTGGCACACAGATTGGGAATGGTGTAAGTGGGAACTGTCCCTAACCCAGGGTGACACAGGGCTGGGGACACTGGGACACAGATTGGGAATGGTGTAAGTGGGAACTGTCCCTAACCCAGGGTGACACAGGGCTGGGACACTGGGACACAGACTGGGAATGGTGTAAGTGGGAACTGTCCCTAACCCAGGGTGACACAGGGCTGGGACACTGGGACACAGACTGGGAATATTGTGAGTGAGGATTGTCCCTAACCCAGGGTGACACAGGGCTGGGGACACAGATTGGGAATGGTGTAAGTGGGAACTGTCCCTAACCCAGGGTGACACAGGGCTGGGGACACTGGGACACAGACTGGGAATGGTGTGAGTGAGGATTGTCCCTAACCAGGGTGACACAGGGCTGGGGACACTGGGACACAGACTGGGAATATTGTGAGTGAGGATTGTCCCTAACCAGGGTGACACAGGGCTGGGGACACTGGGACACAGACTGGGAATATTGTGAGTGAGGATTGTCCCTAACCAGGGTGACACAGAGCTGGGGACACAGATTGGGAATGGTGTAAGTGGGAACTGTCCCTAACCCAGGGTGACACAGGACTGGGGACACTGGGACACAGATTGGGAATGGTGTGAGGATTGTCCCTAACCAGGGTGACACAGAGCTGGGACACAGATTGGGAATATTGTGAGGATTGTCCCTAACCAGGGTGACACAGAGCTGGGGACACTGGGACACAGATTGGGAATATTGTGAGGATTGTCCCTAACCAGGGTGACACAGAGCTGGGACACTGGGACACAGACTGGGAATGGTGTGAGGATTGTCCCTAACCCAGGGTGACACAGGGCTGGGGACACTGGGACACAGACTGGGAATGGTGTGAGTGAGGATTGTCCCTAACCCAGGGTGACACAGGGCTGGGGACACTGGGACACAGACTGGGAATGGTGTGAGGATTGTCCCTAACCAGGGTGACACAGAGCTGGGACACAGATTGGGAATGGTGTAAGTGGGAACTGTCCCTAACCCAGGGTGACACAGGACTGGGACACAGATTGGGAATGGTGTGAGGATTGTCCCTAACCAGGGTGACAAAGGGCTGGGACACTGGGACACAGATTGGGAATGGTGTGAGGATTGTCCCTAACCCAGGGTGACACAGGGCTGGGGACACTGGGACACAGACTGGGAATGGTGTGAGGATTGTCCCTAACCAGGGTGACACAGAGCTGGGGACACAGACTGGGAATGGTGTGAGTGAGGATTGTCCCTAACCAGGGTGACACAGAGCTGGGGACACTGGGACACAGACTGGGAATGGTGTGAGGATTGTCCCTAACCCAGGGTGACACAGGGCTGGGGACACTGGGACACAGACTGGGAATGGTGTGAGTGAGGATTGTCCCTAACCCAGGGTGACACAGGGCTGGGGACACTGGGACACAGATTGGGAATATTGTGAGGATTGTCCCCAACCCAGGGTGACACAGGGCTGGGGACACTGAGACACAGACTGGGAATGGTGTGAGTGAGGATTGTCCCCAACCCAGGGTGACACAGGGCTGGGGACACTCTGGGTGTGCAGGGGTGACTCTGGAGCAGCTCTGCCAAAGGCCAGGCAGGGAATGAACAGCCTGGACACCTGAGTGTCACCTCCTGCTCACAGAAATGTCCTCACTGCTCCCAGGATTGGCCTTGGGCAGAGTTTTTGGGAGCCTTTGAGAATTTCAGTCGTAAAAGAAGGGCAGGAATTGTTTAATGTTATTCATTTTTATACTGAAAAATACTTGGCCTGTTAAATAAACAATTTTTTTCCACTTCTCACCAAAAAAATATTTTCCCAAACCAATTTTTTTTTAAAATCCACTTCAATTTGTTTCCTAAAAAGAAAAAAAAAATCAAAAGTTTCCTCCCAAATGTACCCTAAACCAAAACAAATCCATTGTCACAAAGCTGACTTCCACGAGGCAAAGGAGGGTGAATTTAATGCCTTTTTTTTAGATTGTTCTTGCCCAAGTTTCCTGCCAAAATCAGGTGCAATAAGTGAGGAGCTGCAGCGTTCTGCTCTCAGCCTGCTCTGTATTCCTGGGGTGCTGCAGTTATTTCATTAACGGCCTGGATAAAATAAAACAAAACAAAGCTTCTTCAAGCCCTGCAAGTGTTGTGCAGGGCAGGGACAGAATTGCAAACGACCTGCACAAATTGAAGGAGCAACGTGAGAAATGGAATTAGCTCTGGTCGGAATCAGGTGGAAGGAATTGCATTTAGAGAGCAGTAATGAACACGGGGAACATCGAGGAGGTTTTTTGGGAGCAGGATCTGTGAATCCAATGCTGGCACCATCCTGGGAGGTGCTGGAAGAAATCCTGCAATGGAAATATTTCGAGCTCATGAGTGACATGGAAAGGTCTGCTAACCATCCCCCAGCGCAGAAAAAGCCTCTGCAGGAAGGAAAAAAAAATCCGATTTTTTTGGTAGTAGGACGAGAAGAAATAAACTCAACTTGCAGCAAAGAGGATTCCTGTTGTCTGCCATCACGTCTTCAGTGCAATTTTCATAACCTTAATTGGGAAATATTTTCAAGATTGTACAAGTTGGAGCTTATACAATAACTGAAATCCCCGAAACGTCTCTGAGAATTACTCATTTTATTCCATCAGAGACCTGTGGTCCATTCTAGTATACGAGGCACATTATTCCTCAGTGCAATCCCCTGTTCCTTAAGGTGTGGGGAGTCTTTGTGGATCACTGAGAAACCAAAGCCTCAAAAGCTGCAACAATCTTAAGAAAAATGTTGATCCTGCTGAAATTTCTTTCCCAAATTTTAGGCAGGAGCAACAGTTTTTTCCCCCACCTGATGTGGGTGTTTCGAGTGTTCTGCTGCCACCTTTTACTTGGAGTAGCTGAAACCTTCTCTGCTTACTTCTGCTCAGTTGATTAATAAAAATTATTTATTACACAAATCCTTTCCGTTGACAAGTTAAAATGGAGCCTCATCTTTCAAATCTCCCTGAAGATTTTCACCTCGTGAGATTGAAAATGCTCATTAAACTCCAGCACCAGGCAGGCACAAATGAGAGGGCGATTGTTTTTGAGCATGTGAAGGGAATCATTGGTAAACTCATTTGTTTGGATATCATTAACAGAACAATCGGAGACGATCTCCGGGGGGTCCTGCTGACCTTTGCTCACCATCTCTTCATCATCCATCAAGAAATATCAGCACCTAATATGCAAGGCGAGACCAATTTTAAGGTGAGGTGTTAATTAACTAACGATCCCGGTTAATTTCTGTACAAGGCCTGCAAATACCTCATGCTGGATCATAAACAAGTGCTAAACCATCCCTTTTTTATCGCTGCCTGGGGGTGCTTTACAGTGTCTGGGTCACCGGAGTCGGTCTCCCACGGAACCCGTTAGTTAAATTTTAAGTTTGAAACTTTTTCTTTGAAAAAAGAGAGAGAGAGACATCCTTGAGCGTGAAATTATTTCTAATCTAATGCTCCCGAGTGTCCTTTGGAAGAGCAAAGGAGCTGTTGGCACTGCCTCACACGCTTCTGTCACAATTGCCTGCTTTATTTTTAAAGGCACGCCATCAAGGTAAGAATCTTAAATTAGAAACAAATTTCTCAGTTGGTAGTAACCGCTTGGATTATTAACACTGATTTCTTTTTCGAGCAGGCGGCCACTAAACCGTTTGTTGCCAATGCCTCGGTTTCCCACGTGGGTTTTTTTTTCCCGGTTTTCTGGGCTCGGGGCTCTGCCCGTCCCTGCGCGGGGAGGACAAAGCTCAGCCCGGGGAGGTTTCCCCCTCCTCGCTGTGCCAGGAGCCAGGGAAGCGATCGGGAATAATCCAAACCTTCCTTCCAAAAAGCTGCTTTTGGATCCCAGAGAATCGCTGGGTTCCCCACTGGGATTCCTTTTGCTGAGCTGCGTCACCCTTTAAACTTTTTTATAAAAACTTTCTGGGTGTGTTAGATTTGTATCTTCAGTCGTGTCACATAATTTACGGCAGATTCTTTCCGCCCCGACTAGGTTTTGCAAGTAGAGTGTGAAATGACAGATTTGGGGGAAGACATAATTAAATTTCCACATGTTACAGAATAAGCAACAACAACAACAAAAAATTCCCGTTTTTCGATATGAGGGAATGAAAAGCAACCACTGAAGAAAAATAGCAAGCAGAACTTTTCTTCATTGTGAGTGAACATATGTGAAATAAAACACCTGTTAGTTAATTAGGAGTACAAATTGCATTTTTATTTACCTGGGATTTGTACATATTTACTCATAATTCCCTCAAGTGTCCCCAAAGTAATATTAAATTTAATTGCTGCATCCTGTCCTGTGTGACCCTGTTACCTGTTCAAGGCAGGCACTGCCAGCTGCGGATTCCATTAAATTAAATAATTTCTATTCCTGGAATCTGTTACAGATGGCAATTCGAGATATTGAAGCAATTCTAGGAATTACAGCAGAAAACCAACTGAGATGGGAAGAAGAGCAACGTTGGGAAGCAGATGCTCTGAAGGAATAGTTACCAGAAAATGTTCAAGTGCCTCGTTCCTTACGCTCCTGGAAATGTTGCTCGTCTGTAAGAGCAGGTTTGGTTTTTCCTTCTGGGCTGGTGGAACATGAACTGAGACAGAAAAATCTCTCTGATCGCTGCCTGGGGAACGTCCCACCTTTTCCTGTGCATCATCCCAATGCTCCTCCTGTCCCTGCTCATGTCATTGCTGAAGTTCAGCGTGTGGCTTCGAAATCTTATTCTTTTACTTCCCAAAAAAAGCTCAGGTAAAACCGGTTTTAACACAAATGCTGAGACCAAGCAGTTGCTCGAGATCAGCAGCCGATTTTTCTGACAGCAAATCTTTGATCCCTCAGCATGAGACGTCATTTTTTTTTTTTTTGGTGGAGTTTTTTTCCTCTCTTGCTTTGATCACAGAATTAATTGATCGCAGATGAAAACATTTACATAAACGCCCATCCCCGCTTCAACTAAAAATCCGCGGGAGTATTTTAAATTTTATTGGTTTTTTTTTAATGGTTTTATTGCTGTTTTACATCCACGCAGTGTTGGGTTTGGATAGCTCAGAGCTCACAGAGCTTTTCCCAAGGTGGAATTTAGCTGCACTTGAGCCGGTTTCCAAAGGGTTAAGGCAAAGGAAGCTTTGATCCAAGCCAGAACAACATCAGGTCTGAGAGGCTCATTAGTTCACTGGCACTTTAATAGACTGCAGTGTCCTAGGAGGAAATGAAACCTGCACTTCCTTCTGGCTTTGTTCTACCCTAACAAAAGAAAACTGTACCTGTTCCTGCAGAAAACGAGTGACCTGAAAGTTCCCGCGGTGAGAGAGATTTCTCAGCATGTGCCAAAGTGTGAAATGTATTTTAAAAGGGAGGGGGGAGAAAAAAAAAAAAAAAGTTTTTAATTACTACTAACACTTCTGAGCCTTGAGCTGATGGAAGGATTGAAAATGCTTTGCAGTCTCTCACATTCAGCTCCCATGCTGCTGGTGCCAAAAAAATGTGTGTGGTTTTTTTTTTTTTTTTTAGCAGTGCTGCAGATTTAAAATGAAATTATAATTATTGTTAAAAAAGTCCTGAATGTAATTCTGTTCACACTGCTGGATTATTTATTCCCACTCATTAAAAGAGTAATAGAGCTGTTGAAGTGTAGAATGAATTTCAGAACGTGAGCTGGATGGGAAGAAAACAGAACAAGTGTGAAACAAAAGATTCAAGGTGGCCCAAGTGTGGCTTCTCATCAGAAAATGCCCCCAAAAATGCCAGATTTGGGCAAAACCTCGATTGGGAGTGGAGGAATGCTCGTGGAAGGAGCTGAGGGACAGCAGGTTTGGCAGCAACTGCAGAGGATGCAGACAATGAAAAGAAAGGATTTGTGCTCCCCAGGAGTCAGAGCTGGGAATGGAGATGTTTGTTTAAGTGGCAGCACTCGGTGGGTTCAGTTTCAGCAAGGACTGAGTGCAGCACAGACACTTCAGGTCATTCTCCTGAAACACAGAGCTGATCATACTGGAAACTGGGTCTCCTGTTTTAGGCAGTTGGGTTTAAAGCCCTGGATTAAAGCAAAAAAAAAAAAAAAAAAGCTTTTAGCCCACATTTCCACATTTGGAATGACAACTCTCAGCACAGGAAAAAAAAAAAAAAAAAAAGCAGTTTATCAACACAACCACTTCCAGATTGTGAAATGAAATGTTCACCCTCCCTCTGTCCTCTCCAGTACCTCAAGATCAGAATTCCCCACCTTCCCTCCACGTTAAGGTAACAAATCCCTGGATTTTGAAGGCTATCCTTAAAAATTCCTGTCAAATCCGTGTAACAGTGGGACACTGTAGATGTGAGGCAGCCCCTGTTCCACTGAACACATCTCTGCATTTCATTTGAGACTGCAGACTCGGTTCTATTGATGAACAAAGGATTAAGAACTGCAGTCATTGACAACCCTCATTAATGTAATTAATGAAATGCAACAGCACTGTATCACTCTTAAGGTTCAATACTTTATTCCAACCCTTCACCACAGCACCAGATCCCAGGGATTTTCCATCCTCAGCCACTGTTACCACTGCTAAAGAAAGATATTGAAGCTGAACTGCATGCTCTATTAATTATTGGGAGGTGAACTTGAAGGGGGAATTTGTTGCTGGTGATGGTTAGTAATTACTTGTTCTACACACATGTACAGTAAATAAACAGGGCATATTGTTGGGTAGTAATTGATTAATTAGCATGTTCAATGGTCTAAGATTGCTGAGTTCGAGATACTGCTTGCAATTATTAAAAGAAAAAATCAGTTATTTCAGAAACATTTCTCAGTTTTCTTGTCGTCCCCCACCCCACATAGAATGTTAACTGGTTCAAAACCCTTTTAGTTAGAAAAACGGAATATAGGTTGTGATTTAAAAATATTTCTTTGAAGGGATGTGACACTTGAAGATTTTTAGGGAGGTCAGCCAGGTAAACCCAAGGCAGCTGGATCAACTCTGCTGAGCTGCAGCTGCTCCCTCAGCACGTGGGTGTCAACAAAACCTTTCCAAAAATGTGATTGTCCAATTTTGGGTGTGATTGTCCATTTTCTGATGCGATTGTCCATTTTCTGATGCGATTATCCAGTTTTTGATGCGATTGTCCATTGTTTGGTGACGCTCCCACTCCTGCCTCGCTCCCTGCAGGGCTCAGGGTGTCCATCGCTGTGTCTGTCATGGAATCCCAGGATCACCGAGGCTGGAAAAGCCAAAAAGTCATCGAGTCCGAGCTGTGCCCGATCCCCACCTTGTCCCCCAGCCCAGAGCATTGAGTGCCACAGCCAGGAATTCCTTGGACACCTCCAGGGATGGGCACTCCAAACCTCCCTGGGCAGCCCCAATGTCTAATCCGCCTTTCTGGGAAGAAATTCTTCCCAACGTCCAACCTGAGCCTCCCCTGGTGCAGCTTAAGACGATGTTCTCCTCCTGTCCCTGTTCCCTGGGATAAGATCCCAAATCCCCCCGGCTGTCCCCTCCTGTCAGGGAGTTGTGCAGAGCCACAAGGTCCCTCCTGAGCCTCCTTTTCCCGAAGCTGAGCCCCTTTCCAGCTCCCTCAGGAATTCTCCAGCCCGTTCCCTTCCCTGGACACGCTCCAGCCCCTCAATGTCATTCCCAAACCGAGGGGCGCAGACCGGGCGGCGATTCCCGCTCCATTCCCGGGGCAATTCCCGGGCCCCTGTCCCGCTCTGTTCCCAGGGCCATTCCTTTCCTAATCCCGCTCTGTTCCCAGGGCCATTCCCTCAATCCCCAGGCCGCTGTCCCTCTCTGTTCCCTCTCCATTCCCGCTCCGTCCCTATTCTGTTCCCTCCCTCTTGCCAGGGCCATTCCCTCTCCATTCCCACTCTGTTCCCAGGGCCATTCCTTCTCTATTCCCAAGCCTCTGTCCCTCTACGTCCCTCTCCATTCCCCGGGCCGCAGTCCCTCTCTGATCCCTCTCCGTCCTCGCTCTGTCCTCCACTCCCTGTCCTTTCCCTCTCCGTCCCCTCTCGGTCCCTCTCCTTTCCCTCTCTGTCCGCTCTCGGTTCCCCCTCTGTCCCTCTCCATTCCCGGGCCGCTGTCCCTCTCCGTCCCCTCTCCGTCCCCGCTCTGTCCCTTTCCATTCCCTCTCCGTCCCCTCTCCATTCCCAGGCCGCTGTCCCTCTCCTTTCCCTCTCGGTGCCCTCTCTCTCCGCTCTCGGTTCCCTCTCGGTCCCCTCTCCACTCCCGGGCCCCTGTCCCTTTCCATTCCCTCTCGGTGCCCTCTCCATTCCCGGGCCGCTGTCCCTCTCCGTTCCCTCTCCTTTCCCTCTCGGTGCCCTCTCCATTTCCTCTCCTTTCCCTCTCGGTGCCCTCTCCATTCCCTCTCCTTTCCCTCTCGGTGCCCTCTCCATTCCCGGGCCCCTGTCCCTCTCCTTTCCCTCTCCTTTCCCTCTCGGTGTCCTCTCTGTCCCTCTCCATTCCCAGGCCGCTGTCCCTTTCCATTCCCTCTCCGTCCCCTCTCCATTCCCTCTCCTTTCCCTCTCGGTCCCCTCTCCATTCCCTCTCCTTTCCCTCTCGGTGCCCTCTCCATTCCCTCTCCTTTCCCTCTCGGTCCCCTCTCCATTCCCTCTCCTTTCCCTCTCGGTGCCCTCTCCATTCCCTCTCCTTTCCCTCTCGGTGCCCTCTCCATTCCCTCTCCTTTCCCTCTCGGTCCCCTCTCCATTCCCTCTCCTTTCCCTCTCGGTGCCCTCTCCATTCCCTCTCCTTTCCCTCTCGGTGCCCTCTCCATTCCCTCTCCTTTCCCTCTCGGTGCCCTCTCCATTCCCGGGCCGCTGTTCCTCTCCATTCCCTATCCATTCCCTCTCGGTGCCCTCTCCATTCCCGGGCCGCTGTCCCTCTCCTTTCCCTCTCCTTTCCCCTCAGTCCGCCCTGGGTTCCCGCCCCCGGTTGGCGCAGGCGCTGTGCGGTGGCGGTTCCCGGGCCACGCGGGCCGTGCTGTGGCGGCTGCACGGCGGGGCCCGGGCCATGCGGGCCGTGCTGTGGCGGCTGCACGGCGGGGCCCGGGCCATGCGGGCCGTGCTGTGGCGGCTGCACGGCGGGGCCCGGGCCATGCGGGCCGTGCTGTGGCGGCTGCACGGCGGGGCCCGGGCCATGCGGGCCGTGCTGTGGCGGCTGCACGGCGCGGCCGTGGCGCTGCTGCTGTGGCGGGGCCCGGGCCCGGCCCGTCCCGCCGCCTCCGAGGTGCTGAGCCAGCACCTGCGGCAGCGCCGCCTGCCCCACTGGACCTCGTTCTGCGTCAAGTACAGCGCGGTGCTCAACGACCAGTTCGGCCTCTCGTACTTCAACTGGCCCGTGGACGGCGCCAATTACCTGGTCCTGCGCACCGGCTGCTTCCCCTTCATCAAGTACCACTGCTCCCGAGCTGCCCCGCAGGACCTGGCGCTGCAGGACGCCTTCTTCACCGCCCTCAAGGTGCTCAACGCCGGTGAGTCCGGCCTGAGGGGCGGCCTGAGGGGCGGCGAGGCCCGGGGCCCGCGGCTCGGGGCCGGCAGCTCCGCTCCGAGCCCTCTCTGTCTCCTTTTCGTTCTCTTTCCTCCTCGCCTTCTCCTCCTTTCCTCCTGTTCCTCTCTTCCCTCTCTCTCCTTTCCCCTCTCTTTCTCTCCTCCCTCACTCTTTCCCCCCTCTTTCTCTCCTTTCCCCTCTCTTTCTTTCCCTCTCTCTTTGCCTCCTCTTTCTCTCCTTTCTCTTCTATTTCTCTCTTTTCTCCTCTCTCTCCTTTCCCGTCTTCACCCCCTCTTTTTCTTTCTTTCTTTCTCTTTCTCTTTCTTTCTTTCTCTTTCTCTTTCTCTTTCTCTTTCTCTTTCTCTTTCTCTTTCTCTCTCTTTCTCTTTCTCTTTCTCTTTCTCTTTCTTTCTCTTTCCCCCTCTCTTTCTCTCCTTTCCACCTCTATTTCTCTTTCCCCTTCTCTTTCTCTCCCTTCCCTTCTCTTTCTCTGCTTTCCACCTCTCTTTCTCTCCTTTCTCTTCTATTTCTCTTCCTCCTCTCTCTCCTTTCCCCTCTCTTTTCCCCTCTCTTTTTCTCTTTCTCTTTCTCCCTCTCTTTCTCTCCTTTCCACCTCTATTTCTTTCCTCCTCTCTTTCTCTCCTTTCCCTTCTCTCTCTTTTCCCCTCTCTTTCCCTCCTTTCTCCCTCTCTTTCCCCCTCTTTTTCTCTCCTTTCCACCTCTATTTCTCTTTCCCCTTCTCTCTCCTTTCCCTTTCCCTTTCTCTCCTTTCCCTTCTCTCTTTCCCCTTCTCGTTCTCTCCTTTCTCCTCCTCTTCCCCCTCGCCCTTTTTCCTTGCTCTTTCCCTCTCTCCCAGTTTTCCTTTCCCTCTCTCTCTTTTTGCCCAGCTCAGGAATTCCCGAGCTGTAAAAGGTTCCTGGCAGGGATGCTGTGACAGGCACTCATCACACACTTGGGA
Source organism: Acridotheres tristis (assembly GCA_037013685.1). Taxonomy (NCBI): domain Eukaryota; kingdom Metazoa; phylum Chordata; class Aves; order Passeriformes; family Sturnidae; genus Acridotheres; species Acridotheres tristis. Next base: position 1,558,184 of record CM072897.1, on the reverse strand, counting down.
TTTAAGCTGCTCACGCCTTTAATTTGGGATTTTCCAGCAGGAAATCCGGGCGCCCTGGAGGAACTTTTGTCCTCTAAGCAGTTCTGGAGTGAAACTCTGTTTCAGCAGTGGCTGCTGGGATAGAAATCCTTATAATAAAAACGCTTTATCAGTACCTTATTAATACAAAAGTAGATAAAGTTAAGTTTTGAAGCAATTATTTCAAAATTTTGGCTGCAGATCCAAAGCTTATTTGAATGCCAGCAATGACAGTGCTGTAATATTTCATACATTCCTTATTTTCATATTTGTTTTTTTGAATTTCCTTTTCTTCACAAGTCTTCAGTGACTTTATTTTTTTTGAAAACTTGTGTGCTGCTCTTAATTTTCTGATCTTTCCACAATGACACAGTGAGAAAATACAACCACAAAGATTTATTTCTTAATAGTACCTTTAAATCTGATTTTCTCTCCACCCAGTCACACCTTTGTTTTTCTCACAACTACTCTTCATGTTTCATATTTAAATGACTGGAAAACATGATTTAAAAAAGCAATTTATTTCCGCCAGAACCCTACTTTTAAGCACTTAGCTTCCAGCATGTTAAATTTGGTGTTTCTGAGTTCAGGGCCTGAATTCACCTCTGGTTTTCCCTCTGTAATAAACAGAATATTGTCTGTAATAGATGGATAAATTGGCAGGGCTAAAACGTGTCACTTTAAATATAGATATACATATATATATATATATATATATATATATAAACTTTTTGCCCTGTTGGAATTGATAGTTTTGACTGCTGATCTGATTTTCCCCAGTTCATGTTGATCTATGGATTCCCTGCCTATTTTTTAAATATTCTCTGACATAGACTCCAATAACTTTTAAGTGGCTGTACAGGGAGTTTGGGTTTAGTATTTGGAGATAGAAATATATATATATATATTTTTTTTAATCGTTAGAAATGACGTGTACATGGCATGCTGTTCTCCTCCTGCTTTCTTTTTCTCAGTAATTGCTGCTTCCTGCCTTGTGCCAACAGGAAAGGTGTTAAACACCGATTGCTGCGTTTAAATCAGGACAAAATCCATCCAAGGCAGCTTTTGCAGCAACGTTTTCCCTCTGATTTCGCTTTGGACTCGCCTGAATTTGCAGTTTGTGTTTCCCTGGCTCGCCGTGTGTGTATAAATGGTTTTTTCTCTCTCCCCAGGCATGCCCACGCTGCTGTACGGGATGGGCTCGTGGTTCTTTGCCCGTGTCACAGAAACTGTTCCCACCAGCCACGGCCCCGTCACCGTTTATTTTCTCAATAAAGAAGATGAAGGAGCCATGTACTGAGCTCCGTTCCTGTCCTCTGCTGCCTTGGACTAAAAACCACTAAAAAAAAAATCGGGTTTTTGCACCGTGTGTGCCGGTTTAGGGAGCTTAGGGTGCACTTTTTGGTTGTGAGAGATCGATTTTTGCAGAGTTGTGTGAAGCTGAAGGATTCGAATTTCTGAAGGTAAGGCAGGAAGTCAGGGACTGGTGCTGCTGGACAAACCTGTGATGGTTTAAAGAGATGAATTTATCAGCTGAGAGAACTGAATGGTTGCCTGTGGGCAAGGAAACATTTCAGAATGTCCCTGAAAAGATAAAAGCTGCTCAGGTGTAGATCCTGCCTGGATATTTCAGAATGAATGAACTGCCAGTGCTGTAACTGTGAATTAATCTGAGCAGTCACAGTCACCTGGAAGAACCTTTGGGGGGAAAAAAAAAAAATACCCACCCTAAAAGAAGTGCAAAATGGCTGTGTGGCATTTCTTGAAATGGTATTTAAATAAAATATCCAAAATATATTCGATGCTTTTGTCTTTTGCAATTCTTGAGCTCCACATGTGTGTGGTTCTTTTTCTTTTGATTGCTTTACAGGTAAGTACAAAAGTGATGTAGAAGATACAGTCCCCTGTGCTAATTCACAAATTGCTGGTATTTTTAATTAATGAGGAGAATTAGAAGAAGAATACAAGAATATCTCGACTTTTTGGATGCAGAATAATTGATTTCTCCAGTTGTCACCAAGCACGACTTCATGCACAAACAAAATGACTTTATATCGGTTGGAAACCTGGGCAAAAAAAAAAAAAAAAAACCCTTTTGGGGAAATATTTGGATAGTGGAAATCTAGAATTAATGGGAACAGGAGGACCTGTGCAGGATCTCTGGCTGGTGCTGGGATTTAGTGCCAGCAGTTCCAAATCCCACAGCTGGGGATGGAATTTGGCCATTCCAGTTTTCATCAGTCAAAAAAACAAATGTAAAATGGGGAGGGGCTGGTTTGAAGGGTAATCACTTTTCCTCAAATAAATGGTTATCAAGCTATGACTCCAGTCTAACGTTATTTAAATACTTTTGAACTTAATTCCAGATAATAGAAGTGTTTCTCACTTAATGAAGCAGCACATGTGGCTTTCCTAAAAGCAGCACTAAACACTTTAATCAGAGAACTGCTTGCACTGTTAAATTTTGGAGAATATTCTTGCCACAAGTGAAATGCCTCCAAGACGAAGAGACGGCATCACAAGCGCCCTGATGAATAAGAAAAATTGCACTTCACGTTTTCCTGGAGCTGATTTTTCACTGCACCTCATAAGTTTCAAGTCAAGCGCTGCTCATTCATTGCCACGCCAGCTCATCGATACCTGCCCGGAAAGGTTTAGGCTCAACTCGAGGTTGATAAAACGGTTTTTAATTACCAGCCCATAAATACAGCTCTTGAGTGGAGCTGCAGCTCGTTTGATTTCTGATAATGGGCGCTGCTGACTTTGCTTACCTGTTTTCCAATAAATGCAGCGGCAGCGGGCGGCGCTGGGCTGGGCTCCTCGGAGAACATCGGTGACAAACTATTGATTGTGCGGCTCCTGCCCCGCCGCCTCCCCCGTTCGATGAGCTCGCCGTGTAACAATTAAGCAAATGTAATATTTTCTTGTATTACATGAAAATCAATGGACCTCTTGCTCCGCTGGAGTTGCCGGTGCTAAAGGATGAACTTGGGGGATGTTCCGAGGGCAGAGGGCAAATATGGCACGGCTCGTTCCTCTGCTCCAGCCTTGGGTGGCGACTCTTGGGAGGGACAAGGAGCTCCTTGAAGGGATAATCTGAGTTGTTAAATCGTGATTAAATCATTTGCACGTATGAACACGGACCCAGTTACTTGTTTTCAAACAAGTTTCGTCTGACTTTCACTCTCGCCATCAATTCCTTGGCATCTGGTTTTTACCACCCTGGCCTGGATGCCAGACACTGAGAGCCACGAAGGTTTGTGCCACGTCTCCGGAATTTCTGCAGCGCTCAGGAATAATTGATTTACCAAAAAAAAAACCCCGACCCCTCTGACTTTGGAGACATTTGATTTTCCCCACCTCCCGTTTATTGAAATAAAGTTAACAAGCCTCAACTTCACGATCTGATGTTTAAACGAGGGCGGGGGGGGGAGAAGAGCCGAGCTTTTGTTTCATCTCCCTTAACTACTCCAGAGCAACCAAACCCCGCGGATCGGGTGCCTCCTCCTTGTAGAACTTCTTGAAATATTAATAATTTCTGCGAGACCCGAAGCCGGAGGAGGTGCCGGTGTCACCCCCCCCGGCCGGGTCAGCGGGCTCGGGTGTCCCAGTTAAACGGCGCTACTGGAAATTAATGGGAAATGCAGCTGCCGTGCTGAGAGATCAATGCCCAATAAAGGCAGCGCCATCAAATCTCGTTGCGATGATTGAGGTGTTTAATTGCCTTTCAAAGATAAGGTGGTAATCAACACACGTTCGCCTGATCTTTTTTACCACTTCAATTACACCCTAATGGCACAGCCAGGGCAGGATCTTTAACTGCTCGCGTTTATTAAATCTTACGCGGCTGCTGGGGGGAAAAAAAAAAAAAAAAAAAAAAAAAAAAAAAAATTACTTAAGCCACGCAATCGATAAAATCCTGCCCTTAATTACTATATTTCACTTCTGGACCTTTTTTGTGCCCTTGATAAACGTTGCACCAGAGAGGCCGCGGTGCTAATGAGTCACCCCAAGAAAATGTTTTTTTTTCCTGCTGCTGCCTCCTCCCAATTTTCCTTAAATATTGGTAGGTTTGTTCGTTTTCCTGAATTTTTGGGGCTGGTGATGCGAACGTGGTCCTGGCAATTCGTTTTCTTGAAATATTTTTAGATTTCATTTCACTTTTTTATCACCACTTGCAGGCGGGCCCGGTTCCACACAAAGTTTTTAACTTTTTTTTCCCCCGTTGTGAATTAATTCGGGATTTAAAGACTGGATGGGAACCCCCTAAATATTTATGATTAGTCCTCTCATATTGTGTGAAAAGTCGGTTTTTATCATCTTTTCCTGCTCCCCTCTCTTTCCCTGGAGCAAAATCCAGAGTTTTTCTCCTGCTGACCTTCCATTGACTTGGGCACGATTTAAATCTGTCCTCACTTTACCTCGTGTGTCGACCTAAATCCTCTCCCAAACCGTAATTATAGATCTCCTCGATGCCTGTTATTATTATTATTATTGAATGAAATTCAGGTATTTTTTTAATAGTCGAGCGCCCTTAGGCCTCTGGTTTAGAGCAACTTTTCCCGAAACAAAATGGGATTTTTATTTCATGTATTATTTACTGTGGCCATTTAATTTATATTGGCTTTTGTTGTAACCCCTTCGTCACGTTCACTGCAGGAAAGTGAGGTGATAATTCTGAGAGTTTTCTCCATTTCTTTGCCTTTTTCTGGAAATAGAAGCAGTGATTGAAATTTTGGGGCTTTTTCACTTTAAATGCACCTCTAAGAAAAAGTGGCAGCTTCAGCATTGCAGGAGATCGAATAAAAATCGCCACTAATTTATTGCAAGTTTGCTTAAAAGATTTCTTTCTAGAAAATACAAAGTTTTGCATTTAAGGCCTGAGAAAGCAGAACACAACTTCAGAGGGATTTTGAAAGGAATTGCATCACTTGAAGTTTATGAGCCTGTTGTGGTTCATTATAAAACCAATTTATTGCTCGTGCTGATATTAATAATCCTAACAGAATGAAAAGTGGGAAATGTTATTAAAAGCAATCCTTCAGACAAAAACTCCCATCAAGGCAACTTTCAAGTTTAAATATCAGAGTAGAAAACCGATTTTTTTGGAACAAGATTACAAAGCCAAACCTGTTTTTTTTTTTTATTTTGTTTTTTTTTCCCTCAAAAGAAGAAATGCCATTAGATGGGATTGTTACCTGCTCAGTGATTCATGGGCCTGCTCATGTACTTTGTGAGACATGAATTATTTAGGAAGAAAAATCACAATAATTTTGTTGTTACTCAAGAATTTATAGGTTGACAGAAAAACAATTATGGAGCCCCTGGAGCTGGTCTGGAGGGGTCCAGGAGCATCATTAACCACACACGGCCCAACTGCTGGCACTGTGCTTCAAATAATCTGCTTTTTTTCCCCCAAATTTATTCCGAATTTAAAGCCAAAATTAAAGATTTGCTCATTTTTCCCTAAATCAAGTTTATTGTTGTTATGTTTGCTTTCAGTCCGAGGTGAGTTTACTGTGAAAAAAAAAAAAAAAGCAAAAAAAAAAGGCAGTGAAACGCCCTGTGAACTGAAAATATGAATTTATTTCCTGGGTCCCAAACAACCTTTTCTTATTCCAGTGCCTGGGAGGGGCAGTGGGAAGTGAGGTGGGAATTTTAATGTCATTTTTTTTTTAGGAATCTGGATCTTTCCATGCTCCGCTTGGTGAGTCTTTCCAGGGAAAAATATCTTTAAAAAGCTTGGAACGCTGCTGACCTATTTTTCACGAGCCTGAGGGAATTCAGTTTGCTGCATTCACAGGCAACTGAAAGGGAAAAAAAAAAAAAAAAAAAAGTGAATTTTCATCACGATGTGTTATTTATCAACATGGAAAGTCAGGTATTAATATCTTTCCAAAAAGACAAGGAAATATGTGCTCCTCAAACAACCATCAGGTGCCATTTTCTCTAGGAAATTGTTATTTATAATTCCAGCCAGGGGATGATAAATTGAATTTGGTGAGCCAAGGGCTGGCACAGAAAATCTCAATTCCTCAACGCCTGAATTACAGGTAAGGTGGCACAGCACAGGTAAAAACGTATCCCCAAAATATTTGAAGGGTTAAATGGGAATTATTTAGCCTTTTATAGAATAAATACACATTTTTCCAAGGTCGTAGGTGGAAAAATTCTAATAAATGGAGATGCTGAGTGGGATCCAGAATGAAATCCCAGCATTTTTCTGTCTTGGATCCGAGGGGGTGAGTGCAGCAAATTCTGATTTTTAATTCCCTTGTTGAGAATTTCTCCTCGGGGCAGGGAAAACCTGAGGCCAAATCCTGGCCCAGGAATATTTTAGAGCAGGGTCAGGGCACTCAGTTCTTGCTTTTATTCCTCTTTTTTTTTTTTTTTCACAGAATTCTGGTGGAGGGACCCTAAACTCCATTGCAGGACGTTTGTGACAGAGAAAAGAGAGAAAATTGCTCGTGTTGGGCAATTTCCTTTGCAGTGGGAATTAAACAAATAATAATTTCCTTATTTTTTGGAGTGCCCTGCAAATTATTCCTGCTAGGTAAATCGCTGGCACCCAGAATTTTTCCATCCTCACAGGCACTCTTGAGAATTTTTCATGATTTTATTTTTTTTTTTTTTCCCCCCTCCCCGTGTCAGCATTCTGCTTTTTCCTGGAAATAAATATTTTATTTCCTTGCCGTGGTCACCTCTCTGGGTCCTGGAAACAGCAGGTGGCAGCCACCAAGGGAGGATGTTTCCCCCTCAAAAATTAAAAAAAAAACCAAATTAAAGAAGTTTTGGGTTCACCATCCTGTAATTAAAATCATTCCTTTGCTGGGTTTGGGGTGGTGTTTCCTCCTGGGGGAACAATAACTTGGATTGTGGGTATAAATGAATTGGTGGGGGAAATCAGGTTGATTTGTTCATTTTAAAACAGGGATTCTGGAATTCTTGAACTTTTAAAGGGGAGATTCTTGGGCTGCTCAAATGCAGAACTTGAAGAATATTTTATATTAAAAACATGAAGGGTTGTGTTCTCACAACACCAATTTCCCCCCTCCCAACATTAAGGAATAATCTATAAAAATAAATGGTGACATCTCAGAGCAGATAATTAAATAAAAATCAACTATTTGTTGCAAAGGGTGGATTTCAACTGCAAATTTCTGATTATTCTGTTTTAAAGAAGTCTTTGGTAAAAGCAAACCCATATCCAGAAATCTGTGCTGGATGTGCTGTTACATCTGAAGATATAAAAACCCTTTAAGTTTGATTACACAAATCAGAATGGAGGATTTAAGGTTATGATTAGCCCTGGAAAAAAAAAAAATTAGAAAAAAAAAAAAATCAACCTAATATTTATGCAAATTTGGCAAATTGACTTGGTTTTCCCCATAGCCTTGTAAATGAAGAAGACATTTTAGAAAAATTGCAGCTCTATAGAAATTCCATCATTTGGAGTCCCATTCTTGGAGATTTAATGGGAAATGAATGTGATTGAAAAGGAGCTGAGTGGAAGGTTCACAGGGACTGCAGGTAAAAGGTTCATTTGAGCAGAAAGGCAGCACTGGGGGCTCCAGCAGCCCCTCAGATCCTCAGCAGCTGGGGCTCCATTAATTTTTACTATAGCAACTAAATTATGAAGTTATTGAACAGAGAGAGAATTTATCTCTGTTAATGGCCATTGAATTTTTTTTTTTAATTTTTTTTTTTTTTTTTTTTTTTTTTTCCCTAAAGCTCCAACAAAGTAGAATTCGAATATGAAGAAGCTTGAAGACGTTTCAGGAATTAAATATAACCTCCCACTTCCCTCCCCCCCACCCTCTAAATTGATAAAATAACTCACACAGTCCAGTTTGTCAGAGATGATAATGTGAGAGAGTGTGATAAAATGCACAGATCAATAGCCCACAATTGAGATTAATGCTGTTCTCTTGGAAAAAAAAAACCAAAAAAAACCAAAAAAAAAACCCAAACAAGGATTGTTTCATGCTGCAGAGCTGTGTGGATCAGAGAGCTCTCCCTGTGAAAATCCGGGTTTGGTGTTTTGTGGTTGCAGAGCTGCCAAAGCACCTCCTGTGCTGCTGAGCTGGGCAGGGAATTCCTTTCCTCAGAGAGAAGGATCGAGGTTTGGAGGAGGCAGATTCCAGGGGAATGTGGGAATTCAGGGATTCCAGAATTGGACCTGGAGATGTGAAATGTGGGAATTCAGGGATGGCAGAATTGTGCCTGGAGATGTGAAATGTGGGAATTCAGGGATTCCAGAATTGGGCCTGGAGATGTGAAATGTGGGAATTCAGGGATTCCAGAATTGGACCTGGAGATGTGAAATGTGGGGGGAATTCAGGGATTCCAGAATTGGACCTGGAGATGTGAAATGTGGGAATTCAGGGATTCCAGAATTGGGCCTGGAGATGTGAAATGTGGGAATTCAGGGATTCCAGAATTGTGCCTGGAGATGTGAAATGTGGGAATTCAGGGATTCCAGAATTGGGCCTGGAGATGTGAAATGTGGGAATTCAGGGATTCCAGAATTGGACCTGGAGATGTGAAATGTGGGAATTCAGGGATTCCAGAATTGGACCTGGAGATGTGAAATGTGGGAATTCAGGGATTCCAGAATTGGACCTGGAGATGTGAAATGTGGGAATTCAGGGATTCCAGAATTGGACCTGGAGATGTGAAATGTGGGAATTCAGGGATTCCAGAATTGGACCTGGAGATGTGAAATGTGGGAATTCAGGGATTCCAGAATTGGACCTGGAGATGTGAAATGTGGGAATTCAGGGAATCCAGAATTGGACCTGGAGATGTGAAATGTGGGAATTCAGGGATTCCAGAATTGTGCCTGGAGATGTGAAATGTGGGAATTCAGGGATTCCAGAATTGGACCTGGAGATGTGAAATGTGGGAATTCAGGGATTCCAGAATTGGACCTGGAGATGTGAAATGGGGGAATTCAGGGATTCCAGAATTGTGCCTGGAGATGTGAAATGTGGGAATTCAGGGATTCCAGAATTGGACCTGGAGATGTGAAATGTGGGAATTCAGGGATTCCAGAATTGTGCCTGGAGATGTGAAATGTGGGAATTCAGGGATTCCAGAATTGGACCTGGAGATGTGAAATGTGGGAATTCAGGGATTCCAGAATTGGACCTGGAGATGTGAAATGTGGGGGGAATTCAGGGATTCCAGAATTGGACCTGGAGATGTGAAATGTGGGAATTCAGGGATTCCAGAATTGTGCCTGGAGATGTGAAATGTGGGAATTCAGGGATGGCAGAATTGGACCTGGAGATGTGAAATGTGGGAATTCAGGGATTCCAGAATTGGACCTGGAGATGTGAAATGTGGGAATTCAGGGATTCCAGAATTGGACCTGGAGATGTGAAATGTGGGAATTCAGGGATTCCAGAATTGGGCCTGGAGATGTGAAATGTGGGAATTCAGGGATTCCAGAATTGGGCCTGGAGATGTGAAATGTGGGAATTCAGGGATTCTAGAATTGGACCTGGAGATGTGAAATGTGGGAATTCAGGGATTCCAGAATTGGACCTGGAGATGTGAAATGTGGGAATTCAGGGATTCCAGAATTGGACGTGGAGATGTGAAATGGGGGAATTCAGGGATTCCAGAATTGGACCTGGAGATGTGAAATGTGGGAATTCAGGGATTCTAGAATTGGACCTGGAGATGTGAAATGTGGGAATTCAGGGATGGCAGAATTGGACCTGGAGATGTGAAATGTGGGAATTCAGGGATGGCAGAATTGGACCTGGAGATGTGAAATGTGGGAATTCAGGGATTCCAGAATTGGGCCTGGAGATGTGAAATGTGGGAATTCAGGGATTCCAGAATTGTGCCTGGACAGCAGCTCTGGGATCAGGGATGTGGGGGATGGTGAAGTGAGAGCTGCTGGCACAGCAGCTCCCAGCCCTTCCTTCTCCTGCTCCTGCAGCTGTTGGGTGTCCCAAAGACCATTCCCAGTTCCCATTTCCCATTCCCAGAATCCATTCCCAGTGGCCATTCCCATTTCCCATTCCCAGTGCCCGATCCCATTTCCCATTCCCAGTGCCCATTCCCATTTCCCATTTCCCATTCCCAGTGCCCATTCCCATTGCCTGTTCCCAGTTCCCAATACCCAGTGCCTGTCCCCTGTGCCCATTCCCGATGCCCATTCCCAGTCCCCATTTCCACTTCCCATTCCCAGAGCCTGTTTGCAGTCCCTGTTCCCACAGCCCATTCCCAGTGCCCATTCCCAGTTCTCATTCCCAGTGCCCATTCCCAGTTCCCATTCTCAGTTCCCATTCCCAGAGCCTGTCCCCAGTTCCCATTCCCGGTTTGCTCTGCAGGGACGGCCCCAGAGCGCGGGCACAGCCGGGGCCGCCTCCTCCTGGCCCACGGCACCGCCTCCCTTCCTCCTCCTCCTCCTCCTCCTCCTCTTCCTCCCCCCGCCGTACATCCCCTCCTCCTCCTCCCGGGGCTCCGTTTTGGTTCCGGGGCAGCGGCTCCTTCCTGCGGGAGGGCGCCGCGGGCAGCGCTCGGCCCGGTTCGGCTCTGCTCGGCTCTGCTCGGCCCGGTTCGGCTCTGCTCGGCCCGGTTCGGCTCTGCTCGGCTCTGCTCGGCCCGGCTCGGCTCTGCTCGGCCCGGCTCGGCTCTGCTCGGCCCGGCTCGGCTCTGCTCGGCCCGGCTCGGCTCTGCTCGGCTCTGCTCGGCTCTGCTCGGCCCGGTTCGGCTCTGCTCGGCTCTGCTCGGCCCGGTTCGGCTCTGCTCGGCCCGGCTCGGCTCTGCTCGGCTCTGCTCGGCTCTGCTCGGCTCTGCTCGGCCCGGCTCGGCTCTGCTCGGCTCTGCCCGGCCCGGCTCGGCTCTGCTCGGCTCTGCTCGGCCCGGCTCGGCTCTGCTCGGCTCTGCTCGGCCCGGTTCGCCTCTGCCCGGCCCCGCTCGGCCCGGCTCGGCTCTGCCCTGCCCGGCCCCGCTCGGCCCGGTTCGCCTCTCCTCGGCCCGGTTCGGCTCTGCTCGGCCCCTCTCGGCTCTGCCCGGCCCCGCTCGGCCTGGTTCGGCTCGGCCCGGCCCGGCCCGGCCCGCAGCATGTGAGGCGGCGGGTTGGGGATGCTCTGGCTGCTCTGCGGCCCCCCCGGCGCCATGGACAGCCAGGCGCTCGTCATCCGCATCCACATCCCCGACGGAGCCGCCGTGGACTGGACCGTGCACTCCGCGCCGCAGCTGCTCTTCAGGGACGTGCTGGTGAGTGAGTGAGTGCGCCCGGGGACCGGACCCCGAACCGGCCCGGGGGATGTCACCGGGACCCCCGAGCCAGCCTGGGAGATGTCACCGGGACCCCCGAGCCAACTCGGGGGGTGTCACCGAGACCCCTGTGCTAGTCTAGGGGGTGTCACCGGGACCCCCATGCTAGTCTGGGGGATGTCACCGAGACCCCAGAGCCGGCCCGGGGGGTGTCACCGGGACCCCTGTGCTACTTCGGGGATGTCACCGGGACCCCCGAGCCAGCCTGGGAGATGTCACCGGGACCCCCGTGCTAGTCTGGGGGATGTCACCGAGACCCCAGAGCCAGCCCGGGGGGTGTCACCGGGACCCCTGTGCTACTTCGGGGATGTCACCGGGACCCCCATGCTAGTCTGGGGGATGTCACCGAGACCCCAGAGCCAGCCCAAGGGATGCCACCGGGATCCCCCTCCCAACCCGGGAGATGTCACCGGGACCCCTCTCCCAGGCCAGGGGATGTCACCGGGACCCCTCTCCCAGGCCAGGGGATGTCACCGGGACCCCCGAACCGGCCCGGGAGATGCCACCCAGCCCCCTGTGCCACCATGGAGGTGTCACCCTGCCCTGCCCTGTGCCCAAGGGGTGTCCGGGTCCCTCCCTGGACGGTGGGAGGCGTTTTTGGGGTTTATTTCGCTGGGAGGTTTTCATGGGAGAATGGATTTTGTAGGGATTGACAAAAACACCCATCCCGGGACATCCCGGCGTTCCGAGCTGCCGGGAGGGGCCAGGCGGGAGCGTCTGCCCTGGGCTGGGCTGGGAGGAACATTTAGAGTCCCTAAATCCCCTCTGCCATGAGCAGGGACAGCTCCAGGACAGGCATCCCCTCCTCCCTGCCTTGGGTGGTCGAGGCACGGATGGAAAAAGTTGGGTTTGGGCAAGGAAAATTCCTGCTCAGTGCCTGTTGTGTTTGGGAAGGAATATTCCTGCTCAGTGCCTGTTGTGTTTGGGAAGGAAAATTCCTGTTCAGTGCCTGTTGTGTTTGGGGAAGGAACTCCCTGCTCAGTGCCTGTTGTATTTTGGGAAGGAATTCCCTGCTCAGTGCCTGTTGTGTTTTGGAAAGAAAAATTCCTGCTCAGTGCCTGTTGTGTTTTGGGAAGGAATTCTCTGCTCAGTGCCTGCTGTATTTTGGGAAGGAAAATTCCTGCTCAGTGCCTGTTGTATTTTGGGAAGGAATATTCCTGCTCAGTGCCTGTTGTGTTTTGGGAAGGAATTCCCTGCTCAGTGCCTGCTGTATTTTGGGAAGGAAAATTCCTGCTCAGTGCCTGTTGTATTTTGGGAAGGAATTCCCTGCTCAGTGCCTGTTGTGTTTTGGAAAGAAAAATTCCTGCTCAGTGCCTGTTGTGTTTTGGGAAGGAATTCTCTGCTCAGTGCCTGCTGTATTTTGGGAAGGAAAATTCCTGCTCAGTGCCTGTTGTATTTTGGGAAGGAATATTCCTGCTCAGTGCCTGTTGTGTTTTGGGAAGGAATTCCCTGCTCAGTGCCTGCTGTATTTTGGGAAGGAAAATTCCTGCTCAGTGCCTGTTGTATTTTGGGAAGGAATATTCCTGCTCAGTGCCTGTTGTGTTTTGGGAAGGAATTCCCTGCTCAGTGCCTGTTGTATTTTGGGAAGGAAAATTCCTGCTCAGTGCCTGTTGTGTTTTGGGAAGGAAAATTCCTGCTCAGTGCCTGTTGTATTTTGGGAAGGAATATTCCTGCTCAGTGCCTGTTGTGTTTTGGGAAGGAATTCCCTGCTCAGTGCCTGTTGTGTTTTGGGAAGGAAAATTCCTGCTCAGTGCCTGTTGTATTTTGGAAAGAAAAATTCCTGTTCTGTGCCTGTTGTGTTTTGGAAAGAAAAATTCCTGCTCAGTGCCTGTTGTGTTTGGGGAAGGAAAATTCCTGCTCAGTGCCTGTTGTATTTTGGGAAGGAAAATTCCTGTTCTGTGCCTGCTGTATTTTGGGAAGGAATTCCCTGTTCAGTGCCTGTTGTGTTTGGGGAAGGAAAATTCCTGTTCTGTGCCTGTTGTGTTTTGGGAAGGAATATTCCTGCTCAGTGCCTGTTGTGTTTTGGGAAGGAAAATTCCTGTTCAGTGCCTGCTGTGTTTGGGAAGGAAAATTCCTGCTCAGTGCCTGTTGTATTTTGGGAAGGAAAATTCCTGTTCAGTGCCTGTTGTATTTTGGGAAGGAAAATTCCTGTTCAGTGCCTGTTGTGTTTGGGAAGGAAAATTCTGCTCAGTGCCTGTTGTATTTTGGGAAGGAAAATTCCTGCTCAGTGCCTGCTGTATTTTGGGAAGGAAAATTCCTGTTCAGTGCCTGTTGTGTTTGGGAAGGAAAATTCTGCTCAGTGCCGGCTGTATTTTGGGAAGGAAAATTCCTGCTCAGTGCCTGTTGTATTTTGAGAAGAAAAATTCCTGCTCAGTGCCTGTTGTATTTTGAGAAGGAAAATTCCTGCTCAGTGCCTGTTGTATTTTGAGAAGAAAAATTCCTGCTCAGTGCCTGTTGTATTTTGAGAAGGAAAATTCCTGTTCAGTGCCTGTTGTGTTTGGGGAAGGAACTCCCTGCTCAGTGCCTGTTGTGTTTGGGAAGGAAAATTCCTGCTCAGTGCCTGTTGTGTTTTGGGAAGGAATATTCCTGTTCAGTGCCTGTTGTGTTTTGGGAAGGAATATTCCTGCTCAGTGCCTGTTGTGTTTTGGGAAGGAATATTCCTGTTCAGTGCCTGTTGTGTTTTGGGAAGGAAAATTCCTGCTCAGTGCCTGTTGTGTTTTGGGAAGGAATATTCCTGCTCAGTGCCTGTTGTGTTTTGGGAAGGAATATTCCTGCTCAGGGCCTGCTATGTTTGGGGAAGGAATTCCCTGCTCAGTGCCTGTTGTATTTTGGGAAGGAATATTCCTGCTCAGTGCCTGTTGTATTTTGGGAAGGAAAATTCCTGCTCAGTGCCTGTTGTGTTTGAGGAAGGAATTCCCTCTTCAGTGCCTGTTGTATTTTGGGAAGGAATTCCCTCCCCAGGAGAAGTGTCGGGCTCTGCCCCTGGGCTGGGGCCACACCTGCCCGTGGTGACAATTCCCCTGCCCGGGTGGCTCTGTGGTGTCCCCCTGTCCCTCAGCCCCTCCCCTGCTGGACTTTTGGTCCCTCTGCTCACTCGGAAATGGCAGTGGGGGTTTATCCCACTCAGGAATGGCAGTGGGGGTTTATCCCACTCAGGAATGGCAGTGGGGGTTTATCCCACTCAGGAATGGCAGTGGGGGTTTATCCCACTCAGGAATGGCAGTGGGGGTTTGTCCCACTCAGGAATGGCAGTGGGGGTTTGTCCCACTCAGGAATGGCAGTGGGGGTTTAACCCACTCAGGAATGGCAGTGGGGGTTTATCCCAGTCAGGAATGGCAGTGGGGGTTTATCCCACTCAGAAATTGAGTGTGTGTTTATCCCAGTCAGGAATGGCAGTGGATGTTTATCCCACTCACTCAGGAATGAGAGTGGGTGTTTATCTCACTCAGTCAGAAATGTGTTTGTCCCACTCAGAAATGGAGTGGGAGTTTATCCCAGTCAGAAATGGAGTGGGAGTTTATCCCAGTCAGAAATGGAGTGGGAGTTTATCCCAGTGAGGAACAGGAGTGGGAGTTTATCCCAGTCAGAAATGGAGTGGGAGTTTATCCCAGTCAGGAACGGGAGTGGGAGTTTATCCCAGTCAGGAACGGGAGTGGGAGTTTATCCCAGTCAGAATTAGAAGTGGGAGTTTATCCCAGTCAGGAACAGGAGTGGGAGTTTATCCCAGTCAGGAATGGAGTGGGAGTTTATCCCAGTCAGGAACAGGAGTGGGAGTTTATCCCAGTCAGGAACAGGAGTGGGAGTTTATCCCAGTCAGAAATGGAGTGGGAGTTTATCCCAGTCAGAAATGGAGTGGGAGTTTATCCCAGTCAGGAACAGGAGTGGGAGTTTATCCCAGTCAGGAACAGGAGTGGGAGTTTATCCCAGTCAGAAATGGAGTGGGAGTTTATCCCAGTCAGGAACAGGAGTGGGAGTTTATCCCAGTCAGGAATGGAGTGGGAGTTTATCCCAGTCAGGAACAGGAGTGGGAGTTTATCCCGTTTTTCCCTCGCTGCATGCTCAGCCCCGAGCCCAGTGCAGTTTTTGGGAGCACTCACGTTTTCTGCAGCATCCCTGACCTTTCCTCCCCAGCACATCCACGGGACTCCGTGCGTTTTTATCCTTTTATTTCTCCAAAGAAAATCTTCCTGTACCCCCCATCACGGTTCAGGTTTTACTTTGGATATTAATATTGGACAGGGATTTTTGCAGGTGGCTTTCAGGATGTTGATTCTGTAGAAAGGATATTTGGGGATTGAGGGGTTGATTTGTGGGAAATATTCAGTGTTTGGGTTGCAGGAAGGGATGACAGAAATTCCAGCTTTCGTTTTTCCAACCTTTAACATTACTCACGAGTTTCTGTAGGTGGATGTCCTGGCTCAGGGCAAATTTGGGAGGAAATTTTGAATTTCGAGTGGGTGGGAGCAGAGTTTTTGGCTGAGCAGGGAGGTTTTTGGGAGGGGAGGTTTTCCTGGGGTGACCCTTAAACAAAAGTGGAGCATTTGTGAGTGCTGGGTCTGGTTTTCTCCACATCCTTCTTCACGTTTTCCTTTTCATTCTCCAAATAAAGTGGAGTAACCCCCGATGCTTGGACCATCCTTTGCTGCTGTGGAATTGTTGTAAATTTAGGTTGGTCGTTTAAAAATCAAGTCGAGGAATTGTGGTCGGTGAGTGAGGGAGGATCTTGGGTTACATTCCCTGAACTTTGACATTTCCTGGGAGCTCCTGGGGGGCAGGAGTGAAAGGATGAGGAAGGAGAGCAAGTCAGGCCGACCTTGGAGCTGGGAACCTCTCAGGGCTCCAGGTTTTCCAGGGCTGAGAGGTTTTTAGTCAGGAATGTGTTGGGATGGGGGCAGGATGACACACTGCAGGTTTTGTCACACGTCACCCCTTGTGTCTGCTCGCCTCAGCCATGGCAGGGCTGGAGGAGGGTTTGGGTTGGAAGGGACCTGAAATCCCAGTGTCCCATTATCCCAGTGTCCCGTTATCCCAGTGTCCCATTATCCCAGTGTCCCATTATCCCAGTGTCCCGTTATCCCAGTGTCCCGTTATCCCAGTGTCCCGTTATCCCAGTGTCCCGTTATCCCAGTGTCCCGTTATCCCAGTGTCCCGTTATCCCAGTGTCCCATTATCCCAGTGTCCCATTATCCCAGTGTCCCGTTATCCCAGTGTCCCGTTATCCCAGTGTCCCATTATCCCAGTGTCCCGTTATCCCAGTGTCCCGTTATCCCAGTGTCCCGTTATCCCAGTGTCCCATTATCCCAGTGTCCCATTATCCCAGTGTCCCGTTATCCTAGTGTCCCGTTATCCCAGTGTCCCGTTATCCCAGTGTCCCATCATCCCATCATTCCATTATCCCCGTGTCCCATCATCCCAGTGTCCCATTATCCCCGTGTCCCATCATCCCAGTGTCCCATTATCCCAGTGTCCCATTATCCCATTATCCCAGTATCCCATCATTCCATTATCCTATCCCATCCCAGTATCCCATCATCCCATCCCTGCATCCCATCCCTGCATCCCATCCCATTATCCTATCCCATCCCAGTGTCCTATCCCAGTGTCCCATCCCGGTGTCCCATCCCGGTGTCCCATCCCAGTGTCCCATCCCAGTGTCCCATCCCAGTGTCCCATCATCCCAGTATCCCTTCATCCCAGTATCCCATCCCAGTATCCCAGTATCCCATTATCCTATCCCAGTATCCCATCCCACTATCCCATCATCCCATCATCCTGTCCCATCCCAGTGTCCCATCCCATTATCCCATTATCCCATCCCTGTATCCCATCCTATCCCAGTATCCCATCATCCCAGTATCCCATCATCCCAGTATCCCATCATCCCAGTATCCCATCATCCCAGTGTCCCATCATCCCAGTGTCCCATCCCATCATCCCATTCCATCCCATCCCAGTATCCCATGAAATAAAGCTCCAATCCATACAGGATAAATTCAGGAATTAAATGAAATAAAACTCTAATCCATACAGGATAAATTCAGGAATTAAATGCAATAAAATCCTTTTTTGGAATTATTTGGGAAAATCCTTTTTGGAATTTGGGAAAATCCTTTTTGGAATTGTTTGGGATAATCTTTTTGGAATTTGGGAAAATCTTTTTTGAATTTGGGAAAATCCTTTTTGAATTTGGGATAATCCTTCTTGGAATTTGAGAAAATCCTTTTTGGAATTATTTGGGAAAATCCTTTTTGGAATTATTTGGGAAAATCCTTTTTTGGAATTTGGGAAAATCCTTTTTGGAATTTGGGAAAATCCTTTTTGGAATTATTTGGGAAAATCCTTTTATGGAATTATTTGGGAAAATCCTTTTTGGAATTATTTGGGAAAATCCTTTTTGGAATTATTTGGGAAAATCCTTTTATGGAATTATTTGGGAAAATCCTTTTGGGAATTATTTGGGAAAATCCTTTTGGGAATTATTTGGGAAAATCCTTTTTTTGGAATTATTTGGGAAAATCCTTTTGGGAATTATTTGGGAAAATCCTTTTGGGAATTATTTGGGAAAATCCTTTTTTTCTGTTTTTTTTGGATGCAGGAGGGAAAGGCAGAGCAGGATTTGGGAGGGGAAAGAGAGAAAAAGGAGAGGAAACGAGGAAAAAATGGGAGGAAATGAGGGAAAAAAAGGAGGGGAAATGAGGAAAAAGGTGGGAAAATGAGGGAAAAAAGGAGAGGAAATGGGAAAGAAAAGGTGGGGGAATGAGGAAAAAAATGGAGGGAAAATGAGGAATAAAAGAGAGGAAAAAAGTGAGGAAAAAATGGGAGGGGAAAAGAGAAAAAAACCGAGAAAATGAGGAAGAAAAGGC
Source organism: Acridotheres tristis (assembly GCA_037013685.1). NCBI lineage: Eukaryota > Metazoa > Chordata > Aves > Passeriformes > Sturnidae > Acridotheres > Acridotheres tristis. Next base: position 1,540,005 of record CM072897.1, on the reverse strand, counting down.
AGAGAAATGAGGAAAAAAGTGAGGAAATGAGGAAAAAAATGGGAGGGAAAATGAGAAAAAAAAGAGGGGAAATGAGGGAAAAAAAGGTGGGAGAATGAGGAAAAAAGGCAGAGAAATAAGGAAAAAAAGGAGGGGAAATGAGAAAAAAAGCGAGGAAAAAATGGGAGGGGAAAAGAGAAAAAAACGAGAAAATGAGGAAAAAAAGGCAGAGAAAAGAGGAAAAAAATGGGAGGGAAAATGAGGAAAAAAGGCGAGGAAAAGAGGAAAAAAAGGGTGGGGGAATGAGAGAAAAAATGGAGGGAAAATGAGAAAAAAGGAAAGGAAAGGAGGAAAAAAAGGGAAAATGAGAAAAGAAAAGGTGGGGAAATGAGGGGAAAAAAGGGAAGAAATGAGGAAAAAAAGGGGAAAAGAGAGAAAAAAGGCGAGGAAAAAATGGAGGGAAAATGAGGAATAAAAGAGGAGAAATGAGGAAAAAATGGGAGGGAAAATGAGGAAAAAAGGTGGGAAAAGACGAAAAAAAAGCGAGGAAATGAGAGAAAAAAAGGAGGGGAAATGATAAAAAAATGGGAGGGGGAAAAAGGAAAAAAGGAGGGAAATGAGGAAAAAAAGGGGGAAAAGGAAAAAAGAGGGAAAAGAGGAAAAAAAAGGAGGGGAAATGAAAAAAAAGGTGGGAAAATGAGGGAAAAAAGGAGAGGAAATGAGGAAAAAAAGGTGGGGGAATGAGGAAAAAAATGAGGGAAAATGAGAAAAAAAGAGAGGAAATGAGAGAAAAAAAGAGGGGAGAAGAGGAAAAAAAAAGTGAGGAAATGAGGGGAAAAAAGGAGGGAAAATGAGGAAAAAAAGACGGAAATGGGGAAAAAATGGGAGGGAAAATGAGGAAAAAAGGTGGGGAAAAGAGGAAAAAATGGGAGGGGAAAAGAGAAAAAAAAAGAAGGAAAATGAGGAAAAAAAGTGAGGAAATGAGAAAAAAATGGGAGGGAAAATGAGGAAAAAAGGTGGGGAAAAGAGAAAAAAAAAGGGAAAATGAGGGGAAAAAAAGCGAGGAAATGTTAAAAAAATGGGAGGGAAAATGAGGAAAAAAGCGGAGAAATGAGAGAAAAAAAGGAGGGAAAAGAGGGAAAAAAGGAGGGAAAATGATAAAAAAATGGGAGGGAAAATGAGGAATAAAAGAGGGGAAATGAGAGAAAAAAGGAGGGAAAAAGAGGAAAAAAAGGAGGGAAAAAATAAAATTTCTTCTCTGGTCACAGCAAAAAAATTCTGGGTTGGAGCAGGGATGGGAAATGAAATTTTGGGGGAAAAAATGGTAAAAATTCTTATTTTTGTTAAAAAAAAGTAAAATTCTGGGTTGGAGCAGGGATGGGAAATGAAATTTTGGGGGAAAAATGATAAAAGTTCTTATTTTTGTAAAAAAATATATAAAATTCTGGGTTGGAGCAGGGATGGGAAATGAAATTTTGGGGGAAAAAATGGTAAAAATTCTTATTTTTGTAAAAAAAAAATTAAAATTCTGGGTTGGAGCAGGGGTTGGAAGTGGAAATTTTGGCTGGAAAATTGAAATTTTAACATTTATTTTATTTATTTATTTTGTTATTTACTTTATTTATTTATTTATTATTTATTTTATTTACTGGTACCAATTTAAAAAAATAAAATTCTGGGTTGGAGCAGGGGTTGAAAATGAAATTTTGGCTGGAAAATTGAAATTTTAAGATTCGTTTAAATTCGTTTTTTTTTTAAATTTAATTTAAGTTTTTTTTTAAATTTAATGAAGAGCAGCAACCATGGAGGGGACGATGAGAGAATTATTTGGGGAAAAAAAATTTAAATTTTTAAAAAATTTTATTTTATTTTATTTTATTTTGGAGGGCACGTGGAGGAGAAAAATAAATTAAAATAAATTAAAATAAATTAAAATAAATTAAATAATATATATAGATCACAATATCTAATAAATTAAATTCAAATAAATAAAAATAAATTAAAGAATTAAAAATTTGATGCAAATTTGGTGCCTTAAAATAATTTTTTTTTGGGGGGGGGGAGGGGTGAAAGGGATTTAATGCGAATCGAGATTTTTTTTCATTTTTCCTCGTTTGATATTTTAAATTAATTTTTTAATTTTCCTTTTTTAAAATTATTATTTTTTTAATTTTTTTAGGATGTGATTGGGCAAGTTCTGCCCGATGCAACGACCACAGCGTTTGAGTGTGAGTGGCCATTTATTATCTAATTAAAAAATTAATTAATTAAAATTTCAATTATTTTGTCATGTTATTATTTTATGGTTTATTAATTTTTTGGGTTTATTTTATGTTTCTTATTTTTTATGTTATTTTATTCTTATCATATTCCTTATTTATCCATCTAATTTTAAAAAAAAATAAAATTTCCATTATTTTATCATGTTATTATTTTATGGTTTCTTAATTTTTTTGGTTTTATTTTATGTCGATTATTTTTATTTCATTCTATTCTTATCATAGTCCTTATTGAGCCATCTAATTAAAAAAAAAATAAATTTAAATTATTTTTTAATGTTATTATTTTATGGTTTATTTTAGGTTTATTATTTTTATTTCATTCTATTCTTATCATATTCCTTATTTATCCATCTAATTAAAAAAAAATTAAAATTTGAATTATTTTTTAATGTTATTATTTTGTGTTTCATTATTTTTTTGGTTTATTTTATGTTTATTATTTTTTATGTTATTCTGTTCTTATTATATTTCTTATTTATCCATCAGGTTTTTAAAAAATTAAATTATTTTTAATGTCATTATTTTATGGTTTATTAATTTTTTTGGTTTTATTTTATGTTTCTTATTTTTTATGTTATTCTATTCTTATCATAGTCCTTATTTATCCATCTAATTAAAAAAAAATAAAATTTAAATTATTTTTAATGTTATTATTTTATGGTTTATTTTTTGGTTTAAGTTTATTATTTTTTATGTTATTCTATTCTTATTATATTCCTTATTCATCTAATTTTAAAAAAATTAAATTATTTTTTAATGTTATTATTTTGGGTTTCATTATTTTTTTTGGTTTATTTTATGTTTCTTATTTTTTATGTTATTTTATTCGTATTATATTCCTTATTTAGCCATCAAATTTTTTAAAAATTAAATTATTTTAAATGTTATTATTTTATGGTTTATTTTAAGTTTATTATTTTTATTTCATTCTATTCTTATCATAGTCCTTATTTATCCATCTAATTTAAAAAAAAAATAAAATTTAAATTATTTTTTAAGGTTATTAGTTTATGTTTTATTAATTTTTCTGGTTTTATTTTATGTTTCTTATTTTTTATGTTATTTTATTCTTATTATAGTCCTTATTTAGCCATCCAATTAAAAGAAAATTAAAATTTAAATTCTTTTTTAATGTTATTTTATGGTTTATTTTAATTTTTTTATGTTATTTTATTCTTATCATAGTCCTTATTTATCCATCTAATTTAAAAAAAAAATAAAATTTAAATTATTTTTTAAGGTTATTATTTTATGTTTTATTAATTTTTCTGGTTTTATTTTATGTTTCTTATTTTTTATGTTATTTTATTCTTATTATAGTCCTTATTTATCCATCTAATTTTAAAAAAATAATTAAAATTTAAATTATTTTTTAAGGTTATTATTTTATGGTTTATTTTTTGGTTTTATTTTATGTTTATTATTTTTTATGTTATTCTATTCTTATTATTTTCCTTATTCATCTAATTTTAAAAAAAATTAAATTATTTTTTAATGTTATTATTTTGGGCTTCATTATTTTTTTTGTTTTATTTTATGTTTCTTATTTTTTATGTTATTTTATTCTTATCATAGTCCTTATTTATCCATCTAATTAAAAAAAAAATTAAAATTTTAATTATTTTTAATGTTATTATTTTATGGTTTATTTTAAGTTTCTTATTTTTTATGTTATTTTATTCTTATCATAGTCCTTATTCATCCATCTAATTCAAAATAATTTAAATTATTTTTAAATGATATTATTTTATGGTTTATTATTTTTTTTGTTTTATGTTTATTATTTTTGTTATTTTATTCTTATCCTATCCCTTAATAATCCATCTAATTAAAAAAAAAATTAAAATTTCAATTATTTTTTAATGTTATTATTCTATCTTTTATTATTTTTTGGTTTTATTTTATGTTTATTATTTTTATATTATCCTGATCATATTCCTTATTTATCCATCTAATTTAAAAAATAGATATTGAAGTTATTTTTTTTAATGTTATTATCGGTTAAATATTGATGGATTTTTAGAATTTATATTTAACACATCTTGACTTATTATCGATATTTAACAAATATTGATTTTGTAGTTTATATCTAATAAATATTGATAGATTTTGTAGTTTATATCTAATAAATATTGATTGATTTTGCAGTTTATATCTAATAAATATTGATGGATTTTATAATTTTATTTTCTGTATTTAACAGATTTTGATTGATGTTATAATTGATATTTAGCGACCATTGATTTGTTATCTGTATTGAACAACTATTGATTGATTTCATAATTTATATTTGACAGCTATTGATTGATTGGATTTTATCATTGATATTTAATATTCCGGGGTGGGGGAGGGGAGGGAATTCTGGATGGGGGAGGGGATTCCAGGATGGGGGAGGGGATCAGGAAAGGGATTCCAGGAATTCCAGGATGGGGGAGGGGCTCAGGGATGGAATTCCAGGAATTCCAGGATGGGGGAGGGGATTCCAGGATGTGGAAGGGGATCAGGGAATCCCAGGATGGGGGAGGAGATCAGGAAATTCCAGGAATTCCAGGATGGGGGAGGGGATGGAATTCTGGATGGGGGAGGGGATTCCACGATGGGGGAGGGGATCAGGGGAGGGGATTCCAGGATGGGGGAGGGGCTCAGGGATGGAATTCCAGGAATCCCAGGATGGGGGAGGGGATCAGGGAATTCCAGGAATCCCAGGATGGGGGAGGGGATTCCAGGGTGGGGGAGGGGCTCAGGGATGGAATTCCAGGATGGGGGGAGGGGATTCCAGGATGGGGGAGGGGATCAGGGATGGAATTCCGGGGATTCCAGGATGGGGGGAGGGGATTCCAGGATGGGGGAGGGGATCAGAGAGGGAATTCTGGATGGGGGAGGGGATCAGGGATGGAATTCCAGGAATTCCAAGATGGGGGAGGGGATCAGGAAATTCCAGGAATTCCAGGATGGGGGAGGGGAGGGAATTCTGAATGGGGGAGGGGATCAGGAATGGGGGAGGGGATCAGGGAATCCCAGGAATTCCAGGATGGGGGAGGGGCTCAGGGAAAGAATCCCAGGGTGGGGGAGGGGAGGGAATTCTGGATGGGGGAGGGGATCAGGGAATTCCAGGAATTCCAGGATGGGGGAGGAGAGGGAATTCTGAATGGGGGAGGGGATCAGGAATGGGGGAGGGGATCAGGGAATCCCAGGATGGGGGAGGGGATTCTGGATGGGGGAGGGGATCAGGAAGGGAATTCCAGGATGGGGGAGGGGAAGGAGTTCTGGATGGGGGAGGGGATCAGGGAATTCCAGGAATCCCAGGATGGGGGAGGGGATCAGGGATGGAATTCCAGGATGGGGGAGGGGATCAGGAAGGGAATTCTGGGATGGGAGAGGGGATCAGGGATGGAATTCCAGGAATTCCAGGATGGGGGAGGGGATCAGGAAAGGAATTCTGGATGGGGGAGGGGATTCCAGGATGGGGGAGGGGCTCAGGGATGGAATTCCAGGAATCCCAGGATGGGGGAGGGGATTCCAGGGTGGGGGAGGGGCTCAGGCAGGGAATTGTGGGAAAGCCGCCCAATTTCCGGGGAATTTTGGCCGTGGAAAATCTCTCGAGACCGAGCTCAGAGCTCCGGGTTCCCTTTGCAGCCCCAAAACCCCAATTTTTTTATTCCTCAATTCCCAAACTCGGGACACTTTGGTGCCTCAGGGTTTGGGTGCAGTGGGGGTTTGGAATAAAAATGTGAATTCTGCGTTTCCCCGGCAGACGAGGATGAGGACGGCGACCGGATCACGGTCAGGAGCGACGAGGAGATGAAGGCCATGCTCTCCTACGTGAGTCCAACACGGAAAATCCACCATTTCCACGGGTTTTAGAATTTTTAGCGATTTTTAGAATTTTTTTTCGGGTGGTTTTTCAATTTTTTTAAGGTTTTTTTTGGGCTTGTTTCAAAGGGTTTAACCGGAATTCAATGAAATGAAATCAGAAAAAAAAACCGAATCGAATGAAATGAAATCAGGACCAAACCCAAACTCAATGAAATTAAATCAGAAAAAACCCAAATTCAATGAAATGAAATCAGAACCAAACCCAAATTAAATCAGAACCAAGCCTGAATTAAATGAAATTAAATCAGGACCAAACCCAAATTAAATGAAATTAAACCAGGACCAAACCCAAATGAAACGAAATTAAACCAGGACCAAACCTGAATTAAGTGGAATTAAACCAGGACCAAACCTGAATTAAATGAAATTAAATCAGAACCAAACCTAATTAAATGAAATTAAACCAGGACCAAACCTAATTAAATGAAATTAAACCAGGACCAAACCCGAATTAAATAAAATTAAACCAGGACCAAACCCAAATTCAATGAAATTAAATCAGGACCAAACCCAAACTCAATGAAATTAAATAAGAAAAAAACCAAATTCAATGAAATGAAATCAGGACCAAACCCAAATTAAATCAGAACCAAACCTGAATTAAATGAAATTAAACCAGAACCAAACCCGAATTAAATGAAATTAAACCAGGACCAAACCCGAATTAAATGAAATTAAATCAGAAAAAACCCAAATTCAGTGAAATTAAATCAGAACCAAACCCAAATTCAGTGAAATTAAACCAGGACCAAACCCAAATTCAATGAAATGAAATCAGAACCAAACCCAAATTAAATCAGAACCAAACCTGAATTAAATGAAATTAAATCAGGACCAAACCTAAATTAAATGAAATTAAATCAGAACCAAGCCCAAATTCAGTGAAATTAAATCAGAAAAAAAACCAAATTCAATGAAATTAAATCAGAAAAAATACCAATTTCAATGAAATTAAACCAGAACCAAACCCAAATTAAGTGGAATTAAACCAGAACCAAACCTGAATTAAATGAAATTAAATCAGAACCAAACCCAAAATAAATCAGAAAAAAAAACCAAATTAAATGAAATTAAATCAGGACCAAACCCAAATTAAATCAGAACCAAACCTGAATTAAATGAAATTAAATCAGAACCAAACCCAAACTCAATGAAATTAAATAAGAAAAAACCCAAATTCAATGAAATCAAATCAGAAAAAAACCCAAACTATATGAAATTAAATCAGGACCAAACCCAAATTAAATGAAATGAAATCAGAACCAAACCCAAATTAAATCAGAACCAAACCCGAATTAAATGAAATTAAACCAGGACCAAACCCAAATTAAATGAAATTAAACCAGGACCAAACCCAAATTCAATGAAATGAAATCAGACCCAAACCCAAATTCAGTGAAATTAAATCAGAACCAAACCCAAATTCAATGAAATTAAATCAGGACGAAACCCAAAATAAATGAAATTAAATCAGGACCAAACCCAAACTCAATGAAATTAAATAAGGAAAAACCCAAATTCAATGAAATGAAATCAGAACCAAACCCAAAATAAATGCAATAAAATCAGGAAAAAACCCAAATTCAATGAAATGAAATCAGAACCAAACCCAAATTAAATCAGAACCAAACCTGAATTAAATGAAATTAAACCAGGACCAAACCCGAATTAAATGAAATTAAACCAGGACCAAACCCAAATTCAATGAAATTAAATCAGGACCAAACCCAAATTCAATGAAATGAAATCAGGATCAAACCCAAACTCAATGAAATTAAATAAGAAAAAACCCAAATTCAATGAAATGAAATCAGAACCAAACCCGAATTAAACGAAATTAAATCAGAACCAAACCCAAAATAAATCAGAAAAAAACCCAAATTAAATGAAATTCAATCAGAACCAAACCCAAATTAAATGAAATTAAACCAGGACCAAACCCAAATTAAATTAAATCAGAACCAAACCCAAATCCGATGAAATTCAATCAGAATCAAACCCAAATTTAATGAAATTAAACCAGGACCAAACCCAAATTAAATCAGGACCAAACCCGAATTAAATGAAATTAAAACAGAACCAAACCCAAATTAAATCAGAACCAAACCCAAATTAAATCAGAAAAAAACCCAAATTAAATGAAATTCAATCAGAACCAAACCCGAATTAAGTGGAATTAAACCAGAACCAAACCCGAATTAAATTAAATCAGAACCAAACCCAAATTAAATCAGAAAAAAACCCAAATTAAATGAAATTCAATCAGAACCAAACCTGAATTAAATGAAATTAAACCAGGACCAAACCCGAATTAAATGAAATTAAAACAGAACCAAACCCAAATTAAATCAGAACCAAACCCAAATTAAATGAAATTAAATCAGAACCAAACCCGAATTAAATTCAATCAGAACCAAACCCAAATTAAACCAGAACCAAACCCAAATTAAGTGGAATTGAACCAGAACCAAACCCAAATTAAATTAAATCAGAACCAAACCCAAATTAAATCAGAAAAAAAACCCAAATTAAATCAGAACCAAACCCAAATTAAATCAGAAAAAAAACCCAAATTAAATTAAATCAGAACCAAACCTGAATTAAGTGGAATTAAACCAGAACCAAACCCAAATTAAATTAAATCAGAACCAAACCCAAAATAAATCAGAAAAAACCCAAATTAAACGAAATTCTCTCAGAACCAAACCTGAATTAAATGAAATTAAACCAGAACCAAACCCAAATTAAATCAGAACCAAACCCGAATTAAATGAAACTAAACCAGAACCAAACTCAATTTTTAAATTTTTTTTTTTTTTTTCCATGGAGGTGCTTGGCACAGGGACGTGCTGGAGCTGAGAAAAGAGGACAATGAAATAAAATAAAATAAAATAAAAGATATTTTTTTTCAGTGCAGTGCTGACATGATAAACATTAGGAATAATGCATCCTAATGACTTTTGCATTAGGTGTGGGGCAGGATAAATGGATTCTCAATTTCGGGGATTTTTTTATGCAGTACTTAAAGCAACGGCTCATTAAAAAAAAGAACCCCCTGGGCTCGAAATAATAAAAAAAAAAAATAAAAAATAATTTTTTTTTTTTTTTTTTTAAAAAATCTCCTTTTCACCCCCCTCCCCACTGAGGAGCTTCGTTGTAGCTGCAGGCTGGGGGTTCAGGCAGGATTTAAAGATGGATTTTGATTTTTTTATTTGGTTTTTATTTGGTTTTTTTTTGGGGTTTTTTGGGGTTTTTTGGGGGGTTTTTTGGGGTTTTTTTGGGGTTTTTTGGGGGTTTTTTTCAAGATGGATGTGGCTCGGTGGGGGTGGGTTAAGGGGGAGTGTGAAATAAAAAAGTGGGGGGGAAAAATAAAATTATTTATCCTTTATTAGCAAAGGAAGGAAGGAGAAAAATGGGGATTTTCACTCTGAGACAAAAGGATTTAATTCCTGTAAAGGAAAAATAAAATTATTTACTCTTTATTGGCAAAGGAAGGAAGGTGGAAAATGGGGATTTTCAGTCTGGAACAAAAGGATTTAAATTCCTCTAAATAATAAAAAAATTATTTACCCTTTATTGGCAAAGGAAGGTGAAAAATGGGGATTTTCAGTCTGAGACAAAAGGATTTAATTCCTGTAAAGGAAAAAAATAAAATTATTTACTCTTTATTGGCAAAGGAAGGAGAAAAATGGGGATTTTCACTCTGAAACAAAAAGATTTAAATTCCTGTAAAGGAAAAAAATAAAATTATTTACTCTTTATTGGAAAAGGAAGGAGAGTGAAAAATGGGGATTTTCACTCTGAAACAAAAGGATTTTAATTCCTGTAAATGAAAAAAATAAAATTATTTCCCCTTTATTGGCAAAGGAAGGAAGGTGGAAAATGGGGATTTTCACTCTGGAACAAAAGGATTTAATTCCTGTAAAGGAAAAAAATAAAATTATTTACTCTTCATTGGCAAAGGAAAGAAGGTGAAAAATGGGGATTTTCAGTCTGAGACAAAAGGATTTAAATTCCTGTAAAGGAAAAAAATAAAATTATTTACCCTTTATTGGCAAAGGAAAGAAGGTGAAAAATGGGGATTTTCAGTCTGAAACAAAAAGATTTAAATTCCTGTAAAGGAAAAAAATAAAATTATTTACTCTTTATTGGCAAAGGAAGGAAGGTAAAAATGGGGATTTTCACAATGAGACAAAAGGATTGAATTCCTGTAAATGAAAAAAATAAAATTATTTCCCCTTTATTGGCGAAGGAGGGAAGTTAAAAATGGGGATTATCACAATGAGATAAAAGGATGGAAATTGCAGTGAAGGAATTTGGGATGTGGCAGAGCCCAGCCCGGTTTGGGACCAGCCCAAGGTGATTTTTTTTGGATTTTGGAGGATCCCGGCCTGGTTTGGGGTGGGGAGGAGCCTTAAATCCCATTTTATTCCTGCAGGGATCCCGGGGCAGCCCCAGCACATCTGGGAATTCCTCCCAAAATCCCATTAATTCTCCTTTTCTCCACTCTGAGCCATTCCCTGTGTGCTGTTCCCTATCCCAAATCCCAAACCCCAAATCCCAAACCCCAAATCCCAAATCCCAAACCCCAAATCCCAAACCCCAAACCCCAAATCCCAAACCCCAAATCCCAAACCCCAAATCCCAAATCCCAAACCCCAAACCCCAAATCCCAAACCCCAAATCCCAAATCCCAAATCCCAAATCCCAAACTCCAAACCCCAAATCCCAAACCCCAAATCCCAAACCCCAAACCCCAAACCCCAAACCCCAAACCCCAAATCCCAAACCCCAAATCCCAAATCCCAAACCCCAAATCCCTCCCCTGGATCCCCTTTAGGGGCTCTGAGGATTCCCTGGATCCTTTTCCTTCTCCAGGGGAACATTCCCAGCTCTCCCAGCCTGGATCCAGCTCATCCCAAAATCCCAAAATCCCAATATCCCAATGTCCCAAAATCCCAATGTCCCAATATCCCAATGTCCCAATGTCCCAAAATCCCAATGTCCCAATGTCCCAATGTCCCAATATCCCAATATCCCAATGTCCCAATGTCCCAATGTCCCAATGTCCCAATATCCCAATATCCCAATGTCCCAATGTCCCAATGTCCCAATCCCCAATATCCCAATGTCCCAATGTCCCAATATCCCAATGTCCCAATATCCCAATGTCCCAATATCCCAATGTCCCAATGTCCCAATGTCCCAATATCCCAATGTCCCAATGTCCCAATGTCCCAATGTCCCAATATCCCAATGTCCCAATGTCCCAATATCCCAATATCCCAATGTCCCAATGTCCCAATGTCCCAATGTCCCAATGTCCCAATATCCCAATGTCCCAATGTCCCAATATCCCAATATCCCAAATCCCAATGTCCCAATGTCCCAATATCCCAATGTCCCAATGTCCCAATGTCCCAATATCCCAATGTCCCAATATCCCAATGTCCCAATGTCCCAATATCCCAATGTCCCAATGTCCCAATGTCCCAATGTCCCAATATCCCAATGTCCCAATGTCCCAATATCCCAATATCCCAATATCCCAATGTCCCAATGTCCCAATGTCCCAATGTCCCAATGTCCCAATATCCCAATGTCCCAATGTCCCAATGTCCCAATGTCCCAATGTCCCAATGTCCCAATATCCCAATGTCCCAATATCCCAATGTCCCAATGTCCCAATACCCCAATGTCCCAATATCCCAATGTCCCAATGTCCCAATGTCCCAATGTCCCAATATCCCAATGTCCCAATGTCCCAATATCCCAATATCCCAATGTCCCAATATCCCAATATCCCAATGTCCCAATGTCCCAATGTCCCAATATCCCAATATCCCAATGTCCCAATGTCCCAATATCCCAATATCCCAATATCCCAATGTCCCAATGTCCCAATGTCCCAATGTCCCAATGTCCCAATATCCCAATGTCCCAATGTCCCAATGTCCCAATATCCCAATATCCCAATGTCCCAATGTCCCGATGTCCCGATGTCCCAATATCCCAATGTCCCAATATCCCAATATCCCAATGTCCCAATGTCCCATTATTCCCAATCCCCAATACCCCAAATCCCAAATCCCTTTCCTGGATCCCCTTTAATCTCCCACAATTCTCTGCCTCCTTCCCTTTTCCCGAACATTCCCCACCCTCCATAATCCACATTTTTGGGGTTTTTTGGGGGGGATTTTTATTCATTTATTTTATTTTTTTTCCCCCTCTAAAAACTGGAAAACTTTGGAATTCCACATCCTCTGTATCAATCACGCCTTGGGAAGTTAATTTTTAATTTTTTATTTTATTTTATTTTATTTTTTATTTTATTTTATTTTATATTTTATTTTATTTTATTTTATTTTATATTTTATTTTATATTTTATTTTATTTTATTTTTTATTTTATTTTATTTTTTATTTTATTTTTTATTTTATTTTATTTTATTTTTTATTTTATATTTTATTTTATTTTATTTTTTATTTTATTTTATTTTTTATTTTATTTTATTTTATTCTATTCTATTTTATTTTATTTTTTATTTTATATTTTATTTTATTCTATTCTATTTTATTTTATTTTTTATTTTATATTTTATTTTATTTTATTTTATTTTTTATTTTATTTTTTATTTTATTTTTTATTTTATTTTTATTCTATTCTATTTTATTTTATTTTATTTTTTGTTTTATTTTATTTTATATTTTATATTTTATAGTTTATTTTATTTTATTGCATTTTATTTTATTTTATTTTATTTTTTATTTTATATTTTATTTTATTTTATTTTATTTTATATTTTTTTTTATTTTATTTTTTATTTTATTTTATATTTTATCTTATTTTATTTTATTCTATTTTATTTTATTTTATTTTATTCTATTTTATTCTATTTTATTTTATTTTATTTTATTTTTTATTTTTTTCCCTGCCATGCTTCCCAGCTCTGTGCTCAAGTTTCAGTACATTAAATTTCTGATTGCTCCACTCTCTGCTTTCCTTCCAAATTATGGGATGCTGCCAATGGCTTTTCTGCCTCAGCTGCTTTTCTCCCTGAAAATAAAAAAATAAATTATTATTCTTTATTTCTCTTCAGTTTTAAACTATTTTTTTATTTATTATTTGAGCCTTGCACTGATGGGTTTTAACTCCCCCCCCCCAAATCCCATAGGATTCGTTTTGGGATGAATTAATTTATCAATTACCAATTAATTTATCAATTACCAATTAATTTATGGATTAATTTCTGAATTACCAATTAATTTATGGATTAATTTAATAATCTTGGGGAAGAAAAATACTCGTTTGCAAACCTGCAACAAATATTGGGAGGATGGGAAAAGCATTTCAGGGAATTCTCACATGCTCAAGGTGCTGAATAAAATAAAATGGATTTTTTATTTTAATTTCAGGAGATAAATCAAAAAAATAAAATCGCTGAGATTAGGCTTCGTAACATATTTTTAATTTGGAATTTATTTGAAACCTTGCCTGACCTTTCCTTTGTGATATTTATAATTTTATTTTTTGCTTTCTTCCCCATTATTTTTTTTTTTTTTTCCCCATTTTTCCCAGCCTGCAGGGGAGCCAGGGGCAGATTAATGTTAAAATTAATTCAATTCAATTCCTTCAATTAAATAATCCAAAAATGTTTTTATCACTTCTGGATTATTCAATTAAATAATCCAAAAATGTTTTTATCACTTCTGGATCACTGAATTAAATAATCCATAAATATTTGGATCATTCCTGGATTATTGAATTAAATAATCCAAAAATGCTTTTATCCCTCCTGGATTATTGAATTAAACATTCCATAAATGTTTGGATCAGTCTTGAATTACTGAATTAAATAATCCAAAAATGCTTTTATCACTCCTGGATTATTGAATTAAACAATCCAAAAATGTTTGGATCACTCCTGGATTACTGAATTAAATAATCCAAAAATATTTTTACCACTCCTGGATTGCTGAATTAAATAATCCAGAAATATTTTTACCACTCCTGAATTGCTGAATTAAGCAATCCAAAAATGTTTTTATCACTCCTGGATTATTGAATTAAATAATCCAGAAATGCTTTTATCACTCCTGGATTACTAAATTAAACAATCCAAAAATGCTTTAATGCTTTTATCCTACTGAATTAAATAATCCAAAAGTGCTTTTTTCACTCCTGGATTATTGAATTAAACAATCCAAAAATGTTTGTATCACTCCTGAATTACTGAATTAAATAATCCAAAAATATTTTTACCACTCCTGGATTATTGAATTAAATAATCCAAAAATGTTTGGATCACTCCTGGGTTACTGAATTAAATAATCCAAAAGTGTTTTTATCATTCCTGGATTATTGAATTAAACAATCCAAAAATGTTTGGATCATTCCTGGATTATTAAACAATCCAAAAATGTTTGGATCATTCCTGGGTTATTGAATTAAATAATCCAAAAGTGCTTTTTTCACTCCTGGATTATTGAATTAAATAATCCAAAAATGCTTTTACCACTCCTGAATTGCTGAATTAAATAATCCAAAAATGTTTTTATCACTCCTGGATTATTGAATTAAATAATCCAAAAATGTTTGGATCACTGCTGGATTAATGAATTAAATAATCCAAAAGTATTTTTATCACTCCTGGGTTACTGAATTGAATAATCCAAAAGTGTTTGTATCATTCCTGGATTATTGAATTAAACAATCCATAAATGCTTTTTTCCACTCCTGGATTACTGAATTAAACAATCAAAAATGTTTGTATTACCCTTGGATTACTGAATTAAATAATCCAAAAGTATTTTTATCACTCCTGGATTATTGAATTAAATAATCCAAAAATGTTTGGATCACTCCTGGATTATTGAATTAAATAATCCAAAAATGTTTTTATCCCTCCTGGATTATTGAATTAAACATTCCATAAATGTTTGGATCAGTCTTGAATTACTGAATTAAATAATCCAAAAATGCTTTTATCACTCCTGGATTATTGAATTAAACAATCCAAAAATATTTTTACCACTCCTGGATTGCTGAATTAAATAATCCAAAAATGTTTTTATCACTCCTGGATTATTGAATTAAGCAATCCAAAAATGTTTGGATCACTCCTGGATTACTGAATTAAATAATCCAAAAATATTTTTACCACTCCTGGATTGCTGAATTAAATAATCCAAAAATGTTTGGATCACTCCTGGGTTACTGAATTGAATAATCCAAAAGTGTTTTTATCATTCCTGGATTAATGAATTAAACAATCCAAAAATGTTTGGATCATTCCTGGATTATTAAACAATCCAAAAATGTTTTTATCACTCCTGGATTATTGAATTAAATAATCCAGAAATGCTTTTATCACTCCTGGATTACTGAATTAAACAATCAAAAAATGTTTGTATTACCCTTGGATTACTGAATTAAATAATCCAAAAGTATTTTTATCACTCCTGGATTACTGAATTAAATAATCCATAAATGTTTGGATCACTGCTGGATTATTGAATTAAATAATCCAAAAATGTTTTTATCATTCCTGGATTATTGAATTAAACAATCCAAAAATGTTTTTATCACTCCTGGATTATTGAATTAAACAATCCAAAAATGCTTTTATCACTCCTGGATTGCTGAATTAAATAATCCAAAAGTGCTTTTATCACTCCTGGATTATTGAATTAAACATTCCATAAATGTTTGGATCAGTCTTGAATTACTGAATTAAATAATCCAAAAATGCTTTTATCACTCCTGGATTACTGAATTAAATAATCCAAAAGTATTTTTATCACTCCTGGATTATTGAATTAAACAATCCAAAAATGTTTGGATCACTCCTGAATTACTGAATTAAATAATCCAAAAATGTTTTTATCACTCCTGGATTATTGAATTAAATAATCCAAAATTGTTTTTACCACTCCTGGATCACTGAATTAAATAATCCAAAATTGTTTTTACCACTCCTGGATTATTGAATTAAATAATCCAAAAATGTTTTTATCACTCCTGAATTACTGAATTAAATAATCCAAAAATGTTTTTATCCCTCCTGGATTACTGAATTAAATAATCCAAAAATGTTTTTATCACTCCTGGATTATTGAATTAAATAATCCAAAAATGTTTTTATCACTCCTGGATTATTGAATTAAATAATCCAAAAATGTTTGGATCACTCCTGGATTATTCAATTAAATAATCCAAAAATGCCTTTATCCCTCCTGGATTATTGAATTAAATAATCCATAAATGTTTGGATCACTCCTGGATTAATGAATTAAATAATCCAAAAATGTTTGTATCACTCCTGAATTACTGAATTAAATAATCCAAAAATATTTTTACCACTCCTGAATTACTGAATTAAATAATCCAAAAATATTTTTACCACTCCTGAATTGCTGAATTAAATAATCCAAAAATGTTTTTATCACTCCTGGATTATTGAATTAAACAATCCAAAAATGGTTGGATCACTCCTGAATTACTGAATTAAACAATCCAAAAATGTTTGGATCACTGCTGGATTATTGAATTAAATAATCCAAAATGTTTGGATCACTCCTGGATCATTGAATTAAATAATCCAAAAATGTTTGGATCACTCCTGGATTATTGAAATAAACAATCCAAAAATGTTTGGATCATTCCTGGATTAATGAATTAAACAATCCCAAAGTTTTTTTTTACCCCTCCTGGCTCACTGAAGGACCAAGCCAACCCATATTTTTAATTTTGGGTTTCCCTGCAGTATTACTCCACGGTGATGGAGCAGCAGGTGAACGGACAGTTGACAGAACCTCTCCAGATCTACCCCCGAGGTAACGCTGCGCCAACCCCAAGGAAAATCCCAAAAAAAAAAAAAAATAAAAATAAAATTTAAAAAATTCCATGTAGGAACAAATCCCTGGCAGGTTTTGGGGAGGTTGAGCTGCACAGAGCTCCGGGCTCTGCCTCAAATTGGGGAGAAAAAATGGAATTATTGTGGGGAAAATGCATTTGTTGCAGAGGAAAAAAAGCTGATTTCCTGCAGGAAATTCGACTTTAACAGATTCCACTTTAACAGATTTAACCACATTTAACTTATTTAACAGATTTAACATATTTAACTTATTTAACAGATTTAACCACATTTAACTTATTTAGCCACATTTAACAGATTTAATAGATTTAACATCTTTAACCATATTTAACATATTTAACAGATTTAACCACATTTAACTTATTTAATTTATTTAACCACATTTAACTTATTTAACAGATTTAACATATTTAACTTATTTAACAGATTTAACCACATTTAACTTATTTAGCCACATTTAACAGATTTAACATATTTAACTTATTTAACCATATTTAAGTTATTTTACAGATTTACCCACATTTAATTTATTTAGCCAGATTTAACAGATTTAACATATTTAACCATATTTAACATATTTAACAGATTTAACCACATTTAACTTATTTAATTTATTTAACCACATTTAACTTATTTAACAGATTCAACTTATTCAACTTATTCAACTTATTCAACATATTTAACCACATTTAACATATTTAACAGTTTAACCACATTTAACTTATTTAACTTTTTTAACCTTATTTAACTTATTTAACTTATTCAACTTATTTAACATATTTAACTTATTTAACATATTTAACTTATTTATTATATTTAACCACATTTAACATATTTAACTTATTTAACTTACTTATTCAACTTATGCAATTTATTTAACATATTTAACAGTTTAACCACATTTAACTTACTTAACTTATTTAACATATTTAACTTATTTAATTTGGGATTTGGGATTTGGGGTTTGGGATTTGGGACATTGGGACATTGGGACATTGGGACATTGGGATATGGGATTGGGTTGGGTGGGTGGGTGGGTGGGGTGGGATGGGAATTGGGAATTGGGATTGGGATGGGATTGGGATGGGGTGGGGATTGGGATGGGGATGGGGAGGATTGGGACATTGGGATATTGGGACATTGGGACATTGGGATTTGGGACATTGGGATTTGGGATATTGGGACATTGGGATATTGGGACATTGGGACATTGGGACATTGGGACATTGGGATATTGGGACATTGGGACATTGGGACATTGGGACATTGGGATATTGGGACATTGGGACATTGGGACATTGGGACATTGGGACATTGGGACATTGGGACATTGGGACATTGGGATATTGGGACATTGGGACATTGGGACATTGGGACATTGGGATATTGGGACATTGGGACATTGGGACATTGGGACATTGGGATATTGGGACATTGGGACATTGGGATATTGGGACATTGGGACATTGGGACATTGGGACATTGGGACATTGGGACATTGGGATATTGGGACATTGGGATATTGGGATATTGGGACATTGGGATATTGGGACATTGGGATATTGGGATATTGGGATATTGGGACATTGGGACATTGGGATTTTGGGATGAGCTGGATCCAGGCTGGGAGAGCTGGGAATGTTCCCCTGGAGAAGGAAAAGGATCCAGGGAATCCTCAGAGCCCCTAAAGGGGATCCCGGAGAGGAATTCAGGGTTTGGGATTTGGGGTTTGGGGTTTGGGATTTGGGATTTGGGGTTTGGGATTTGGGGTTTGGGGTTTGGGATTTGGGGTTTGGGATTTGGGGATTGGGATTTGGGGTTTGGGATTTGGGGATTGGGATTTGGGGTTTGGGGATTGGGATTTGGGGTTTGGGATTTGGGGATTGGGATTTGGGGTTTGGGATTTGGGGTTTGGGATTTGGGGTTTGGGGTTTGGGATTTGGGATTTGGGGTTTGGGGTTTGGGTTTGGGTTTGGGGTTTGGGATTTGGGATTTGGGGTTTGGGGTTTGGGATAGGGAACAGCACACAGAGAATGGCTCAGAGTAGGAAAAGGAGAATTAATGGGATTTTGGGCAGGAATTCCTGGCTGGAATTCCCAGATTTGCTGGGGCTGCCCCTGGGATCCCCAGGCCAGGCTGGAGGGGGTTGGGATGTTTGCAATTCCAATTTCTCTGCTGATTTCGGTGCCACCCTCATTTTCTATTTTATTTATTTATATTTTTTTGGTGGAAATATTTCATTTGGAGGGAAATTTTCGGATTTTAATCAATGCCATCAATTCCTGTTTCAGCCTGCAAACCTCCTGGGAAAAGGAACATCCATGGGCTCAAGGTTGGAATTTCCAGATTTTTTTGAGCAAAATGAGGGGGATGGGAAATGTCAAATCAAACTCTGGTTTCTGCTGCTCTGAAAAGCTGATTTTTTAATGTTAATTCTGAATTTTTAATTTTTTTTTATTGTGATTTTTTTTTATTCTGAATTTTTTTTATTCTGATTTTTTTTTAATTCTGAATTTTTTTTATTCTGAATTTTTATTTTTTTTATTCTGAATTTTTAAAAAATTTATTTATTATTTCCCAGTTAATTATTTGTTATTTACCTTTTATTTATTAATTAACTTTTATTTAGTCACTATTTGCTTTTTATTTCTTTATTATTTCCCTTTTATTTATTTATTATTTCCCATTTATTTGTTTATTATTTAACTTTTAGTTAGCCAGTATTTATTATTTATTTATTTATTATTTCCCTTTCATTTATTTATTATTTCCCATTTATTTATTTATTATTTCCCTTTTATTTATTTATTATTTCCTTTTTATTCATTTATTAATTACCTTTTATTCACTATTTCCCTTTTATTTTGTCACTATTTACTTTTTATTTATTATTTCCCATTTATTTATTTATTATTTCCCTTTTATTTATTTATTATTTCCCATTCATGTATTTATTATTTCCCTTTTATTCACTATTTCCCTTTTATTTTGTCACTATTTACTTTTTATTTATTATTTCCCATTTATTTATTATTTCCCATTTATTTATTTATTATTTCCCTTTTATTTATTTATTAATTACCTTTTATTTATTAATTACCTTTTATTCAGTATTTACCTTTTATTTAATCAGTATTTACCTTTTATTTATTATTTCCCATTCATGTATTTATTATTTCCCTTTTATTTATTTATTAATTACCTTTTATTTATTAATTACCTTTTATTCAGTATTTACCTTTTATTTAATCAGTATTTACCTTTTATTTATTAATTCCCATTTATTTATTTATTTCCCATTTATTTATTTATTATTTCCCTTTCACTGATTTCTTATTTCCCTTTTATTAATTCATTAATTACCTTTTATTCATTATTTCCCTTTTATTTTGTCACTTTTGTCACCTTTTATTTTTTCAGTATTTTTTCAGCATTATTTACCTTCTAGTTATTATTTCCTCCCTGAGGGGTGGGTGGTTAATTATTGGTTAATTATCGGTTAATTATCGGTTAATTATCGGTTAATTAATTAATGATCTGGGCTCCCCAGGTGAACACCCGGGCCGGGGCCACGCCCAGCGGGGACTCGGCCACCTCAGAGACCCCACCTGGCCACAGGTGAGGGGAAAATAAATTTTATTACCTTTTTATTCCATTTTATTCACATTTATTCCTTTTTATTCCCTTTTATTCCCGTTTATTTATTCCCATTTATTCCCTTTTGTTCCATTTTATTACGTTTTGTTCCTTTTTATTCCATTTTCTTCACATTTATTTATTCCCATTTATTCTCTTTTATTCCATTTTATTTCCTTTTATTTCCTTTTATTCCATTTTGTTCCCTTTTATTCCATTTTATTCCCTTTTATTCCCATTTATTCCCTTTTATTCCCTTTTATTCCCTTTTATTCCATTTTGTTCCCTTTTATTCCATTTTATTCCCTTTTATTCCCATTTATTCTCTTTTATTCCCTTTTATTTCCTTTTATTCCATTTTGTTCCCTTTTATTCCCTTTTATTCCCTTTTATTCCCATTTATTCCCTTTTTATTCCCTTTTATTCCCATTCCCAATGTCCCAATGTCCCAATATCCCAAATCCCAATGTCCCAATGTCCCAATATCCCAATATCCCAATGTCCCAATGTCCCAATGTCCCAATATCCCAAATCCCAATATCCCAATGTCCCAATATCCCAATGTCCCAATGTCCCAATGTCCCAATGTCCCAATGTCCCAATGTCCCAATATCCCAATGTCCCAATGTCCCAATGTCCCAATGTCCCAATGTCCCAATATCCCAATATCCCAATGTCCCAATGTCCCAATCCCCAATGTCCCAATGTCCCAATGTCCCAATATCCCAATGTCCCAATATCCCAATGTCCCAATGTCCCAATGTCCCAATGTCCCAATGTCCCAATCCCCAATGTCCCAATGTCCCAATGTCCCAATGTCCCAATATCCCAATGTCCCAATCCCCAATGTCCCAATATCCCAATGTCCCAATGTCCCAATGTCCCAATCCCCAATGTCCCAATGTCCCAATATCCCAATGTCCCAATATCCCAATGTCCCAATGTCCCAATGTCCCAATGTCCCAATATCCCAATGTCCCAATGTCCCAATGTCCCAATCCCCAATGTCCCAATGTCCCAATGTCCCAATATCCCAATATCCCAATATCCCAATGTCCCAATGTCCCAATGTCCCAATATCCCAATGTCCCAATGTCCCAATATCCCAATATCCCAATATCCCAATGTCCCAATATCCCAATGTCCAATATCCCAATGTCCCAATATCCCAATGTCCAATATCCCAATGTCCCAATGTCCCAATATCCCAATGTCCAATATCCCAATGTCCCAATGTCCCAATATCCCAATATCCCAATATCCCAATGTCCCAATATCCCAATGTCCAATATCCCAATGTCCCAATATCCCAGTGTCCCAATGTCCCAATGTCCCAATGTCCCAATATCCCAATATCCCAATGTCCCAATGTCCCAATATCCCAATGTCCCAATGTCCCAATGTCCCAATATCCCAAATCCCAATGTCCCAATGTCCCAATATCCCAATATCCCAATGTCCCAATATCCCAATGTCCCAATGTCCCAATGTCCCAATGTCCCAATGTCCCAATATCCCAATATCCCAATATCCCAATGTCCCAATGTCCCAATATCCCAATGTCCCAATGTCCCAATGTCCCAATGTCCCAATGTCCCAATGTCCCAATATCCCAATGTCCCAATGTCCCAATATCCCAATGTCCCAATATCCCAATATCCCAATGTCCCAATATCCCAATATCCCAATATCCCAATGTCCCAATGTCCCAATGTCCCAATGTCCCAATGTCCCAATATCCCAATATCCCAATGTCCCAATGTCCCAATGTCCCAATGTCCCAATCCCCAATGTCCCAATATCCCAATGTCCCAATGTCCCAATGTCCCAATCCCCAATGTCCCAATGTCCCAATGTCCCAATGTCCCAATGTCCCAATGTCCCAATATCCCAATATCCCAATATCCCAATGTCCCAATGTCCCAATGTCCCAATATCCCAATGTCCCAATGTCCCAATATCCCAATATCCCAATATCCCAATGTCCCAATATCCCAATGTCCAATATCCCAATGTCCCAATATCCCAATGTCCAATATCCCAATGTCCCAATGTCCCAATATCCCAATGTCCAATATCCCAATGTCCCAATGTCCCAATATCCCAATATCCCAATATCCCAATGTCCCAATATCCCAATGTCCAATATCCCAATGTCCCAATATCCCAGTGTCCCAATGTCCCAATGTCCCAATATCCCAATATCCCAATGTCCCAATGTCCCAATATCCCAATGTCCCAATGTCCCAATGTCCCAATATCCCAAATCCCAATGTCCCAATGTCCCAATATCCCAATATCCCAATGTCCCAATATCCCAATGTCCCAATGTCCCAATGTCCCAATGTCCCAATGTCCCAATATCCCAATATCCCAATATCCCAATGTCCCAATGTCCCAATGTCCCAATATCCCAATATCCCAATATCCCAATATCCCAATGTCCCAATGTCCCAATGTCCCAATGTCCCAATATCCCAATGTCCCAATATCCCAATGTCCCAATGTCCCAATATCCCAATGTCCCAATATCCCAATATCCCAATGTCCAATATCCCAATATCCCAATGTCCCAATATCCCAGTGTCCCAATGTCCCAATGTCCCAATGTCCCAATATCCCAATGTCCCAATGTCCCAATATCCCAAATCCCAATGTCCCAATGTCCCAATATCCCAATATCCCAATGTCCCAATATCCCAATATCCCAATATCCCAATATCCCAATGTCCCAATGTCCCAATGTCCCAATATCCCAATATCCCAATATCCCAATGTCCCAATATCCCAATGTCCCAATATCCCAATGTCCCAATGTCCCAATGTCCCAATATCCCAATATCCCAATATCCCAATGTCCCAATGTCCCAATGTCCCAATGTCCCAATATCCCAATGTCCCAATGTCCCAATGTCCCAATGTCCCAATGTCCCAATGTCCCAATATCCCAATGTCCCAATATCCCAATATCCCAATGTCCCAATGTCCCAATATCCCAATATCCCAATATCCCAATATCCCAATATCCCAATGTCCCAATATCCCAATGTCCCAATATCCCAATATCCCAATGTCTTTCGAGAATTTATTATTTTATATATTTATTTTTTAAATTTATTAATTAATTTTTTTAATTAACTTGATTAATAAAAGCAGAATTTCCCTTTGAGATGAAGTTTTTGCTGCCCGGGTGTTTTGGGGATTGGAGGAATAATTGGGAAAAAAAATCGGAATTTTGGGAATTTTTGGGAATTTTTGAAGCCAATTAAGGTTTTTTAATTATAATTTATTGAGCTCAGAGTTGGGGTTTGATGAAATTATCGGGGAGAAAATTAAATTAATGAATTTTGTGGCGTTGATTTGGGGGGAGATTCTCCTGAAATTGAAATTAAAAGTTATTAAATTAATGAAATGGAGTGCTGGAATTAAAATCAGGGATCATTTAATCAATTAATTAATTAAAAAGTGATGGAGTTCAAATCTGACATGATTTAACCAATTAATTAAATGGAGTTCAAATCAGGGATGATTTAATTAATTAAATCTATTAAAATGATGGAGTTCAAATCAGGGATGATTTAATCAATTAATTAAAAAGTGCTGGAGTTCAAATCAGGGATGATTTAATCAATTAAATTAATTAAATGGAGTGCTGGAAATCAAATCAGAGATGATTTAATCAATTAATTAATTTAAAAGTGCTGACATTAAAATCAGAGATGATTTAATCAGTTAATTAATTTAAAAGTGCTGACATTAAAATCAGAGATGATTTAATCAATTAAATAAATTAAAATCAGAGATGATTTAATCAATTAATTAATTTAAAAGTGCTGACATTAAAATCAGAGATGATTTAATCAGTTAATTAATTTAAAAGTGCTGACATTAAAATCAGAGATGATTTAATCAATTAAATAAATTAAAATCAGAGATGATTTAATTAATTAAATCACTTAGAATCAGGGATTATTTAATCAATTCAATCATTTAAAAATTATGGAGTTCAAATCAGAGATGATTTAATCAATTAAATTAAATTAAAAATGATGGAGTTCAAATCAGAGATGATTTAATTAATTAAATCACTTAAAATCAGGGATTATTTAATCAATTAAATCAATTAAAATCGGAGATGATTTAATCAATTAAATAAATTAAAATGATGGAGTTCAAATCAGGGATGATTTAATCAATTAAATAAATTAAAATCAAGGATGATTTAATCAATTTATTAATTAAAAAGTGATGGAGTTCAAACCAGAGATGATTTAATTAATTAAATCAATTAAGGTGCTGGAGTTCAAATCAGGGATTATTTAATCAATTAAATCAATTAAAATCAGGGATGATTTAATCAATTAAAGAAATTAAAAGTGATGGAGTTAAAATCAGAGATGATTTAATCAATTAAATCAATTAAAAATGATGGAGTTCAAATCAGGGATAATTTAATCAATTAAATCAATTAAAACCAGGGATGATTTAATCAATTCATTAATTAAAAAGTGATGGAATTGAAATCAGAGATGATTTAATCAATTAAATCAATTAAAATCCGGGATAATTTAATCAATTAAATCAATTAAAAAGTGATGGAATTCAAAACGGAGATGATTTATTCAATTAAATAAATTAAAATCAGGGATGATTTAATCAATTAATTAATTAAAAAGTGATGGAATTAAGATCAGAGATGATTTAATCAATTAAATCAATTAAAATCAGGGATGATGTAATCAATTAAATCAATTAAATGGAGTGATGGAGTTAAAATATGGGAAAATTTTTTAAAATCTAGAAAAAATCAAAATTAAAACTTGTAAAATATGGAAAAAAATCTTTAAAAAAATATGGAAACATGGAAAAATATTTTTAAAAGCTTAAAAAATACAAAAAAATCTAAAAAATCTTTTAAAATATAGAAAAAAATCTAAAAAAAAAATTTTAAAATCTTGAAAAATTGAGGAAAAATCTTTAAAAATAGAGAAAAAAATCTTAAAAAAAATTAAAAATCTTTTCAAAATATAGAAAAAATCATTTAAAATATAGAAAAAAAATTAAAAATGAAAAATCTTTAAAAATATAGAAAACAATAAAAAGCTTGATAAATACAGAAAAAATCTTTTAAAATCTTTTAAAATATAGAAAAATGGAAGAAAATACTTTAAAAATACAGAAAAAAATGAGGATAGAGAGAAAAAAAATCGAAAAAATATTTTAAAAATATGGAAAAAAATCTAAAAAAAAATCTTTAAAAATGGAAAAAAAACTTTAAAAAAATCTAAAAAAAATCTTAAAAAATACAGAAAAAATTCTTTTAAAAAATCTAAAAAAATACTTTGAAATTATTTTAAAAACAGAAAAATAATTTTATTTTTTTTGTTTCTTTTGCAGCTTAAAAAAATCCTCAGCAGAGCTGAAGAAAATCCTTGCCAATGGCCAGGTGGGTGCTGGGCTTTCATTCTAAAAAATAAAAAAAAATTTAATTTTTAAAAATTAAAAATTAAAAAAAAATTATAAAATGGGTAAAATAATAAAAATGTGAAATAATTTATAAATATTGGGGTTCAGGAAAAGAAGAATGATGGGTATAAAATGGGATTTTTTTAATGAGATCTCTTAAAAAAAATGAATTAAAATGACATTTTTTAAAGAATTTTATTTCTGATTCTAATTTTAATTTTAAAGAATTTTATTTCTAATTCTAATTTTAATTTTAATTTTTTTTCTGATGAGTTTTAATGAAAAAATTCAAGTGGTAAAAATAATGATAAAAATAGAAGAGGAGAAATTAAAAATATTCAAGTTGATAAAGTCACGTGAATATTATAATACAGAAAAATAAGAAAAATGAATATCAAATGCAATTTTTTTAATATAAATTCAGATTTCAATGGGAATGTGAGCAGGAATTGACTGGAAATATATAAAAAAATTCAGATTTCACTGGAAATATATCAAAAAAATCAGATTACACTGGGAATGTGTGCAGGAATTCAATGGGAATAGATCAGAAAATTCAGATTTCAATGGGAATATATCCAGAAATTCAAATTTCAATGGGAATGTGTGCAGGAATTCAATGGAAATATATAAAAAAAATTCAGATTGTACTGGAAATATATCCAGAAAATTCAGATTTCACTGGGAATGTGTGCAGGAATTAATTGGAAAAATATCAAAAATTCGGATTTCAATGGGAATATATCCAGAAATTCAGATATCAATGGGAATCTGTGCAGAAATTCACTGGAAATATATAAAAAAATTCAAATTTCACAGGGATCATGTCCAGAAATTAACTGGAAATATCCAAAAATTCAGATTTCACTGGGAATGTGAGCAGGAATTCATTGGAAATATCCAAAAATTCAGATTTCAATGGGAATCCGTGCAGAAATTCAAATTTCACTGGGAATGTGAGCAGGAATGAATTGGAAATAGATCAGAAAATTCAGATTTTAATGGGAGTGTGAGCAGGAATTCACTGGAAATAGATCAAAAATTCAGATTGTACTGGAAATATATCCAGAAAATTCAGATTATACTGGGAATGTGTGCAGGAATTCATTGGAAAAATATCAAAAATTCAGATTTCAATGGGAATGTGTGCAGGAATTGACTGGAAATGTGTCCAAAAATTCAGATTACACTGGGAATGTGAGCAGGAATTCAATGGGAATAGATCAGAAAATTCAGATTTCAATGGGAATATATCCAGAAATTCAGATTTCAATGGGAATGTGAGCAGGAATTCACTGGAAATAGATCAAAAATTCAGATTGTACTGGAAATATATCCAGAAAATTCAGATTATACTGGGAATATGTGCAGGAATTAATTGGAAAAATATCAAAAATTCAGATTTCAATGGGAATGTGAGCAGGAATTGACTGGAAATGTGTCCAAAAAATCAGATTATACTGGGAAAATATCAAAAATTCAGATTTCAATGGGAATGTGTGCAGGAATTGACTGGAAATATATAAAAAAATTCAAATTTCACAGGGATCATGTCCAGAAATTAACTGGAAATCCATCCAAAAATTCAGATTTCAGTGGGAATGTGTGCAGGAATTCATTGGAAATATCCAAAAATTCAGATTTCAATGGGAATCCGTGCAGAAATTCAAATTTCACTGGGAATGTGAGCAGGAATGAATTGGAAATAGATCAGAAAATTCAGATTTCAATGGGAATGTGAGCAGGAATTCACTGGAAATAGATCAAAAATTCAGATTGTACTGGAAATATATCCAGAAAATTCAGATTATACTGGGAATGTGAGCAGGAATTCACTGGAAATCCATCCAAAAATTCAGATTTCAATGGGAATGTGAGCAGGAATTGACTGGAAATATATAAAAAAATTCAGATTTCCCTGTAAATATATCCAAAAAATTCAGATTATACTGGGAATGTGTGCAGGAATTGACTGGAAATGTGTCCAAAAATTCAGATTATACTGGGAATGTGTGCAGGAATTGACTGGAAATATATAAAAAAATTCAGATTTCACTGTAAATATATCCAAAAATTCAGATTTCCCTGTAAATATATCCAAAAATTCAGATTTCCCAGGGAATGTGTCCATTAATGAACAGGAGCCCCATCTCCAACCCTGCCCAAATCCAGAATAAATCCCAAATTTTCCCTTTTTGCTGCTCTGCTCCCTCCATCTCCTCCCTCCTCTTCACCCTTTATTTAATTTAATTTATTTTTATTTTTTTATTTTTATTTTTATTTTTATTTTTATTTTTATTTTTATTTTTATTTTCTTTTTTATTTTTATTTTTTCGTTATTTTTATTTTTATTTTCATTTTTATTTTTATTTTTTCGTTATTTTTATTTTTATTTTTATTTTCATTTTTATTTTTATTTTTTAGTTATTTTTATTTTTCAGTTATTTTTATTTTTTAGTTATTTTTATTTTTTAGTTATTTTTTTTTTAATTTCCCCCCTCCCTTTTCCTTCCCACCTCCATCCCATCACCCCCCCCCTTTCTCCCTGACAATTTATTTATTTTTTTTTTTAATCAAAACTTTTCACGTTTTCGGGGAGAGGCAGAAATTTGTCATTAATTTAATTCTCATGAAATTTCTGAGTTTTCCCTCCTCCCCCCTCCCAGCTGAACTCGCTCTGAATTTCTGAATTTATGGCCCGAATTTATTTATTTTTTAAATTTATTTTTTAAATTGATTTTTTAAATTGATTTTTTAAATTGATTTTAAATTGATTTTTTAATTAAAATTTGATTTGATGTGTGGAGATGAAGGAACAGGACATTCGGTGCCGGGACATCCTGGGCCACGGCAACGGCGGCACCGTCTACAAGTGAGTGAAAATGGGGGAAAATTCGGATTTTATTGGGGCTGGGGGGGTGGAAATTCACAGGGAACGGGTGCAAAAATGCGCTGGGAATATAAAAAAAAATTCAGATTATACTGGGGGTGTGTGCAGGAATTAATTGGGAATATAGCCAAAAATTGACTGGGAATATATAAAAAAAATTCAGATTATACTGGGGGTGTGTGCAGGAATTAATTGGGAATATATAAAAAAATTGACTGGGAATATATAAAAAAAAATTCAGATTATACTGGGGGTGTGTGTAAAAATTCAAAGGGAATGGGTGCAAAAAATGCACTGGGGATGTGTGAAAAAATTCAGATTATAATGGGGATGTGTGTAAAAATTCACTGGGAATATATAAAAAAATGCACTGGGAATATTTAAAAAAAAATTCAGATTGTAATGGGAATGTGTGCAGGAATTAATTGGGAATATAGCCAAAAATTCACTGGGGATGTGTGCAGAAATTCACTGGGAATATATAAAAAAAATTCAAATTGTAATGGGGATGTGTGTAAAAATTCAGAGGGAATGGGTGTAAAAATTCACTGGGAATATAAAAAAAAATTCAGATTATACTGGGGGTGTGTGCAGGAATTCACTGGGAATACATTAAAAAAATTCAGATTTTACTGGGGGTGTGTGCAGGAATTAATTGGGAATATATCCAAAAATTCACTGGGAATATATAAAAAAAAATTCAGATTGTACTGGGAATGTGTGCAGGAATTAATTGGGAATATAGCCAAAAATTCACTGGGAATATAAAAAAAAAATTCAGATTTTACTGGGGGTGTGTGCAGGAATTGACTGGGAATATATAGAAATATTCACTGGGAATATATAAAAAAAAAAGCAAATTGCACTGGGAATGTGTGCAGAAATTCACTGGAAATATACAAAAAAAATTCAGATTGTACTGGGGGTGTGTGCAGGAATTAATTGGGAATATATAAAAAAAATTCACTGGGAATATATTAAAAAAAAATTCAGATTGTACTGGGGGTGTGTGCAGGAATTAATTGGGAATATAGCCAAAAATTCACTGGGAATATATAAAAAAAATTCAGATTGTACTGGGGACGTGTGCAGGAATTAATTGGGAATATAGCCAAAAATTCACTGGGAATATATAAAAAAAATTCAGATTATACTGGGGGTGTGTGTGTAAAAATTCAGAGGGAATGGGTGCAAAAAATGCACTGGGAATATATATAAAAAAATTCGGGTTGTACTGGGGGTGTGTGCAGGAATTAATTGGGAATATATAAAAAAATTCACTGGGAATATATTAAAAAAATTCAGATTATACTGGGGATGTTTACAGGATGTAATGTTTACCCAAAAAAACCCCCCCCAAAACCCCAAAAAAACCCCAAAAAACCCCCCAAAAAAACCCGCCAAAACCCCCCAAAAAACCCCAAAAAACCCCCAAAAAACTCAAAAAACCCCCCAAAAAACCCAAAAAAACCCCCCAAAACCCCCCAAAAAACCCAAAAACCCCCCCCAAAAACCCCCCAAAAAAACCCCAAAAAAAAAAACCCCAAAAAACCCCCCAAAAAACTCAAACCCCCCCCCAAAATACCCAAAAAACCCAAAAAAAACCCCAAAACCCCCAAAAACCCCCCAAAAACCCCAAAAAAACCCCAAAAAAACCCCCAAAAAACCCCCCAAAAAGCCCCCAAAAAACCCCAAAAATCCCCCAAAAACCCCCAAAAAACCCCCAAATAACCCAAAAAGAAATTAAAAAAAAACCCAAAAGAACCTCCAAAAACCCAAATTTTTTTCCCCCCTTCCACGCTCCTGCACGGGGTAATTAATTCGACCTGTTAATTAAAATAAATTAATTAAAGAAAGAAAGAAAGAAAGAAAATAAATTCCACAAAGGTTTGTGTTTTTTTTTGTTTTTGTTTTTTTGGGGGTTTTTTTCGGTTTTTTTGGGGGGGTTTTTTGGGTTTTTTGGGGGTTTTTTGGGGTTTTTTTTGTTGGGTTTTTGTTGGGTTTTTTTTGTTTTTTGGGGGTTTTTTGTGGGTTTTTTTTTTGGTTTTTTTTGGTTTTGTTTTTGTTTGGTTTTTTTTGGTTTTTTCGGGGGGTTTTTTGGGGGGTTTTTTGGGGGGGGGTTTTTGGGTTTTTTTTGTTTGTTTTTTTGGGTTTTTTGGGGTTTTTTTTGTTTTTTTGGGTTTTTTTTCGGGTTTTTTGGGGGTTTTTTGGGGGGGTTTTGGGTTTTTTTTTTGTTTTTTTGGTTTTTTTTTGGTTTTTTGGGGTTTTTTTGGTTTTTTTTTGGGTTTTTTGGGGTTTTTTTGGGTTTTTTGGGGGTTTTTTTTGGGTTTTTTGGGGGTTTTTTTGGGTTTTTTTGGGGTTTTTTGGGGTTTTTTTGTGGGTTTTTTTGTGGGGTTTTTTTTGGTTTTGTTTTTGTTTGGGTTTTTTACGGTTTTTTGGGGGTTTTTTTGTGGGTTTTTTTTGTTGTTTTTTTTGTTTTTTGGGTTTTTTTGGGGGTTTTTTGGGGGTTTTTTTTTGTTGTTTTTTTTTGTTTTTTGGGTTTTTTGGGGGGTTTTTTGGGGTTTTTTTTTTGTTGTTGCTTTTTTTTGGTTTTTTTGGGTTTTTTTTTGGTTTTTTTTTCTTGTTTTTATTTATTTTTTTTTTAAATGCGATTTCCCGGCGATAATTTGGAAAAAACCGACGCCGAAATTGCCGGGGATCAATTAACGAGGCTCGTAATTAAATCATCATCGGAAAAAACAAAAAAAAAGCTCGGGTTTCCTCCTTCAGCTAATTAATTAATCCTAATTAATCCCAATTAATCCTAATTAATCAGCAGATGAGGAGCAGCTTCATTTCAACCTCCTCCACGATGGGAAAATCTCATTTTTAATGATTTTTTACTCCCCTTCCTCATTAAAATCTGATTTTTTTCCCCCTAAAATCACTGAATTCCATAAATGTTCATCCAGGAATTATCGAATTAAAATGAAATTATTTGGAATTTCCAAGTCACAGCTCATGAATTAACTCCTATCAAATTTCTCATTAATAATCTCATTTTTAATGATTTTTTTTTTCTAAAAATTCTAATATTAAAATCTGCAGCCACTCAATTCCATCAATGTTCATCCAGGAATTATCGAATTAAAATGAAATTATTTGGAATTTTCAAGTCACAGCTCACAAATTAACTCCTATCAAATTTCTCATTAATAATCTCATTTTTAATGATTTTTTTGCTCCCCTGCCTCGATAAAATCTGATTTTTCTCCCCTAAAATCACTGAATTCCATAAATGTTCATCCAGGAATTATCGAATTAAAATGAAATTATTTGGAATTTCCAAACCACAGCTCATGAATTAACTCCTATCAAATTTCTCATTAATAATCTCATTTTTAATGATTTTTTTTTCTAAAAATTCTAATTGTAAAATCTGCAGCCACTCAATTCCATAAATGTTCATCCAGGAATTATCGAATTAAAATGAAATTATTTGGAATTTCCAAACCACAGCTCATGAATTCATTAATTAATTCCTATCAAATTTCTCATTAATAATCTCATTTTTAATGATTTTTTTGCTCTCCTGCCTCGATAAAATCTGATTTTTTTTCCCCTAAAATCACTGAATTCCATCAATGTTCATCCAGGAATTATCGAATTAAAATGAAATTATTTGGAATTTCCAAACCAGAGCTCATGAATTCATTTCTATCAAATTTCTCATTAATAATCTCATTTTTAATGATTTTTTTTTCCTAAAAAGTCTAATTGTAAAATCAATTCCATCAATGTTCACAAAATAAATTGAAATTATTTGGAATTTCCACGCCATGACCATTGGGAGAGCACTCAGGGTTTATAAATGAGATTAAAATATATTTTTTATGGGTGATTTTAAGATTAAAATATATTTTTTTATGGATGATTTAAAAATAAAAATAAAATAAAATGAAAATATTAAAATAATTTGATTATTAAAATTTTCCTTCCTCACTAAGAATTGCTGGGTAAGTTTAGGGTGGTGAAATATTGGGATTTTTTTAATTAAAATTTTTAATTTTTTTTTTGAATTTAAAATTCTAAATTTTATTGGATTTTTAAAATTTTTTAATTTTTTTCATTTTTTCCTCACCCAGGGCTTTCCATGTCCGGAGTGGGAAAATCTTGGCAGTGAAGGTAAAAAATTCCCCATTTATTTTCTTTTTTTTTTTGCTTTTTAAATTTTTTTTTCCAGTTTATGTGTAATAGAAATTAAATATTAAATATTGTATAGTAAATATTTGATATTATAGAATGTATATTTTAGTGTATTATACGTTTTATAGCATTTATTTTTTATTTTTTTATTTTTTATTTTTTTATTTTTAATTTTTAATTTTTTATTTTTTTATTTTTTTATTTTTTATATTTTTATTTTTTATTTTATATTTTTTATTTTTTATTTTTATTTTTTATTTTTTATTTTTATTTCATGCTATGAGGTGGATATTTTATATTTTATTATATATTAGATATTATATATTTTTTTGTATTTTCTGCACTTTATTTTCTACATTTTATGTTTTATATTTTTTATATCATACCCTATATTTTGATATTTTTAATTGTATAGTATATATTATATATTTTTATTTTATATTTTATTTTTTTATTGTATATTTTATATTTTATATTTTTTATTGTATATTTTATATTTTATATTTTGTATTTTGTATTCTATATTTTATATTTTATATTTTCTATTGTATATTTTATATTTTTAATTCTTAATTTTATATTTTAAATTTTATATTTTTTATTTTATATTTTTTATTGTATATTTTGTATTTTATATTTTATATTTTTATTGTAGGTTATCTATTCTATATTTTATATTTTTATTTTATAGTATATGTAATAAAAATATATAGAAAAGAATATATTCTATAGTTTTATTTTATTATATACTATATATTTTATATTTTATATTTTTACTATATATTCTATAAGTTTTATCTATTTATTATATACTATATATTTTATATTTTATATTTTTATTATATATTCTATATTTTATGTTTCATTGCCTATTGTATATTCTATATTTTATATCTTTAATCTATATCCTATATTTTATATTTTTATTCTATATTCCATATTTTATATATTTTATTTTATATTATAAATGGCATATTTTCGGCAAATAACACATTTCACCTTTTATATTAAATATTGTACCATGTCTATTATATATTATAAATAATTTATAACAATTTATCATTTAAATTCAATTAATAATAATTGATATAAAATATCAATAATTGGGATGGAGCCGGGAGAGAACTGGGAATGTTCCCATGGAAAAATGCAGGGAATGATCAGAGCCCCTAAAGGGGATCCAGGAGAGGGATTTGGGGTTTGGGATTTGGGATTTGGGGTTTGGGATTTTGGGATATTGGGATTTTGGAATATTGGGACATTGGGACATTGGGATATTGGGATATTGGGACATTGGGACATTGGGATATTGGGATATTGGGACATTGGGGTATTGGGATATTGGGATTTGGGACATTGGGATATTGGGACATTGGGATATTGGGATATTGGGACATTGGGACATTGGGACATTGGGACATTGGGACATTGGGATTTGGGACATTGGGACATTGGGACATTGGGATATTGGGACATTGGGATATTGGGACATTGGGACATTGGGATATTGGGACATTGGGACATTGGGACATTGGGACATTGGGACATTGGGATATTGGGACATTGGGACATTGGGACATTGGGATATTGGGACATTGGGACATTGGGACATTGGGACATTGGGACATTGGGATATTGGGATATTGGGACATTGGGACATTGGGACATTGGGACATTGGGACATTGGGACATTGGGATTTGGGACATTGGGACATTGGGACATTGGGACATTGGGATATTGGGACATTGGGACATTGGGATATTGGGACATTGGGACATTGGGACATTGGGGTATTGGGATATTGGGATTTGGGACATTGGGATATTGGGGTATTGGGGTATTGGGACATTGGGGCATTGGGATATTGGGATTTTGGGATTTGGGATATTGGGACATTGGGACATTGGGATATTGGGATATTGGGATATTGGGACATTGGGACTTTGGGATTTTGGGATGAGCTGGATCCAGGCTGGGAGAGCTGGGAATGTTCCCCTGGAGAAGGAAAAGGATCCAGGGAATCCTCAGAGCCCCTAAAGGGGATCCAGGAGAGGGATTTGGGATTTGGGGTTTGGGATTTGGGGTTTGGGATTTGGGGTTTGGGGTTTGGGATTTGGGGTTTGGGGTTTGGGATTTGGGGTTTGGGGTTTGGGATTTGGGATTTGGGGTTTGGGATTTGGGGTTTGGGGTTTGGGATTTGGGGTTTGGGATGGAGGGACAGCACACAGGGAATGGCTCCGAGTGGGAAATTGCAGATTTCGATGATTCTGGGCTGGAATTCCCTGGAAGGTCCCAGGGGTGGCACTGGCTGAGCTTTGATTTCCCACCTCAAATTATCAATCAATTAATCAATCACTCAATCAACCAACCAATCAATCAATCCATCAATTAATCAATCAATCAGTCAATTAATCAATCAATTAATCAATCAATCCTTCCATTTCCACCTCCTCCCTGCTCCAAGAATTTTTCCCTCCCATCCCTCTGTTCCCTGTGATCCCACAAAGGTCGTTATTGCGTGGATGAGGAATTTTAATTATTGTTAATTATTTTTGCCACGTCTCAGGTCATCCCCCTGGACATCACCCTGGAGCTGCAGAAACAAATCATGTCCGAGCTGGAAATCCTCTACAAGGTCCTTGGATTTTATCATTCCAATCCCATTTTTTCCTTCATTTTTTAATTTTTTTTTTATTTTTCTCATCAGCAGATTTAAAAACTTTTTATTTTGAATTTTTCCTCTATTTTTCCCCAGTGTGACTCCTCGTACATCATCGGGTTTTACGGCGCTTTTTTCGTGGAAAACAGGATTTCACTGTGCACGGAGTTCATGGATGGTGAGTGGGTTTTGATGGCTGAGTAATTAAATTAAATTTATTTTTTTAATTTTTTTTTTAGAATGAAATGCAATGACAAAACTAAAAAAAAAAAAAATGCCGGCAGTTAAAAAAAAAAAAAACCTGAGCAGGCTGAGATTGGGATTGAGGAAAATTCTGCATTTTTTCCTCTGCACTTTGATGGGAAATGTGAATGGAAAATAAATAAAGGATTGAGGAAAATTCTGCATTTTTCCTTTGCACTTTTGTGGGAATTGTGAATGGAAAAGAAATAAAAGGATTGAGGAAAATTCTGCATTTTTTCCTCTGCACTTTTATGGGAAATGTGAATGGAAAATAAATAAAGGATTGAGGAAAATTCTGCATTTTTTCCTCTGCACTTTTATGGGAAATGTGAATGGAAAATAAATGAAGGATTGAGGAAAATTCTGCATTTTTTCCTCTGCACTTTGATGGGAAATTTGAATGGAAAATAAATGAAGGATTGAGGAAAATTCTGCATTTTTCCTCTGCATTTTTATGGGAAATGTGAATGGAAAATAAATAAAGAATTGAGGAAAATTCTGCATTTTTCCTCTGCACTTTTATGGGAAATGTGAATGGAAAAGAAATAAAGAATTGAGGAAAATTCTGCATTTTTCCTCTGCAATTTATGGGAAATGTGAATGGAAAATAAATAAAGGATTGAGGAAAATTCTGCATTTTTCCTCTGCAATTTTATGGGAAATGTGAATGGAAAAGAAATAAAGAATTGAGGAAAATTCTGCATTTTTTCCTCTGCACTTTTATGGGAAATGTGAATGGAAAATAAATGAAGGATTGAGGAAAATTCTGCATTTTTCCTCTGCACTTTGATGGGAAATTTGAATTGAAAAGAAATAAAAGGATTGAGGAAAATTCTGCATTTTTCCTCTGCAATTTATGGGAAATGTGAATGGAAAATAAATGAAGGATTGAGGAAAATTCTGCATTTGGGAATTTGGGATATTCCAGGAGGAAAAGCAATGAATGAATTCTGCACCCCAAAATAATCCCCAAAATTTGAAATATGTCCCTTGGTTTGGGAATTTTGGGATTTTCCTGGAGATTTGGGAATTTGGGGATTTTCCTGCGGGAAAAACAGTGAATTCTGCACCCCAAAATCATCCCCAAAATTATAAATATGTGCCTTGGTTTGGGAATTTTGGGATTTTCCTGGAGATTTGGGAATTTTGGGATTTTCCTTGAGGAAAAGCAGTGAATTCTGTACCCCAAAATCATCCCCAAAATTATAAATATGTGCCTTGGTTTGGGAATTTTGGATTTTCCTGGAGATTTGGGAATTTTGGGATTTTTCTGCAGGAAAAGCAGTGAATTCTGCACCCAAAATAATCCCCAAAATTATAAATATGTGCCTTGGTTTGGGAATTTTGGGATTTTCCTGCAGGTTTGGGAATTTTGGATTTTCTTGGAGTAAAAGCAGTGAATTCTGCACCCCAAAATAATCCCTAAAATTATAAAAAATGTCCCTTGGTTTGGGAATTTTGGGATTTTCCTGCAGGTTTGGGAATTTTGGATTTTCTTGGAGTAAAATCAGTGAATTCTGCATCAAAATAATCCCTAAAATTATAAATATGTGCCTTGGTTTGGGAATTTTGGGATTTTTCTGCAGGAAAAGCAATGAGTGAATTCTGTGCCCCAAAATAATCCCCAAAATTAGAAATATGTGCCTTGGTTTGGGAACTTTGGGATTTTCCTGCAGGAAAATTTTCTTTTTTTTTTTTTTTTTTTTTTTAATCCCCAGGAGATTTTTCCACGGATTTTGGAATTCTTGAATGTGATGGATAAATAGAAAAATAGAGAAATAGAGAAATAGAAAAATAGAGAAATAGAAAAATAGAAAAAT
The DNA here is from genome assembly GCA_037013685.1 of Acridotheres tristis. Taxonomy (NCBI): domain Eukaryota; kingdom Metazoa; phylum Chordata; class Aves; order Passeriformes; family Sturnidae; genus Acridotheres; species Acridotheres tristis. The sequence goes on along the minus strand of CM072897.1, from coordinate 1,502,092 downwards.
AGATAAATAGAAAAATAGAAAAATAGAGAAATAGGTAAATAGAGAAATAAATAGAAAAATAGGTAAATAGGTAAATAGATAAATGGGTACATGGATTAATTAAAAAGTAGAAAAATAAATATATAAATAGAGAAATACAGAAATAAATGGATAAATAGAGAAATAAAGAAATAAATAGGTAAATAGATAAATAGGTGCATAGATTAATTAAAAAATTTAAAAATAAATATATAAATAGAGAAATACAGAAATAAATGGATAAATAGAGAAATAAAGAAATAAATAGGTAAATAGATAAATAGGTGCATAGATTAATTAAAAAATAAATAAATATATAAATAGATAAATAAATAAATAGAGAAATAAATAGATAAATAAATAGGTAAATAGAGAAATAAGTAAATAAGTAAATAAGTAAATAGATAAATAGATAAATGAATAGGTAAATAGATAGATAAATAAATAAATAAATAAATAGGTAAATAGATAAATAAATAAATAGATAATTAAATAGATAAATAAATAGGTAAATAAATAAATAGATAAATAGATAAATAAATAGATAAATAGATAAATAAATAGATAAATAGATAAATAAATAGGTAAATAGATAAATAAATAAATAGATAAATAGATAAATAAATAGATAATTAAACAGATAAATAGATAAATGGATAAATAAATAAATAAATAGATAAATAAATAGGTAAATAGATAAATAAATAGATAAATAAATAGATAAATAGATAAATAAATAGATAATTAAACAGATAAATAGATAAATGGATAAATAAATAAATAAATAGATAAATAAATAGGTAAATAGATAAATAAATAAATAGATAAATAAATAGATAAATAGATAAATAAATAGATAATTAAATAGATAAATAGATAAATGGATAAATAAATAAATAAATAAATAGATAAATAGAGAAATTAATAAATAGCTAAATCAATAGATAAATTTCTCACATTTTCTGGCTGCTGTTCTCTGAGTCTGAGGGGCACAAAGAAAAAAAAAATTCAGGTTTGGGTCAAAGGGAGCCCTGAGAGCTGCTCTGCCTTTGGGGAGGTTTTATTTTTATTTTATTTTATTTTATTTTGATTTTATTTTTGATTTTTTATTTTATTGTTTTATTTTATTTTTATTTTTATTTTATTTTTGATTTTTATTTTATTTTTATTTTTCTTTTATTTTTTATTTTATTATTTTATTTTTTATTTTTTTATTATTTTATTTTATTTTTATTTTATTTTTATTTTATTTTTGATTTGTATTTTATTTTTATTTTTGTTTTTATTCCTGCAGGAGGATCCCTGGATGTTTATAGGAAAATCCCAGAGCACGTTCTTGGCAGGATAGCAGTGGCTGTGAGTATTTTATTTATTTTTTATTTTTATTTTTTATTTTTTATTTTTTATTTAAATCTGTCTTTTCTTGGTAGGATAGCAGTGGCTGTGAGTACTTTTACTTTTTATTTTTTATTTTTTATTTTTATTTTTATTTTTGTTTTTTATTTTATTTTTAATCTGTTTTTTCTTGGAAGGATAGCAATGGCTGTGAGTACTTTTATTTATTTTTATTTTTTATTTTTTATTTATTTTTTTAATCTGTTTTTTCTTGGAAGGATAGTGGCTGTGAGTACTTTTATTTTTTTTTTTTTGTATTTTTTATTTTTTATTTTTTATTTTTTATTTAAATCTGTTTTTTCTTGGATAGCAGTGGCTGTATTTTATTTTTGATTTTTGATTTTTGTTTTTTTATTTTTTATTTTTTTAAAATCTTTTTTCTTGGAGGGATAGCAATGGCTGTAAGGGCTTTTTTTTATTTATTTATTTATTTATATATTTTTTAATCTGTTTTTTTCGTGGTGAGTATGAAAGAATTTAGGATTTTTTTTTTTTTTTTTTGGTGCAGAACATAAAATGATAAAATAAAATAATAAATAATAAAAAATAAAATAATAAAATGGGATGAAGGAATGGAATTCCAGCAATTTGGAATCAGGAGCCAAACCCAGATTGTCCATGAGGGATAAAAATAAAAAAACCCCAAAATCTCCCATCCCAAATTCCTCCCTTTTCCCTGCCTGAAATTCCTTTTTTCCTTTTATTTAAATCTTAATTTTAATTATTTTTTCCAGCTCCTTCCTGTCCCCTGCTGCTCCCAACTGTGCCCAGGGATTTGGGATTTGGGGTTTGGGATATTGGGATATTGGGACATTGGGATATTGGGACATTGGGACATTGGGATATTGGGACATTGGGACATTGGGACATTGGGACATTGGGATATTGGGATATTGGGACATTGGGACATTGGGATTGGGACATTGGGATATTGGGACATTGGGACATTGGGACATTGGGATATTGGGACATTGGGATATTGGGACATTGAGACATTGGGACATTGGGATATTGGGACATTGGGACATTGGGACATTGGGATATTGGGACATTGGGATATTGGGACATTGGGACATTGGGACATTGGGATATTGGGACATTGGGACATTGGGACATTGGGATATTGGGACATTGGGACATTGGGACATTGGGACATTGGGATATTGGGACATTGGGATATTGGGATTTGGGACATTGGGACATTGGGACATTGGGATATTGGGATTTGGGACATTGGGACATTGGGACATTGGGATATTGGGATATTGGACATTGGGACATTGGGACATTGGGACATTGGGATATTGGGATTTGGGACATTGGGACATTGGGACATTGGGATATTGGGACATTGGGATTTGGGATATTGGGACATTGGGACATTGGGATATTGGGACATTGGGACATTGGGACATTGGGACATTGGGACATTGGGATTTGGGATATTGGGACATTGGGACATTGGGATATTGGGACATTGGGACATTGGGACATTGGGACATTGGGATATTGGGACATTGGGACATTGGGACATTGGGATATTGGGATTTGGGACATTGGGACATTGGGACATTGGGATATTGGGACATTGGGATATTGGGATATTGGGACATTGGGACATTGGGACATTGGGATATTGGGACATTGGGATATTGGGATATTGGGACATTGGGACATTGGGACATTGGGACATTGGGACATTGGGATATTGGGACATTGGGATATTGGGATATTGGGACATTGGGACATTGGGCCATTGGGACATTGGGATATTGGGACATTGGGACATTGGGACATTGGGACATTGGGATTTGGGACATTGGGACATTGGGACATTGGGACATTGGGACATTGGGATATTGGGACATTGGGACATTGGGACATTGGGATATTGGGATATTGGGACATTGGGACATTGGGATTTGGGATATTGGGACATTGGGACATTGGGACATTGGGACATTGGGATATTGGGACATTGGGATATTGGGATATTGGGACATTGGGATATTGGGACATTGGGATATTGGGATATTGGGATATTGGGATATTGGGATATTGGGACATTGGGACATTGGGACATTGGGACATTGGGACATTGGGACATTGGGATATTGGGACATTGGGATATTGGGATATTGGGATATTGGGATATTGGGATATTGGGACATTGGGACATTGGGACATTGGGACATTGGGATATTGGGACATTGGGATATTGGGATATTGGGATATTGGGATATTGGGATATTGGGATATTGGGACATTGGGACATTGGGACATTGGGACATTGGGACATTGGGACATTGGGACATTGGGATATTGGGATATTGGGACATTGGGATATTGGGATATTGGGACATTGGGACATTGGGATATTGGGATATTGGGACATTGGGACATTGGGATATTGGGACATTGGGATATTGGGATATTGGGATATTGGGATATTGGGATATTGGGACATTGGGACATTGGGATATTGGGATATTGGGATATTGGGACATTGGGATTTGGGATATTGGGACATTGGGATATTGGGATATTGGGACATTGGGATTTGGGATATTGGGACATTGGGATATTGGGATATTGGGACATTGGGACATTGGGATTTGGGGTTTGGGGTTTGGGGTTTGGGATTTGGGTTTGGGGTTTGGGATAGGGAACAGCACACTGGGAATGGTTTCCTGTCCAGCCTGGCTTTGGCTCCCTAAAATTCCTCCCTAAAACTCATCCCAAAACTAATCCCTAAAACTCATCCCTAAAATTCCTCCCTCACCACCACTGAGTCCAAATCTTAATTTTAATTTTTATTTTAAATCTTTATTTAAAATTTTTATTTTAAATTTTTATTTTTAAATTTTTATTTTAAAATTTTATTTTGAATTTTTATTTTGAATTTTTAATTTTTATTTTAAATTTTTATTTTAAATTTTTTTTTCCCCTCACCCCCAGGTTGTGAAGGGCCTGACCTATTTGTGGAGCCTGAAGATTTTGCACAGAGGTGAGTGGGGATAATTTCTGATTTCTAATTAAATTTTAAAATTCAAATAAAATCTGCCCTGAGCCCAGGGGGGCCTTGTCAAATATTCTTATTTTTATTCTATTTATTATTTTTATTGTATTATTTTTATTGTATTCTTTTTATTTTATGCTATTTTTATTTAATTATTTTTATTTTTTATTATTTTAATTTATTTTATTATTTTAATTTATTTTATTATTTTAATTTTTTAAATTTTTATTTATTTTATTTTTTTATATTTTATTATTTTCTTTTTTTTTTTTAAATTTATTTTATTACTTATTTTATTTATTTTGACATTTTTATAGAACAGGACAAATCAGGAATTTCCAGGAATTCAAAAGATTCCAAACCAAACCGTTAATGAATTTAATTAATAAATTAATAAATCGATAAATTAATGAAGTGATAAATTAATAAATTGATAAATTAATAAATCCTTGCTGGATCATCTCAGCCGAACATAAAACCTATCAAACATTAAACAAATATAAAATATTAAACAGATATCAAACAATAAATAGATTTAAAACAATAAACTGATATAAAACAATAATCAGATATCAAACAATTAATAGATATCAAACAATAAACTGATATAAAACAATAATCAGATATCAAACAATAATCAGATATCAAACAATAAATAGGTATAAAACAATAAACTGATATAAAACAATAATCAGATGTCAAACATTAATCAGAAATCAAACATTAATCAGATATCAAACAATAAACTGATATAAATAAACAGATATAAACAATAATCAGATATCAAACATTAATCAGATATCAATAAACTGATATCAAACAATAATCAAACGATGAACTGATATCAAACAATAAATAGATATTAAACAATAATCAGATATTAAACATTAAACAGATATTAATCTATAAACTGACATCAATCAATAAACTGATATCAATCAATAAACCGATATTAATCAATAAACTGATATCAATTAATAATCAGATATTGATACACGGATATCAATCAATAAACTGATATCAAACAATAAACTGATATTAAACATTAAACAGAAATCAAACAATAAATAGATATAAACAATAAACTGATATTAAACAATAAACTGATATTAAACAATAAACTGATATAAATAAACAGATATAAACAATAATCAGATATCAAATAATAATCAGATATCAAACATTAATTATGGATTTGTGCTGCTGGAACCTTCCCCAGGCCCATTTTATCATTAATAAACACACCCAAAAATCCATTTTTTTCCATTTTTTTCCCATTTTTTCCCATTTTTGTGTGTTTTATGCTGCTGGAACCTTCCCCAGGCCGATTTTATCATGAATAAACACACCCAAAATTCCATTTTTTTTCCATTTTTTTCCATTTTTTTTGTGTTTTATGCTAATGGAACCTTCCCCAATCCCATTTTATCATTAATAAACACACCCAAAAATCCTTTTTTTTCCCATTTTTTCCATTTTTTCCCATTTTTTCCCATTTTTTGTGTTTTATGCTGCTGGCACCTTCCCCAGGCCAATTTTATCATTAATAAACACACCCAAAAATCAATTTTTTTCCATTTTTTTTCCTTTTTTTCCCATTTTTTCCCATTTTTTTGTGTTTTATGCTGCTGGAACCTTCCCCAGGCTGATTTTATCATGAATAAACACACCCAAAAATCCATTTTTTTCCATTTTTTCCCATTTTTTCCCATTTTTTTCCCATTTTTCCCCAATTTTTTTGTGTTTTATGCTGCTGGAACCTTCCCCAGGATGATTTTATCCTTAATAAACACACCCAAAATTCCATTTTTTCCCATTTTTTTCCCATTTTTTTCCATTTTTTTCCATTTTTTTTGTGTTTTATGCTGCTGGAACCTTCCACACAATGATTTTATCATTAATAAACACACCCAAAATCCATTTTTTTCCCATTTTTTCCCATTTTTTTCCCATTTTTTCCCATTTTTTAGTGTTTTATGCTGCTGGAACCTTTCCCAATCCGATTTTATCATGAATAAACACACCCAAAAATCCATTTTTTCCCATTTTTTCCCATTTTTGTGTGTTTTATGCTGCTGGAGCCTTCCACACAATGATTTTATCATTAATAAACACACCCAAAAATCCAATTTTTTTCCATTTTAGTGTTTTATGCTGCTGGAACCTTCCCCAGGACGATTTTATCATTAATAAACACACCCAAAATTCCATTTTTTTCCCATTTTTTCCCATTTTTTTTCCTTTTTTTCCCATTTTTCCCATTTTTGTGTGTTTTATGCTGCTGGAACCTTCCTCAATCCGATTTTATCATGAATAAACACACCCAAAAATCCATTTTTTTCCCATTTTTTTCCCATTTTTCCCATTTTTGTGTGTTTTATGCTGCTGGAACCTTCCCCAATCCCATTTTCCCGTCCCCTCCTCCCCATCCTTGCCATAATTCCATTTTTTCTTGACATTTCCTTGATTTTTCTGCCCCTTTGCCCCTTTCCTGCAGCACTTCAGCTTTTATTTCCAAAGCCAACAAATAATCGTGATCCCTGCCTTGAACTTTTCCCTTTCTTTATTTTCCTTTTTTTTTATTTTTTTATTTAAAAAAAAAAAAGAGTCAAGAGGCTTTTAAAGCATCTCAGCGCTTTGTTCGCTGTTTATTTTATTTTATTTTTATTTTATTTTATTTTTTTTTTTTCTGTGACACGAGGGTGAATTTTGCTTTTCAATGTGGGAAATAAAAAGTTGGAGCTCGGGGGGTTTTTTTTTTGTTGGATGGTGAGGAAAAAAAAGATTTGGGGGGTTTTTTCTTGTTTGTTTGTAGGGAGGTGAAATAAAAAAAATAAAAATTAATTATTAAAAATAAAAGTTAAAAAAAATAAAGTTTTAAGCCATTGAGTGAGGTGGGTGCTGAAATAAAAATTAAAAAAAAAATAAGATTTTAAGCCATTGAGTGAAATGGGTGATGAAATAAAAATAAAAAAAATTAAAAAAATAAAATTTAACCCATTGAGTGAAATGGGTGATGAAATAAAAAAATAAAAATGAAAAAAAATAAAATTTAACCCATTGAGTGAGGTGGGTGCTGAAATAAAAAAATAAAAATTAAAAAAAAATAATTTTAAGACATTGAGTGAGGTGGGTGCTGAAATTAAAAAATAAAAAAAATAAATAAAAAAAATTTTAACCCATTGAGTGAGGTGGGTGCTGAAATAAAAAATAAAAAAACAAAAAAAAATTTAAATTTTAACCCATTGAGGTGGGTGCTGAAATAAAAAATAATAATAATAAAAAAAATTTTGACCCATTGAGTGAGGTGGGTGCTGAAATAAAAATTAAAAAAAAATAAAATTTTAAGCCATTGAGTGAAATGGGGGATGAAATAAAAATAAAAAAAATTTAAAAAATAAAATTTAACCCATTGAGTGAGGTGGGTGCTGAAATAAAAATTAAAAAAAATAAATAAATAAAATTTTGACCCATTGAGTGAGGTGGGTGCTGAAATAAAAAATTAAAAAAAAAAATAAATAAAATTTTAGCCCATTGAGTGAGGTGGGTGCTGAAATTAAAAAAAAAAAAACCTAAAAAAAATTTAAATTTTAACCCATTGAGGTGGGTGCTGAAATAAAAAAAATAAATAAAATTTTGACCCATTGAGTGAGGTGGGTGCTGAAATAAAAAATAATAATAATAAAAAAAAATTTAACCCATTGAGTGAGGTGGGTGCTGAAATAAAAATGAAAAAAAAATAAAATTTTAAGCCATTGAGTGAGTTGGGTGCCGAAATAAAAAAAAAAAATTAAAAAAAATGAAATTTTAACCCATTGAGTGAGGTGGGTGCTGAAATAATTAATAAATAAATAAATAAATAAATGAATAAATAAATAAATAAATAAATAAACTTTTAACCCGTTGAGTGAGGTGGGTGCTGAAATAATTAATAAATAAATAAATGAATAAATAAATAAATAAATAAATAAACGTTTAACCCATTGAGAGAGGTGGGTGCTGAAATAATTAATAAATAAATAAATAAATAAATGAATAAATCAATAAATAAACTTTTAACCCGTTGAGTGAGGTGGGTGCTGAAATAATTAATAAATAAATAAATAAATAAATGAATAAATCAATAAATAAACTTTTAACCCGTTGAGTGAGGTGGTTCCTCTCCAGGCTGGGAACAAACTGGAATTTCAACATTCCCTGAATCCTGAAGAGAAAAATGTGCAGAATTCTCCGGATTTTCTCTTTTTCCTAAAAAATTATGGAGCCACATTTGAGCTGGAAATCCTGGAATTTATATATATATATATATATATATATTTATATATATAATATTTGTATATATATTTATAGTATCTGTATATATATCATATATTTATATATCTATTTGTGTGTATATATATATTTGTATATATATAATATTTCTGTATATATAATATATATAATATTTGGGTATATATATCTATAATATTTGTGTATATATATTTCTATATATATTTAATATTTGGATATATATCTATAATATGTATATATATATCATAAATTTATGTATATATTTGTGTATATATATGTATAATATTTGTGTATATATATAATATTTGGAGATATATATAATATTTGTATATATATAAAATATCTGTATATATATAATATATTTATATATAAATTTGTGTGCATATATATATTTGTATATATATAATATTTGTGTATATATATGTATAATATTTGTGTATATATATAATATTTGTATATATATATAATATTTGGATATATATCTATAATATCTGTATATATATATCATATATTTATATATATATATGTGTATATACATGTATAATATTTGTGTATATATATAATATTTGGAGATATATATAATATTTGTATTTATATCTATAATATCTATATATATATCATATTTATATATATATTTGTGTATATATATCTCTAATATTTGGATATATATCTATAATATCTATATATATAGCATATATTTATATATATATTTGTGTATATATATCTATTTGTATATATATAATATTTGTGTATATATATCTATAATATTTGTATATATATAATATTTGTATATATATATAATATTTGGATATATATCTATAATATCTGTATATATATATCATATATTTATATATATATGTGTATATATATCTATAATATTTGTGTATATATATAATATTTGGAGATATATATAATATTTGTATTTATATGTATAATATCTATATATATCTCATATATTTATATATATATTTGTGTATATATATCTATTTGTATATATATAATATTTGTGTATATATATCTATAATATTTGTATATATATAATATTTGGATATATATATATAATATTTGGATATATATCTATAATACCTGTATATATATATGATATTTGTATATATATGTGTATATATATAATATTTGTGTATATATATCCATAATATTTGTGTATATATATAATATTTGTATATATACATAGTTTTGTATATATATATAATATCTGTATATATGTCTATAATATCTGTATATATATATGATATTTGTATATATATATTTGTGTATATATATAATATTTGTATATGTAATATTTATATATATATGTAATACTTATATATATAACATTTGTGTATATATAATATTAATATATACATATAATATTTGTATATATATAATATTTGCATATATAATATTTGTATATATATAATATTTGCATATATAATATTTGTATATATATAATATTTGTATATATATCTATTATATTGTATATATCTAGTATTTATATATATAGTATTTGTCTATATAATAGTTGTATATATTTCTATAACATTTGTTTATATGTAATATTTGTATATATATAATATTATTATATATCTATAATATTTGGATATATATATAATATTTGTGTATATATAATATATGTATATATATTATTTGGATATATATGTAATATTTATATATATATAATATTTATATATAGGTAGTATTTATATATCTATAATATTTGTGTATATCTGTAATATTTGTGTATATCTATAATATTTGTATATATATTTAATATTTGTATATATACAATATTTGCATACATATATATATTTGTATATATATATAATACTTGCAAATATATATATTATTTGTGTATATATATATAATATTTGTGTATATCTATAATATTTGTATATATACAATATTTGCATACATATATATATTTGTATATATATATAATACTTGCAAATATATATAATATTTGTATATATATAATATTTGTGTATATATATAATATTTGTATATATGCAATATTTGCATACATATATATATATTTGTATATATATATATATAATACTTGCAAATATATATAATATTTGTGTATATATATAATATTTGTGTATATATATAATATTTGTATATATATATCTATAACATATATATATTTATATAAATTCCATATATATATATATATATAAATTCCATATATAAAAATCCATATGGAACACATATAAAAATCCATATGGAGCACATATAAAAATCCATTTATATTAAATATTAATGGGATTTTCTGTGTCCTGCAGCCTCCCCACCCCAGTTTTTGGGGCCGATATTTCCCATATTTATTTCCCATATTTATTTCCCATATTTATTTCCCATTTCCCATTTGGGGTTTCCTGGCCAGGCCTGGGCTGGGCTCTGGCTATTCCCAGCTGGGAATATTGGGAATATTTCTGCTAATTATCGATCCATTAATGAGGGCAAAGGCAATAATTGTGATTATTGGTCCCCCCAGATGTGAAACCCTCCAACATGTTGGTGAACACCCGGGGACAGGTGAAACTCTGTGACTTCGGGGTCAGCACCCAGGTAAAACACCTTTATTTGATTTGATTTGATTTCATTTGATTTCATTTCATTTTATTTCATTTTATTTTATTTTATTTTATCTTATTTTATTTTATTTTATTTTATTTTATTTCATTTTACTTTATTTTATTTTATTTATTTATTTCTTTTTAATTTTTTAAAATTTTTATTTTATTTCAGTTTGTTTTTTATTTTCAGTTTTATTTTATTTTTATTTTATTTTGGTTTTATTTTATTTTATTTATTTATTTTTAAATTTTTTTTAAATTTTTTTTTATTTTTATTAATTTTATTTTTTATTTTCAGTTTTATTTTTATTTTATTTTATTTTATTTTTATTTTATTTTATTTTATTAATTTATTTTTAATTTTTTTTAAATTGTTTTTAGTTTTTATTTTATTTCATTTTATTTTTTATTTTCAGTTTTATTTTATTTTTATTTTATTTTATTTTGTTTTTTATTTTATTTATTTATTTATTTTAAATTTTTTTAAATTTTTTTTTTATTTCATTTTATTTTTTATTTTCAGTTTTATTTTATTTTTATTTTATTTTATTTTGTTTTTTATTTTATTTTATTTTAGTTTATATTTTATTTTATTTTATTATTTTATTTTTTAATTTATTTTATTCTATATTTTATTTTATTTTTTTTTTTTATTTTTTATTTTATTATTTTTATGGTATTTTATTTTTATTTTATTTCATTTTATTTTTATTTTATTTTTTAAATTTTTTTCTTTTTTATTTTATTTTATTTTATTTTTTATTTCATTTTATTTATTTTTATTTCTTTATTTTTATTTTATTGTATATTTTTATTTTATTTCATTTTATTTTATTTTTATTTTATTTTATTAGTACATTTTATTTTATTTATTTTATTTATTTTATTTCATTTCTTTTTTTTTTTATTTTTTATTTTAAATCTTCCCCCCAAACCCCCCCCGTGGTATCAACCCCCCCTTTTCATTTTGAATTTTTCTTTTTCTTTTCCTCTCCCACTGATTTATTCCATTTATTCCATTTATTTCATTTTTTATCTATTTTTAATTTTTTTTGCCCCCACAAAAGGAAAGGGCAGAACCAGGGAATTCCCTGGGGAGCTCCACTGACCCTCCAGAATTAAAAAAAAAATTAAATTAAAATAAAATTAAAAAAAAAATAAAATTAATATTGGCAGCAACAATAGCATCGACCTTTACCAACGAGCCGCCGAAATTTAAATTAATTCCCATTTTTTGGGGCCTCCCCTGGAGGATTTCTTTTCTTTTCTTTTTATTTTCTTTTTATTTTAATTTTATTTTTAATTCTGAGTGAGCCAGGAGCTTTTGATTGGAATTCTCGGCTCCTTTTTCCTGCTATTATGGGATGGCAGCTTCTCTTCTCTTTTTTTTCTTTTTTTTTTTTAATGAATTATTCACATCTGACTGAAAAAAAAAAATAAAAAAAAAAACTTGCTCCTAATTCACTTTATTTTTTATTTTTTTTTTCCCTTTAATAATCGTTTTCCCCCCAAGCCCAGGAGAGATTGAATCAGATTAAAAAGGTCTTGGAGGATAAATTTTATATATTTATTTTTCGTTTTTATTTTATTTTATATTATTCTATTTTTCTATTTTATTTCTATTTTCTTTTATTTTATTTCTATTTTCTTTTATTTTCTTTTCTTTTATTTTACTTTATTTTATTTTTATTTTATTCTATTTTATTTTATTTTATTTTATTTTTTATTTTATTTTATTTTAATTTTTATTTTATTTATATTTTATTTTATATTTTATTTTATTTCTATTTTATTTCCATTTTATTTTTATTTTATTTTTTATTTTCTTTTATTTCTATTTTATTTCTATTTTATTTATATTTTATTTTGTTATATTTTATTTTATTTTGTTTTATTCTATTTTATTTTATTTTTATTTTATTTTATTTATATTTTATTTTATTTTATTTATATTTTTTCTTTTCTTTTCTTTTATTCTATTTTATTTTCTTTTATTCTATTTTATTTCTATTTTATTTCTATTTTATTTCCATTTTATTTCCATTTTATTTTTATTTTATTTTATTTTTATTTTATTTATTTATTTTATTATATTTTATTTATATTTTATTTATATTTTATTATATTTATATTTATATTTATATTTACGTTTATATCTATATTTACATTTATATTTATATTTATATTTATATTTATATCTATATCTATATTTGTATTTATATATATACTTATATTTATATCTATATCTATATTTATATTTATATTTATATTTACATTTACATTTATATTTACATTTATATTTACATTTACATTTATATTTATATTTACATTTATATTTACATTTACATTTATATTTACATTTATATCTATATTTATATTTACATTTACATTTACATTTATATTTACATTTATATCTATATTTATATTTACATTTACATTTATATTTACATTTATATTTACATTTACATTTATATTTATATTTATATTTACATTTATATTTATATTTACATTTATATTTACATTTATATTTACATTTACATTTATATTTACATTTATATTTACATTTATATTTATATTTATATTTACATTTACATTTATATTTACATTTATATTTATATTTATATTTATATTTATATTTACATTTACATTTATATTTACATTTATATTTATATCTATATTTACATTTATATTTATATCTATATTTATATTTACATTTATATTTATATTTACATTTACATTTACATTTATATTTACATTTGTATTTACATTTATATTTATATTTACATTTACATTTATATTTACGTTTATATTTACATTTGTATTTACATTTATATTTATATTTACATTTACATTTATATTTACGTTTATATTTACATTTACATTTACATTTATATTTACATTTACATTTACATTTATATTTATATTATTTATATTTATATTGATATTGTGTTTCCTCTCCCGTAGCTGGTGAATTCCATTGCCAAGACCTACGTGGGCACCAACGCCTACATGGCCGTGAGTGCAGCTCAAATCCCATTTTCTGTCCATTTTGGGTGGGTTTTGATGCCTTGAAACAAGTGGGAATAAAGGGAAATTTAAAAAAAAATAAATTTATTTTAATGTAGGATCCATCCCCAAAGTTCCATCTCCATTCTGGGGGATCAGCTCCAACTCCTGCTCAAAAATAGGATTAAAATTGGAAAAAAGTGAATTTTAAATGGATTTTTAGTTGGTTTTTGGAATAAAGAGACAATAAAAAACCAAAATTTTTTTAAATTTTAATGCAGGATCCATCCCAAACCCATCCCCAAAGTTCCATCTCCATTCTGGGGGATCAGCTCCACTCTGTGCTCAAAAATAGGATTAAAATTGGAAAAAAGTGAATTTTAAATGGATTTTTAGTTGGTTTTCCTGCCTTGTGACAAGTGGAATAAAGAGAAATTTTTAAAAAAAATTAATTTATTTTAATGTAGGATCCATCCCCAAAGTTCCATCTCCATTCTGGGGGATCAGCTCCAACTCCTGCTCAAAAAAGAGAATTAAAATTGGAAAAATTGAATTTTAAATGGATTTTTAGTTGGTTTTGATGCCTTGAAACAAGTGGGAATAAAGAGAAATTTAAAAAAAAAATAAATTTATTTTAATGTAGGATCCATCCCCAAAGTTCCCATCTCCATTCTGGGGGATCAGCTCCAACTCCTGCTCAAAAATAGGATTAAAATTGGAAAAAAGTGAATTTTAAATGGATTTTTAGTTGGTTTTTGATGCCCTGTGACAAGTGGGAATAAAGAGAAATTTAAAAAAAATAAATTTATTTTAATGCAGGATCCATTCCCAAAGTTCCATCTCCATTCTGGGGGATCAGCTCCAACTCCTGCTCAAAAAAGAGAATTAAAATTGGAAAAAAGGGAATTTTAAATGGATTTTTAGTCGGTTTAAATGTGAAAATAAAAATATTGGGAGGAATAATTTAAGATATGTAAAATATTTCCCATGGAAATGTGAAAATAAAAATAGTGGGATGAATAATTTTAATAATTTAAAATATTTCGCAAGGAAATGTGAAAAGAAAAATATTGGGAGAAAGAATTTTAAATATTTTCCATGGAAGTTTTAGGAAATTTTTAGGAAATTTCAGGAAATTTTTAGGAAATTTCAGGAAATTTTAGGAATTTTTTAGGAAATTTTAGGAATTTTTAGGAAATTTTCAGGAAATATTTAGGAAATTTTAGGAAATTTTTAGGAAATTTTAGGAATTTTTAGGAAATTTTCAGGAAATATTTAGGAAATTTTAGGAAATTTTAGGAAATTTTAGGAAATTTTAGGAAATTTTTAGGAAATTTCAGGAAATTTTAGGAAATTTTAGGAATTTTTTAGGAAATTTTAGGAAATTTAGGAAATTTCAGGAAATTTTAGGAAATTTCAGGAAATTTTAGGAAATTTTAGCAATTTTTTAGGAAATTTTAGGAAATTTTAGGAAATTTCAGGAAATTTTAGGAATTTTTAGGAAATTTCAGGAAATTTTTAGGAAATTTCAGGAAAATTTAGTAATTTTAGGGGAATTTTTAGGAAATTTTAGGAAATTTTAGTGATATTTTCAGGAAATTTTAGGGAATTTTAAAGGAAATTTTTAGGAAATTTCAGGAAATTTTAGGAAATTTTAGGAACTTTTTAGGAAATTTTAGGAATTTATCGGAAATTTTCAGGAAATATTTAGGAAATTTTAGGAAATTTTTAGGAAATTTTAGGAATTTTTAGGAAATTTTTAGGAAACTTCAGGAAATTTTTCGGAAATTTTCGGAATTTTTCTTCTTCCTTCCTTTTTTTTTTTCCCCCTTGGTTTCCTTTTTTTTCTTTTTTCCCCCTTTTTGTTTTTTCCTTTTGTTTTTCTTTTTTTCCCCTTTTTGTTTTTTCCTTTTTTTTTTCTTTTTTTCCCCTTTTTGTTTTTTCCTTTTGTTTTTCTTTTTTTCCCTTTATATTTTTTCCTTTTGTTTTTCTTTTTTTCCCCATTTTTGTTTTTTCCTTCTGTTTTTCTTTTTTTCCCTTTTTTCCCTTTTTTTTCCTTTCCCGCCTTCCCCCTCCTTCCCCCGCCGACCCCCCCGACAATTCCTGACCACTTGAAATTAACATTAATGAATTGTAATTAACATTAATTAATTGTAATTAACGGTAAT
Source organism: Acridotheres tristis (assembly GCA_037013685.1). Taxonomy (NCBI): domain Eukaryota; kingdom Metazoa; phylum Chordata; class Aves; order Passeriformes; family Sturnidae; genus Acridotheres; species Acridotheres tristis. The sequence continues at coordinate 1,485,623 of CM072897.1, read as the reverse complement.
TAATGTTTTCCCAGCCCGAGCGGATCTCGGGGGAGCAGTACGGGATCCACTCCGACGTCTGGAGCCTCGGCATCGCCTTCATGGAGGTCGGCCCCGCCCACTGCAATCCAATTTCATATCAAAATATCCCTTTTGATATCAAAAAAATCCCTTTTTTATTTCATTTCGGTTCATTTCAGTTCATTTTAGTTCATTTCGTTTTTTAGTTATTTCGTTTCGTTTTTATTTTGTTTCATTTCATTTTTTAATTTATTTCATTTTATTTGATTTTTTTTTATGTTATTTTATTTTATTTTTATTTTATTTCATTTTATTTCATTTCATTTCATTTTTTATTTATTTCGTTTCATTTCGTTTTTATTTTATTTCATTTCATTTTTTAATTTCTTTCATTTTATTTTGTTTTTTATTTTTTATTTTTTTCAATTTTATTTTATGTTATTTTATTTTATTTTTATTTATTTTATTTTATTTCATTTCGTTTCATTTTTTATTTATTTCGTTTCATTTTGTTTTTATTTCATTTCATTTTTTAATTTATTTCATTTTATTTGATTTTTTTTAATTTTATTTTATGTTATTTTATTTTATTTTTATTTATTTCATTTTATTTTATTTCATTTCATTTTTGATTTCTTTGATTATATTTTGTTTTTATTTTATTTCATTTTTAATTTATTTCATTTTATTTTTTTTAAATTTTATTTTATGTTATTTTATTTTATTTTTATTTTATTTTATTTCATTTCATTTCATTTTTTATTTATTTCATTTTATTTCGTTCTTATTTTATTTCATTTCATTTTTAATTTCTTTCATTTTATTTTTTGATTTTTTTTTTTTCAATTTTATGTTATTTTGTTTTATTTTTATTTATTTCATTTTATTTCATTTCGTTTCATTTTTTATTTATTTCGTTTCATTTTGTTTTTATATTTCATTTCATTTTTTAATTTCTTTCATTTTATTTTGTTTTTTATTTTTTATTTTTTTCAATTTTATTTTATGTTATTTTGTTTTATTTTTTATTTATTTTATTTCATTTCATTTCATTTTTTAATTTCTTTCATTTTATTTTGTTTTTATTTTATTTCATTTCAGTTTATTTTTTATTTATTTCATTTTATTTTGTTTTCATTTCATTTCATTTCATTTTTTATTTATTTCATTTTATTTCGTTCTTATTTTATTTCATTTCATTTTTTAATTTATTTCATTTTATTTTTTTTTGTATTTTATTTTATGTTATTTTACTTTATTTTTATTTATTTCCTTTTATTTCATTTCATTTTTTAATTTATTTCATTCTATTTTATCTTTTTTTTTTGGTTTTTTAAATTTTATTTTATTTTTATTTTATTTGGTTTTATTTTATTTTCTTTCATTTGATTTTTTATTTTATTATTTTATATCATTTCATTTATTTTTATTTTATTTCATTTATTTTCTGTTATTGGATGTTATTTTATTTCATTTATTGTATGTTATTAGTTGTTCCCGTGCCGTTGTTGTGTTTTATTTTTATTTTATTTTTATTTTTATTTTTTTTTTTTTTTTTTTTTTTTTTTTTTTTTTTTTTTTTTTTTTTTGTTTTATTTTTATTTTTATTTTTATTTTTATTTTTATTTTTATTTTCCAGCTGGCCCTCGGCAGGTTCCCGTACCCACAGGTGAGTCTGGACTGGATTCCGTTGTAATTTATTTTATTTTTTATTTTATTTTCTTTTGGTGTATTTTATTTTATGGTATTTTATTTATTTTATTGTATTTTATTTTAATTTTTTTGAATTATTTTATTTTATTTTTTATTTTGTATTTTATGGTATTTTCTTTATTTTATTGTATTTTATTTTAAATTTTTAAATTTTTTTATTTTATTTTTTATTTTTTATTTTGTTGTAATTAATTTTATTGTATTTTATTTATTTTATTGTATTTTATTTTAATTTTTTTGAATTTTTTTATTTTATTTTTTATTTTGGATTTTATGGTATTTTCTTTATTTTATTGTATTTTATTTCAATTTTTTTGAATTTTTTTATTTTATTTTTTTTATTTTGTTGTATTTTATTTTATGGTATTTTATTTATTTCATTGAATTTTGTTTTAATTTTTTAAATTTTTTTATTTTATTTTTTATTTTGTTTGATTTTATGGTATTTTCTTTATTTTATTGTATTTTATTTCAATTTTTTTGAATTTTTTTATTTTATTTTATTTTTTATTTTGTTGTATTTTATTTTATGGTATTTTATTTATTTCATTGTATTTTATTTTAATTTTTTAAATTTTTAAATTTTATTTTATTTTTTATTTTGTATTTTATTTTATGGTATTTTCTTTATTTTATTGTATTTTATTTTAATTTTTTAATTTTTTAATTTTATTTTTTATTTTATTGTATTTTATTTATTTCGTTGTATTTTATTTTAATTTTTTGAATTTTTAAATTTTATTTTTTATTTTGTTTTATTTTATATTTTGCTTTATATTTCATTTTATTTTACTTTCGTTTGTTTCATTTCTTATTTTATATTTTATTTTATTCTATTTTACTTTTATTTTTATTTTATTTTTTATTGTATTTCATTTTTTATTGCATTTTCTTTTATTTCTTATTGTATTGTATTGTATTGTATTGTATTTATTGTATTTTATTGTATTTTATTTTATTTTATTTTATTTTATTTATTTTTCTGGCTGTGGGTGTGCAGCTCCAATCGGGGGGGGCTGGAGACGGGAACGGGGGCCCTGGACCCCCAATTTTTACCCCAAAAAATTAAAAATAAAATTTAAAAATTAAAGTAAAATATAAAAAAAATATATGTATATATATATAATAACACAGCCCTGAAGGGGTGGGGAGGGGAAAGGGCCCCCCTGGACCTGCAATTATACCAAAAAAATTAAAAATTAAAAATTAAATTAAAAATTAAGTTTAAAAAAAAAAAAAAAATAAAAAATATATATATATATATAAAATAACACAGCCCTGAAGGGGTGGGGAGGGGAAAGACCCCCCTGGACTCGCAATTTATACCAAAAAAATTAAAAATAAAATTGAAAAATTAAATTAAAAAAATAAAAAAAAAAAAATTTAAAAAAAATAACACAGCCCTGAAGGGGTGGGGAGGGGAAAGGGCCCCCCTGGACCCGAATTTTATACCAAAAAAATTAAAACCTTAAACTTTAAACCACAAACCTTGAACCTTAAACTTTAAACTTCAGCCTATATAACCTGAACACGTCCTGGAGGGGTGGGGAACGATAAAGGGCCCCCCTGGACCTGCATTTTATACCAAAAATTAAAAATAAAATTAAAAAATTAAATTAAAAAAATTTAAAAATACATATATAATAACACAGTCCTTAAAGGCTTGAGAACGCTTAAAGGGCCCTCTGAACCTTAAATCTTAAACATTAAACTTTCAACTTTAAACCTTAAATCTTAAACATTAAACTTTAAACCTGAAACCTTAAACTTTAAACTTTAAACCTTAAATTTTAAACCTTGAAGGGGTGGGTAGGGAAAGGGCCCCCTTGAAACTTTAACCCTTACACCTTAAACTTTAAGCCTGAAACCTTAAACTTTAAACCTTGAACCTTAAACTTTAAACTTTAACCTTTAAACTTTAAACCTTAAACCCTTAAACCCTAAACCTTGAATTTTAAACATTAAACCTTAAACCTTAAATCTGAAACCTTTAAACTTTAACCTTTAAACCTTGAAACCTTGAACTTGAAACCTTGAACCTTAAACCATAAACCTGAAACTTTTAACCTTTAAACTTTAAACCACAAACCTTGAACCTTAAACTTTAAACCTTAAATCTTAAACATTAAACTTTAAACCTTAATCCTGAAACCTTTAAACCTTAAACCTTGAACCTGAAACTTTCAACTTTGAACCTTAAACTTTAAACCTTGAACTTGAAACTTGAAACTTTAACTCTTAAACCTTAAACCTTAAACCTGAAACCTTAAACTTTAAACCTGAAACCTTAAACTTTAAACCTGAAACCTTAAACTTTAAACCTTAAACCTTAAATTTTAAACCTTGAACTTGAAACTTGAAACTTTAACTCTTAAACCTTAAACTTTATCCTTAAACTTTAAGCCTGAAACCTTAAACTTTAAAACTTAAACCTTAAATTTTAAACTGTAACCTTAAACTTTAAACCTTGAACCTTAAACTTTAAACTTTAACCTTAAACTTTAAACCTTAAATCTTAAACATTAAAGTTTAAACCTTAAATCTGAAACCTTTAAACTTTAACCTTTAAACCTTGAAACCTTGAACTTGAAACCTTGAACCTTAAACCATAAACCTGAAACTTTTAACCTTTAAACTTTAAACCACAAACCTTGAACCTTAAACTTTAAACTTTAACCTTTAAACCTTAAACCCTTAAACCCTAAACCTTGAATTTTAAACCTTAAACCACAAACCTTAAACTTTAAACTTTAAACCTTAATTGAAATTAACTTAATGTGATTATTGAACTAATTATTGAATGAATGAAATTATTATTATTGAAATTAAATTTTAATTTTAATTTTTTAATTTTAAACCTTAAAGCTTAAACCTTAAACCTTAAAGCTTAAACCTTAAACATTAAACTTTAAACCTGAAACCTTAAACTTTAAACATTAAACTTTAAACCTTAAACATTAAACTTTAAACCTTAAACTTTAAACCTGAAACCTTAAACTTTAAACCTTAAACTTTAAACCTTAAACCTTAAACCTTAAACCTTAAACTTTAAACCTTAAACTTTAAACCTGAAACCTTAAACTTTAAACCTTAAATCTGAAACCTTTAAACCTTAAACTTTAAACCTTAAACCTTAAACTTTAAACCTTGAACCTTAAACCTTGAATTTTAAACCTTAAACCTTGAAACCTTAAGCCTGGAGCTGTGCTTAGTCAGGAGAGCCGAGGGAGGAGGGATTTGTGTGCCTGGGGAGGCTCAGGGGAGACCCCTCAGGAAAAAATCGAATTTATTGGGATTTTATCGTGGTGCAGGAGAGCTCAGGGGGCAGCTCCCACAGCTCCAGGTGTGCTCCAGGTGTGCTCCAATTGTTCTCTAATTATTATCCAGTTATTCTCCAATTATTCTCCAATTGTTCTCCAATTGTTCTCTAATTATTCTCTAATTATGATCCAATTATTCTCCAATTATTCTCCAATTGTTCTCCAATTGTTCTCTAATTATTCTCTAATTATTATCCAATTATTCTCCAATTATTCTCCAGTTGTTCTCCAGGTGTTCTCCAATTGTTCTCCAATTGTTCTCCAATTGTTCTCTGATTATTCTCTAATTATGATCCAATTATTCTCCAATTGTTCTCTAATTGTTCTCCAATTGTTCTCTAATTATTCTCCAATTATTCTCCAATTATTCTCCAGTTATTCTCCAATTGTTCTCCAATTATTCTCCAATTATTCTCCAATTGTTCTCTAATTATTATCCAATTATTCTCCAATTATTCTCCAATTATTCTCCAATTGTTCTCCAATTGTTCTCCAATTATTCTGTACAATTATTCCCCCAATTATTCCCCACAATTGTTCTCCAGTTGTTCTCAGCAATTGTTCTCCAATTATTCTTTATAATTATTCTTTACAATTATTCTGTACAATTATTCTTTACAATTATTCCCCACAATTGTTCTCCAGTTGTTCTCAGAAATTGTTCTCAGTAACTGCTCTCCAGTTATTCTCAGCAATTATTCTCCAGTTGTTCTCCAGCTGTTCTCCACAATTGTTCTCTAATTATTCTCCAATTGTTCTCTAATTATTCTCCAATTGTTCTCCAACTGTTCCCCACAATTTTTCTCCACAATTGTTCTCAAATTTTTCTCCAGTTCTCCCCCCTCTTTTTTTTTCGTTTCTACCTACTTCTACAATTGTTCTCCAGTTGTTCTCCACAGTTTTTCTCCAGTTGTTCTCAGCAGTTGTTCTCAGTCATTGTTCTCTAATTATTCTCAGTAATTGTTCTCTAATTATTCTCAGTAATTGCTCTCCAATTGTTCTCCACAATTGCTCTCCAGTTATTCTGTACAATTATTCTCTACAATTATTCTCCACAATTGTTCCCCAGTTGTTCTCAGCAATTTTTATCCAGTTTTTCTCCACAACTGTTCTCCAGTTGTTCTCAGCAATTGTTCTCCAGTTGTTCTCCCACAATTGTTCTCAGCAATTCTTCTCCCAGTTGTTCTCAGTAATTGTTCTCTAATTATTCTCAGCAATTGTTCCCCAATTATTCTCCAATTATTCTCCACAATTTTTCTCAGCAATTGTTCTCCAATTATTCTCTCCAATTGTTCTCTCCAATTGTTCTCCACAATTGTTCTCCAGTTGTTCCCCAGTTGTTCTCCAGTTGTTCTCCAGTTGTTCTCCAGTTCTTCTCCACAATTGTTCTCAGCAATGGTTCTCCCACAATTGTTCTCCAATTTTTCTCTCCAATTTTTCTCCACAATTGTTCCCCAGTTGTTCCCAGCTGTTCCCCAGCTGTTCCCAGTTGTTCCCAATTGTTCCCCAGTTGTTCCCAGCTGTTCCCCAGCTGTTCCCAGTTGTTCCCCAGTTGTTCCCAGTTGTTCCCCAGTTGTTCCCAGCTGTTCCCCAGTTGTTCCCAGTTGTTCCCCAGTTGTTCCCCAGTTGTTCCCAGCTGTTCCCCAGCTGTTCCCCAGCTGTTCCCCAGTTGTTCCCAGTTGTTCCCAGTTGTTCCCCAGTTGTTCCCAGCTGTTCCCCAGCTGTTCCCAGTTGTTCCCAGTTGTTCCCCAGTTGTTCCCCAGCTGTTCCCAGTCGTTCCCCAGCTGTTCCCAGTTGTTCCCAGCTGTTCCCAGTTATCCCAGCAGTTCCCGCCCCTCAGAGCAGCAGGAGAAGGGCAGGCCCGGCACTCCAACCCTGATTTTAGGAGCCGAGGGAAATTATTTTTCACCAAACGAGGGCTGAGTTCCAGGAGCCAAAGGTGCCGTTGTGCCCTGATAGAAAAGGGGGAGGAATATCCAAATATTCTCCTGCCCCCGGGGGCTTCACCCCCATCCCACCATTCCTCTGCAATTCCAGCACGAGCCTCAGATCTGTTTTACAGTTTAGCACCAAATCGCAATTGCTGGCGTTTGCTGCAAGAAACCAAAGCACCAAAGCGGCCAGAAACGGAGAAAGAATCTCAAACCCCCGGAATATTTGGGTTTTTTTTTGTTTTTTTGTTGGGATTCTGCTCTGGATGTTCCCTGGGCATGCCCAGGTTGGATACCCCAGTTTTTCTGTTTTCCAGGATTTTTTTGTTGGGATTCTGCTCTGGATGTTCCCTGGGCATGCCCAGGTTGGAGACCTCGGGGTTTTTTTTTTGTTTTGTTTTCCTGGGTTTTTTTTTGTTGGAATTCTGCTCTGGATGTTCCCTGGGGATGCCCAGGTTGGAGGGACGATGGGTTTGATGTTCTTTCTCTCAAGAAATCAAAGCATCAAACCAGCCAGAAACGGAGAAAGAATCTCAAACCCCCTGAATATTTTGGTTTTTCCTGGATTTTTTTTTTTTTTTTTTGGTTGGGATTTTGCTCTGGATGTTCCCTGGGCATGCCCAGGTTGGAGACCTCAGTTCTTTAGATTTTCCTGGAATTTTTTGTTGGGATTCTGCTCTGGATGTTCCCTGGGCATGCCCAGGTTGGAGGGGTGGTGGCTCTGATTTTTTTTTTCTATTTCCAGGCTGAACTCCCTGGTTTTTTTTTTGGTTTTCCTGGATTTTTTTTTGTTGGAATTCTGCTCTGGATGTTCCCTGGGGATGCCCAGGTTGGAGACCTCGGGGTTTTTTTGGTTTTCCTGGATTTTTTTTGTTGGAATTCTGCTCTGGATGTTCCCTGGGCATGCCCAGGTTGGAGGGATGATGGGTTTGATGTTCTTTCTCTATTTCCATACTGGATACCCCAATTCTTTTGGTTTTCCTGGATTTTTTTGTTGGAATTTTGCTCTGGATGTTCCCTGGGCATGCCCAGGTTGGAGACCTCGGGTTTTTTTTTTGGTTTTCCTGGATTTTTTTGTTGGAATTGTGCTCTGGATGTTCCCTGGGCATTCCCTGGTTGGACACCTCGTGGGTTTTTTTTTGTTTTCCTGGATTTTTTTGGTTGGGATTTTGCTCTGGATGTTCCCTGGGGATGCCCAGGTGGGAGACTTCGTTTTTTTTTGTTTTCCTGGATTTTTTTGTTGGAATTCTGCTCTGGATGTTCCCTGGGCATGCCCAGGTTGGACACCTCGTTTCTTTTGATTTTCCTGTAATTTTTTTGTTGGGATTCTGCTCTGGATGTTCCCTGGGCATGCCCAGGTTGGATACCCCAGGTTTTTTTTTTTATTTTTTTAATTTTTTTATTTATTTTTTTTTTTTCCCCTTATCCCTACTCCTGCTGACCAAAGGATTCGATGTCAGGGCGTTCTGGTTCTGCCCTGGTGCAGAATTTTTTGGCTGGGAGGAGTCAGAATTATTGTCATTATTGTCATTATTGTCATTATTGTCATTATTGTCACCACAATCCCCCAGCTGTGTGGGGCTTTCCGTGGCCACTGTGCTGAATTGTGCTGCTCAACTCTGGCCAGGAGATTTCTCTGACAAGTGGCTGCAGTTCAGTGGTGGATGAAATAATCTCTTCATAGAAATCTGTTCAGAGACCTCGGGGAAAAGGGATAATATGATTGTAAGAATATATTTAATATTAAGGTTGTTGTGAATTGTCTGGGTTTGTTTTTTTTTTTTATTTGGAAATAATTTTCTCTTTTTTTTTTTTTTTTTTCCCCTTTCATGTATGCTGGCAGTGATTGAGGTTTGCCATTTGCAAAAATCCCCCAGCTGGGGATGGGGAAGGGTGTTTAGAAAATGGGGAACAAATTAGAGGGGTCATTCTGGCTGCTTTGATTTCTTGAGAGGAAGAACATCAAACCCATCGTCCCTCCAACCTGGGAATCCCCAGGGAACATCCAGAGCAGAATCCCAAGAAAAAAAATCCAGGAAAACCAAAAAAAAAACCAGGGAGTTCAGCCTGGAAATAGAAAAATAAAATCAGAGCCATCACCCTCCAACCTGGGCATGCCCAGGGAACATCCAGAGCAGAATCCCAACCAAAAAAAAATCCAGGAAAACAAAAAAAAAAAAAAAAAAAAAAACCCCGAGGTCTCCAACCTGGGCATCCCCAGGGAACATCCAGAGCAGAATCCCAACAAAAAAAAATCCAGGAAAACAAAAAAAAAACCAGGGAGTTCAGCCTGGAAATAGAAAAAAAAAATCAGAGCCACCACCCCTCCAACCTGGGCATGCCCAGGGAACATCCAGAGCAGAATCCCAACAAAAAAAATCCAGGAAAAACCAAAATATTCAGGGGGTTTGAGATTCTTTCTCCGTTTCTGGCTGGTTTGATGCTTTGATTTCATGAGAGAAAGAACATCAAACCCATCGTCCCTCCAACCTGGGCATCCCCAGGGAACATCCAGAGCAGAATCCCAACAAAAAAAATCCTGGAAAACAGAAAAACTGGGGTATCCAACCTGGGCATGCCCAGGGAACATCCAGAGCAGAATCCCAACAAAAAAAAAAAAAAAAACCCAAATATTCCGGGGGTTTGAGATTCTTTCTCCGTTTCTGGCCGCTTTGATGCTTTGGTTTCTTGCAGCAAACGCCAGCAATTGCGATTTGGTGCTAAACTGTAAAACAGATCTGAGGCTCGTGCTGGAATTGCAGAGGAATGGTGGGATGGGGGTGAAGCCCCCGGGGGCAGGAGAATATTTGGATATTCCTCCCCCTTTTCTATCAGGGCACAACGGCACCTTTGGCTCCTGGAACTCAGCCCTCGTTTGGTGAAAAATAATTTCCCTCTGCTCCTAAAATCAGGGTTGGAGTGCCGGGCCTGCCCTTAAAAAAGATCACGACTGTGTGATTTGTTGGTAGATGGGTTTTTCTATTAAAAAAAGCAAAAAATAAATTAAAAAAAAAGAAAAAAAAATAAATTAAAGCCCCACTGAACGATGAGGAGCTGAGAAAAGCAGTATATATGTAAAGAGCAAATTTGCCAAGTGCTCTGGGAAGATCTAACCCCTGGGTCACCTGCAAATCTTTGCAAGCAGAGCTCCGGGGCAAATCCTAATTCCAGGGAGTAAAAAAATAAAGAAAAAAAAGAAGAAATTAAAGCTGGTGGCTCCTCCAAGTTACCCGGGGTGGATTGATTTGAGTTTTGCCTGATTGTTGAGAGGGGTGGGAGAGGATCTCCATGGAGACAGGAAAAGATCCTGATGCTCTTTTCCATAACCAGAGGCGTTCCATTAAATTGGGGACAGGGTTGGGGCGTTTTTAACGCAGCTTGTTGGAGGGGATGGGTTTAAAAAAAGAAAAAAATATTAAAAATAATAATAATTTAAAATTAGGAAAGGGTGTTTTGGAGGTTGTGCTTTGTGGAATGGTTAGCCCGGGTTGTGCTGGTGCTGCTGCTCGGGTTTATTGAGCATTGCTGCAGCAGGAGAATGCACAGGGACAGTCCAGAAATATCAGGTCAGAAATAAATGTCAGTACAGAAATATCAGACAGGTCAGAAATAAATATCAGTTCAGAAATAAATATCAGTTCAGAAATAAATATCAGTACAGAAATATCAAACAGTTCAGAAATAAATATCAGTTCAGAAATATCAGACAGCTCAGAAATAAATATCAGTTCAGAAATATCAAACAGTCCAGAAATAAATATCAGTTCAGAAATATCAAACAGTTCAGAAATAAATATCAGTTCAGAAATATCGAACAGCTCAGAAATAAATATCAGTTCAGAAATATAGAATAGTGCAGAAATACCAAACAGTTCAGAAATACTGAACAGTTCAGAAATATAAAACAGTCCAGAAATAAATACCAAACAATCCAGAAATATCAAACAGTTCAGAAATAAATATCAAACAGTTCAGAAATAAATACCAAACAATCCAGAAATATCAAACAGTTCAGAAATAAATACTGAACAGTTCAGAAATATAAAACAGTCCAGAAATAAATACCAAACAATCCAGAAATATCAAACAGTCCAGAAATAAATACCAAACAGTCCAGAAATATCAAACAGTTCAGAAATATAAAATAGTGCAGAAATATAAAATAGTGCAGAAATACCAAACAGTTCAGAAATATAAAATCCAGAAATACCAAACAGTCCAGAAATACCAGACAGTTCAGAAATAAATATCAGTTCAGAAATATCAAACAGTCCAGAAATATCAAACAGTTCATAAATATCAAACAGTCCAGAAATAAATATCAAACAGTTCAGAAATATAAAACAGTTCAGAAATATAAAATAGTGCAGAAATACCAAACAGTCCAGAAATATCGAACAATCCAGAAATATAAAACAGTTCAGAAATAAATATCGAACAGTTCAGAAATATAAAATAGTGCAGAAATATAAAATAATGCAGAAATATAAAACAGTCCAGAAATATAAAACAGTTCAGAAATATGAAACAATCCAGAAATAAATACCAAACAGTCCAGAAATATGAAACAATCCAGAAATATCAAACAATCCAGAAAGACCAAACAGTTCAGAAATATCAAACAGTTCAGAAATATCAAACAGTCCAGAAGTAAATACCAAACAGTCCAGAAATATCAAACAGTTCAGAAATATAAAATAGTGCAAAAATATAAAATAGTGCAGAAATATAAAATCCAGAAATATCAGTCCAGAAATATCAAACAGTTCAGAAATATCAAACAGTCCAGAAATATAAAACAGTCCAGAAATATCAAACAGTTCAGAAATATAAAATAGTGCAGAAATACCAAACAGTTCAGAAATACCAAACAGTTCAGAAATAAATATCAAACAGTCCAGAAATATAAAACAGTGCAGAAATATAAAATAATAGTGCAGAAATATAAAATAGTGCAGAAATATAAAACAGTGCAGAAATATAAAATAGTGCAGAAATATGAAATAATAGTGCAGAAATATAAAATAGTTCAGAAATATGAAATAGTTCAGAAATATGAAATAATAGTGCAGAAATATAAAATAGTGCAGAAATATAAAACAGTGCAGAAATATAAAATAGTGCAGAAATATGAAATAGTGCAGAAATATAAAACAGTGCAGAAATATGAAATAATAGTGCAGAAATATGAAATAATAGTGCAGAAATATGAAATAATATTGCAGAAATATAAAATAGTTCAGAAATATGAAATATTGCAGAGATATGAACTAACAGTGCAGCTGATGGTGCAGGCTGGGGCTCAGGGAGGGCTCAGGGATGTCCTGGGCAGGTGACAGGATTTGTCGGGAATGCTGGGCTGGTTTCCTTGGGAAGGGTTCAAAGCTGAGCTCGGTTCCAGCCCTGCCCTGGCAGGAGCAGCTCCCCCATCCCGGGGGCTCCAGCCCCCCCCGGGCATCCCAGAGATCCTGGGGCGGCCCCAGCAAATCTGGGAATTGCAGCCCGGCCGGGAATTCTGCCCCAAATCATCCAAATCTGCGATGGAATCTCGGAGCCATTCCCTGTGTGCTGTCCTTCCATCCCAAACCCCAAATCCCAAACCCCAAACCCCAAATCCCAAACCCCAAATCCCAAACCCCAAATCCCAAATCCCAAACCCCAAACCCCCAAATCCCAAACCCCAAATCCCAAACCCCAAACCCCAAATCCCAAACCCCAAACCCCAAACCCCAAACCCCAAACCCCAAATCCCAAACCCCAAATCCCAAACCCCAAACCCCAAATCCCAAACCCCAAACCCCAAACCCCAAATCCCAAACCCCAAATCCCAAACCCCAAACCCCAAACCCCAATCCCCAAATCCCAAACCCCAAATCCCAAACCCCAAATCCCTCTCCTGGATCCCCTTTAGGGGCTCTGAGGATTCCCTGGATCCTTTTCCCTTTTCCAGGAGAACATTCCCAGTTTTCCTTGGATCCTTTTCCAGGAGAACATTCCCAGTTTTCCTTGGATTTTTCCCTTTTCCAGGAGAACATTCCCAGTTTTCCTTGAATTTTTCCCTTTTCCGGGTGAACATTCCCAGTTTTCCTTTCCCTTTTCCAGGAGAACATTCCCAATTTTCCTTGGATTTTTCCCTTTTCCAGGAGAACATTCCCAGTTTTCCTTGGATTTTTCCCTTTTCCAGGAGAACATTCCCAGTTTTCCTTGGATTTTTCCCTTTTCCAGGAGAACATTCCCAGTTTTCCTTGAATTTTTCCCTTTTCCAGGAGAACATTCCCAGTTTTCCTTGGATTTTTCCCTTTTCCAGGAGAACATTCCCAGTTTTCCTTGGATTTTTCCCTTTTCCAGGAGAACATTCCCAGTTTTCCTTGGATTTTTCCCTTTTCCAGGAGAACATTCCCAGCTCTCCCTGGATCCTTTTCCAGGAGAACATTCCCAGTTTTCCTTGGATCCTTTCCCTTTTCCAGGAGAACATTCCCATTTTTCCTTGGATTTTTTTCCCTTTTCCAGGAGAGCATTCCCAGTTTTCCTTGGATTTTTCCCTTTTCCAGGAGAACATTCCCAGTTTTCCCTGGATCCTTTCCCTTTTCCAGGAGAACATTCCCAGCTCTCCCTGGATCCTTTTCCAGGAGAACATTCCCAGTTTTCCTTGGATTTTTCCCTTTTCCAGGAGAACATTCCCAGCTCTCCCTGGATTTTTCCTCAAACCTTTCCTCGAAGTTCCCAAATCCTCTCCCTCTTTTCTTTTCTCCCTCTTTTCTTTTCTCCCCGTTTAAAAAACACAAAACCACACCAAAATCCTCAACCCTCGGGGGTTTTTTTTTTTTGGGCGTAAAAACCAAATTTCGCATTTTTGGGGCTCCCTCAAGGCGAACCTTCCTCCCTAAAACCTCTCCCAGTAAATCCCAAAATCCTGGTTGGGTTTGGGATTGAGGGGAGGAGACAGAAACGAGGCAACATTTTACCAGGAGCCCCTTTTTTTTAAAAAAAAATAAAAAAAATTAAAAAAATTTTTAAAAAAGGAGTGTTTTGGTGCTGGGTGAAGCTTCCCCGGAACTGAGAGCAAGAGGTGAAAACCCCGCCCGTAAAAAAAAAAAAAAAATTTGAAATATTTCTGCGCTCACCTCTGGTTTGTGGTGCTGGAAACTGCCCCGGAAATGGGAGAAAAAAAAATAAAAAATAAAGAAATAAAAAATAATAAAAAAAAAAAAAAAAAGGTGAACAACGCGGTTTTAGCAATGAAAAATCTGCTTAATATCAAAAAATCCGGCCGAGTTGAAAGCTGGGCACGGTTGAGAAATGGGAGCGGGGAGAGGAGCAGCGATTTTCTGCCGGCTCGGGAGAAAGAGGGAAAAAAATAAAAAATCCATCAGAGTCCCGAGTTCTGTTTAATTGAGAGAATGAATCAGAAATTCAGGAAATTGATATTTGAAATTTTTGCCCCCTCCGGGATGGGATGAGATCGTAGCCCGTGACCCCCTCCCCAACCTCTTTGCCGTGATAAAATATTTTATTTTTGTTTTATTTTTTTTTTTTTTTTTTCGGGAAGGAGATGCGAGTGATGATCTGGTTGGATTAAAAAAAAAAAAACAAAAAAAAACCAAAAAACAAACCAAAAAAACCCCCCAAAAATTAAAAAAAAATTTAAAAAATAAACCCCAAAAAACCCCAAAAAATTAAATAAAAAAAAATTTAAAAAATAAACCCCCTAAAAAGAAACCCCAAAAAATAAATAAAAAATTTTAAAAATAAACCCCCTAAAAAAAAACCCCAAAAAACCCCCAAAAAATAAATAAAAAAATAATTTAAAAAATAAACCCCCTAAAAAAAAAACCCAAAAAAACCCCCAAAAAATAAATAAAAAAAAAATTTAAAAAATAAACCCCCTAAAAAAAAAAACCCAAAAAACCCCCAAAAATTAAAAAAAAAAAAAATTTAAAAAATAAACCCCCTAAAAAAAACCAAAAAACCCCAAAAAATAAAATAAAAAAAAATTTTAAAAATAAACCCCCTAAAAAAAACCCAAAAAACCCCAAAAAAAAAAAAAAAAAAAAAAAATTAAAAAATAAACCCCCTAAAAAAAAAACCAAAAAACCCCAAAAAATAAATAAAAAAAAAAAATTTAAAAAATAAACCCCCTTAAAAAAAAACCCAAAAAACCCCAAAAAATAAATAAAAAGAAAATTTAAAAAATAAACCCCCTAAAAAAAACCCCCCAAAAACCCCAAAAAATAAATTAAAAAAAAGATTTAAAAAATAAACCCCCTAAAAAAAACCCCCAAAAAATTAAATAAAAAAAAATTTAAAAAATAAACCCCCTAAAAAAAAACCCCCAAAAAACCCCAAAAAATTAAATAACAAAAAAAAATTTAAAAAATAAACCCCCTAAAAAAAAAACCCAAAAAACCCCAAAAAAGAAATAAAAAAAAAATTTTAAAAATAAACCCCCTAAAAAAAAACCCCAAAAAACCCCAAAAAATAAATAAAAAAAAATTAAAAAATAAACCCCCTAAAAAAAACCCAAAAAACCCCAAAAAATAAATTAAAAAAAAATTTAAAAAATAAACCCCCTAAAAAATAAACCCCCTAAAAAAACCCCAAAAAATAAATAAAAAAAAAAAAATAAAAAATAAACCCCCTAAAAAAAAAACCCAAAAAACCCCCAAAAATTAAATAAAAAAAAATTAAAAAATAAACCCCCTAAAAAAAAACCCCCAAAAAAATAAATAAAAAAAACAAATTTAAAAAATAAACCCCTAAAAAACAAAATAAAAAAAAAAATAAAAAAAAAAAAAAAGAAAAAAAAAAATAAAAAAAAAAAAAAAAAAAAAAAAAAAAATAAAAAAAAAAAGGTGTGGGGGGGGAAAAAGTGAGGGAATATTGTGTTATTTATGTGGAGGGGGTGTGGGGGGGGTGGGGGGGGGGGGAAAAGGGTCATGAAATCAAAATGTGGAAAAATCGCGATATCAAACATGGAATAATCATGAAATCAAAATGTGGAAAAATCGCGATATCAAACATGGAATAATCATGAAATCAAAATGTGGAAAAATCGCGATATCAAATATGGAAAAATCGCGATATCAAATATGGAATAGTCATGAAATCAAAATGTGGAAAAATCGCGATATCAAATATGGAATAGTCATGAAATCAAAATGTGGAAAAATCGCGATATCAAATATGGAATAGTCATGAAATCAAAATGTGGAAAAATCGCGATATCAAATATGGAATAGTCATGAAATCAAAATGTGGAATAGTCATTGTGAAAATTATGGAGTAATGATATCAAAATATGGAATAGTCGTGATATCAAAATATGGAGTAATGATATCAAAATATGGAGTAATGATATCAAAATATGGAATAATCATGATAGCAAAATATGGAATAGTCATTATGAAAATTATGGAGTAATGATATCAAAATATGGAATCATCACGATATAAAATAGGGAATAATCGTGATATCACAATATGGAATAATAATGATATCAAAATATGGAATAATAATGATATCAAAATATGGAATCATGATATCAAAATATGGAATTGTCATTATGAAAATATGGAGTAATGATATCAAAATATGGAATCATCACGATATAAAATAGGGAATAATCGTGATATCACAATATGGAATCATGATATCAAAATATGGAATAGTCATGATATCAAAATATGGAATAATCATTATTAAAATATGGAATAATGATATCAAAATATGGTATCATGATATCAAAATATGGAATAATGATATCAAAATATGGAATTGCCATGGTATCAAAATATGGAATCATGATATCGAAATATGGAATAATTATTTCAAAATATGGAGTAATGATATCAAAATATGGAATAATCTTTATATCACAATATGGAATCACGATATCAAATTATGGCATAGTCATGATATCAAATTATGGAATAATCATTATCAAAATATGGAATCATGATATCAAAATATGGTATCATGATATCAAAATATGGAATAATGATATCAAAATATGGAATTGCCATGATATCAAAATATGGAATCATGATATCAAAATATGGAATCATGATATCAAAATATGGAATCATGATATCAAAATATGGAATAATCATGATAGCAAAATATGGAATTTCCATTATATCAAAATATGGAATAATCACTATATCAAAATATGGAGTCACAATATCAAAATATGGAATCATGATATAAAAATATGGAATTGTCATGATATCAAAATAGGGAATAATCACGGTATCAAAATATGGAATAATCACGATATCAAAATATGGAATCCTGATATCAAAATATGGAATAATATCAAAATATTGAATCATTATATCAAAATATGGAATCATGATATCAAAATAGGGAATAATCACGGTATCAAAATATGGAATTGCCTTGATATCAAAATATGGAAAAATCATGGTATCTCAATATGGAATCATGGTATCAAAATATGGAATAATCATGATAGCAAAATATGGAATTTCCATGATATCAAAATATGGAATCGTGATATCAAAATATGGTGTCATGATATCAAAGGGGGGGGAAGCAGTTAATTAATCAATTAATTAATGAATTAATTAATGACACGCCCCCTCTCCCAGCCATTAGAAATGGGGGGCGTTGGAAATGGCTGCCAGGGCAGCGCCCCCAAAATTCCGAGTTTGTTTGTTTGTAACAAAAAACAAAAAACAAAAAACGACAAAACAAAATCCCCGCCCTGTTTCGGGGTTTGGGGTTTTTTGGGGTTTTTTGGGGTTTTTTTGGGGTTTTTTGGGGGTTTTTTGGGGGGGGGGGTTTGGGTTGTGGGGGGGTTTTTTGGGTTTTTTGGGGTTTTTTGGGGTTTTTTTGGGTTTTTGGGGGTTTTTTTTGGGATTTTGGGGGGTTTTTTTTGTTCTTTGGGGGGTTTTCGGGTTTCTTTGGGGGTTTTTGGGGGTTTTTTGGGGTTTTTTGGGGGGTTTTTTGGGGGTTTTTTGGGGGGATTTTTTGGTTTTGGGGGGGTTTTGGGGTTTTTTGGGCTTTTTTTGGGTTTTTTTTGTAGTTTTGGCATTCAAAGGAAGGCGGGTCAGGAGATTTTGTAGCTCTGTCGGTCCAAACCGTGCTTGGATTTATCTCCCCCCACCCCTCAAATTGTTCTGAAATTCAAAAAGAATCTGAAAAAAATTTTCCCTTTTCAGCCGAAAACGCCACAAACTTCACCAAACTTCCCCTGGAGAGCCCAGGGGAATTTAAAATAAAAAAATAAAATTAAAAATATTGGGGGAAAAGTGGAGTGTTAAAAGCTTTCCCGAGTAGACGCTTCAACCACATAATTAAAGTTTTCCTTCCCCCCCCCCAAAAAAAAAAAAATAAAAAACCTAAAAAAAAAATAAAAACGAAAAAAAAACTTAAAACTAAAAAAAAAAACCTAAAAAAAATAAAAACTAAAACTAAAAACAAAAAAAATAAAAACTAAAAAAAAAATAAAAACTAAAAAAAAAAACTAAAAAAAAAAACTAAAAAAAATAAAAACTAAAAAAAATTTAAAAACTAAAAAAAAATGAAAACTAAAAAAAAAAAAAAAACTAAAAAAAAAAAACTAAAAAAAATAAAAACTAAAAAAAAACCTAAAAAAATAAAAACTAAAAAAAAAAAACCTAAAAAAAATAAAAACTAAAAAAAAAAAAACTAAAAAAAAAAACTAAAAAAAAAAAAACCTAAAAAAAAATTAAAACTAAAATAAAAATAAAAAAAAAAAGGGGGAGGATTGCGAGCCGAGCCTGGCGCCGCTCCAAAACTCTCATTCCCGCCGATGATTTAATTTCAATTTTAAATAAATCGGTTTTTAATTTAAAAAAAGACGGAGCCTCGTACCATTAAAGCCGCTGATTGCCAACATTAAGCGCGACGTTGGCGATATAAAACATTATTTATATCCCCGCTCGCAAACAGCCTTTTGAAACGGATTATGGTTATTTTTTTTGGGTTTTTTTGTGGTTTTTTGTGTTTTTTTTTTCCTCTTCTAATACAACCTGGAGGCGACTAAAAAAATTCCCATTCTGCTGCCTCCCGCCTGTGAAATGAGAAGCGAGCGATTAACATTGGCGTGTTCTCATTATGGGAATGCTGTTAACACGTGCCCGCAAATTGCCACCAGCCACGAGATCCTTGCCGCCCCGCCACCGCAATGGGGCCCGGAGAGGCGTTTGATTATGACATGCTAATTACACAGTGGCTTTTCTTTCTTTCTTTTTTTTTTTGTTTTTTGGTCTTTTTTTTTTTTTTTTTTGTGTGTGTGTGTCTTTTTTTTTTTTTTTTTGGTGTCTTTTTTTTTTTTGTGTCTTTTTTTTGTGTCTTTTTTTTTTTTTTGTGTCTTTTTTTTGTGTCTTTTTTTTTTTTTTTTTGTGTCTTTTTTTTGTGTCTTTTTTTTTTTTTGTCTTTTTTTGTGTGTTTTTTTTTTTGGTGTCTTTCTTTTTTGTGTCTTTTTTTTGTGTGTGTCTTTTTTTTTGTGGCTTTTTTTGTGTCTTTTTCTTTTTTTTTGTGTCTTTTTTTTGTGTCTTTTTTTTGTGTGGCTTTCTCTTTTTTTTGTGGCTTTCTTTTTTTGTGTCTTTTTTTGTGTCTTTTTTTTGTGTCTTTCTTTTTTTGTGTCTTTTTTTTGTGTCTTTTTTTTGTGTTTTTCTTTTTTTTTTGGTGTCTTTCTTTTTTTTTTGTGTCTCTTTTTTTGTGTGTCTTTTTTTTTGTGTGTTTTTCTTTGGGTGTCTTTTTTTTGTGTGTCTTTCTTTTTTTTGTGTCTTTTTTTTGTGTCTTTCTTTTTGTGTCTTTTTTTTGTGTCTTTTTTTGTGTCTTTTTTTGTGTCTTTTTTTTTTTTTGTCTTTTTTTTGTGTCTTTTTGTGTGTCTTTCTTTTTTTTTGTGGCTTTCTCTTTTTTTTTGTGTTTTTTTTGTGTCTTTTTTTGTGTCTTTTTTTGTGTCTTTCTTTTTTTTGTGTGTCTTTCTTTTTTTTATGTCTTTTTTTGTGTCTTTTTTTTGTGTCTTTTTTTTTGTGTGTCTTTCTTTTTTTTTGTGTCTTTTTTTTGTGTCTTTTTTTGTGTCTTTTTTTGTGTCTTTTTTTTTTGGCCTTTTTTCTTTTTGTGTCTTTCTTTTGTGTCTTTTTTTTCGGTGGTTTTTTTTTGGCCTTTTTTGTTTTTGTGTCTTTTTTTGTGTCTTTTTTTTGTGTCTTTTTTTGTGTGTCTTTTTTTTGTTTTTTGTGTCTTTTTTTGGCCTTTTTTCTTTTTGTGTCTTTTTTTTGTGTCTTTCTTTTTTTGTGTGTGTGTCCTTTTTTTGTGTATTTTTTTTTTGTCTTTTTTTTGTGTCTTTTTTTTTGTGTCTTTTTTTTGTGTCTTTTTTTTTGGCCTTTTTTCTTTTTGTGTCTTTTTTTTGTGTCTTTCTTTTTTTGTGTATTTTTTTTTTGTGTCTTTTTTTGTGTCTTTTTTTTTTGGCCTTTTTTGGTTTTGTGTCTTTTTTTTGTGTATTTTTTTTTGTCTTTTTTTTTGTGTCTTTCTTTTTTTTGTGTGTGTGTGTGTGTCTTTTTTCTCTCCCCTCCAGATTCAGAAAAACCAAGGATCTTTAATGGTAAGCTTCACGAGTTCGGGGGATAAAAAAAAAAAAACTAAAAAAAATTAAAAAATAACAAAAAAAATTCACTTTTCTTTTTTCCCTGCTGGCTGCTCCCCCTGCACGCTCCAACGCCTGGTTTGAAATTTAGCAAATTACATTTTGAAGGAAATGCAAACCCTTAAGTGCCTCATTCGATCAGGCACCATTAGAAATAATAGAACATCCCACGTTTTGATAAGAGTTTGCTGATTCGCTGATTAATCTTGTTTTATTTTATTTTACATCCGTGATTTATTTTTGGTTGTTTTTTTTTTGTATTTTTTTTTCCCTTTCCCGCTCCGCTTTGAACTTATCTCACCGACACTTTTATTTTTTATTTTTATTTTTTTTAATTTTATTTTAATTTTTTTTTTCTCTCTTTTTTTCTCTCAGCCTCTGCAGTTGTTGCAGTGCATCGTTGATGAGGTGAGCCGTCGTTTTTTTTTTTTTTTTTGTGCTTTCACTCCTAAAGTCGGTGCTAATGGGCTGGAAAAGTTTATATTTTATTTCCTTTAATGAAGCTCCGTGCCCCAAAACATCCACACACACACACCAAGGCCTGGCCACTCTCTCTCGGCTGCTTGGCTGCTTCCAAAAATTAAAAAAAAAATAGAAAAAATGAAAAAAAAATTTAAAAAA
Source organism: Acridotheres tristis (assembly GCA_037013685.1). Classification (NCBI taxonomy): domain Eukaryota; kingdom Metazoa; phylum Chordata; class Aves; order Passeriformes; family Sturnidae; genus Acridotheres; species Acridotheres tristis. The sequence goes on along the minus strand of CM072897.1, from coordinate 1,464,402 downwards.
AATTTTTAAAAAATAAAAAAAAAATTTAAAAAAATTAAAAAAAAAAAATCGAGTTTATCCGGGGTTGGAGACTCTCACCTGGCTCTGCAGCTCGTCCCGGGAGAGAGGGGGAAAAAACAACAAAAAAAAAAAAAAAAAATCAGATGTTGATTGAATGTGTTCGGGGAGGTGTGGAGGAGCTAAAAATAAAATAAAATAAAATAAAAATAACATTTTCAGCAAAGAGGGGGGAAAAAAAGCAGCTGAGTGACACCTGAACGGGTCTGTCCTGTGAAAAACTGGGGTGCAGAAAATCCAGGTGTGGGCAGGAAATCCAGATGTGAACAGGAAATCCAGGTGTGAACAGGAAATCCAGGTGTGAACAGGAGATCCAGGTGTGGGCAGGAAATCCAGGTGTGAGCAGGAAATCCAGATGTGAACAGGAAATCCAGGTGTGAGCAGGAAATCCAGGTGTGAACAGGAAATCCAGATGTGAACAGGAGATCCAGATGTGAACAGGAGATCCAGGTGTGAACAGGAGATCCAGATGTGAGCAGGAAATCCAGATGTGAACAGGAAATCCAGGTGTGAGCAGGAAATCCAGGTGTGAACAGGAAATCCAGGTGTGAACAGGAAATCCAGGTGTGAACAGGAGATCCAGATGTGAACAGGAAATCCAGGTGTGAACAGGAAATCCAGGTGTGAACAGGAAATCCAGGTGTGAGCAGGAAATCCAGGTGTGAACAGGAAATCCAGATGTGAACAGGAGATCCAGATGTGAGCAGGAAATCCAGGTGTGAACAGGAAATCCAGGTGTGAGCAGGAAATCCAGGTGTGAACAGGAAATCCAGGTGTGAACAGGAAATCCAGATGTGAACAGGAAATCCAGATGTGAACAGGAAATCCAGGTGTGAACAGGAAATCCAGGTGTGAACAGGAGATCCAGATGTGAACAGGAAATCCAGGTGTGAACAGGAAATCCAGGTGTGAACAGGAAATCCAGGTGTGAGCAGGAAATCCAGGTGTGAACAGGAAATCCAGATGTGAACAGGAGATCCAGATGTGAACAGGAGATCCAGGTGTGAACAGGAGATCCAGGTGTGAACAGGAAATCCAGATGTGAACAGGAAATCCAGGTGTGAACAGGAGATCCAGATGTGAACAGGAAATCCAGGTGTGAACAGGAAATCCAGGTGTGAACAGGAGATCCAGATGTGAACAGGAAATCCAGATGTGAGCAGGAAATCCAGGTGTGAACAGGAAATCCAGGTGTGAACAGGAAATCCAGATGTGAACAGGAAATCCAGATGTGAACAGGAGATCCAGATGTGAACAGGAAATCCAGATGTGAACAGGAGATCCAGGTGTGAACAGGAAATCCAGGTGTGAACAGGAAATCCAGGTGTGAACAGGAAATCCAGATGTGAACAGGAGATCCAGATGTGAACAGGAGATCCAGGTGTGAACAGGAGATCCAGGTGTGAACAGGAGATCCAGATGTGAACAGGAAATCCAGGTGTGAACAGGAAATCCAGGTGTGAACAGGAAATCCAGGTGTGAGCAGGAAATCCAGGTGTGAACAGGAAATCCAGATGTGAACAGGAGATCCAGATGTGAACAGGAGATCCAGGTGTGAACAGGAGATCCAGGTGTGAACAGGAAATCCAGATGTGAACAGGAAATCCAGGTGTGAACAGGAGATCCAGATGTGAACAGGAAATCCAGGTGTGAACAGGAAATCCAGGTGTGAACAGGAGATCCAGATGTGAACAGGAAATCCAGATGTGAGCAGGAAATCCAGGTGTGAACAGGAAATCCAGGTGTGAACGGGAAATCCAGATGTGAACAGGAAATCCAGATGTGAACAGGAGATCCAGATGTGAACAGGAAATCCAGATGTGAACAGGAGATCCAGATGTGAACAGGAAATCCAGATGTGAACAGGAAATCCAGGTGTGAACAGGAAATCCAGGTGTGAGCAGGAAATCCAGGTGTGAACAGGAAATCCAGGTGTGAACAGGAAATCCAGGTGTGAGCAGGAAATCCAGGTGTGAGCAGGAAATCCAGATGTGAACAGGAAATCCAGGTGTGGGCAGGAAATCCAGGTGTGGTACAAAAACCGGAGAAACGTTCCCGAATCCTCGGGAAAAGTGAAAGGTTTGTTGTTTTTTGGGTTTTTTGGGTTTTTTGGGTTTTTTCCCTCCCTGGGAACAAAAAGCAGCTCCAAGCCCAGAGACCCCAAATCTCTTTATTGGTTTTATCTCCCCTCGGATCTTTCGTTTTTCGGGATTTTTTTTCCTGAGGTGATGCTGCTCATTAGGGAAAAAAACTGAAAAAAAATTAAAAAAATTAAAGATAGAATTACAATTAAAATTAAAATAGAAGTTTTATTTAAAGAGAAATTTGTGTGTAAAGAGAAGTTTTGTTTAAAGAGAAGATTTTGTTTAAAGAGAAGTTTTATTTAAAGAGAAGTTTTGTGTAAAGAGAAGTTTGTGTGTAAAGGGAAGTTTTATTTAAAGAGAAGTTTTGTTTAAAGAGAAGTTTTTGCTTAAAGAGAAGTTTTATGTAAAGAGAAGTTTTGTTTAAAGAGAAGATTTTGTTTAAAGAAATTTGTGTGCAAGGAGAAGTTTTATTTAAAGTTTGTGTGTAAAGAGAAGATTTTGTGTCAAGGGAAGTTTTGTTTCAAGAGAAGTTTTGTTCAAAGAGAAGTTTTATTTAAAGAGAAGTTTTTGTGTAAAGGACAGTTTGTGTGTAAAGAGAAGATTTTGTGTAAAGAGAAGTTTTGTTTCAAGAGAAATTTGTGTGTAAAAAGTTTTGTTTAAAGAGAAGTTTGTGTGTAAAGGGAAGATTTCGTGTCAAGGGAAGTTTTTGTTTAAAGAGAAGTTTTTGTTTCAAGAAAAGTTTGTGTGTAAAGAAGAATTTGTTTGTAAAGGGAAGTTTTATTTAAAGAGAAGTTTTGTGTAAAGAGAAATTTGTGTGCAAAAAGTTTTGTTTAAAGAGAATTTTGTGTGTAAAGGGAAGTTTTATTTAAAGAGAAGTTTTATTTAAAGAGAAGTTTTGTGTAAAGAGAAGATTTTGTTTAAAGAGAAGATTTTGTGTAAAGGGAAGTTTTATTTAAAGAGAAGTTGTGTGTAAAGAGAAGTTTTTGTTTCAAGAGAAGTTTGTGTGTAAAGAAAAATTTGTTTGTAAAGGGAAGTTTTGTGTAAAGAGAAGTTTATGTGCAAGGAGAAGTTTTATTTAAAGTTTGTGTGTAAAGAGAAGTTTTGTTTCAAGAGAAATTTGTGTGTAAAAAGTTTTGTTTAACGAGAAGTTTTGTTCAAAGAGAAGTTTTGTTTAAAGAGAAGCTTTTGTTTCAAGAGAAGTTTGTGTGTAAAGAGAAGATTTTGTGACAAGGGAAGTTTTGTTTCAAGAGAAGTTTGTGTGTAAAGAAGAATTTGTTTGTAAAGGGAAGTTTTGTTTAAAGAGAAGATTTTGTGTAAAGAGAAGTTTTTGTTTTAAGAGAAGTTTTGTTTCAAGAGAAATTTGTGTGTAAAGGGAAGTTTTTGTGCAAGGAGAAGATTTTGTGTAAAGAGAAGTTTTATGTAAAGAGAAGTTTTGTTTCAAGAGAAGTTTGTGTGTAAAAAGTTTTGTTTAAAGAGAATTTTGTGTGTAAAGGGAAGTTTGATTTAAAGAGAAGTTTTATTTAAAGAGAAGCTTGTGTGTAAAGAGAAGTTTTTGTTTCAAGAGAAGTTTGTGTGTAAAGAAAAATTTGTTTGTAAAGGGAAGTTTTGTGTAAAGAGAAGTTTATGTGCAAGGAGAAGTTTTATTTAAAGTTTGTGTGTAAAGAGAAGTTTTGTTTCAAGAGAAATTTGTGTGTAAAAAGTTTTGTTTAAAGAGAAGTTTTGTTCAAAGAGAAGTTTTGTTTAAAGAGAAGTTTTGTGTAAAGAGAAGTTTTTGTTTCAAGAGAAGTTTGTGTGTAAAGAAGAATTTGTTTGTAAAGGGAAGTTTTGTTTAAAGAGAAGTTTTTGTGCAAAGAGAAGTTTTATTTAAAGAGAAGTTCTATTTAAAGAGAAGTTTGTGTGTAAAGAGAAGATTTTTTTCAGGAGAAATTTGTGTGTAAAAAGTTTTGTTTAAAGAGAAGTTTGTGTGTCAAGGGAAGTTTGTGTGTAAAGAGAAGTTTTATTTAAAGAGAAGTTTGTGTGTAAAGAGAAGATTTTGTGTAAAGAGAAGTTTTTGTGTGTAAAGAGAAGTTTTGTTTCAAGAGAAGTTTGTGTGTAAAGAGAAGTTTTTGTGCAAGGAGAAGATTTTGTGTAAAGAGAAGTTTTATTTAAAGAGAAGTTTTGTTTCAAGAGAAATTGGTGTGCAAAAAGTTTTGTTTCAAGAGAAGTTTTTGTGTAAAGAGAAGTTTTGTTTAAAGAGAAGTTTTGTATAAAAAGAAGTTTTATTTAAAGAGAAATTTGTGTGTAAAGGGAAGTTTTTGTGCAAAGAGAAGTTTTGTTTAAAAAGAAGTTTTGTGTAAAGGGAAGTTTTGTGTAAAGAGATTTTGTGTAAAGGGAAGTTTGTGTATAAAGGGAAGTTTGTGTGTAAAGGGAAGTTTGTGTAAAGGGAAGTTTGTGTGTAAAGGGAAGTTTGTGTGTAAAGGGAAGTTTGTGTATAAAGGGAAGTTTGTGTAAAGGGAAGTTTGTGTGTAAAGGGAAGTTTGTGTATAAAGGGAAGTTTGTGTATAAAGGGAAGTTTGTGTATAAAGGGAAGTTTGTGTGTAAAGGGAAGTTTGTGTGTAAAGGGAAGTTTGTGTAAAGGGAAGTTTGTGTGTAAAGGGAAGTTTGTGTGTAAAGGGAAGTTTGTGTGTAAAGGGAAGTTTGTGTGTAAAGGGAAGTTTGTGTATAAAGGGAAGTTTGTGTATAAAGGGAAGTTTGTGTATAAAGGGAAGTTTGTGTATAAAGGGAAGTTTGTGTAAAGGGAAGTTTGTGTATAAAGGGAAGTTTGTGTGTAAAGGGAAGTTTGTGTAAAGGGAAGTTTGTGTATAAAGGGAAGTTTGTGTATAAAGGGAAGTTTGTGTATAAAGGGAAGCTTTGTGTAGTAAAGGGAAGCTTTGTGTAAAGGGAAGCTTTGTGTAAAGGAAGCTTTGTGTAAAGGGAAGTTTAGTGTAAAGGGAAGTTCAGGTGTAAAGGGAAGCTTTGTGTATAAAGGGAAGCTTTGTGTATAAAGGGAAGTCTGTGTGAAGGGAAGCTCTGTGTAAAGGGAAGTTTATGTGTAAAGGGAAGCTTTGTGTATAAAGGGAAGTTTGAGTGTAAAGGGAAGTTTGTGTGTAAAGGGAAGCTTTGTGTATAAAGGGGAAGCTTAGTGTGTAAAAGGGAAGTTTGTGTGTAAAGGGAAGTTTGTGTAAAGGGAAGCTCAGTGTAAGGGAAGCCTTGTGTAAAGGGAAGCCCAGGTAAAGGGAAGTTTGTGTGTAAAGGGAAGCCCAGTGTGTAAAGGGAAGCTCAGGCATAAAGGAAGCTTGTGTGTAAAGGGAAGCTCATGTGTAAAGGGAAGCTTAGTGTATAAAGGGAAGCTCGTGTGTAAAGGGAAGTTTGTGTATAAAGGGAAGTTTGTGTATAAAGGGAAGTTTGTGTGTAAAGGGAAGTTTGTGTATAAAGGGAAGTTTGTGTGTAAAGGGAAGTTTGTGTGTAAAGGGAAGTTTGTGTGTAAAGGGAAGTTTGTGTAAAGGGAAGTTTGTGTATAAAGGGAAGTTTGTGTGTAAAGGGAAGTTTGTGTAAGGTGTAAAGGGAAGTTTGTGTGTAAAGGGAAGTTTGTGTATAAAGGGAAGTTTGTGTGTAAAGGGAAGTTTGTGTAAAGGGAAGTTTGTGTGTAAAGGGAAGTTTGTGTGTAAAGGGAAGTTTGTGTGTAAAGGGAAGTTTGTGTGTAAAGGGAAGTTTGTGTGTAAAGGGAAGTTTGTGTAAAGGGAAGTTTGTGTGTAAAGGGAAGTTTGTGTGTAAAGGGAAGTTTGTGTGTAAAGGGAAGTTTGTGTGTAAAGGGAAGTTTGTGTGTAAAGGGAAGTTTGTGTGTAAAGGGAAGTTTGTGTGTAAAGGGAAGTTTGTGTGTAAAGGGAAGTTTGTGTGTAAAGGGAAGTTTGTGTGTAAAGGGAAGTTTGTGTAAAGGGAAGTTTGTGTAAAGGGAAGTTTGTGTGTAAAGGGAAGTTTGTGTATAAAGGGAAGTTTGTGTGTAAAGGGAAGTTTGTGTGTAAAGGGAAGTTTGTGTGTAAAGGGAAGTTTGTGTGTAAAGGGAAGTTTGTGTGTAAAGGGAAGTTTGTGTATAAAGGGAAGTTTGTGTGTAAAGGGAAGTTTGTGTGTAAAGGGAAGTTTGTGTGTAAAGGGAAGTTTGTGTGTAAAGGGAAGTTTGTGTAAAGTAAAGGGAAGTTTGTGTATAAAGGGAAGTTTGTGTAAAGGGAAGTTTGTGTATAAAGGGAAGTTTGTGTGTAAAGGGAAGTTTGTGTGTAAAGGGAAGTTTGTGTGTAAAGGGAAGTTTGTGTGTAAAGGGAAGTTTTCCCAGCTCTGCTGCTGGTGGATTTCTGGTTCTGGGGGTGATTTTTAGGGAATTCTGTTTCTTTCATCTTTTCCTTCCCTTCCACGTTATTGCTCTTGCACACGGCTCTGGTTGGGCTTTGGATGTCAAATATTGGGGTTTGGATATGAAATCTCTGGGGTTTGGATGTCAAATATTGGGGTTTGGATATGAAATCTCTGGGGTTTGGATGTCAAATATTGGGGTTTGGATGTCACATATTGGGGATTTGGATATCAAATCTTTGGGGTTTGGATGTCAAATCTTTGGGATTTGTATATGAAATCTTTGGGCTTTGGGTGTCAAATCTTTGGGGTTTGGATATCAAATCTTTGGGGTTTGGATGTCAAATATTTGGGATTTGGATATGAAATCTTTGGGGTTTGGATGTCCCAGCTTTGGGGTTTGGATGTCAAATCTTTGAGGTTTGGATGTCAAATCTTTGGTTGACGGTTGGACATCAAATCTTTGGTTGAGGTTTGGATATCAAATTTTTGGGTATCAAATCTTTGGTTGAGGTTTGGATATCAAATTTTTGGGTATCAAATCTTTGGTTGAGGTTTGGATATCAAATTTTTGGGTATCAAATCTTTGGTTGAGGTTTGGATATCAAATTTTTGGGTATCAAATCTTTGGTTGAGGTTTGGATATCAAATTTTTGGGTATCAAATCTTTGGTTGAGGTTTGGATATCAAATTTTTGGGTATCAAATCTTTGATTGAGGTTTGGATATCAAATTTTTGGATCTCAAATCTTTGGTTGGGGTTTGGATGTCGCATCTTCAGTTGAAAGTTGGATATCAAATCTGGCTGAGGTTTGAATGTCACATCTTTGGATATCAAATTTTTGGCTGAGGTTTGGATGTCACATTTTTGGATATCACACCTTTGGCTGAGGTTTGGATTTCAAATCTTTGAGGTTTGGATTTCAAATCTTTGAGGTTTGGATGTCACATTTTTGATTGAGGTTTGGATATCAAATCTTTGGGTATCAAATTTTTGGCTGAGGTTTGGATATCAAATCATTGAGGCTTGGATTTCAAATTTTTGGATCTCAAATCTTTGGTTGAGGTTTGGATTTCACATCTTTGGATATCAAATATTTGGGTATCAAATCTGGCTGAGGTTTGGATTTCAAATCTTTGAGGTTTGGATTTCAAATTTTTGGATATCAAATCTTTGGTTGAGGTTTGAATATCACAGTTTTGGGTATCACATCCTTGGCTGAGGTTTGGATTTCAGATCTTTGAGGTTTGGATGTCACATCTTTGAGGTTTGGATTTCAAATCTTTGGGTATCAAATCTTTGGCTGAGGTTTGGATTTCAAATCGTTGAGGTTTGGATTTCAAATTTTTGGATCTCAAATCTTTGGTTGAGGTTTGGATATCACATCTTTGGATATCACATCTTTGGCTGAGGTTTGGATTTCAAATCTTTGAGGCTTGGATGTCACATTTTTGGTTGAGATTTGGATGTCACATCTTTGGTTGAGGTTTGGATATCACATCTTTGAGACTTGGATAACACATCTTTGGTTGAGGTTTGGATATAAAATCTTTGGCTGAGGTTTGGATATCACATTTTTGGATATCAGATTTTTGGCTGAGGTTTGGATTTCAAATCTTTGAGGTTTGGATGTCACATTTTTGATTGAGGTTTGGATGTCACATTTTTGGGTATTACATCTTTGGCTGAGGTTTATATATCACATCTTCAATTGAGGTTTGGATGTCACATTTTTGGTTGAGATTTGGATATCACATCTTTGGATATCCAATCTTTGGTTGAGGTTTGGATTTCAAATCTTTGGATCTCAAATCTTTGATTGAGGTTTGGATATCAAATTTTTGGATATCCAATCTTTGGTTGAGGTTTGGATATCACATCTTTGGATATCAAATTTTTGGCTGAGGTTTGGATGTCACATTTTAGAGGTTTAGATGTCACATCTTTGGCTGAGGTTTGGATTTCAAATCTTTGGCTGAGGTTTGGATATCAAATCTTTGATTGAGGTTTGGATATCAAATTTTTGGATATCCAATCTTTGGTTGAGGTTTGGATGTCACATTTTAGAGGTTTAGATGTCACATCTTTGGCTGAGGTTTGGATTTCAAGTCTTTGGTTGAGGTTTGAATATCACATTTTTGAGGTTTGGATGTCACATTTTTGGTTGAGATTTGGGTATCACATCTTTGGGTATCAAATATTTGGCTGAGGTTTGGATGTCACATCTTTGATTGAGGTTTGGATTTCAAATCTTTGGATCTCAAATCTTTGATTGAGGTTTGAATATCACATTTTTGGATATCGCATCCTTGGCTGAGGTTTGGATTTCAGATCTTTGAGGTTTGGATTTCAAATCTTTGAGGCTTGGATGTCACATTTTTGATTGAGGTTTGGATATCAAATCTTTGGGTATCAAATCTTTGGCTGAGGTTTGGATTTCAAATCTTTGATTGAGGTTTGGATTTCAAATTTTTGGATATCAAATCTTTGGTTGAGGTTTGAATATCACATTTTTGGGTATCACATCTTTGGCTGAGGTTTGGATTTCAAATCTTTGGCTGAGGTTTGGATGTCACATTTTTGGGTATCACATCTTTGGCTGAGGTTTGGATTTCAAATCTTTGAAGTTTGGATGTCACATTTTTGAGGTTTGGATATCACATCTTTGGATATCAAATTTTTGGCTGAGGTTTGGATTTCAAATATTTGGATATCAAATCTTTGGTTGAGGTTTGGATTTCAAATTTTTGAGGTTTGGATTTCAAATTTTTGGATATCAAATCTTTGGTTGAGGTTTGGATTTCCTATTTTTTTTTTTTTTTTTTTTTGTGGTTAAATATACTTATTGGAACAGCCTTAAAATATTCTAATAACCTTAAAATAACCTTAAAATAGCCTTAAATTAGCCTTAAAATAGCCCTAAATTAGCCTTAAAATAGCCTTAAAATAGCCTTAAAATAGCCTTAAAATAGCCTTAAAATAGCCTTAAAATAGCCTTAAAATAGCCTTAAAAGAACCTTAAAATATATATTTTTTTTTTTTTTTGGTGGATAAACTGATGTTTTTATATATATATATTTATATTTTTTTTTTTTTGGTGGATAAACTGATGTTTTTATATATATATTTTTTTTTTTTTTTTGGTGGATAAACTGATGTTTTTATATATATATATTGATATATATATATATTTTTTTTTTTTGGTGGATAAACTGATGTTTTTATATATATATTTATATATATATTTATTTTTTTTTTTTTGGTGTATAAATTGATGTTTTTATATATATAAATTTATATATATATTTTTTTTTTTTTTTTGGTGGATAAACTGATGTTTTTATATATATAAATTTATATATATATATTTTTTTTTTTTTTGTGGATAAACTGATGTTTTTATATATATATATTTATATATATATATTTTTTTTTTTGGTGGATAAACTGATGTTTTTATATATATATATTTATATATTTATATATTTATATATTTATATATATATTTTTTTTTTTTGGTGGATAAACTGATGTTTTTATATATATATATTTATATATTTATATATTTATATATATATATTTTTTTTTTGGTGGATAAACTGATGTTTTTATATATTTATATTTATATATATATATTTTTTTTTTTTTGGTGGACAAACTGATGTAAGGAACAATTTGATGCATCTGTGACTTTTAGGAGTGTCAGAAATTCAACGATTTCCAGGGGAAAAAGGTAAAAAAAAATAAAATAAAAATAAAAAAGCCCAGGTAGGAATTGGTGAATAATTACCTTTAGACCAACCTGAGCAAGAAGTTTCCCCAGGAGAAAAAACTCATTTAATGGTTCCTAAAACTCAATCTTGGCCATGTCAGTGGTCACGCTTGATTATTTGCAGAGCTGGTTTTTTTTTTTTTATTTTTTTATTTTTTTTTTAATGAAAAAAGCAATAAAAATGCATCAGGAAAGTGCAGAGGAGGAGAGGAACAAATGGGTTGAGGTTTTTTTCTGTTTTATTTTAATTTTAATTTTTATTATTTTTTTTATTTTTATTTTTATTTTTATTTTTATTTTTATTTTTATTTTTTTATTTTTATTTTTATTTTTATTTTTGTTTTTATTTTTATTTTTATCTTTATTTTTATTTTTATTTTTATTTTTATTTTTATTTTTATTTTTATTTTTATTTTATTTATTTTTATTTTTATTTTATTTTTATTTTTATTTTTATTTTTATTTTTGGTGCCCAAACCTGCCGTGCTCTGACGAGCGACAGGAAAAAAAAAATTTCAAAAAGCGATTTTACTCACGATGGGAGGATTAACCTGGTTTGTTTTTAGGGTTTTTTTGGGTTTTTTGGGGTTTTTTTGGGTTTTTTGGGGTTTTTTTGGGGTTTTTTGGGGGTTTTTTGGGTTTTTTTAAATGAAAAAAAGCAATAAAAATGCATCAGGAAAGTGCAGAGGAGGAGAGGAACAAATGGGTTGAGGTTTTTTTCTGTTTTATTTTAATTTTAATTTTTATTATTTTTTTTATTTTTATTTTTATTTTTATTTTTATTTTTTAATTTTTATTTTTATTTTTATTTTTTTAATTTTAATTTTAATCTTTATTTTTATTTTTATTTTTATTTTTATTTTTTTAATTTTAATTTTAATTTTAATTTTTATTTTTTTATTTTTATTTTTATTTTTATCTTTATTTTTATTTTTATTTTTATTTTTATTTTTATTTTTGGTGCCCAAACCTGCCGTGCTCTGACGAGCGACAGGAAAAGAAAAAAAACCAAAAAAAAAAAATCGATTTCACTCACGATGGGAGGATTAACCTGGTTTGGTTTTTTGGGGTTTTTTTGGGGTTTTGCGGGTTTTTTTAGGGTTTTTTGGGGGTTTTTGGGTTTTTTGGGGGGTTTTGGGGGTTTTTTTGGGTTTTTTTGGGTTTTTTTAGGGTTTTTTGGGGGTTTTTTTAGGGTTTTTTGGGGTTTTTGGGGGGGTTTTTGGGGTTTTGGGGGTTTTTTGGGGTTTTTTTGGTTTTTTTAGGGTTTTTTGGGGTTTTTTTCAGGGTTTTTGGGGGTTTTTTTGGGTTTTTTGGGGTTTTTTGGGGGGTTTTTTTGGGGTTTTGGGGGTTTTTTTGGTTTTTTTTTTGGTTTTTTTCGGGGTTTTTTGGGGTTTTTTTAGGGTTTTTTGGGGGTTTTTTAGGGGGTTTTTGGGGTTTTTCTGGGTTTTTTGGGGTATTTTGGGGGTTTTTTTTGGGGTTTTGGGGATTTTTTTGGGTTTTTTTTTTGGTTTTTTTTGGGGTTTTTTGGGTTTTTTTAGGGTTTTTGGGGGGTTTTTTAGGGGTTTTTTTGGGTTTTTTTTTTGTTTTTTTTGTTTTTTGGGGGTTTTTTGGGTTTTTTTTAGGGTTTTTTGGGTTTTTTTAGGGTTTTTTGGGGTTTTTTTGGGTTTTTTTGGTTTTTTGGGGGTTTTTTTTGGGGGTTTTTTTTACAGGCCTTTCAGAGGCACAGAACCTTTTTTGGGGACTGCCTAAAAAAAAAAAAACGGAGGCCAGGAAGAATTACCAAAATAAAAATCAGTGGCGTTTGTGGCTTTTAGGGCTTTTTATTTGCTTTTTTGGGGCTTTCAGGTGCATTTTTGGACATTTCTGCACCCAAAAAAACGGACTCCGGGTTTTTGGGGTTTTTGTGGTTTTTTGAGTTCGGTCCATTTGCATTTTTGGGGGTTAATCCTCCAATTACAGCTCCAGGTAATGAAGTCATTTAGCCCAAATTTGGTCCCCCCAAAAATCAATTTTTATGTTTTTGGGGATGAAAACGTTGTTTTAGGGATGAAACCTTTTTGGGGATGAAAACGTTGTTTTAGGGATGAAACCTTTTTGGGGATGAAAATATTTTTTGGGGATGAAAATATTTTTTGGGGATGAAACCTTTTTGGGGATGAAAACATTTTTGGGGATGAAAATATTTTTTGGGGATGAAAATATTGGGAATGAAACCTTTTTGGGGATGAAAACATTTTTTGGGGATGAAAATATTTTTGGGGGATTAAAACATTTTTTGGGGATGAAAATATTTTTTGGGGATTAAAACATTTTTGGGGGATTAAAACATTTTTTTGGGGAGGAAACCTTTCTGGGGATGAAAACATTTTTTTGGAGATGAAAATATTTTTGGGGGATGAGAACATTTCTTTGGGGATGAAAACATTTTTGGGGGATGAAACCTTTTTGAGGATAAAAACATTTTTTTGAGGATGAAACCTTTTTGGGGATAAAAACATTTTTTGGGGGATGAAAACATTTTTTTGGAGATTAAACCTTTTTGGGGATGCAAACATTGTTTTAGGGATGAAACCTTTTTGAGGATGAAAACATTTTTTTGAGGATAAAAACATTTTTTGGGGATGAAAACATTTTTTGGGGATGAAAACATTGTTTTGAGGATGAAAACTTTTTGGAGATGAAAACACTTTTTGGGGGATGAAAACATTTCTTGGGAATGAAAACCTTTTTGGGGATGAAACCATTGATTTAGGGATGAAACCATTGTTTTAGGGATGAAACCATTGTTTTAGGGATGCAACCTTTGTTTTAAGGATGCAATCTTCGTTTTAAGGATAAAACCATAGTTTTAGGGATGCAACCTTTGTTTTAGGGATGAAAACATTGATTTAGGGATGAAACCTTTGTTTTAAGGATGCAACCATAGTTTTAAGGATGAAACCGTTGATTTAGGGATGAAACCTTTGTTTTAAGGCTGAAACCACAGTTTTAAGGCTGAAACCTTTGTTTTAAGTATGAAACCTTTGTTTTAAGTATGAAACCATTGATTTAAGGATGGAACCACAGTTTTAAGTATGAAACCTTTGTTTTAAGTATGAAACCTTTGTTTTAAGGCTGAAACCTTTGTTTTAAGGCTGAAACCATAGTTTTAAGTATGAAACTTTTGTTTTAAGGCTGAAACCACAGTTTTAAGTATGAAACCTTTGTTTTAAGTATGAAACCTTTGTTTTAAGTATGAAACCATTGATTTAAGGATGGAACCACAGTTTTGAGTATGAAACCTTTGTTTTAAGGCTGAAACCTTTGTTTTAAGGCTGAAACCTTTGTTTTAAGGCTGAAACCATAGTTTTAAGTATGAAACCTTTGTTTTAAGGCTGGAACCACAGTTTTAAGGATGAAACCATTGATTTAAGGCTGAAACCTTTGTTTTAAGTATGAAACCTTTGTTTTAAGTATGGAACCATAGTTTTAAATATGAAACCTTTGTTTTAAGGCTGAAACCATTGATTTAAGGCTGAAACCATAGTTTTAAGTATGAAACTTTGTTTTAAGGCTGGAACCATAGTTTTAAGGCTGAAACCTTTGTTTTAAGTATGAAACCATTGATTTAAGGCTGAAACCACAGTTTTAAGGCTGGAACCACAGTTTTAAGGCTGAAGCCTTTGTTTTAAGGCTGAAACCATTGATTTAAGGCTGGAACCACAGTTTTGAGTATGAAACTTTTGTTTTAAGTATGAAACCTTTGTTTTAAGTATGAAACCTTTGTTTTAAGTATGAAACCTTTGTTTTAAGGCTGAAACCTTTGTTTTAAGTATGAAACTTTTGTTTTAAGGCTGAAACCACAGTTTTAAGTATGAAACCTTTGTTTTAAGGCTGGAACCACAGTTTTGAGTATGAAACCTTTGTTTTAAGGCTGAAACCATAGTTTTAAGGATGAAACCTTTGTTTTAAATATGAAACCTTTGTTTTAAGTATGAAACCATAGTTTTAAGGCTGAAACCTTTGTTTTAAGGCTGAAACCACAGTTTTAAGTATGAAACTTTTGTTTTAAGGCTGAAACCACAGTTTTAAGTATGAAACCTTTGTTTTAAGGCTGAAACTATTGATTTAAGGATGGAACCACAGTT